>UFQX01000018.1:1005351-1605351 GCA_900497675.1 Arapaima gigas
CCCCCCCCCCCCCATGTTAGTCCATGAGCGTGTGTATGCATGCAAGAGTGTATTTTAGCTGCTATCAAAGAGCACACTAAAGTCTGTTGTGTGTATATACACACACACACACACACACACACACATCAGGCTGGACTGATCCACACACATATGAGTTGTAAATCTTTAAAAGCATTATCTGGTTCTTCAGACACGGTAGAACCTGACTGCAAAAGAGCTTTGGTTTATGAAATTCAGAATATCTAGGTTGAGTTCTTCTCCCTGATATGCTGGAAACAGATCAGTTTATTTGGTTTTACTCACAGGTCTGCTCTGTATAAAATAAATGGACTTCAATGTTTAAATTAAAAGATTTTTAAAAATCTAAAAAGCTGGAGGTAACCTGATCATCATCTGTTATATCTGTCCCACTCTTTCTTTGATAGATTCTGCCAACGGTCCTGGTCAGGGGGGGTACCGCCCTCCCCCACGCACAAGAGAGGTGGTCATCAATGGGCAGACAGTGAAGCTCAAGTACTGCTTCACCTGCAAGATCTTCCGCCCACCACGTGCCTCTCACTGCAGCCTGTGTGACAACTGTGTGGGTGAGTGGCAAACCAGGCCCTTTGCAAGCTGTGTGTGCATCTGGGTGTTACAGGTGGGTCTGCTGTAGAGCCTGGACATGCTGCATCAGTTGTACATGTTCTTACTGACAGACACTGAGGATACTGTTCTTCACAAGGAGATATTCACCGTAGCTGCAGGAGTAGCTGGACATCCCCAGTTGTACAGGGTTTACACACACAGGGTGGGCAGCCATTTGGCCTTGGACCCCTGGATGTTTTGCTACCCTGTTCCAGCCTTAAAACTCTCCTCAGTTCCATTCTGGCTTTTCTCCATATGCGTTTTCGCCACGTTTTTATTGATTTTACTCACGCTGCTTCATCTGTGTCTGTAATTTGTGGCACTCACGTTAATTGTTGGGAAGAGTGCCGTTTAGAAACTGGCCAAATTTTACTGCACATCGGTTGTACCTCCTCACTGCCATGCCTTAGTGTTCTCCTGCTTTGCTTCCCTTTGCAGAGAGGTTTGATCACCACTGCCCCTGGGTGGGCAACTGTGTCGGCAGGAGGAATTACCGTTTCTTCTACCTGTTCATCCTCTTGCTGTCCTTTCTCACGATCTTCATTTTTGCCTTTGTCGTCACACACGTCATCCTCAGTGAGTAAACGTGAAACACAGCGGTAGGTTACATTCCTGTTTTGCCATCTAATGGCCAACACTAAAAGCTCACATTTCAAATAATGACATTTTATTAACTAGTATCTAGCAGATGCCTATGTCCTGGGTGATTTAGAAATCTGGATACACTCTGAGTATTTTCAGGTATACACCCACCCACATAACACAGCAATGCAACCTACACACTCAGTTATACTCACTATGAACAATTTAGATTAACTGTTCACCTGAAAGATATGTCATGACTGTGGGTGGAAACTGGAGCACCTGGAGGAAACCCCCTGAGTACACAGGGAGAATGTAGAAATTTCACTCAGTTCCAGATTTGAACCTGCTGCAGCTGCTGTATGCATCAGTAGCAGAAGCTTGTTCAGATTACTGCTTCTCCGAGGATGGAAATAGATGTGTCTCCTGGACACACAGGCTAATGTCTCTAATGCCATGTTCACTGTGTACCAGAAGACAGTCCTGAGCTGAGTGCAGGGTTCCTTTCCCAAGTTCCTCTGAATGCAGCTGGTAATTAAAGATGGCAGGGTCTGTGCTGGGACATACTATAGCCTAATTTTTGTTATGGCCCAAGGTTTCTTGTATGCTTCCTTTTAATCTGCGTCTCACTGTGGGACAGTTCTGGGGACACGTTGGGAACAGTGTGCTCATTATTGGCTTTTTCTGGTCTCGTTTTGTATATTTCCTTGAACATGATTACCACATTAATAAAACCACACAATTGTTCTTCAGCAAACAAAGGTGCCTGAGGCTTACTGTTGACTGGGGGAAGCCTTTTTATAAGATCTCCCCAGCTCTGTGTGCTGGGTACTGTGGTGCAGTAACAATGTCCCTGGGAACACAACGCTACTACTTGCCGTGTGACACCTACAGAGAGAATGACTCACTGCTGAAGGCAGAGCTCCAGTGGTACTCAAATCAGTGCTTCTGCCCACGCTGCTGTCGTAGAGGGAACTTTGTTGGGATATTATGTAAAGAGGAGCATCTGAAAGGAATAGTAGGTCGGGACGCTAGCCGTCGGGGATGAAACATTAAGTGCTTTCTCTTGTTTGTGGTCCCATTTCTGGGAAGAGCTTCTGCATATTAATGTGAACGATGATTTTAAAGTTATCTTTGCTGTGATGTCTTTCATAACCTGTATGTGTGTATCTGTCTCCCCTGCAGGGTCCAATCAGACAAGCTTCCTCAGTGCACTCAAAGACAGTCCTGCAAGATATCTTTTCAGAGCAAGTGAATGTATATGTGGGTGTGGTGTATGCCTCTGCATGTAGTGACTGGCCTCCTGGGTTTTATTCCAGACCCACTGGGTGGGAAAACACTAGGCCCAAGTAGCACCTCACTTTTCAGCTGGTTTCCTTGCTTATATTTAATTTAGTATTTTAAAATATTCATCTCATTTCTGCTTTTCCTGTGGAAATCCTGCAGTGAGGCAGTCCCACTTTATTTGCCTTTTATAAAAGCTTTTCTTTTTTCAACTGCACCATCCACAGACTTTCTTGGTAGGTTTATTGCATTGTTTTAAAAAAGTACTGTGTCCCTGCAAGGTGGATACACTCAAGCACATACATGTGTGAAATATAAAACTGAATTTGAGGAAATAGATGTAATTCAATTTTGGTGTGTTACAATGGGAGAGACACAGCAAACACCTGTGACTTGGTGACATTAATTGCACTGTGCTGTTCTTCATTGGTGGCCACACGTCAGTCAGGCACAGTTTACAGCCTTATTACACATGAGGGGTCTCAGTTCACATGAACAAGAGTAGGAAATGGAACTGAAAGCCATCAGGGCAAATGGATGCCTTCAAAAAAGGAAGAGCAAGGAGGGTGGGTGAGTAAAAGGGAGAGAAGAGTCCTGTTTTGTGTGGCTGTGTGTATTAGTAAGATGCTACTTTTAGCTCTCTTTACCCGCTATGCCACTGTTCCAGCTAACTCCAGCTGGATGGAATGACCATGAAAGGCAGAACCTGGAGAAGATCACCCCATTCCAAGACCGAGTCACTCAAAAGTAGTCCAGGGCCAGTTTTTAACTACTACTTACTTGTGTTCTGGCCAAGATTACTGTAGCTTATTTGAATGTCATTGGCATAGTTGTTTACAGAAACTTTCAACAGTACCTTAACTGAATGGATACCGTCCTGGAGGTGGTGGTGTGTTTCTTCTCCATGTGGTCAATAGTGGGCCTGTCTGGCTTCCACACATATTTGATCAGCTCCAATCAAACCACCAACGAAGATGTAAGTACCGGGCCACGGTCCATCTGTCTTTCACTTCACCAATAGATCTCACACATATTTCTCTGTAGTTAGTAAAGTACATGCACTCCATTAAAACAGAAATCTCAATGCAGATTAAGGGCTCCTGGTCATCGAAGAGGGGCAAGGAAAACTATAACCCTTACAGCTACGGCAACATCATCACCAACTGTTGTGCTGCTTTGTGTGGACCGCTTCCACCCAGGTGTGTCCACGAACTGTGGGGGATGGGGCTTTCAGACAAGGTGCACACCCTCGTGGTAAGGGGTCTGACGTGAACACAGTCACCCAGGACCCCTGATAGGAACCTTGTTCACATGTGGTTCTCTTCCCACACAGCCTCATTGACAGGCGAGGATTCATCCATCCAGATGCCACCCAGCCCACCCCCCACTCCAATGGGACCCCGGTGTACATGTCATCCCAGCCACAGACCCACATGGTAGGATTTCTCCTTGCCCAGGTGGCTCTCAGATACCAAAATAGGAACAGAATTCCTAAATTGGTTGGTCCAGCAGATACACGTAGAAGCTTCTGGTCTGGTGTAGATGTGTCAATAAGGACTCTCCATGTCAAGAACAATGACCTTTAAACCAACTTCTGATACAGGTATTCAGTCAAGACTGTTGTGACTGTCCAGCCTTTGTGAAGAGTGGCTTTTTGCTGTCTGCTCTGTATCTAAAACAATAGAGTGCAGTAGAAGGTCATGGTGTGGCAGCAGGGTTTTGTCTGTTATCCCAGCATTCACCGCTTCAACACAATGTTGTGACACCAGATTCAGTTTGTTACAAAGACAGTGCAGTTTTCATGCAGTTCTTTCCTCCATGTTTATGCATTGTAAAACTCAGACCATCTGCTTTCTGGTTTAATTGCTCTGAGTTCAGGGCAAAAAAACACTTCAACACAAAAACAGGGAAAAAAATGTTCCACGTCCTGAAGCATGGCAAACGGCTTCTGATACAAGACGATAAACCCACTGCAAATGCCGTTGCTGATTTATGACAGCTGGATGAAGGGTCTCGTGTGATACCAGTGAAAACCCTTCACTGTAGCCGGTGTGTTTACTGCAGAGAGGCACAGCAATGTGTGTTTTCACTGAACATGAACCATAAATTGAAACCTCTAGACATCCAGTAGCATAGACTGTATGTGGTCATTTATCTCAGTAACTCCCTCAGCCGTCAGGGCGTGATGTGGAGCTTGTCACAGGCTGAAACATCCCTTCGTATCACTCTCAAATCTCTCTGGACAGTGCTGTCGTACATCTCCTTGCCGAATTAGCAGCTGAAATGTTTGTGACAGAGGTCAAACATCACAGTACTCTGATCAAGCTGGGAAACAGTGGAGTAGGTTGTCATCTGGAACACTAAAATGTTCTGCATTTGATACATGAGCTTTTGGTTTATTTTTATATAGTACGCTTTGGGAAATCAACAGAAAAATATGCAGTTAAAACAGGAAAAGTTAATTTTAGACTGAATGTGCCCAACCTTGTGAGATGCAGTTGCTTGGTGCGCCTGGTGGAGATGAGATGGAGACGTAACTGGGAAACGTTTGGTTTATGAATTTAAGCTATTTCCCCATGTTGTCTATGATATATTGACAATGGTAACCTTTTTTTTCCCTCTTTTTCTTCCTCCACTCCACCAACCCTTCTTTGTCCCTTTATTATTTTTTGCTTGTTTCTTTGACCTGGACTGATGACTGGTATCGCATACGCACACCTACTTGTTTGTACCAACACTCAATCCTGTCCCTCGTCTGTGTGTCCGTCTCTGACATGTGCACCACCTCACCCTTCCTGTATCTGTCTTCCCGCTTCAGTGTGACCAAAACCAGTGCATTCAGAGCACCAAATTCGTTTTGCAGGCTGCCACACCCCTCCTCCACAACGAGCTTGTTACTGTGAGCGGCGGGCACCCCCTGTCGGGCAAGCCCTCTCTGGGGGGCCCCTGTACCTCTCTGCTGGCAGGCCAGCACACTCCACCTTGCCCTGTGCCAAACCCAACCTGGGAAGGAGAGGCCCTGGTCAAACAGGACCAGGAGAAGAGCCTCCACCGGTGGCGGCCCTCACAGGAGGCAGCATCACCTCTGGGCATTGGGCGTGGCACCCCGCTATATGACCCTGCCAGCCAGGACTCCCTGCACCAGGACTCAGTGAGAGGTCTGGTGAAGCTCAGCTCTGTCTGACTGTCCACCTTTCAACAGTCATCTCAGATTTCTGTTCTTCCACATTGCTGTTTTCCTGCAAGGCTGTTGCTCCACACAGACAGAAGTGGGTCAGGTTGACTGTGGTATCAGACAGCTGCTAGCCCTGTTGTCTCAAGCATCACCTGGAACTGCCAATAGGCCTTTTTAAGAGCTACAGAAATACACTGCCTTCCCTCCAACCATTCAAGAAAGCAATGAAGGGGAAACAAACAACTGAAAACAGGAAGCCAGCACCAAGCTTTGAACGTAGTTTTCCTGCCTGAACTCTTTTTGTATAAACAGACACTGTTGATCACCAACTGACAATGTCACTGCCTTTAAGCTGAAGTTTTCTTTAAAGATTTTATCATATCTGGGAAAAAAGTAGTAGCATGTTCCATGATTCTGTCTGGTGTTTTGTTTCAAATACAATAGTGTGGTGTGCCATACTTCCAGTTTTTACTTTGTATATATTAATAAAAGGTCAACTTTTTTTCTGCACCACTCAACATATTAAAATGCTGGTTTTAAACTAGCCAAAGGATCCCAAAAATGTTGAAGTCCTTTGTCATCTGCATGCTTCCTTGAGTTATGTCCCAATGTTCAGATCAATCTTGTTCAGATAAATGTACAATTCTCTTTCTGAGATGTCCATTCATCAGAGGAAACCATTTCTTCATCTGTATAAAGAGAAATGTTCAAGCAGTGCAGAAATTTAAGTAGAGCCCCACTTCAAATGGCTCCCATTTGTCCCCCATGAACGCACCTAAAATAGTTGTCTGCAGACCTGTAAGTAAAAGTATTTGACCGAGGTTTCATGTGCTCAGGATGTCTAATGAGCCTTTTAATTATAGTAGAATATTTTGTGCCCTCTTGTGTTCAGCAGGCAGGCAAAGCTGGGTGAATGTTCACAATCCAGCTACAAACAGCTCAGTATTCAGGTGTTCATTCAAAAGAACATTCAGTATGTTATGTACAGGGGTGACAAGCTACACAGTGGAATTTGTCCAACCAATCACAAGTTACATTTAAATAGCCCCTTCTCTTTACATTAGACAATCTTGGCTGTGTTCCTATGCTGTATAAATAAAGTCAGGCTTGTTCTCACAGGAAGGTGGGACTCGTGGCCATTTACTGTATTTTTGGAATACAGACAAGTCCAACAAGAAGAATAATACAGCACTTGACATCCATCTTTTCAGTTTATTCAGAGGATCAGAGAAACAATGTTAGTATATATACATATTAATACCTATTAATGCATGATATAATGTTTCAACTATTGCTTAATAGTAATATGGGTTAGAAATTTGGTTAATTTTAAGTTGGTAAACTTAAAGGATGTTAAGAGTCTGAGGCAGGGGTTGAAACAGAGGAAGGCAAAGTGCAACAGCAAGAACTACACACACCCCTGCCTGTGGGGAAATGACCAGAAATAGCCACCTGTAAGTAGTAATGAAAAGAAAGCAAAAACTTGCATAGAGGTGATTGATTACAGTTCCCCTGCAGTCGCAGTTAGCTTCATCCCCCTGCTTGATTGTTCAATCTGTTCCTATGGCTTAACTGAGGAATAAATTCTAGGTTGCCATTTTCTTCCAGCTCTGTCTCTCATGGGTAATTTAACACCTAGGACAAAGTACTCCAAAAGATGCATACAAATTTTACATATAATACACTATATAACAAGGAAACATACCAGTTCAAATGTTGTATAAAGTAGGAGGTCTGGAGTTCAGTGTTTCACAGACCAAAACCATCAGCCAAACTAAGATCTGCTTTTACAGTTACATTTAATTGTACTTTTTGAAATCTGACTGACAACCCTGCATCTGATACCATTTGCATCCAAAGTTCTCAGCTGAACTACGGTGTTAATAGCCATTTATTCTAGACTGCTGGAAGAGTTCAAATAGCAAAATCAAATCATGGTCATGATAAAATGAGAAACAGTGCAGGGCTGAACTAGTTCAAAACCTAGAGAAATCCTTCAATGACTGACACAATCACCATTAATGTAACTAAAGTAAGACTGCCCATTCAACCTCTGATATATACAAAAACATCCATAATCCTGTTATGGCAATAGATACATGCTGTCTTTATACATTTAAACAAACATTTTTCTGATATCTTAAATTTCAGATGTGAGTTTGTGTCAGATTCCTAATGCATTCAGCCATACCTAAAACAAGGTTAAAAAAAAAATACTGAAGAAAAATTCAGACTGTCATAATTACAAAGATAAGACAGGAGGGGACATACAGGAGTTCCAGGAAACCCATCATCACTCACATACACTGAATCTGAGGTGGTAGGGATCCAGAGTGGCCAGGCCTTTGGAGAAGGGTCACCACAGCTTGACATCCAGCAGCTGCAGATCACCAAGGATCTCCAGTTCATCGATGCGGTTCACATCCTGCACCCGGTGTTTATAGTCCAGCAGGTGAACCCCGTTCACAGCCACCTTGAACTGGTGGGCCTCACAGCGGACGATCATCTGCAGCAACAGTAGACAGGAAGACGGTGCAAGTGAGGAGGCGACCTGGCCAAGAAAGTTGGTGCAGAATTTAGACAATTAAGCAGTGTTGGTTACCTCAAAGTACTCTCCGGGCAGGAAGGGGAAGGGACCAGACAACACATTCTCCTCAGGACCCCAGCACTCTCCCAGAAAGGAGTTGCGAATGAAAACACTTGCTTTAAGGTGGGGGTTCAGGTGTAATGCAATATCCTCAGTGTTGCTGATGCGCAGGTTTACTGTGAAGCTGCAGGGTAGAGGACAGAAGCTGGCCTATCATCATCTTTACATTCCATAATAAAAGCAATACTTATCTTCTCAAAAATCAATGTTTTAAGTTAAGGGGTGGTCGTATAATCGACTAATCGCATTCCCTCAACAAATCGTGGACATGCCACATTAAATAGGTAAGTTCAGCAAACATTAGGGTACAATGCCAGGAGCAGGATTCAAACCCAGGTTCTCCTAAGTGGAAGGAGGAGGCTGTTTATACTGTGTTACTTTAACTGGTGCCTTAAACACTGTTTGACAAGTACTGCAAGATCCCGGCTCATGGTCTTGCTCACCTGTGTGGGTACAGGCAAATCTGGCCTTTGACTGTGAGGGTGTTTCCGGTGCTGAGCCCCTTCAGCAACCGCCCCTTGTAGGGAAGACTCTGCAACCCACACACAAACTAATCAGGATTCAGAAATCAAGAAAAATGGAAACAGCACTGACAGATTTGTTTTTGAAAGAAGCAAGACAAAACTATAATAAGTAATATACAAGTATGGGTGTGTTATATATAAGTAAGTTTATAATCAACTCAAAAAGATTCTAGATGCAACAACTTACTGTAATTTCCACTTTTCAGTAAATGAAAATAAATTTTCAGTTTGCTTCGAGTTTATACCCCTGAACTGTCATTAGGGGTTTCTAATTAAAAACAAACCATCCAGCCATTATCCTTAATCACTTTGTCCTGGTCAGGGTCACAGTGGTCCAGAGTCTATCCTGAATTTAGTGGACACCAGGCATATTGACACAAACACAAAACACAGTCACATGCTAATGGCATTTTAAAGTGACCATTTAACATAAAGCACATTTTTGGACTGTGGGGAAACACACACAGATATGGGGAAAACATGCAAACACCACACTGAGCTGAGCTGGATTCAAACCAATGCCAAAACAGTCCAGGAGTTGAGGCAGCAGCACTAAAATGAACAATTTATCAAACCTAAACGTCTCAACTCCCAGTCTGCATACCTCAATTTTATACAAAACCATGAAAACAAACTCACCAAGTCTCCAGATTCCGAAAACACTGCCTGAGGGGAGGAAAAAAAAAAAAAAAAAAAAAAGATACCAGCTGACTTCAGTGGGTGCAAATATAACTACACAGACAATAATCCAGTTACAATATTTGAAGCTGGTTATTATCCAGCCTACAAAGTTACTTATTTACATCTCACCCTAGCAAAGGCATATAAAAGCTGACTGCCTACATAACACTTCACAAATACTACAGGACTAATATTGAATACTGATTTAAATGTCCATAAATTATGGCTACATTAATACATTTGCTTTACTTTTAGTAGGCTGCATAACAATAGACCCCAAATAGTGTTATAAAATGCAAATGACACATATGGGATGTTCCTGGTTTCATAAGTATCAACCACCAGGAAGCAGCAATCTGGGGGTGGAAGGGATGCCTTACATTAGACTGTGAGCCCTTGGTCATCACACTAGATGAAGGAGTTTGGACTGAGCTCTGAAAATGGAAGCAAGACACTCAACACAGTGACCAACAGGACCACAACACTTGAAAGCCTCATGAAGGTATGATTCATGCTCAACTCCATGTCTGGCACCTTCCCAAACTCAAGGAGCCAAATATCCAAAATTGAAATAAGATTTAACTTATGCATCCTAACAACTGCTAGAGTTCATTTATGTACAATATTGAGCAAACATTAACAGAAACACACTAGTGGTGCAATGGATGGGAGTTAAATATGCAAGTATGCATCTGTGGAAGCTTGACAGTGTTACTCACAGAGGTGGGGATCAAGCCAATGGCCTGTACTTTGACCTTCCCAAATATCCCTACTGTGTCCACACGGTCCAAGTCCACTCTATGTTTATACTCTAACAGATGGGCACCGTTCACTGCCACCTAAAAAGGTAAACATTCAGAATCTCAGCAAATGTGCATGCACTTAAAATTATCGTAATTCTTCACCCATATTCTGCTTTTTTTTTTTTAAAAAAAAAACTTAAAACCTTCATGGTTCGCAGACTTGAGGAAAAGGTTACCTAAATTACTGCATTCCAGAAACTAGGGATACACAGATTTACTGTAAATGCAGCTGAAACATAAAAACCGTGCAACGAAAATAATGGCGAACCATTTTTGCTGTTGTCACAGAAGCCACCACAAACATATCCGCTGAGTTAAACCAATGTCAGAAGAGATCTATAGGAAAAGAACAGCTGCAACAAAAGATAACCTATTTACTCTACAATTCACCACAAATGGACCAGGTGGCACCACCGCACTGACCATTTTATACAAGTGAAGGCACCTGGTTAGCTGGCTGGCAGCCACCTCAACAGGAAAACCCATTTCTGTGCCACCTGGCACTTTTCATTTAAGGCTTACAGACCTTACTGAGTGCTCAGTAAACTCCTAAACAACTCGTGAGTATTTATAGGAGACACCATATGATTTTTAACTCAGAAGTCCATCACTCAAGCACTGTTTCGTTTATAATTGGGGTGACAGTCACAATATTATTAGATATGCTTCACATTAAAACTCCCTACGCTGTTTCTTTAAAATCTAGTGAAAACAGTTATAGTTTTAGGAGAAATAATCAAGTCATGCATATTGCCAAATGGTCCGATTAAATCATTGGATTTATACCACCAGACCTCAAAGTCCATCACACACTGAAAAAAGCCCTGGGTGACTCCTACCTTGAACACATCCTCCTGCACCAGGATGATAATTTCAAAAGCAGCTCCCTGCTGGAAAGGCATCTGGTAGTGAATCTCCTCCCTACCCCAGCGCTCCTGCTGCAGGGAGTTGCAGACGATGCACGGAGACTTCTTGAAACGAGGGTTGAAGTGGAATGCTATGTCTGCCCGGGGTTTGGTGCTGCTTCCACACGTAAGGTCCACCTGAAACCTGTTAACAGCACATACTGGGTAAAAGTTTCTCAAGAATAATTACCAACAACAACCAACTAATCATAACAACATTTACAACTAGGGCTGCAGGTTTCTCAGATGCAGTAAATAATCCAATATACAGCCACTACACATTTTCCACACTCAGTTAAAGTCCATTAAAAGGTCTTTTAACGTCACAAATGGACATAAATGCACTGGTCCTGGAATGGGCCAAGAGATACCCACCAGTTGTGTGTAAATTATTAACCTGGATATTACCAACTTCAGACTGACTGTAAACCATCAACCAGCTGGCCTCGCAACCATCTCACTCAATAAATGGCACTCAGTCTTCTCACAGTTAAGCCATATGCAGTGCAAATGTATTATTATTAATAATACATTGTACATTAGTAATGACCCTAAAAAGGGGTCATTACACTACACAAACTCTGGAGAACATGTGGCATCAGAAATACAGCAAAGCACTGAACCTACTGACACTCACCTGTCAGCATCACTGAGGACCGCACCTTGGATGAGCACCATTTCACCCGGGTGCAGGCCTCCCAGGATCGTTCCAGCGAAGGGAATTGTCTGGAAGAGCCAAATAGGGGTCAGGTGTATTCAGTGAAAGTGAAGTCATTTTATAGTCCAGCATTATAGGGGAATGTGACTCTGGGAGTAATTCACTTAGTGCAAGGATTTAATGAAGCAGCACAAAACTCTCAGTGACACACATGTTCACCAGAAATTTCGAGGATGAAACCTGACAGCTATTGGTTCAAATCCATTGAACAAGGTACTTACCCACAAGAGTAAGGATAAAAACTTAGTGATAAAATAATAATAAAAAATAAATAATTTAAGTCTCTATATGAACATACCCAGTCTTTGTGGGTTAACAGAAGTTTCAGTCTAGTCTACGAAAACAGTCATTGTTCTGAAATGTGGAAAACCTACTACATACATAAACAAATAAACACATACATACATACACACACCCACTTACATACATATACAGGATCGTATATTATTTGTTTATTGATTTTTAAATTAAAATTCCTAAAAAGGATGACAATTATATTAATTACTACTAGTAACGGTATACTAGAGAGCAACATTGCAATAGTTTTTAAACATACGACAAGAGGGCCATGTTGTTCCTGAAAGACTGCAATATTAGTTTTCCAGAAAACTGAATAAACATAGAAAACGATCCGTTGTAAGTCAAATCAATCATGACGTTAACTGTGCTGTATAAAGTGCTGTATAAAGCCAACAACCTAGCTAGCTAGCTAATTCAGCTCACAAGTGATGTGACACTAAAATTTATAAACAGCAACGCTCGATTCTTACCGGGCTTAAAAACGTTTGTTTCGGGTTTGCAACAGACATCGTGTTTGTTTCCAGCCTTTAAAAGAATAAAGGGGATCAGAAGGCGATGTTTAACCACTAAGTCTCCGTCCCGCGCTCTTTATTAGATATCTGCTTCTCTAATACTTTCACTTCCGTCTTTGTGAAATGAAGGCGGGTCTTGGGAAGTTCAAACCAATGGGAGAGGAGCATCGTGACGTCACACTCTAGGAGACAACAGTCAGGGGTGCCCTGGTAGAAGTTAGATATCAGGGAAAGCTGAGAATTTATTTTGCTCAACCTGACTCACTCTAGCTGGGTTTTTCAGTGCAGCACATGTGTAACTGTAAACCAAACAATCTCAGAAATTTACAGCAGTCCAGTGTCAAAGTTGCCCTGAAAGGACTACTGTGAACCAGTTCAGCCAGTTACTAATGTTGAACCTGCCAGAGCACTGCTAGGTCTCCACTTCTTTGTTCATTGGCTTCCCATTGCAGCGCATATCAAGTTCACCAATGTAACCCTAATCTCAAGGGTACCATAATCAAAAGATCTGCACAATACCTTCAGAACCTGATCAATTCCAACAGCTGAATCATACTGTACTCAAATTCTAGGTACTTGACCCCACCCATAATAGTCAGTTCTCATTTCTGGTTTATCTGGTAAAATAATCTCCAGCAAATGTCAGCTTACAAGAGGGGTCTTAAACTTCTTTTGGACATATTCCCAGACCTCTCAGGGTTTTAGGACATAAACACCATCCACTATAATCCAGTTCCCATCAGCTTCATTTGTACAGGTCCCTATATGTGTAATGCAAAACAAGAACATCAAACTGTGCTTTAATAGTCTTCTCTGCTTTCAAAACTTTTGTACAAATAGGCCAAGAGTTGCCAAAAGAATCTAGTTAAGGATATTACATTGACAAGATTAATTTTTCCAAACATACTGAAATACCACATTTAAATTTCTTCCCCATTAGTCCAGCTGAAGCTACTCAGACAAGTACAATTAACACTATTAAATTTTTACACTATTAACTTACAAATGCCAAAGGATAAGCAAAACAGCTTATATACACACACACACTGCATTACATTAGCTTTTATTACAACATTCAGGTTTTAAAAAAACTGAACTAAGGAAAGGAAGTGTACATGGTTATAAAGGGCACAATGCAGTAAAGTGGATTGTGTGCAAGCAGTCTACTCCTGCATCTCCCATCCAGCTGCAAGCAATGCAAATAACTTTGGCTACAGGCCAACAGCAATGTGGTGGGAGTGGAGTGTAGCTTTTCCAGGCAGGTGGTTCCATCTTCTCCCTTCAAGTACTTTAATGCAGTCAAGTCTAAATAGGGCTGTGACTCAGAAATCAGCATCCAGGCGGAAGGTATTGTCTGTAGGGCACGACATGACCCCCATCCGCTGGTATTCTCCCACCCGCTTCTCAAAGAAGTTAGTCTTTCCCTCCAGAGAAATATTCTCCATAAAGTCAAAGGGATTTTCCACTCGGTAGATCTAAAAAAGAATGGCATCAAGTAAGCTAGAGCAGAAAAGTCAAAGGAACTTGAAACATCTTAAGACAGTTAAGGCAACACACGCTCTGCTGGGATGTTACATTATGGCACAAATTCCTACTACAAGCATGTTGCCATGTTTCAGGATATTAACATTCATTACGTTTACCTTCTGGAAGCCCAACTCCAGCATCAGTCTATCAGCAACAAACGCAATATACTGTTTCATCAGGGTACAATTCATGCCAATCAGCTTCACTGGGAGAGCTTGTGTGAGGAATTCCTGAAACAGCACAAGCAGCAGGTTAAATTCCACACCCATCCCCCAAATGCGCCTGTATGCATGGAGTGTGTCTCACACACAAACACACTCACCTGCTCAATTTCCACAGCATTCATTATAATCTTTTTAACAGTTTTCTCTGAGGGTTTGTGTACTAAATGCTTGAACATGAGGCAGGCAAAATCACAATGAAGACCCTAAGGGTAAGAAGGAAAAAGTAAGTTACTTTCCAGTGTTCAAAATTTACATACAATTAGTTATTCAAAGCAGAAGTGTGACATTCTTCACCTTGCATCATTAGTGATAAAAAAAATAGGCAAGACACATTTGTAAGCCCAAAACCAGTATTACTGGGCCAAGACATCATAAAGGTACTATGGAATATTGTGCTTCATTATATTTTTAACAGGGGATATAAAAAGCTGTAGTTTGCTAAAAGACATCACTAGCTTCATAACCAGCCACTAATGTTATCTTTATATTTTTAGCACTAACTGAAGAATATGAAAACATTTCATATTCTTCAGCAGATTAAGATTTTGAAACAATGGGGTAGTTGAGAAGCAACTAAAATAATTTTTCAAAGATATACAGGGGTAAAGAAAAAAATTTTTTTAGAGCCCCCAAATGTTCACAATGCCAGCAGGTGGACTATAGATTTGCTTGTTCCATTTACTCATTCAAAGCTGAATTTGTTAGAGAAAATTTGCATTCTGAGCCACACTGAAAAGGGACTCACCTCATCCCGGCTAATCAGCTCATTAGAGAATGTGAGACCAGGCATCAGGCCCCTCTTCTTCAACCAGAAAATAGCAGCAAATGACCCAGAGAAGAAGATCCCTTCCACTGCAGCAAAGGCAACTACACGTTCCCCTGGAGGTCAAACACCACAGCCTACATTAGACAGCCACTACTAGCTTGTCACAATATGAAAATAACTTTAAAATCAGCATACCATACTGGGCATCTCGGTTTCCAATCCAGTTCAGCGCCCAGTCTGCCTTCTTCTTCACACAAGGTAACGTCTCAATTGCATTGAAAAGGTATTCCCTACATAAACCAAGCCAGTCAGTTAAATGGTCAAACCATAAAGCATGCAACAGAGCTGCAAGTAGTTTAATTTTGTGTAAAATATAATAAAATTTGAAAATGCAGACTGCACCACAAAAATAGAAATGCAACGAAACTACTGAGGCTCAGACTATGGCATCTATTTCGTGTCAGTGGTCCCAGACAGCAGACCACATGCCTGACTGAAGGGCAACACCAACACTCAGCCCCCATTATCAACTGAGGTACGTTCCCCTGCGCCAATCATCATTGCCAGGAAAAAATAAAAATCAATATTGCTATTCACATGAGAATTTATTCAAGCCCCCCCCCCAAAAAACAAAATGATTTACAAATTGACAGAACTGACCTTTCCTTAGGGTCTTTGATGTAGGTGTCAATAAGAAGGCTGTACATTTCTGAATGGATGTTCTCCATGGCAATTTGGAAACCATAGAAACAACGAGCTTCTGTCACTTGCACTTCCTGGCTGAAGCGCTCCACCTGAGATACAGCAAACCCAGTCAGGTAAGGCAAACATCCCATCAACCTGCTTGGTATTAATGGCCTTTCCAAAACTATTATGGAATATTAAGTTAGAAAATGTTCAATTTATTTGACTTGTCTTTTGTATAGATGGCACCATCCTACTATACACACTCCAAAAGTGACATTAACTGACCCTTTTTTGCACTATTGCTCATTGCTCAATGTAGACATCATGTTCAGTCATGAACCAGTGTACAACTTACCAAGTTCTCATTGACAATGCCATCACTGGCTGCAAAGAAAGCCAGAACATGGGAGATGAAGTACCGTTCTTCATCTTTCAGTGACTCCCAATGCTGTAAGTCCTTGGATAGGTCCACCTGAGAGCAAAGATGATGTCACAGAAAAACACCGGAAAACTTCAATAGGCAATCTAGTGTTTAGGGCTCTAACTTTACAGTGTAAAAGCTGCTGGTTTAAACCTATCATGGCTGTAATACCCTGAATCAATGTGGAACAAAAGTCCCACCAATGTATTTAAAGTTATAGAACATCCTGCTATATAAATGGGTAAAACATTGTAATGTTGCATCCTGATATTTACTGGGAAAAGTCATCTAAATTAAGAATATTATGACAATAAATGAGTGATTAATGCCATATCTAGGCAGGGTACCTCCTCTGCTGTCCAGAAGGAAGCCTCTGCCTTCTTATACATCTGCCAGATGTCATGGTACTGGATGGGGAAGATGACAAAGCGCCTCGGGTTATCCCTCAGCAGCGGCTCATCTTGCACGGATGCCTTAGCTGGCCTCCCCTGGAAATGGAAACGTTACAGTCCAACAGTCAGTAGCGGTAAGCACTCATCGTAAAGGGGGGTTTGAGGCGGTGCTACGACTACCCCGGGAAGCACAGGCGACAAAGCACAGGCGACAAAGCAGGGCCAGGGTCACATTCACTCACTCACTCACACTTAAAGTCACCCACTGGGCTAAGACCGGTTTGTGCACAGTGGGAGGAAACGGATACGAACACGGGAAGAGCAGGATTCACACTGGCGCCAAAGTGCTGCCCTATTTTAACAGAAAAAGCTATAAATAACTATGTTAAAATGGGAATTAGTAAAGCAAGAAGTAATAAGTCCACATTTATAAACGAGCCCCTCCCCCAATTCACGAGCGCAAAGTCCATTGTGTAACTCCTCCCCCCCCTCCCCAATTAGGCGCCAAATCAGTCCCAGCTACAATTTCGATCATTTTCAATCCTGAGCGGCTATTAAACACTTTTTAAGGGGATATCCGTATAAAATCCAGTTAAACTCAGACATAAGGATTATTTACCTCAGCGTCGTCGAATATTTTTCGTGCCGTCTTAGATGCCAGAATTCTGGTGGAGTTGCAACTCGGGGGCTGGAAAGAACAGCGACTCGGTGAGCCTCCACAACAAGTCAGAATTTCACCAATTCAATTTAAATTCCCCACCTCAAACTGCTTAGTGATGTTAAAAAAAAGATGAGAAATTTGGTGCAGACATTTTCATACTGCGATATAAGATGACAAAACAACGATACAATTAATATAATGGATATATTAAAAAATGAGCATCTTACCGTGTTTTCCTTGCCTGCGAGGGAAGCGCGCTCCATTTTAAACACAATGGAGTCTTTATTCTTGGTGGAGAGAGGACTACGTGTGCTCATCATCTTTAAATTCTGGGAAATTGTACCAAGCTAAGAAAAGCTAAAAAAAAACGCAATAAAATTTCTGCGTAAATAAAGCAAGTAAAATTACAAAATAAAAGTTTTTTTTAAATAACTGCAGCCTTTACAACCTACCACTATATATACATACTACTCAGAAGAAGCAGACAAAAGCAAAATGCGGCAGCTACGTTGTCTCGGTCCTATTTATTTGACTCTTGGCGCTCGATTTGACCAACCAATAGAAAGCTACTTCGTCATTGAAAAGTTAAAGACCCAAAGGATAATGGCCAATGAGATTCTTCTTCCGGTTCTGCAAGATTGCGGGAATTTCAAACGCGCCAAAAGCCGGGAAATATGAAACTTGAAAGAAAAGGCACGTTTATGAAACTACTGTTGGAAATACAGACGATATGCTTTTAAATTTTAAAATTTATACCTTTAAAATACTGGATGATACGCTATATTATTACAAAAATACGAAAGATTTATTGCAAACCCGTATTTTTAATACATGGAAGAAACGTTAGGTACAAATGAGCCCATTTGGAGTTTTACCGCTTTATATAGAAGTTTAAAAATAAGATATAACTCCCTTTTTTAATTTTATGCTCATTTATATGCATTTGTTTAAAATGTTATCGTAATGCTTCTTTTTACAAATACTGTTTCTTGCTGTTATTATATTGCCGTTATCGTCATTAACCGGTCCCATCACTTTTAGAACAAAACGACGACAAACATATATTAAATTAAATTGGAGAAGATCGTTTAATAGGCCATGTACATCTTAAAGATATGAGTATAATGTATTTGCGTTTTTACTGAATGGAACGTGCTAATCGACTTAAAACTCGTTAATGTTGCCCCCTGAGTAGGTAAGTCCAATGGAGCTAAAAGACATTGTTAGTTTAACATTTATTTTTTAATGTGATGCATAATTTGCCAATCAGTTAAGGAAAAATAGCCAGACTAAAAACAACTAACATTTACTTCTGTTCCAAAAACAATTCATACTGACACACGATGCATCACAAGCGAAAGCATTGAATAGCCCAAAAAAGACATTAAAAACAATCAGTAAGCAACCATTCCTTTGTTTTCTTCACTTACTGTTAAAACTGTATGACATTTAAACCCGCCATATTTCGCTAAAGGGCTGTGAAGAGTATGTCAGTGAACGACACTGAGCACTACACAATTATATCGCCCCCTTCCGGAACGGAGACTGAAATGCAATTATAAAAGCATGATTAAAAACCTTGATTTTAAGGAAACCTCCGCAAGGTTTTATAGGTGAATAATATAGAAAATGGTTAACTTAAAGACTGGTCTTCTATAACTTACCGACATTAAGTACTATCATACTGGAGGTCCCTTCCATCAAAGTAGAAATATTACACACTATAGGAAGATGATCCCCATGACCTCTTGGATTGTACTTTAGCACCATTGTTCACAGCCATACGCTGTTATGTTTATTCACTGAGAACCATTGCTCTTTTTCCTGGAGATATTACATAACATTGCATTCTTTTTAAACTATAGTTGTGTTGTTTTCTTTTTCAGTCTTTCCCAAAACACAGCTTTTGTACAATTTATATAAAGTGCAACTGCATGGATTTTGACACAATCAAGAAACGTGCATGTAGGATTATTTAGTCTTGTTTAATCTAGGGTTGAGTCTATGCTACTTATTCTTGCTTTTTATACTTTTAATGGGCTCTCACCTGCATACATGCTGGGATGAGTGAATGTATAATTTCTCAGTGCTATGGTTTTCCAAAAGCACTGCTGAGTGATTCCTGGCTTTTACCAAATACATGGACGTACTACCAGAATATTTTATACCCTTATGTCCTTAGGCTTTAGATGAGTGTGTTCATTGTCATTATGGCTGAGTCCATCAGTATTTTTGCTGGTGATCCTCTTCTTTTTCCTCCAACATTTCCAACCATTGCCACCTTTCAAGAGAACCCATTCTTCACATAATGTGTCAAAATATGTCATAATATCTGCTTACAGTCAGAACTCTGGGTTTTGACCAATCCAGTAAAAATTATGAGGATATTTGAGTATATCTGTCACCACCTGTATATACTCTGACATCCATTCATTATCATTAACCATTTTAGCCATGTTAAGGGGTGCTGTGGTCTGGATTCTGTCCCAGAATGACTGGGCACTTGGCTATGAAACTAAACCATGGATGGACTGTGCATCTCAGAATGGTCACCCGAAGAATGGAAAATTTGACAAATGACCATTGCAAGTGACAGATTAATCTGAAACACATGTCTTTGGGTATTTAAGGTGAAGTTCCTGCTAAGAATCACAAAGAAAGAAGAGTTTTAAAAACCTTTTGTGTGAGGACATTTGGGTACCACAAACAAACACATTGCTAGCATCTAGGTAAAGATGTCTATTTAAATAAATAAAAAAACTATAAACTTAACAGCTTATAAAGCACATTAGATTTTATAACAGGTACATGCAACCTATTAAATAATTAATATTCAAAGAAAGTTTATTTGTACATATTCAAAGCATTTTGAAGGCATCCCACTGAATTTTCTATTTACTAAAAAGAAAAAGAAAATTATTTTCAAAAGTATCCATGTGCAAAACTATTCAATGCCCCCAAAGTTAGTATTTTGTCAACCCTTTACCCTTTATGACTTCCATTAAACATTTATTATAAGTTCTCATAGGCTTGTGACATCTCTCCTTTGTAATCTTGGCTCATTCCATTCATGTGCAAAGTCTTCCAGTTCATTGATATTCTTTAGATTCTGTGCTGCCACTGTTTTCTCAGTGGGACTTAAATCGAGGGACTGAGAAGGCCACTGTAGGACATTCCAGGACTGATTCTCAAACCAAGCTTTGATTGACTTGGATGTACAGTATGCTTGGGATCATTGTCTTGCTAGAAAGTCCAATGATCACTAAGCTTCAGTTTATGCACTGAGGGCATCACATTTCTCTCCAGAATGGCTGGATATTTCAACAAATCTATAGTGCCTGTCTCTCGTGGAAAATTGCCAGTTCCAACAGCAGTAAAATACCCGTACAACAGAATTTTTTCGTCATAAGCCTCACCTTTCTTGCACCAGACATATCACTGATCCATGGGTCCAAACACTTCATTTTGTCTCTTCATTCCTTAAAACATGCTCCCAAAATTGCATATGTTTGTCCAAATAATGTCATGCAAGCTGATTTTTCATGTGCTTCTTTTTTAAAAGTGGAGTGAAGTGAGGTTTCCAGCCATAAAAGCCTTGCTAGTTTAATTTTCTTCTTATAATCTGTACTGATCCTGAGCTGTCCAGCTTTCAAAAAGTCATCCTGCAAGTCTTTGGCAGTAATATGAAGTTTTTCGTCACTGTTCTTACATCATGCCTGATACTAGTTGATGTCATTTTGTTCTTTCTTCCATGTCCAGGTAAGTTAGCCATTGCTTCCAGGGCATTTAAACTCATGTATAATGCTGACAACTTTGTCTTTTGGAGCTTTAAATGTGTTGGAAATCTTTTTGTATCCATAGTTTTTGATACAATGATAAGGTTTCTTCTGAACTTTGAGAGCTCTGAGAGCTCCTTTGCGTTGCAGTTTTGAAAAAAAAATGGACCTTTAGAAAAACTAAAATTTGTAAATAATTAGTCTTTAGAGGGGTGAAATAATTTTCATATCAACTGTAGATCCTGTCCATATTGTAAGAAAATGATTTTAAAAGTTTTAGTCAATTCTTGGTCAAGTTTATCAACCAGTTATACAATCCTCTATTAAAATGTACATGTAAAGGTTTTTTTCTCTTTCTGGGAGCGACAGGAAAATGCCTTTTGGTTTATGTAATATCCAGGCCACTGCTGACGAAGGCAGGCTGTGGTCCCTTTATGTAATATGTGCGGATGTTTCGGTCTAAGAACCCTCTTTTCAACAGTTAAGTGTACAGTGACTAATTCGAATTTAATGCGGTGTTTATTCTTTGACCATATGACCAATTCTGGTCTCATTTTGTGAGTTTCTTTTCCAGTGAGCGCAACACCTTCGTGGCGCCATCGAAACCTCTCGCGCGCGCACTCAGAAAGTGTAGCCGCAGTGCTCTTCTCTCAGAATGTCGGTCAGTAAGCCATTGGGGCGGGTACGAAGCCAGCCAATTAAATTCATTCCAGGTCAATGCGTCTAATTTTATTGGTCGCACCCCTTTGACGCTCCACCTTTCTCCTCTGTGATTTGATAACCGCTGTTACTAAGTGAGAAGAGGAAGAAAGAGGAGCACTTGGGTGTTTATCTTTTTATGTACAAGTGAGGAAACCACAACAGGGCATCTGCTGTTATTCTCTTATGTGTTGACTGCGTACCGCTGCAAAAATTAAGTTAAGGCCACAGATAAAGAGAAACAATCAAATGTATTCAGAGGAACAGGAGTTATTTTCTTAGTACTGATGGCAAGAGCCTGATATACACATATGTCCGTTTCATAGAATGTTATAATTTGTATAAAATCCTGCTGTTTAATTATGAACTGATGCTTTCAACTCACATTCATAGAGGACACAGTAAAAACTGTAGGTGATCCTCAAACACCACTCCAGTACTAACAAATTTTCTCTAAGACATCTGATGAAATAAGCACCACTGGAACTGAAATCCCAGGGTATTTAAGTCTCGTACTGTTGTGAAAACAAGAGTATCTAAAATAATAATCAGATGAATGAGTTTAAAAGGCCGTTAAATACAACATAACATGACTTCACCAGGGCTCCTTAATTTCCAATTAATACTTCAGCTAAATTATTTAGTATTATGAATTATATTAATTTGTGACGATATACTAAACAGCTTCAAAACTGTTATAACAGGAATCTGATCATTTTAGACAGCGTTTCAAAGTCTCATGTAAAAGTTGAATTTGGAAAACCTATTTTCATGAATACACTGTAGACCACAAATATTTAAAAAATCTGGATCTACATTAAAAACTAAAAGCAAAGGATCAAATAACCTTTATTATAAAATTTATTAAATAATATGCAAAGTGAAAGAGTAGGTAGTAATCACAGTGTGGAATACTGTTCCACTTAAGAGGTTTTTTTAAACATACCAATAACATAGTTCATATGCTGTAAATAAATGCAGATTGGGATACACAATACATTCATATATAGATATGCATATATACAAATACACAGAGACAAACAGTTTACAGAAAGACTTTGGCAAAAGAATGCGTAAAACTAGTAAAACATTACTTGTATAAACAAGAATTCCTTTTTATCAAAGTACACAGATGCAAAAAAGAAACCAAAATTCCAGTGCAAAATCAGTTGAGGATTTTTCATGATCTGATAGTAGCAGCCATGTTCTTGTTGCTATCCCATTGTGGTTCATGAGAGGTCAGTCTTAAAAGAACTAATTGGCCTGGTAGGGTGGTGGAACTAGTTTGGAGCAGGTGCTAGGACACCAAGGGGGGCAGTCGGACTAGGGGCTGCTGGTGCCCGCACTTCTGACTGCCACACACTGGTCTTCTTTGTGGTTGCATGTCGCCGAGCATGCTTGGTCAAGTGGTCACTGCGCATGAACCGCCGGTCACACACTGGACATGCAAACTTCTTCTCCCCTGTGTGTGTGCGCCGGTGCCGTGAGAGTTCATCGGAGCGAGCAAACTTCTTCTCGCAGCCATCCCAGCTACAACTGAAGGGTTTTTCACCTGTACAAGAACACAGAGGCAAAACAATTTTTACACACATAGTACTGTAGAAGCTCCTGGCAACGTACTGTGGAGAATCGCATCACAAGTCTGAGAATGCACAATCATTTCACTTCTTTAATGATTTTTAAATTCTAGGCATTCAGAATACAACTGATTCCTTTTCCACCTGATGCCAATAGTTCCTGAGGTCATCTCTTAGTTCTCCAGGTGCACTGATACCTGTGTGGGTTCTGAGATGGGCCTTGAGATGGGAGCTCTTGAAGTACGTCTTCCTGCAGCCTGGGAAGCTGCAGATGTAGTTCCGTCTCCGAGAGAAGTCAGCGTGTGGAACAGTGCTGGGGCTCTGCCCTGAGGGCATGTACACTGGAGCAGGGGCCAGAGGGAGAAGCTTGGTGTTTCCAAGGGTTACGACAGTCTGGGGTGGCTGAGGCACTGGGGACTGGGGAACCACAAACATTACTGTTCCCTGTGGCATGGGGGAGCCTACCAGGATCTGCTGTGGGAAGGACTGTACATGGGGTAAGATGGGCTTAGCCCCAGGCGTCTGTGTCTGCACTGGGGTCTGAATGAAAGTAGAGATCATTCCTGTCTGTCCATTCACTGGGAACATTTGACAGAGGACTGGAGGATTAGAGACAGCTGGTGGAGACATGGGAGTGGCACCTGGGCTGTCTAGCAGGGCTGTGGCTCTGCTCCCTTCCTCCCCCTTTACAGCTTGTGTGTTACTATGACTACTGCTGCTCTGACAGGCAGATTGCACTGATAGGGAAGCACTGGCACTGTTGCTGTGACACCATGTGGCCTCTGCCTGTGGCTCAAGGGTCACCACTGGACCTGGCTGCACAGGGGACTTGTCAGCCGTGTGACGGATTACGCTGGTCACCATAGCTCTGCAAGTCGGAGGAGCAGCAGGGTCTGTTGAGGGCCACTGACTGGGGACCTCCTCCACTGGAGGCGTATACTGTCGCATACTCGCTCGGGTGCCTTTCCTAGAAGGCAGAGAAGAGCAGATCTTTGCTCTTGATGATGCAGTCCTCAATCCTCCATTTGCCACGGGGGACACAGCAGCATGGACACCCGTACTGGAAGCCTCCATGAAATTGGGGCTGTGAGGTGGAGTCATGCACTATAACAAAACGGCA
This sequence comes from Arapaima gigas, assembly GCA_900497675.1. NCBI lineage: Eukaryota > Metazoa > Chordata > Actinopteri > Osteoglossiformes > Osteoglossidae > Arapaima > Arapaima gigas. The sequence goes on from UFQX01000018.1 coordinate 1,029,957, forward strand.
GAGAGGAGACAGAGAAATTTTATCCTAAATGTCACAATAGAAGCAAAAACACTTAATTTGGACTTTTTAAAGACACATTCACACTGATGTCCTACAAAAGTCCATTAAGCTTTTAAAATATACTGTGTTGCTTGTCTGTTCTTGTATCTAAATTCACCCACCAATGACGAGAGAGAGATAAAGTCCTTGGTGTGCTCAGTGCTTTCAGGGTGCAGGAAGAGGGAGTCGCAGGAGTCAGAGGTGGGCGTGAGTGGCCGGGGCTTTTGTGACCTTTGACCCAGTGAGCTCATGCTGACCAGGGCCTCTGCAGCCTCCAGGTCATGGTACCCAAGAGTGCTGCCACAGGATTGCTCACTGTCATGCCTCTGTCTCTCCAAGACAGATACACAGATGTCCATGAAATCCATCTGCGGCAACGACAAAACACGTGTAGTCAGCACCGCAGTAATGACCTCTGACAGAGGCTGATATTAAAATGTCATCAGTTCCAAATCTGAGTATCCCCAAGACTTGTTCTGTCCAAAAATGCTTAGATGTAATGTTAAATGAGGGGATGTGCACGTGAAGTAACCTCCGATGAGGAAGAACAGATGTGGATGATATGGGCGTGGGTTGGCCGGCTGCACGCTACACCTCAGCCGCTAGAGGGCAGCATCGAAGTCCTCGCAACTACACCCAGTAGAGAGCTGCAGACCCGGAAAGCCTCCCATTATGAAGATATTCTCACAAACCTGCCGTGGTCGAAAACGGCGTGAGCGGTGACGTCACCGGCCAGCCATGTGAGACCCCGGAGTGAGATCAGCAGGAGACCAGCAGGAAGTGGCGAGTGACCCGTTAGCTGGCCCTGTACCCGCTCTTCGAACCCACAGCACTGACTGACTGCCCATGTAGTACAATAAAACCTCTGTGCGTGTGTGTGTGTGTACTGTCTGTACTTCAGTGGGCGAATCACCACTCTGTCTCATAGAAACACATCAACTGAGCAAATCTAGAGGACAGTATTAGAAATAATTGACTGAAAGCAGGGGATGAAACCAATCAGATTTTATAACATTTCATTATTTTATATGATGTCTGATTAACCACAAGTGGGGGGATGTGATTACAAACGACGTGATACAAAACATTCAGTAACGACACCTAGAAATATTTCAAGGTGAAGGATTTATTGTCATGGAAGATGAAACAGTTTCTTTTTTTTCAACTTACAAAATGGCAAGTTATCTGTAGTTATTTTCCCTCATTCACAAACCATTGATTCAAGAGAATCTTTATGAACTGGACAAAATTAATTGTCTAGGTCTTTGACCCCATAATTGACACCCTAATGCCATTTTCATTGTACTCCGTTAAGCCACAGTGAGATAAACACGACAGGTTCCCAAAGGAATCTTACCGACCTGTCTGCACAGACTGCAAAAAACTAAAAGTCACAATATTTATAACTCACCCTGCTAGAGTCTTCAGTGTCTAAGTTCTGCTGCGAGGTGTAAGTGAGCATTTCGCACAAGTTGTGCTCCTCAGCGTCGGGAGATAATGGAGCGAAGGGGACAGCGGCGAGGCGAACGCCAGGCGAACGGCTCAGCTGCTGGGCATAAAAATAAAACCGCTCGGCTGCGGGTCCAGCCTCCTCAGCTGGCTGAATAAAAAAACAGAGCAGGAGAGAGAGGAGGAAAAAAAAAAAAAACAAAAAAAAAACAAATTTCAGAACAGACTCGCGGGTGGCAACATACGGCCAATCGAAAACATAGGTGTATTCGACGCTGTCCAATAGAAACGGGGAGGGCGCGTGGTCCGTGCGTGACCGCGACGCGATTGGAGGAAGCGGGGGGTGCGTGGCTGTTGGGGGGCGTGTCCAGGAGTCAGCGGTGTCAGAATGAACCCGTTGAACTGCAAGCCTGAAAACTGGGGGAAAGGTCGCGCGCCAAGCGAGCGGAATCGTGGGATACCGTGCACGCGTCTGGCTCGCGGCGCGCGGGAGTGCTGCTGCCTAGAGAGGAACTAATAATACTTTACACTGCGGCATGGCGGCCGTGAATAACTTATACGGACAGATAATATTTCTCATGATAATGTTTTACAGACCTTACAGTAAATACAAATACATATTCATAATGTTTTTTCCGCCAAAATAACCGACTGTGCAGATTGAATTTGGACTCCAGTGAGCCTTTATCAGGATCCGCGTTGTATTTAAAACTGACTTTAAATTGTTAATTTTTTTCCTATTATTCAGTGCTTACATGTAATCAAGGATAGTTTATAATTTCATAACTTATAAGATGCCTCTGTTTTATGTTTACATATACTTTATCTTTCAAGGAAGTCCCATTTTTAAATTTTACCTCCATTTAAAGCTGCTTAAGTGTATTAGTGCTTTACATTTTTAATTTAGTGACGAAAATACCTCATTCATTCACCCCATTTCCAGTAATGCATTGCAGTGATGCTAATAGTATAGCTGCATCATTGGCTGTTGGGGATCATATGCAAGGGGCAGGGCAGTCTTTTGGGCTAATGTGAGTGCAGGGATGAAACAGCAATCCATGGACCTGACCTCATTAAATCTAATGTTTGTGTTCTGTTACAGACAGTAACCCCCTTGCCAGCCTCATTCACACTTGTGACACCCCATCTTCTTGCAGTTAACTCTGAACCTGGTGACTCCTCCACAGCGCGGGAGAGAGCAAGGCTCTAAACAGCCGTCCTCCTCCTCTTCCAAGCTGGGCTTGAGAGCACAGGGGTGGTTTCTAGCTCTTTGTTGTGGTTATCCATTAACCCCTTCACCAGCTCTTTGTGTTCTGCTCACCTACTGCACCAGAGACACTTGAAATCTGGGGCTTTTAAAGTAAGACTTGTGCTGACATGTCCAAACAGAAGACAGTATGTGACATTAACAGGTCAGAGGAAGTTCTTTCATCTGTTGTTCTTCTCATCCTCTCTGGTGGGAGGATGGTGCTGAGAAAAACAAAGAACTTAATAGTTCCTTCTTTTCCTGGAGCCATTCAGTTTAAAGCTGGGGTGCAAATATATTCAATTAATAGTCATAATAAAAGAAGTTTAAATAAATAGTTTAATTTTCCATTCTGTCTGGGGCAGCATGTGAAAGCATAGTTGTTTATAAAGCTCAGTCTCTGGTTGTTCTTTATGCACGGCTTTGTTTTTCAAGCTACAGACTTTTCTTTTACTATATGATACTGAAAGAGCTGTGTGACACAAGGGATCAAAAGAAGGGTTGACAGTGGAATAAAATATTTGCATTTAGTGAATTTACAGGCCCTAATATATTCAATCAAAAAAGTTCATTGCTTCAGAACTGTGGCGTGTCTTCTAGAAATACTAGACAGGGAGTCCTATGTGTGTATGTATAAGGTCTAGCAGGATATCAACTGAACAGTAACTTTCACAACTCCACTTATAGTTCAATAAGAATATAGACGGTTGCTTCAGCATGCAACCGACCTATATTCTCAGTTTAACTTGTTCGGTCATGCTTTTTACATGTATGGGTTTTTGGCCAACTCGTGATTGAGGGCATGGCAGTATGAAAAGGAGCAGATGCCTTCCTAACATTATCCTGCCTACAGTAGCTGTTAATTATTTGGTTGCTCCTATGAGACAAATACTTATAAACATTTAGTAGCAAGGGGAGTAGAGATGGCGAGTACCGTGCTTTAGGAAGAAGTGGCTCCAACAAAATGGTTGGATTGACACAGAAGAAAGCCAAGCAGGAGAGTTCTACAGGTGACCACCCTGGAGAAAGGGGATGCCTCTTAACCATAGTGTTCAGATGACCGTGACCTTTCTTTTTTCCCCTGTTCTACAGCAACAGGGCTGCATCCTAACAACACCCATCTCAGTCTCAGAATATGTTTTCCACTCAACTCTTGTTCGTGTTTCAGAAACCCATTGAAATGTTCCCCCCAGGTGGTGTCGCACATTGCTGTGTGTTTCAGAAAAATTTCTTTTCCTGGAGGAATGGCAAGTAGCTTTTGATTTTGTGAAGTACAGTGTTGTGACATCTCCCCACTGAACCCTCAGATAAAAAATCAGAGACAGATCCTACTGACCACCTTCTAGAGCTCTTACTTCCACAGCAATGCATCATACCTCTATGTGAGTGCTCTGTTGTTTGTGCTCCTGGTAAAAAAGTGTAATTTCATCTGAAACAGCAACAGGTCACTGCCGGACACACTCACTGTTAAGGGCTTAGTCTACTTGACAACTATTTTTCTGAAAACATTCCCATCTATTCATCCATCATCAAAACCACTTGTCCTAACACAGAGTTGCAGTGACTCAGAGCCTATTCTGGAAGCCAGAGGCATGAGGCTGGGTACACCCTGGATGGGGTGCCAGTCCACTGCAGAGCAAACATTCCCTTTGGCTTTCAGCAAGGGACATATAGGGAGGCAAAAACATATGATGGAATACAAAAAACAGTTCAAATATACAAGGTTTTCTTTTGCTTATTTGTCCACAGTAAGCACAGTAAGGAATCTGGATCAGGGTGTGACAGAGTACTTCTAAGAAAGACCTACAGCTCCATGTATACATGCACAAGGAGTGGCTTATGCTGTTTTAACACTGCAGACATCATTGCGTGTATAGGTGGGTGGGCTCTGAAATGTAGGTCATGTAAAAAAAGGAATTTGTGTAAGTGCTGAGACTTAACGCACAACGAGTTCTACATACATTCCAGGCTTGTAAGCAGTGATATGAAGAGAACCTGTCCACCTCACTGACCCAGACTGAGAATTCAGAGTTAGTCAACACCAGGGAGGGCCTAACCATGAGAAAGGGGGATGCCCAAAAATAGCTACACTGTAATGCCTACATTAGATTTTTCCATTTGAGAGCTGGTTGATGCTTGATTTCTTCAAAGCATTCAAAATGTGGAGACTGAGTGGCCTTACGCACAAAAAAAAATGCAGAACACAGGAGATGCTTGTTCCCAACAAAAAAGATATGGTCCCTTAAGGAAACACATCTTGACTAACTTGCAGCTCTCTTCATTACTTTCTAACAAGCTAAAAAGCATTTATCCATAATTTTCTCTCTATCACCAGCACCCTCCCAGGAACAGAGTCCAGCACACCTGTTGGCCCCAATGCAATGGACTCTGCGTCATCACGCATCACTGTAGCACTCAGTCTTGTAGAACTTTCCACTAAGACAACTTCCTGTCCCTCTAATCTTGCCCTGTAGACGTGTTCAGCACAAGTGCCAGGCCAGTTCAAAGCTCCCTAATCTGCATTATGCTGAGACCATGACCTCTCTCAACACACACAACCCTGTAGTGTCATTCTAGTGCCATAGTTCTGGCAAAAATAGTTATCCATAGAATGAATAAAATGGGTTCCTATGTTTAGAAAAAAAAGAAAAAGACTAGTGTTTTCTTGTTAACACATTGTGTCGTAAACATGTTGGAGTTTGAATTTTTTCAGTCCCTGGGTCCTTGTTGTGGGTATAAAACTGCTGGGCCTCCCATTGTATACAGAGCTTTGGGACACTATATAAAAATATCCTATTCAGCCCCAGGGAACCTAGACTCAGTACCATTCTCACAGCACAGCAGGTGTAGCACAACCTGGTGCATTGTACCTTTTGGGCAGTATCGTAAGGGCCCACCCAGGCAGTGTAATTTACAGTGTATGAGCCACTGCTGGGGTGTACCCACAGTGCTGCTGGGACTGGCTGCCAACAGCAGTACATATGAGGACAGCAGCTGTGGTTTGGCCCGGTTGTCCATGCCCAGGCTAAGGGCGGTGGCTGCTGTGTGGAACCTCCTCAGGAGGCTTTCCTGGCATGAGACATACCCACTGCCCCCCCCAAACCTTCAGCTTCACACAGGGTTACTTCTGCTTCTGTGCAACAAAACGTGCTTACGTTTGAGCTCACAAGGCCAATGTCAGTTGCACAAAAGCATCAGGGATCAGCTTTTTAGTCTTGAGCATGTTTTCAAATTTTACGTAAAAGCCAGAAATTTCACAATAGCTTTAACAAGAATAAGGTATTTATAATATCTGTGGAACTTTGCAGAGCAGCATGGTGGTTCAGGGCCTGGCTGTTCAGATGTTGGTTCAAGTTCAGCTCAGTCTGTGTGGAGTTTACCTATTCTCCTTGCGTCTAATTGGATTTCCTCCCACAGACAAAACACATGTGTTTCAGGTTAGCTGGTCATGCTAAATTGCACATAGTGTGTGTGGCTGCATATGTCTGGCATCCCATCCAGGGCTTGGTTCATAGCCTAGTGCTCTACAATTCTGAGATAGGCTCCGGACCACTGCAACCCTGACCACGACGAAATTTTACAGACATAACTATTAAAAACACTATGCTAGTTGTTTTCACCTTAAAGGGCAGGCAGGGTTTTGAAGAAGGTCTTTGTATTATGACTACTGTTAAAAAGGAACTAATAAGAGTAGTGTTGCTGTGTAAATGTGATTCCAGGGGTAGGACTCAGCTGGTGCACCTGGTGCTGACTCTGCAGTGGGCACTTCCTGGTGGTGCCTGCATCTGTGTACTGCTTCCTCTCTGCTGTCACCTTGGTAACCGCGTCTGAGCACTGCACTGTCACTTCTGTCCCAGAGTGACACCCTGCTGCTGCAGTTGCAGCTTGTGGGGAGGGAATAGACACGCACACAGAGGCACGCAACATGAAAAACAACAAAACAGAGTAAGTCAGAGAATGACTTGTCTGTCTTACACTGGAAAGGTTTTGTTTTAAAATATCAGCTGTCGCTTCCTTTTCCAAAGTGTCCTCTTGTGTCCCACCACTCAACCTCTGTCCTATCAGGGAGCTGCATGGGAGTTGGTCCTGGGACTCAGGAAGGGAGTTCTTGCTCATCTTCCATAACAAGCTGTGGGATGCTTGGTTGACTAGAGAGCTCACAGGCCAATGTCTTTAAATCTCAACTTTTCAGGCCACACATCTCAGGGCGCAGCTTCTGCCAAAATGGATAAATCATAATAAAACAGGAAAAATGAATAATTGATGAAAGAATAAATAATGCATCAGTGTACATTATTAGCATAATGTATTCTGCTGGAAAGTTACCACATTACCCAATGCCCTCATCTCCCTTCACACAAAATCTGATAGACCTTAGAGGACCTGTTGTTGGTTGGGCATAAATAATACAGAAGTCAGATGTCAGACGGATACACAGCTCCTCCACCAGGCCTGTAAGTGCTCCATCTGCAGCATCAGAGTGTCAAAAATCCTCCGTGCCCTGCTGCACGTACATTGGGACTGCAGCGATGGGGAGGGAGAGGCCTGTCAAACACCCCACATACAAACACACACAGTGGCAACTGTTATTAAAGGCTTCAAGGAGCAATCCAGTGGTTAACAGAGGCTGCTTGTACCAAAACAAAAATATGACCAACAGTAAATTCAGTACTGCATAGATGTTCCTAAATCCACATGGTTTGTCATTTAAAGCAGACTATAATAATACCACAGCAATAGCTTATAGTGCTGGATTTACAGTCAAGTGATAGAATAAGCTCCCTACACAAGTCATGCTAGTCAGATGTCTGTGATTTCCAAAACCAGTCTTAAAAATTTTACAGAAATATTTTTGCCCTGAAATACGGTCTAGTCACCAAGCACTGACTATCCAGACAAACATTAAACACTGTGCCCCTCATGTGAACAAACTCACAAGCAAGTTGTGGAAGGTGGTGATGCCAAACAAATCTAGATGTACGCCCTCGGTGTTCGAACCTTTCTAGTGTAAAGGAGACGTGTTTCTGTATGCGGCCCTCACACAACAGGTCCAAACACAGGCACCGGGTAGAGCGAACTTTGGCCTTGTATGTTTGCAAGATGGCTGTTTGTTTGTTTGTCCGTTTGTTTGCTCACCCTCCTCTGCTGGAAAGCCAGAGTTCCTGGTGCTGGATGAGAGCCTGGTCAAGCACACCCCAGCATGTGAGGCTGTGCCAAATGGCAAGCTTCTAAGGATAATGCCAGGGTATTTTTGTGGGTGTGTGAAAGATTTGTAACAAGTGAAAGGAAAAAAAATTCTCTATGTTTCAGTCAGAGAAATAATACTGACAAATGTGCAATCACTTATTTAAAATCTTATGTTGGGGCGTGGCTGGGCTAGGACACCAGGATACACATGGCTTTGTTTACTTTATTAGGGATCTGACCTCCATGAAAGTACTCCACAGCAACTGCCACAACCACGTCTGGCTAGTGGAATCAATCTCCGCTTGCTTATCGCGCTGTCTCCTCCTCAGGTCACTTTTTTGATGGTTACCATATTTTAAGCTGCTCCAAAGCACTGTTTACACATGGCATTGTTCACTTTAGCCGTTAGGGTTGCTAGGTGCCTAACGGTCATTTTGCCCACTTCAACCCAACAAATCACCCTTTGTGCTCTGTGTGCCAGTGAATGTGTGCTTATCACACTAGGGTTTCCTGGTGTCGAGGGGGTGATAACTCAGTCCAATGCGAGTTTGTCTTCAGTCTGAGGAGATCTACATCCCTGCTCTGTAGTCTGTAACTGGACAGAGCCTGACTCTGGTTGAGTCAGAGCAGAACCAACTAATGTTGAGTAAGTCACACATTGCCGTTGCCATAGTTCTGTGGTGGTCCTCTGCTTCAAATATCATCTTTGTTTCATATGCTCTGAATAACACAACATTTTAGTGCAAAGCAGTTGTTGAATAACTCACATGGTCATTCTGTTTCACATCTTTTGTGGCTTAATGACATAAATGATGGTGACTAAAGAAAAACTGGAGTCTGAACTGTTACTTCCATTCTCTTGGTGGGTTAGCGGCATGGCACTATCCATTGGATATTTTCAGGAAGATCTAAAGGCATAATGTAGAATGTGAAGCAGGGCAGACTGAACAGCTGAAAGGACTAAAAATTAAACACAAAGACTTTAAAAACAAAGGTTCGGCTGGCAGGGCAAGAAAGGGAAAGGTTTAAAATAAGAGGATGTCAGATATGGTATTTAAAACCTACTAAGCTGGTATACTTCTGTTAATTAAAATTCACATTTAATTTTCTCCAAGAAGAGTGTTTACCTGTTGAGGGCAAGTTTGTGCACATGTCTGTAAACAGAGGAAAAACTTGTAATTATACTGTGTGTGCCACTATAGACAAGTACACTTTCTGCCAGCCTTGCTGGCGTGTGCCCAGATCCCCCTCCTCTCCTGTGCTGCTCTTGCTGTCAAACAGGTGTCGACCTGCCACATCTCCTGCCTGAGAGAAGAATGCGGTGAGACAGCTACCCATCACAAACATCTAAGAAATATGGAGAGAGTACTACCGCAAGAAAAGAAATATCAAGAGGCAGGAAATGGAACTATTCTCAACTGATGAGAAGAAAAAACTTCTGACATTGAAAAACCTTTCGTTTTACTGCATGTCACCCTCTACTGGCTACTTGCGGTAAACGCATAAAGATTTTACAGAAATCTTTAAGAATCAGAAAGTTAATCTGATTAACTGGATAAAGTTGGTCAACTAAATGTTGTAAATGTGTCCTTTATGAAGTGTGTAGATTATGCATATAGATAATTTTAGCTGTCTATTTATTCACAAACATTTGCAAGTTCAGTTTTCACTTTGCCAGGCCATCTTATGCACCACTGCAGTATTTAAACAAAGTGAATATTTCAGATTTTTGTACATAGTTGAACAGTACAGTAACAGATAAGATTGTGTTTCTGCTTTAAGGAAAATTACAAAATTAATAATTTGTGGTGTAATGGTGTGATTTGTGGTCGTAAATCACCTCTGAGATTCAGAACATTCCACTGCCATCCACTAAATGTGCGGCTCTGTTTTAATGTATGTATGTGTACGTATACACATGTATATCTGAGTGTACATGTTTACTTGTGCATTTTTGTATTTATTATTTGTCTACACATATCTTTCATGTATACATTTTACCTTTAAACTATGTACATTTGCATTATCTTTTAATTATTCAATGTGTAAATTTTCTTTCCTGTTCTGTGCACTGTGGACCCGAAGATCTTCATTTCATGCACCCTTTGTATACCAGTTGTGTTCAACAATAAACGTTTGATTCTTACAGCCCACAGAAATCAAAAACACTGTAACAGTTGATTCCTGCAAAACCTAACTCATACAAGTACAATAATAATGAGGTATGAAAGCGTATCGGCAAAAATTTATTACTGCTTATAAAAGCATTACAAAGGAAAAAAATATATTTACTCACATCTTGCAAAATAAACAATATTACTGCTTTTGGACTGTCAGCTGCTCTGGTATCATCTTGCTTTGACCCTTCAGTGATTTTCTGCATCTACTTGGCACATTTAGAGCAGGAGGTTGTGGCCTGGGTGCACATTTAGTGAGGAGTCGCTCCACGTGGCAAACTTGCAGGTGAATGCGGCCTTCACTCACACCCAACAGGAAAGAGAAGAGCTGCAGAAGAAAGATGTAGCTCCTAGGTAAGGTGGGCTCTATGTCTTGGAAGTGGTCATGGCACTGCCTGTAGGAAGTGATCCAGCACAAAACCTCATCAATCTCATCACAAAAGTTGGCCCAACTTTCCAACTACAGGTCAACCTAAATGTAATTACAGTTGCAGTAATAAAGCACAAATAACATTATCACTTTACTGCATTGTGGGAGATGTAATTTTTCCTTAACACAGAGAAGGAAGACATTGAGATAATCAATGTCTGGGCAGATCACTACATTTTTCTGAAAGCAAACTTAATGGACATCAGTGTTTGACTATAGACAGTTAAGACTTAAAGGTTAATGAGACAAAAAAGAAGAAAAGAATCAGAAAGAGGGAGGAGACCTCACCTTGGGTGGCATGGCTTCAGTGCTGTATGCCAGTATTTAGTGTTGGTGAGGGAAAAGGACCCACCACTCTTTATCAAAGCAGAGCCCAGGTTCTGGTGGTGATAACTGGGTCCATCCCCGCCTGCCTTACCCCACTGGAAGCGAAAGCTGCAGGGTGGGTCTTGCTGCAGTCCAGAAACTGAATTTGTGAGCTTTTGGAAAGATGTCTGGAGGTGTTCTACCACTCCTGCTCAGGGGGTAAATGGGGGGGGGGGGCATAAATCATAACAGTATTCAAAAAAAAAAAAAAAAAAACAGCCTGTTTGGTCCATGGATAATGTGCTCTCATTGCTTATAGTACCCATAAACAAACACATATATCAACTGCAACCAATCCCCTCTGTGACATTGTGTCTTGCACCTTTTCTGTGCTACAGACAAGGTTATCACTCTGTAGACACTCACGTCTCCGCTTAAGGATCACACTCTTCTGTTTTCTGGAGGAATATAATGGTTTTTTGGGCTTCCAGGACTTCCTTCAGAGGTGTAAGAGCAGCATATATGATAAAATAAGTGTTAGTTTAAAGATCCAGGCCTGGCTTCTTTCTGGACTTCTTTCTTTCCTCAAAGCTTCTGGCACCTTCAACCTAATTGGTGGGGATCTTCTGCAAACAGCCTTTTAAAAATTCTTTATACCAAAAAGTACTTTAGTACATGACAATTCAAACAAACCAATAAGACTATGGTCACTACAGCAGTAAATGGACCTGTGTGTACTATAATGTAGTTTATATATTATGAACTGTACAACTATATATGAATTAACGAATCCAAAAAGTGAGAATGTACAGTAATAAGAATACAAAAAAGCTGTAAAAAGAAGACAAACAAAATGTCACAGAAAGATTTTGAATGGCACTGACTCACCTTGCTACCTCCTGAATTTCCCTCTCTTTCGCAAGGTCTAAAGCATGCTGTACTGTCTTGTACCACTTCCGCAAACAGAAGTTGCTGTTGTCTACCAAATGTATGGGGAGAAAAGGCAGAACTGATTAGTGACACATAAGCACTATGAACAAAATGGCAATGTTGTTAGCAGTGCTAATAGGCCCAGAAGTCTGCAGCAAATTTGGAAGAAATTATGATTATGAATGGTGAGTTTACATTATACATTACATATTAACCAAATATACATATATGCACATAATTCACTGTACTGTATGTGTGTATTTTTCAGTTACAGTAACAACTTCATTGTTAGACATATTAGACACATTGCTTGTTCATTACACAATTCATTAGGTTATAAAAGTTTTACTGTAGTACATAGAGCAGTATAATACAGGGCCAGGGTGTAAAATCAATAAATGACTAAATAAAATATACAAATTCTTTTGCTTCAATTACACTTTCAATTTTCTAGACTTGAGCCATATATAACCCCTATCATATAGTCCATATAGTCTATATTCCATTCTGTGGAAAATAAAACTGGAGGAACCTTACTCTGTTGTGTATCCACCCAACTTCTGTATGAGACTGCTAAATTTATAAATTCACAATGTCTGCACAGCCTACCCCTCAAGTAATAACACAAGCTTGCATCATTTGTAATATATTGACTTATTCACTGAAGAAAAGCACATTACCATTGTTTTGCTTGTTTTCAGCATCAGCTTTCTTAGATAACTTCCTAGAGATACATGAAAACAAACAGGACACATGTCAAAAACATATGTCCAGAAATGACATCACCAAAAAAAAACACTTATAAAACATACAAGCCTGAAAGTGGAGATCTTGGGCTGTAGGAGTCACTCACCACTCATTTTTATCATCCAGTTTGAACAGCAGTTTCATTGAGATGATTATGAGTGCAGCAGCCAGGATGTCATAGCTGAGGAGGCAGGACCTCCAGTCCAGGGGGTCGTAGGTCAGGTAGGTCTCCTCTCCAACACCAGAACGCTCAATTACTCTGCAGACCCATAAATGCAGCTCATCTGAAAGCCAAAGTCAGAGTAGCAAAGAAGGGGGAAATGGAGACAGCAGCATAAAAAATGCTTCATATTTGCAGCGTATGTCTGCAAAAGTGTTACACAAAAATACGCAAGACAAACTGGTAATAGTGATACTATAAACTAGTAAGAAACTACAGTCAGTTCAGCTCTTGTTATTACTGGCAATAGTGATAATCATAAGGAAATAAATATTCTGCCTTCAGTGGACTGAAGAAATGTATGATATGCCCAATCCATTGCTGATATAGATTCAGCACTGACAGTTTGCAGCAAGTCTCAGATCTCCAGTGGAGAATGTCAATAAAAACATAAAATACAGGAAAAAAGTTTTGTAAACCAGGAACAAGCTTTCCTTCATTTTTTTCTTTAGACCTTACCCACTGATTTTGATACAACCACCAGCAGCACCCTATTCTGGGGTTCTGGCTGTCAGTAGAAAACGTTCTATTGTTGTTGATCAACTTGCCTGGAAGGTTAGCTTCAGTCAGGTATTTGAGGGACAGGAGGGCTGGGTGGAGTATGTACTCCCGAGTCACAGGGGGAAATTGGGGAAGGTCTAAGAAGATGGCCAAGTTGTGGGCCTCCTGCTGGATCTTCTTGTGGGATGGAATGGACTGCAAAAAACAGAACAAGATATACCGTAGTGATACTTGGTATTTAATGTAGAAGCAAACCCTCATTTCACAAATTTTTTAAGGATTTCATTAAAGACAGGTGATTTCTCCTTTAATAGATTCAGATTCCTGAAGTCCTTGTGCAACAAGTAGGAACTCATCATCAGGACTCCTCAAATTGATAATTTTATAGGATGAGGATAGAACCAATCTTTATACCATCCCCATAGCTCTTACCTCCACTCTGAAGATCTGTGAGTCCTTGCCGTACAGCTTCATCTCCTCTGGGAAGACCTGGTAGGCGTTAATATAGGGGATACGGCCCTGTGCCACAAACCTGGGAAACACAACCAGCAGTTTTAAAAAAGATTGGCTCCCTTTGGAAGTTGGACGCAATCCCAACCACTAACAGATGACACACAATCCACATAATAGGGTAGCTGTCATGCAGATCACATAAAATCACATCCACATGTTTATGGAGCACTGGGCTGGAGGCAAAGGATGGACAGCACACCTTCCTAAACTATCCAGAAAAAAATTTAAGTACAGCTGCTACTTCATAGTCCAAAAGGGTGCCATCACTACTGCACCCTTTCTGGTTATACCACTGTGCTTCTAATCTACACCTACCCACAAACCTCCACTCAACATCTACTCTAAATTTTTCTTCATTTTCTTCTAATTTTTGTCTTCTAGCTTCCCTGCTGCTGCCCCCCAAGTTCCTGTCCGTTTACCACACCAAACTCCTCACCGCCCCACCATGCTCACCGGAGCAGGTCAGACAATGTAAGAGCCTCACGGAGCCACAGCAGGGACAGGTGACAGAAGGCCAGGGTCATGGGCATGGTCATCAGCTTGCGCCTCTTCCTTTCTGCTGGGGAGCAGTATGAGTTCGCATCTAGAGAGCCGGAGCACACTGAAGAACCACCGTCACTGGAGAAACCTGGAGAAGCCCATGAAGATAACCACATATGCTGAGGTCTGACACAGTGGCATGCTGTCCATTCTTTTCTCAGCTTTCAGACAGCAATCAATATCTAACCACTGCACACATCTCTCAGTCCCACTTTTAGCTCTATTTCATCCAAGCTCTTAATTAACTAGGCTTCGACAGCTGCTGATTTAAAATCAGCCCTGCTTTGACACACCCTGAAAATTATGGTGCAGAAGGTAGCAGCATATCCTCTCCTCAAAGGACCCAGAATTGAACCTTCTTCCTGCTGTTGCATCATTGAGCAAGGTACTTACCCTAAAACCACACCAATAAAAATGACCCAGCTGAATAAATAAGTAATTGTAAGCAATTTAACACCATTGCTTTGGTGAACAGCACCAGCTAAATTAATAACTTTCAAATTTCTGAATTCTTTGTGAAAACTTTCATTAAGAGCAGTATTGGTTGCTGCATGTGTAATGTAGAAAGAAAGGGGTGGTATCATGCCCTGGGCTCACCCACAACCCTCCATACCAGAGACAGAGCTGGGCGCGATGCTCTCCACATCCATTTCACTTGCAGATGGACAAAGGTCACTCAAGGACAAGGAGTCCGAGGCGCCATCTGTGTCAGACCCCTATAAGATCACAGAAGAGACGTCATGTGACCCAGTCAGATGAATTTAACAATACACACCCTTATTTATTCTTTCAGTCTCTTTGAAAAACAAAGTTGCATCTTTCCTAATAGATTCTGGGCTACAACATAAATGACACAAGCACAAACTCACCAGCTCAAACCTCTCTGTATACACTGGATTTTTAGTATATGCCTGTTGGCTTTTCTGAAGGTATCGCCTCCAAAAATTGCACAACACATCATCCTTGAAAAACAGAAGAAAGATCAACATAAAATGTGATAGAGTTTAACAATGACCTGCATTTCCATGCTGATTTCACATCTTTTCCCCTCATGACAACAGGAGAACTTGGTATATCTTGTGCAATTTTTTTCTACAAGACTTCCACAAGGAACACAATTGAAATCTTCTGAACTTTTGAATTGACAGTAACCACATCAACTTTCCTGATTGTACACACTTGCAGACAGTGGCACACACTTTGAACTGGGGGGACACTCCCATCTTCAGGAGAGCCTCAGCTTGGTGTTTGAGGATGAACTGGAAGCCTTCACACACCATCCAGGCATTTCCATGTTCTACAAGAAGAGCAGACAGCATGGGTAAGACACACCCAGTATTTTCACTTAATGAAACATTTAAAAATGCATAAGTACATGCGAGGAAATGCTGCTTATGAACTGTAGACTGCAGGAGCACAGGAAAGGATTAAGAGCTGCATAACTACACTCACCTAATTTCTTGTTCTTTCTTGGCTCCCGGGAAATTCTGGACACTCTGCAGTTTTCCTGATATGAATCTGGAACCTCCAGGGTCCTCTGTTAGAATTTCATATTTATACATTATTCTTTCAGTTGACATGTACTCAGAATAATGAACACATCCAGTATGGTAGAAACGTTAAACTCTGTGTTAACTGCTAGAAACAAACTTGAATAAAAAAGTACTGCTACTACTATAATGTAGAGAACACATTTGTCCATGATAAGTTGCACTGTTAAACAGATGTTCTTATAATGATTTAAAAATGTGCACAGGAAGGTATCGTTACTGTATCAGTTCAGGGTAAGTACATTGACCAAAGCTACTACAGCAGGAAGACTTGAACCAGGGACCTTTAGAATGTAAGTTGACACCCCTAACTTCCACACTACCTGTTGTACATAAATAAGTGCTAAAATTATATGTATGCATCCCTTGTAATCCAGTGTGTTGGTATACTATTTCTGGGCCAAGCTCTTTATACCAGTCCTCTTTATCCATCCCAAACTGTCCTGCTACAGCAACTCAGCAACCAATAAAAAAATCTGAAAACTGCACACAATTTCAAATTGTCACAAGAAAGTTTTATTTTCAGTTATTTTAATCAGCATTTTTCAGAGAAAAAAAGCACTGGTTGAAATGGCACTGGCTGGACTCCTTTCTTTTAACATAGGCATTGTGGACAATATGGAAACAGAATCACTGCATAATGAGCAAAGATACTGTTGCACTGAGCAATAATGCCATTGTATAACAAAAAGATACATTTATATAAGCAGTTTTAGTGATTTTTCATAGTACAGAAACCTTCTACATGAGGGTTGAATGATTTTTCTTCCCCATGAGTTAAAACTTTATACAATGGTTGAGAATATTTAATATTCTAGTTTGAATCAAAGAAATGATACTTGCACAATTTTTTTAACTGTTACATTTGTTCAAATAAAGTAGATTTTTTTTTACATGTACTTTACCTGACTAATATTTTTTATTGTTAATTTACTTAAGGACTGTTTTTAATCAGTCTACTGAGTCCACCTGTGCTCCAACCCTGTGCAGCTGTATACGGTACAGACGACCAAGACTCTCCACTGGACTAACGATTATTGGTAACAGATGAATGTTTATTCAGGTGAGGCACTTTTCTCCAGTGTCTACGTGCCAGGCTCCTCACACACACTAACCTACCTGATCAGAAGGTGCTGGTTTCAATCCCAGTGAGACCTACTGTTGTGCTCTTTTACAAGATATGTATCTTGAATCACTTCAGATGTGTCAAAAAACTGAGGCGAGTGCTCACCTCGATCACATTGTGGCAGGACCTACAGAAGTATCCCCCCTCGTCCGTGATGCCCCAGTCCACAGCAGAGCACAGTGAGCACTGCTCCTGGAAGGAACCCTGTGAGAGGGGAACACAACAGGTTACAATATGATACAATGAAAAATAGCCATAACAACGTAGCTAAACAGAACATTTATGTGACCAACACTCCTAGCATAGCAAGGTCACGAGAACTGTTCCTTCCCACTGGGGCACTGTCCACTGTCCACTGATTCCTTGGCTTAGTGGTACACTGTTTCACTGACTTGTTGCTTGTTTCACTGGTTCACTGTCTTACAGTTTCACCGTCCTCACTGGTTCACTGTATCATTGTCTGTCTCTGGTTGAATGTATCACAGATTGACTTTCCACCTTTCCGTCTCACTATCATACAAAAATGCAAGTTGTAACACTTACGATAAGCTCGTCGTCCATCTCGTGCACGTCACCCCTCGGAGCACGAGCAGCACCCAGACTACCAGTATATAACACTTCATAAGCGCACGCGAACGTGCTGGTAAATAAGACGGAACTTCCGGTGTGTAACGCCGAATTTGAAACGACTTGCAACGGGCTGTTCGCATTCATGCGGACAGAGGTCCGACAGGGAGGTGAAAGAAATTCAGAAAGAAATATCATGTAGAGATGTAATATGAAGAAAAACACCGAGATTGCTCGAGGCCACTTCGGCAGGGGAAAATAAAACGGTTAACATGATTCAATATGAAGCGTTTGGTGTTATTTAAAGGTTAGACACGCGGGGGCGGTCAAATCCGCATCGTCTTCCCTGCTGGGCATCGGGTGCCCCTTTGTAAGACATTGCCTGTTATTGTCTGTCGTCTTTGAGAAACTAAAACACAATTTCCAGTGTATACAAAGAACTTGAGAAAAAAAACTATTAATATTAATCAGAAAAATTTGAATTTATTGATAAATCAAAGTTATTTACCTGTCCAGTAAAATAAGTCAAAACACACAGTAGGCAGCTACATGGGCTTGAACAATTCAGTTTGTGATGTTTTACATAAAGTGTCAAGAACTGGGAGTGCAAATCACCTCTTTGAGCCATGGAACTGTGTCAGCTGGAGGTGGTTCAAGGTTTATGGCTGCGTTCACACCAGCTGTGCCACTGGACAGTGATTCAGGGCTCACAGCAGTACTGTTTATGCTACATAGCTCATTACGTATAACACAGGAGATGGGATTCACCACTGAAGTCCTCTTGACTCCTTTTCTAGTACACTTCTTAGCAGTTTAACAGATTCAGTTTAATACACAAAACTTTATTTTTTAAAGACACAAGGAACAAATGTCAACAAAGCAATCTCTGTTTCATAACTAAATCCCATATAAAGAACCTATGGTTAAGTACTTTTGCTCAGAGGTATCAGAGCAATGTGACCCCCAAGAGCTTCATGTTTACAACTGTGCTGCTGTATTGTATATGAAACTTCCTTCCATATAAAAATACCAAACAGCCCACTTTCCTGTGGTGACTCTCCTGCTCTGTGTTGAGGCTGTTGTAAAGTGCTGGAATTAAGCACGTCAAAGAAATGGCTATGATCTCCAGCTCTGTGCTGTAAAGTATGTGTTGACAATATCCCATTGGATTAAATTGTTTTGTTTTTGTTACAAGATAGGGAGATCTTTGCAAGATCTGGAGTCCCATTCTGCAAATAGAGGCTGAGGTATACACAGTATGTTTCCAACATGAGGTAATGCATGAACTTTCCTGTCATGAAGCAAGGAAATAGGGCTTCCCAGGGGTGTGTGAAGCATCCTAGAGAACAATTCCAAGACAGACACAAACACAAGTGTTGAAAACCAGACCTGTAAATGATGGACAACTTCCATAATTCACAATTCATACCATCTCTCCACCCCCCCCCCAGACACACGTGATTATTTTAGTACATTTTGATCCCTCTCATTGGATAAATAAGCAGTCTTGCTGTTTTCTTTTTTCAGGTTCTCTCTGACATCCTCTCATGCTCTATCCACTTTTCATGATTTGTCGCCATGGAAACCGACACTTTGGTGCATCACAGAAATGCTTCTACGTGTATCCAGCCACTGTCATTTACAGAGCCAACCTGGGCAATAATTTTAACAAGCATGCATTTTAATATGAATGTTAAATAAATGATGGGGCATTCATTTTTGGAAATCGTGCCATTTATTTGTTTACATAATATCCTTAAATGTTTAAGTAACCCTAAAGTAGTTATTCATTCATTGATGCAACCACTTGTCCAGTTCAAGGTTACAGTAGTCTACAGCTAAATTAATTTTTTTATAAGTATGGATTTATTTCTCAGTAGGAGGCTCTTCTTAAACAGTTTCAGAAATTATATGATTCATTTGACTGTTAGGAGCTAAGTATACACAGTTTACATTTTGAAATTTCCAGTAATTAAGTTAGTTTTTTGATGCTTTGGCCCCCAACTTGCATAATGGCAATAAATCTTAAGTCATCATTGTTGTGGTTCTCACTGATGATACGTGGCATACTGACAAAAAACAGACTAAACAGAGCACACACTTCTTTACTGAACCCTACTGTTGCCCTTGCTCTTTCCCACGTGGTTTATATCAGTTCAGAAAGTTTTTGCTTTGCCTGTGTCAATTGGTGTGTTTCAGTCCAAAGAGGGAGCTCTTCACAGTGTTTTAACATCCTTTCTCTCATCTGCTCTCCCTCTAGACTTCTCTCTCTTTGTCCATCCCCCCTCTCTTCTCCGTCTGTCATGCAATTTTTTTAAGCCGACCAGAGTTCCAGAACATTCCCACAATCAGGCTTGAACAAGATTCTGCCCTTTTGTCACCACTGCAGCAGCAAGTTCTACACCTCCTCCACTTCCTGTTTTTCTCCCGCCTGCCCGCTAACCGTATTTCCCACTCTCTGCCAGCAGGGTCCTGTGCAACAGGGAGTCCCTGCTTTGCAGAAACAGCACACACACACACACACACACACACAGAGACAATCACAAAACCACATATGCCCAAGTAGGAAGGCAAAGTACATTAAACTTAAAGGATATCCTGTTGCAGGTTTGTAGTGTTGTCAGAGTACATAATCCCCCCCCCACACACACACCACACTCCCAAAAAAGGACAAACAACAGAGAACTGCTCTTGCTGTGATGCCTTGTTTGCTTGCTGATGCTGGACGTGAAACTGTCAGTGACAGTCATATTTCCAGTCGCTGCTGTTCCGTGTACAGGGGAGCACATCGGCTGGGCACAACTGCAATCCCACACCGAGCTGTACAGTAGGTCGTCTGCTCACTGCAGGGGGTTGACAGATACTGTGGGGCACAATGGGGGTGGGTTGACAGTGCAGGTGGGCAACCCCACAGGACAAGAGGGACCTTAAGAATGCAGCACCATGCAACTGAGCTGGCGTCCCCTGTTGAAGAACCAGCATTCCTAGCTTCTGCCATGCCTCACTAAGCCTCAATCCCATTCTTTTGTTCTTCTACTCCCTTCCTGGAAAGAGAATCCAGGAATGCCACACGTTTCAGCTTGGCCCCAGCCTGGCAGTGAACATACTGCCCCCCCCCCACCACTGCACCTCCTCCCTCTGCCCTAGCCTCATTCCGGAACAAATGACCTCACTAAAGTTGTTAGTCACTCGGGCAGCCTGTCACCGGACTTTGGTGTTTACCCAGACCTTTATCACCACAGTGATGAGAGCTGCACATACTTCCTTCTGAGTGAAGGGATTCTAATCTGGATTGCTGACAACCTGGGTAAATCTATGTGTCTCATAGACATTTGGAGGGATGTGAAATCTCTCTCTCACTCATCCGTAGTCAGCCCATCAGCTGCTGGGTTCAAATTGAAATATTACAATTTTTATATTCTAAGCAGAAACAGCCTGCTTGGATGCCTTGCTGTTATAGTTTCTGTTCCTTGATCTATGGATAGTAGAATTCACTGGTTTGTTGCCTTGCTGCTTATAGGATAGACATTTGTTTCAAAGAAGCGTGTCTCACATAAATAGGTTTTAATTTAATGTGCCAGTTAATCATGAAAACCTGAATTCTGCACAACAGCAGTATTTTTAATAGGGGAGCAGTTGTACATTATAAGCAAATGACAGACACCAAAGTCAGCCAAAAGCATTAGCAAAGAGTGTGGTCAGCAAGCAGGGTGACTCAGCCTTTCTGTGTCCCTGGGTGCCCTTTCAGTCTTCGCCAAACCTACAGAAATGGACTCGGGCTTGTTTTGTACCCTCATCTCCACATTATACCTCTGGCACATGAGCAGACAATAACTGGGCGACTGCTGATTACAAGTCCATTTACATTCACGTGTGCATTCTAACACTGTCCCTCTCTTTCAAATCCACACTCCCAAACATACTGATGATTCTTGGATTTATAATTCTTGGATTCTTTGATTGTAATATTTTTATACTTGTTTCATGCAGGATTGAAAGAACATTGGAATAGTTCAAATATTTTGCATCCTTTTGCAGTATTTTCTCACTAAGCTGCAGCTTATCAGGGAGTTAAGTCAAGTTAAGGAGTAGAGTGGTCTTAACAGTTGAAATGCAAGTAGCCCTTTAAATGGTGAATGAAAATGAAAACGTCCAGACATACATCTTAATTGTTACATATGCAAAATGGAAATGTAATGGTCCTTTGGCTCAGTGATCACATAACCTTTTATTTCTTAAGTTAGACCACATCATTTTTAAACCCATCTCCACTACTATGATGAAACAATACTAATTCCTTTAAAAATAATCCCACTGTATTAATGTGCAGAGATCTCTAAATGTGATTATTGAATATGAATATATATGAGTATAGCTAAGAAGCCATATAAATGTTAATAAACGGTCTCCAGTACTGTTTTGCAAATGTATCCATCCCTTTTTTGTCATTTATAATTAATAAATACTTCAAACAATGAGTAAAAGTGTGGTTTGTGTCAGGGTGTATGAGCGTGGAAGATGATGTAACTATCTCTCACACTGAATAGAAAACTTTTGTTCGGTGTCCTCAAAGTCAAGATAGCACTTTCATGTCACAGGCAGCAAAATGATGTCCCACAATCTACAACAACAACAACACAAACCATGAAAATAAATTGTCGTGTCACGTCACTGACTATAAGTGCTGTTGTTTTCAGTGTTTTTCGGAGACAAACTGCTACAGCATGACCTTTTAATTTTTAAACATAATATCCTGTGTATACAGTACTTTCTTTGGCAAAGATACTAGACATGACTAAAACATATACACTCATTCCTCATAAAATGAGATTCTGTACAGCA
Source organism: Arapaima gigas (assembly GCA_900497675.1). Lineage (NCBI taxonomy): Eukaryota > Metazoa > Chordata > Actinopteri > Osteoglossiformes > Osteoglossidae > Arapaima > Arapaima gigas. The sequence goes on from UFQX01000018.1 coordinate 1,052,327, forward strand.
AAACACAGCAATAAAGGCTTATGAAAATGTACACCATTTTTCATACAACAGGCTTGTTATTCAGTATGATGGCATTTTGCCCAGTATGTGGTTTTTTTGCTTCCACAATGGGTATTTTACTTTGTACAGTGGCTTGTATCAGATGTTTTAAAACAGATATACACTTGGTATCCCATGAAGTTTTTATCCCTCAGTGGTGTCAGTCTTGCTTTTTCTGGAAAATTCTAGAGTATTAACCTTCTAAATTACCATGAAATCAATGGATTCTACTGTCCAAGCAGGGTTACAATGGTGGTGGTTGGTCCCTTTGAAAGTAGACACTGGCTGCAGATACTCCTTCAACCAGTTTATTAAGGAGTGCTCAGGCACGCAAAATAAATTACTAATTTCTTCTAATAAAATGCATTTAGAACATAAAACAATATTAATTACCCCCCAAAAATTTTACAGCCACCACTGCTCTTGATGAGTGACAATGTGATTTGTAGCTCCTCCCACTGACAGTAGTTTAAACCAATCAGCAGATAAAACTAAGTATGAAGGACATATCACTGAACAAATTAAAAGTTAATTCATTGGAACATAATGAGTGTCAAGTTCTTTTTCCAGTTTGAACATAATTTGTGGACTTGATTTAAATTTAAAGGAGCTTTGCTGAGTCAGGAATAATTAAAAAAGAATAAATAGTCATAGTAAAATAATAAAAATAAAAAATAGTAAAATTGTTTATTTTCATACATTTTACCTTCAAAATCATATAGGCTTGAAGGCACCAAAAATGCTACTATTCTGCCTTTCCACCATGCTCTCAACACCAGCATAATTACAACATAAACCCATCTCCCACACGGAAAAAACCTCTCTAAACCACATCTGCATGCTTCTGTAGATGTATTGAAGTACACCACCTACCCAGCATCTACTCTCATAAAAGCTCTACCTTACTTTTCATGTCTTGACGAAGACAGTGTGCTAACAAATCTGCCAAACAACTTTAAGGGGTGAAAGATTCACAGACTGATAAACAAATTAGAGATAGAGATAGCAATGATTTCACATCTGGCTATTGTACATTCTAGAGGGGATAAGCATAGCACTGCTAAGTGAGTGATAGCATCACTGCTAAGGCTGTGATTGCATCTGCCAGATGGCAGTGGTGAAAACAGATGGTGGAGAAGGTAGCAGAGGTCTCCAATGATGTTCTGTGCTCTCTGATGCACCACTTGTTGTAGGTAGTCTGAATGGTGGATAGTGAAGTCCTGGTGATGGACTGTATCTTGAACTCCTTTTCATATTACACTCATTGTTGCCCTCATGTACTGATAATGTGGCAATACCATGATGTCAGTTTTCCAGAAAAATTAAAAATGCTACATATTGGGGAAGAGTACTGCAATACATATCAGAGGAGTAGATGGCAAAATCCTTTAGGTTGAATATGGGAGTTAATGCACATTCCATTATCCTAGAATCACCTTTTTATCCTACATGGTACTCTAGAGTTACCCCTTCCTTACTGTTGTCATCCATTACATCTCTAACTTCAGCCCTTTAAACAAAAGGTTAATCTAATCCTATTCATCAGGTCAAGGATGATCTTGTAAATATTTAAACTGTAAAAACTAAAAGTTGGACCAATATGCAACCATGCCAGCAGTGGTTGCTGAAATTACATCATCTAACCTTGGATTTAGTGTTCAGTAACGTACTAAATTTAATGCCTGTACTCCTATCGGTGACCTGAATATGTCTGCATTCTTTTCTTCATCTGGTTCCACTTACTCAGTGGCTGCTTTGTTGAACTCCTAAAAACACCCATATCTGGATTTCTTACGTTTTTGCTGTGTATTTAAAACAGATCATTGAGGTGTTTATTGCAAGTAATTTCAAGTTGTGCTTCCTAATGACAGAGATATAGTTATAAAAGTGCGTTATCTTTCACAGGGTATTTGCTGTGAGCAATTATGAATTATTGTTCATTTACTTGCTGAACAACACAAGAATGGTATTTTATGTTAGCAGCTTAGGGCCTTTTACATGTCAGATTTATGGTTTTATGGATCTTAATTAAAAAAAAACTTAAAAATCTTAATAAAAATCTAAATAAAAAGTATAATTTTTTACACAAACCACAGAGATGAGAGATCATTGAATAATTAATATCTTAGTTTGTGTAATTGTTACAAACCCATAATGAGGATTTACATAACTGCCACTTGTTCTAATGGCACCTCCCAATCCCAGAACCCCCATCACTAATTTATCTGCTGGTGAATTAATACTGAGATTTGGGTGACTGTCTAACCCCACCTTGGACATCCTCAAGCAAGGTAACTTCCTCTCCTTTTCTGTCAAGGCACAGGATTGAGCTTTGTTAAACATCACCATATCTAAAGTAGTTCCTCATAAATAGAATCCGAAATATTCACTCATATTTGAAACCTAGAATGTGTATTTGTGCTTCCACACTACATGTGTGGCATATGACAAGCAGCTAAGGAGCACTAGTGTCAGTGTTTAAGGAAGGATTTTGAGAGGACATCCCATCTCAGGCATGCTGGCACTAGCTGGCACCTCTCCTTGGAGCATAGCATACCTATCTATTTATTGGAGCTCAAAAGAAAGACAACATGCATTTCTATAACATGATTTTCTTGCTTGGGAATTATAAGATTTTGGATAACATTCACTGCAGAAATAAAGCTTCCTTAAGCAAAATAAATTGTTTTAAGAATTTGTTTTTGGTCTGTTAAGTAAAAAGAGAAAAAAATGATTTAATTGTACACATGCTCAATCAGGGGAGGGTTGGACTTATTGGGTAGCATCACATGTCACTTTTTCTGGTTAATGAAGAAAAGTTGCCTTTAGTTTGTGATAAATTAAAACATGTATATGAGACAGCTGAGTTGAAAACAACAGGGGACTAGCAGCAGCAAGGAAGTGAAATGTTTGATTTGTTGTTGTGAAATGGGAAGTATGTGGCTTTCTGTTGGTGTGTTTTGGTGCTTTTTTATGTTTTGTGCTAAACAAGGCCATGTCCATGACCAGGGCCTCGTTCCTTCTAATTAACTGCCTAGTGCTGTTTGAAATCCCTGCTGGTCCATGTCACTCTTCTGCTCATGTGACCAGCTCTGCCCTCAAATGTGTTGATGGAACCCTCAGAATTGACTCTTTGTCATGTATAAAAGAGAGTGGAAGAATACTGCGAAAAGGGGAAAATAAGCATCAAAGCAATTTGGGTTAAATTAAAAAAATTAATAAAAATCACAGTAGAAAAGACAACTCCCAAAGGACAGTACAGCAAAATATATCTCACTACAAAGGAGGTTGCCCGCTTGTTGCACAATATAGCCTCCCCATATTCAACTGACACTGCTGAAGAGCACACCTTCTCCCTCTCACCGGGGCTTGAGCACAACATGAGCCAATCTAACTTCGTGCACCAACTGTTGCACTCCACACAGTTTTGGAACATGGCATGGACCACTCCTATGTCTTCCACCCTTCCGCTTCTATACCTATATTCCCCACAAAACATGGTTAGCAGCCTATGTACATAACTAAATGATAGGCACTGTAGCACTGTACCAGTTCTCCAATTGAGATTTATTTTTTGGGGTAGTTTTTCCCCTAACTTCCCTTGAGACACCTGTCATCACATAACTCTTCAAATGCTTTTCAGCCATTTGTTCATCCTTTTCACTCACACTGGTTGCCTGCCTAACACAGCATGAGCAAATCAGGAAATTTTGGATAACCAGTATTTATACAGTAAAACTCAGCCATAACACAATAAGTTGGGTCCAAAAAATTCAATCATGTAAAATGAAGGTGTCTTGTTATTGTGAGGTTAATGAAAATTATGTATCAGTCAGTGTTCCAATTACTGTCTGATAAGAAAAAGGAAAAATATGTCTTATTAGACATCAGAAATTGACTGATTATTACAAACAAAATATAAATGTAACAAATATAATATCGCAAAAACCTGCTTTGACAATGTTGTTGATGGTCAAAAAGGAGGGTTCAGGAGACTGGACTGTGGGAGCACAAGCTTTATTTCTCCAAAGCATTTGAAATTTAAACACTGGGACCCATAGAGAGCAAAAAAATCTTCTTGAAAGCTCTCAAACACATAGTAGGTCAACAGTCCTCTTAGAACCCCTCCACAAAGGTTAGACACATCTAGAATTAAATACAAGCATGCAAAAACAATATATTGCGGGAGAGCCACGCCGCCCCCCCCACCCCACGAAACTGCTGTATGTACAGTACTTACAGCAATAATATTAATAAAAAAAATACAAATAGAAACTTTTACTCAGTCATCATTTGCTACAGATCACTAAAACTAAAACAGAAAAAAATGAAAGATACTGAAACTTATATTATACACAACTGACCGTACATTGAATGGCAAATACCCCAAATAATAAGTCACTTCCTAACCCCACTCTTCTCCCAGCAGGAGAATAGGAACTAATTCTCAATCACATAATATCCAAATTTGTTATTGGGGTATTTATGGGGTATTTATGGATTATTAAAACATTCATAAAACAGACTGTTTTATGAATAATTACAAAGGATCTTATGAAATATGTTGGATTCTGAATAAATAAGTATTGTCATTTAATGGCAATGATTTTATTTCCAATGGTGGACTGACAGCCTGTTCAGAGTTAACTCATTTTACTCATCATGTATCCCTGTTACAAATAATCATATTGGCTAACTGTTACTGCATGGAGAGGCAAATTCATTTTCTTAGCAACAAATAACCATAGATTTTAGCTTGAGTGTATTTGAATCAGTTGTGTGCATTTCTACTATCTTTGGGTAGGGAGGCATCGAGGGATTGACACTGATCCATGGAGCTTAGTACATGAGAGATTGTTAGTCTCGCCAGTGAAACTGGTGACAAACCAGGAGACAGTCCCACAGTTCTCTGCACCAGGCATGTGCTTGGAAGAGATACAGTGCTGCGGTGCTGCACTGTGATGCTAGGATAACTGGAGGTTTTGGAGGCAAAGAAACACCTATTAACTGTCCCAGTTTCTTCTGTTTCATCTGCAAGCTGTGTAAAGGAAAACAGTTTCCTCTCTTCTGACACTCTGAAACTAGGAACAATAGAAAGCACATTTTTCACATGTTCCAACCTGAACAAGTTGACAGAGGAGTGGAGTTGCAAGTTAATTGCTGAACTGGCATGTAGAGAAGAAGAGTAGCAGGTATGTTTACATCAACCATTTACCATTACATGGCTAAGAATTATTTGCATGAAGCAAGGCCAAATTACAATGCTTATAGCTTACTCATTATGCAAATCTACTTTTGCGCAAAAAAAAATTACTTGGTGGTGTAAAAAGTCCAGTCCCAGAGCACTATCAGACATGGAGTACAATGACCTCCAGTTGCAGAACAAAATGGAGATCACTTCTTCCTGCAGTACAGCTGTAGCCCTGTGGGTGTATGTTGCTGGCAGCAACAGAGGGAGAAACCCAGCCGTTTCACCCACCAAAATGAACACAGGTCAGATTGTGTTCCCCAGGCTGCCATGCTGCAGTTAGCTTGTAAGACTTGACTGGTATTTGAACCTGGGCCACCACAACAAAATATATGAGCATTTACTAAAGCACCACCAAGAAGGCCCTAATCACATTTTTAAAGAGCAGCTACAGTGTGTCTCTAATTCTGGAGATGCTATGATTTGCACAAACAAGCACATGATCTCTATGCATGCACAGACAAGTACTTGATTGTCTCAAATAGCAACTTTTAACTGGTACAAAGAGAACGTGACATGAACAAGGCTGAGAACAGCACATTCTGATGGCTGGATGGAGAGGGGGAGAAGCAGAATTAGCAGCACTGTCCTGAGTGGTACCTCTCCAGTCCTCTACATTGGCAGGGAAACTGCATGGTCAAACCTGAAGGTGTACTTTGAATAAAATGATAATACAGCATGCATTTGTTTAACAAATTCTGTTAAGAGATCACCTTGACAACCAAAATGACACTAGCTTGTTTGCTTGGGGTAGAAATCAGACAGACTCTGCAGCTCAGTAGGTCAATGACAAATTTAATTGCATCTGTAGTGCATCCTAGCAACAGTATAGCAAATGCCTTTCTGTTGAAACATATCTATAGCATAACTAGCATATCTGGTTCAAATGTAACCTTCTCTTTTATCACTTTAAATGTGCAGAATATAGGATTGACACCATACAGAGAGATTCATTGTCTGATATGAAGCAGTATATGTTTTTTGTGATGAAGATAATAATAATCATCTCACTTTTTCATAGCAGCAAAAGAAATCACCAAATTCCATACCTGTCCTCCTTTTAGAATATAGCCTGTCTCTTTTGAACCTTTTTCCAATCCACTAAAAAGTGTTTCTAGCTTGTTTGGAGCTGATTGAGAATGAAGAAGATGCAATTACCAAAAACAGCTCAGGGGCTGTTGGTTGATTTCTGCAGTGGTGTGGAATAAAGCTTGGCAGCATTAATAGCAAAAGAATGAGTGTGTGCGTGTGTGTGTGTGTGTGTGTGTGTGTGTGTGTGTGCTCACAAACGCTTGTCTGGGGAATAGCCTAATGAAGCAGGAATAACCTCAGAATAACTTCATTCTCTAAACTGACAGCTGATTTGACTAACCAAAGAGAAGACTTGGAGTCTGTGATTCAGCCTTTACCAGAGTAAATATATGAAGAGTCAGTCAGGGATGACAAACACTCCACTCATCTCAAAGGATTTGAGCTCTGAGCTTCCCTTAAATTCTCAATTCTCAATTGTTATTTAATGTAATATAGTCTATCTTAGAGAAGACTATGTAGCCAGTTCACATTGATTTTGACTAATTTCTCCCTCTCCAAAGTTTCCAAGACAGTACCAGTGTGTGTTAACTTGCTCAATGACAGTGATCACCCCCCAGGAACATGCATGAGCATGACTCAGGACAGCACTTCAGTGGCACGTTGTATGCTGGCACTGTCAGCGTAATGTGAACCTAATGTCAGTCAAACATCAGCACAATGTCAGCACAACCCAAACTGCCATCACCACTGGAGTGTTCCTCTATTTAAAAGGGCAGGCTACAGATTATAGACAGACAAATCCTGATGTTGCAGGCTTCACATTTGGTATAGTTCTGGGGTGTGTTTAAAGGGTGTAATAGATCATTCATCAGAGCTGGACGGTACTGGACAAGTAATAAATGAATTAAAAATGAGAGACATTTTAGTAATGTCTCTGTGATGTGCCTCCATTTCTCACTGCTCTTTTTTGTTGTATAATTCCCATTAGGTCCTGATACATTTCCAGAACATAGACAGGGTCTCACTCAACCTTTAAATACTCATCTAAGTGACTCACTCTCTGCTGTTCTCTGCATTCAGTCTTGCACAACACAGGTGAAAGCAGCATTAATAGTTATTGTCCATCTTGTCCTGATCTGCAGGTCTGAGTTGTGAGATAAAACAACAGACAGGTAACAGCCTCACTCAGAACAGGTCACCCAATGTGGCTCAACTTTGTGTATTAAACCACATTAGCATGTTTTAAATATTTCACAGTAAACAGCCCCCAGTACACCTAGTCATAGAGTCACCTAGAACTGGTGCTGCTGAGCAGTGCTGTCACTTCTCCTAGAGGGGTTCTGTTTTTCATGTGTACCTTCTCCCCCAGAAGTGCAGAAGGCTTACATTTCTGGATGCATTTTTGAGCTGGACTACTAGTGTTTCACAAATCATGGACACACTCACTTTTGAAGAAGGGGGAACTGGGTGTTCATATTGGGCCAATTTACATCAGTGCTTCACTCCTTGTCTCACAAGTATGCCTGTACCCAGTCATTCAAGGCTAGCAGCCATCCTCTTGATGCTGACTTTGAGAGAACAATGTGAGCTAAATGACAGGGCAATAGGAGGGAGGGGGTTGAGCAGATGGAGGAAGGGAGATGGACAGTTTAGAAAGAAAGGAAGACAAGGGGGAGATAGGAGAGAGTGAGAGGGGCAGAATGGGGAGAGGGGGGTGAGGAGCTAATGAGAAGGATGGCAGTACAGGAGGTGGGGGCAGGAGCATCTCCTGCATCTCTAGTCCAAAGAGACAGCTCACCTTCTCCAAGGTCATGCATCCCGCAATCTTGTGAAGCGCACCACATGTGAGGAAGTGTGGTGCAGCATGACGCCAGTGTGCACTCTGCTTGCACTGACAGCGGAGGCTGCATTATTCATGAAGCCAGTGGCAGGCAAGTAGGGAGAGCAGGAAAGAGTAGGGCTTCTATGCCCCCAAGCATACACGGACACAAAAACAAGCACAGGCACAGAGCCACAAATATACACAGAAAAATACTTTTGTACACATATTTATGTGTGTATATATATATATATATATATATATATATAAACACAAAAACAAAAGTGTACACATGTCATATGAACATAAAAAAAACTGATTGTTCATATCTACATACATAATAAATGAATCCCCCTGCACACAAGTAGAGAATTCCCCCTTTGTCTGTGCGTTTGCATGTGTATACGTGTGCATGTATGTATGCCCCTCACTTTGGAGCCCACTCAGATGGTTAGTGAAGGCTAGAAGGAGGCTGGAATAGAGTGAAGACAGGAACTGCCCTCACAGTTAAGGAAGTCTCAGCAATTCAGTCAAGATGTTTCTAAGTCACACAGAGGGCAAAATCCAGAGGTCACAGAGAGACCTCTGATGTAAGATTAGTGAGCTGCACTTGCTCATTGTGGCTTTCTGTCACAGAATGACACAACAAGCTCAGTGCCAAGGCGCAAATAAAAAATCACCCGCACAAAGGGTGCAACTAAGGCAAGAGTGCCATAAATGGTATCAGCTGTCTTCTAAGTAAGCAGCTCATGTAAACCGCTGTGACCAGATACTGAAACAAGATTTTGCCTGAAGCTAATGTGATTCTCAATAATATTGCTTTGACAGTAATCAGTGACATATTGCAATTTGCTGTATCACTGTAATTTTGTTTGTAAATCTCCAGATATTTTTAAGCTATGTTTGCTTATGTCTTTTTAAAAGTGACTTACTATTTATATGATTTTATTATTGCATTATTGTTTCAACTTAATACTGCACTTTTATTCCACCTTATTGCATGATGACATGTTAATTGAAGATAAACAATAAACAACACATTTTAATAATGATTACAGTTCAAGCAGACAGCATCACACAAATTTAATTATGTTCTAAGAAATTTGATTTCCTGGGCCACAAGGGTCAGTGGGTGATGTATTTATACAATCAATGTACCATAAAACCAACAGTATTACCCATACCATCCACAGCTGCTAAATGAATGAGAGCAGATTGTCCATGAATCATAAGAATCAAATGAAAGTGGGAATATGGATTGTTGGATTCTTTAGTGATAAACATGGCCTGGGTTTTTGATAGTGTACTTTTAGTTTAAGTGGCTTCCAATTTACTGCTGAATTTTGTTCCAGAGGATGTCACACAGAACAACTCCTTTTAGGCTGGCAGAGGAAGACCCATCCTCATCTTGCTGACTCTTCACCAGTCTATATATCACTCTGTTTCTTGCATACAAGAGAAATTATGAATAATTAATAGCTGAGACTATATGCTTATAAAATACATGTGCATGCATGAAAGTGTTTTCAAATTTGACCGTCAGTATTTCGATTCTGTATTTTCTACAAGTGATGATGAAAATGTGTGGCTGCAGTGGTCTGGATCTTAGTGCTCCTGTATTATTTGATGAATTTTGCAATGATAAATATATATTGGCCTTCTTTTAGTTTCAGTCACAAGCAGAAAATCAGTTCAAACCATATAAACAGTACAAACAGATTAAAAGTGTGGGGAAAATACATCAATCTCAAATAGTGGGTAAAAATTTGAATAAATCGGCACAAATAATTTTCTGGAGACATAGATTCTTCCTGTCTGTAGGTGTGGTAGTTCAGGCTATCTTGTTCAGGCCTGTCAGTGCGTTGATGCTTCCCTCTGTCAAAAGCATAACACAGCACTGGGTTCACAAGCTGCTGTGTTTCAATGACTGTTCATATCATCATTGCCTGTACAGCACAAAACATATCATTAATGCCAAGGATGTGTAGTCATAAAGAGAGAGGTCTTCCTCATTATAAAAGCTGACTGGAACCCCATAACGTGCAGAAGTGCCCAGCTTAATCAAAGCAATTCTTCATATGCTGCAGCTGTCTGTTATGGGTATTTAACCCACGCAGAGGAAATACTGCAGTACTAACAGTGTGAATTACCACCATGACTTATAGCACTGTTCATATTATATAGGTTGTAAAAACAATGAGGGCCTACTGGTAATTATCTAGTCTCCTCTCATTTAATTGATGCATACACAGACTCACACATGCATACACACATCAGAATTTGTCCTGGGATTAGTATTTAATCCAGGTTATGTGCCTGGCACTGTCATAATCACATTTCATAGTTTATTTCTAATATTGCTGGGCCTTTTTAGTCTCTGTCTCTTTGCAATCTGCTTCTTCTGATCTTCTTATATAACCTTATCCCTGCCCCAGTCTTTAATTTTACCTTAATGGTCCTTCTTTTAAGTCTCATCATCCCAAGGGTTTCACATGGGACTGAGCCATTTTAATGAAAGTTTATGACTTATGGAAGTCTGCCTGTCTTTTCAAGTACATTTAATTGTTTAAAATTGCAAAGGGTCAGGGGTCACACTGTGCTCATTTGTTTCCTGTCCTGGTCTTTAAAGGAAACCTTAGCTGTATGCCTAATTTCATATTATACCAACATGAAAACATGAACTTTTTTGGAGATGTCTGGTATTGTCTCCAATCTTACAGTCATGATCCCTGTTAAATGATGAATTATGTGAAAACAAGCGGAATTTTGCATGGTACAGATAAGAAGTGTTTTTCTACAAGATGAGTTTTGTTAAGGGTTTTGACGGATGAACTCCTGTATAGATTGCTTAGGACTCTTCAGGGTTTGGACATGTGCTGTACAGTTATGGGAGGAGTGTACATGTGTCTGTCCAGCTAAGCCGAATGTTAAGCCCCTTTCCCCATGGCCAGAGAAGCCGTGTTGAATAATGCATTTGGAACCTCCCTCAAGCGAAGTTACAATGGCTCTTAGTAAGTGAGACACACCTGGCTAAGGAACAAAAAGAACCTGTTTTATTGTGTCTAGCAACCACACCTTGTCTCTGCTCTCAGTGCTATGCGGCTCCCTGTGATAAGGGCTAAAATGGAGTATCAGTGTATGGTCAAAATACAAAACACCCTATAGAAAAGTGGAATTTGTTATCTGAAACGATACTTTGTACAGGTACAGGTAAATCCCTTCAATTTCTTGGGTGGGAAGAGGCAATCGGTGTGTGAACAAGTGTAAGGAATGGAAAGTGATTCATAGCTGTTTTGGACACTTGAATCTGATGTGGTATGAATCTACCAAACCTACTCCAAAAATCCATACTCACAGAAGGTGTGCAGAAAGCAACAAATATCTCAGAGCATTTGACAATGATGCTTAAAAAAAATTGGTACGGAAAGCCACTGAAGCCCCTGGTGATGAGGGGAATTCTTCCTCGTGCATAGCAAGGTCACTTGCATCTTTGACATCAGTGGTTATGTACAAACCTTCTGTACGTCAGAACAGATTCTGTACAAATCCTGACTCCATTACGGTTTTTATTTTTCCAGTACATTTTTATTGGAACCTTCACCAGGCTAATCAATGTAAAATGGATGGAATTCTACCTAAAACATTTTCACAAGACCTTTAAAGTGGAACTTGTTTCATGGGATTTTCAAAGCCACTTAGGGGCTCTATTTATAACTGTCTGTCCAGCATCTGGAAAAAGACAGTGGTTCACCATCAGATACAGAGGCTTAGTTATGACAGAGTCAGTATGTTTGTCACGTTGAAAGAGAATAAGCAGACGTGCGCAGGCACAAATGCGATGAACTCCGTTTATTGAATGGGGCGTTCCGAATTCGTGGTCACAAGGCAGGCGAGGTTCGGGTCCAGTAAGCAACTCAGTGCAGGCAGACAAACAGCAAAGGGTGAGACTAAATCGGTGGTCAGGTACAGGCAAAGGTCGGTAACAAAACAAGACTGGAAGAGAACTGCTCGGTATGCACACATGAACCATGGGGCAATACTTCGCATTGGGCTGTTGGCAATCGCCGATCTAAATAGGCACCACCTAAGAGGAAGCAGGTGCAGGTGATCAGGAATCAGGAGGGGCGGAGTCCGGAGCCGGGGGCGTGACAATGTTCCAGTAAAACTACCTTACTTACATTTAAACTACACAGTTATTTTGCTCAAATCTGCCAATGATTTAAGCAGCGCCTTAAGGATAAATGGTACAATAATGCTAGCATACACAACTGAAAAAGTTTAGTTCAAAACAGTAGAGACATTATCTGTGTTCATGTGTCTAGTGTATGGGAGTGCTGTATCTCTCCATGTTTTCAAATGCTGAACTCTGAGGCCAGCATAAAAAAATAACAGGAAGTAAGCATGACCAGTTGTGTTTAACGGTATTAATGCATATCCTGTACAAGCCCTGACTTACATCCTTCAGCCTCGTGTGTTCTTTAGTAGAACAGAGTGCTCACAGTGGTCATGTGTAAAAGTGAATGACTATCGGAAATCAATGACAGAATGCTGTCAAAGCCAGATAGGAAATTCAGGCATCAGACAGCTTGGACATCAACACCTGATAGCTGTCTGTTGTAGAAGCACTTATAGACATCTCCTTCTGCTTTTGTGCTGGGGCTGATGTTAAGGATGCTCTGCATCTCAAAACACTGAAGCAGGAACTTCTGCCTCATGGTAGTTTTTTTTAACCTGTTTTAATATGTAATCAGCTTCAAAGAACTTTTCTGTGTTTGTTTTACCACTGACTCTGATGTGACATTATTATTATTTTAATGTTTTCTCTTTGCAATCTTGTCAGATCTGAGATTCTCAATAACAGCTCTTAGCAACAAAGTTAAGATGTATTGAAATTTAACCTGCTGTAAATAGTGAAAATTATTCACAATAAAATGTTTTGGAAATTGTTTTCAACAAAATGCAAAATGTTGTGTTTTTTACTCTGTGTGGCCACCTATTATCACCCCAGTTTTTCTAGCAGATCAGGTCATCTCTTCCATACCTTGTTTATTTCAATACTGTATATGTTGAGATCCAGTCGCACCATACTGCGGGAGCCAAGACCACACATGATTAAAGCTAAGATGGTTATGTCAGCTGCATTTTGAGGTCTTGTGGAAAAAGCAACACATATGCAGCAGTGCTGGTATTGATGATATTGACAATGACTATTCCTATTGTTACTAGCACAACTGGGAGCAAACACAAAATATTCTCATAATGTTGCATCAACATGACAGCTCTCAGATGGTGACAACAATCAGTGCTGTCATGTGTACACACAGACAAAGGCAGAATTCTCTGTTTGTGTGCTGGGGGATTTATGTATTATGTATGCAGACATCAACAGTCAGCCTATATTTATGTTCATATGACTGTGTGTACTTATGTTTTTGTGTGTATGTTTATGTTTCTATATACATACATATGTGTACACAAATATTTTTCTGTGTATATGTGTGGGTCTGTGCCTGTGCTTGTTTGTGTGTTTGTATTTCCTCCTACAAGTGCACATCAGCAGAAAAGAGTAGCAGATACAGATTATATCTGGCAGCACAAATGAGGTGATTTTCATTTGACAAATTTACTGGATGTTTGTCAGGATCTAAATGACAGCGTAAGAGTAGAATTAAGCTGCTCTCAACTCACATCACATGAAAACTACAGCTGATACTGGGAGCAGTGGGCATCTTTAATGAGGCAATGATGACCTCATATGTGGACAATGACTCTATTTATCCTAAAGCGTTCATCATTGGAGGCTCTTTGAGCACCTCAAAGGACAAAGAGGAAGCAAAATTTACAGTAACAACTCAACAGGACTTGAGAGACTGTATGATTTATATGAACAATAAAAACTGATGTGGTTGCTTTATTAAATATTATGTGGAAAATATTATGTTGGCAGAAGAAGCAGAAGGATGTAGAGAATATGCAGGAGGTAAGGACCACAAAAAGAAGGAAAAAGGGGAGAGTGGGGGACCCCATCAGAGAACCAACTGGCAGAATACCTCTATTCATAAATCTGCTTCAGATCAGGCAGCTCATGCATACCATCTTGAGCTACTGTGCGCTGGTTGGCATATGGATGGTTTTGGGTAATAACAAGGCAACGCACAGTGTCTCATGCTGAAAAGGGCACTGGGAAACTGCCAAAATGGGACGGGTGTGCACCGAGACAGTCTGTCGGGAACTGAGAGCCACTCCCAGGGCTAAATGAGATTAGTTCCAAAAATTCACGCTTGTCTGCTCATTAACAACGGTTAGGGGGAGGAAAAACAATCAAAGTGAATAACATACTGCTGTTCAAGGCTTTAAAAAATAAATTATTCGCTACAACATGCAACAAACTAGTTGTCCGCGACTGTTATCTGTAATGCATAAAATTACTCTTATACAACGCTGTACGATATGAAAAAATTCCTTGTGCTTTTTTAGAGCAGCAGTGATACAGAGGGTATTCCTTTCTAAGGAAACTAGAATTCAAGCAGAACACAAACTCCTGTTCTGGAAGCTGTGGTATAATAGCTCACCCATTATACTAGAACATAAGCTGTTTTCCCCTTTGCCATGGAAACCAGAGGCCAACGTGTCCTGCTCGCGTGCCTACACGCATTCTAGCATCTGGGTGAAAGTCAAAGAACAGAGACACTATCATTTCTCTCATCTTGTAACCTTGTCTCACTGAGTCTTCCACTCACACTGTCATCATATGCATTAAATTAGCAACCACCATGTAAACGATGATAAACTGACCCACAATATTGCCTGTAGATTGACTAGATTATTGAATTTTGAAAATTTCCACACCAATTCAGATTGATAAGCCTTGTCGCCTACCTAAGGTATATATTAGTATGACAAAATATCAAGATAATACTACTGTACTCAGCTGTTGGTATGGAGCTGGCTTTAAAAAGCTGTCACTGTTAGCCCTTCAGCTGAATTCCCTTGCTGTACTGACTGACTTACAGCTTATTGACAGCTCCTGTTGTCCTTCTTTTTAGATAACCTTTGCTTTAACATCAGCTTGCAGTTTTTTATCTGCTTTATTTCTTCCATTAGAGCTTCCAAAGACAATGTTAAATCCACTGCAGAAGAGACTGTGAGCAACTTAAATTTCACATTCTATGAAATGATTTCATTACTGTTTCATGATCAGACTGGGACTGACATTCATTTAAAACCTATATGTCACAGGAGAAAAGTGGGTCTGAAAGAGATGCATTGGGACTTTTCTTCAATTTTGAAAGGGATTCTGCAGTACTGAGGAAAAAACCATCCCAG
This sequence comes from Arapaima gigas, assembly GCA_900497675.1. Lineage (NCBI taxonomy): Eukaryota > Metazoa > Chordata > Actinopteri > Osteoglossiformes > Osteoglossidae > Arapaima > Arapaima gigas. The sequence continues at coordinate 1,067,791 of UFQX01000018.1, forward strand.
TCAATATGATCAGCATTTCCTCAAGCTATTAGCTGCCAACACTGATTTTTCAGGGACCTCAGAACACAGCTTCAATTGCTAAGGAATGTCCAAGTCAGGGTGCTTCTGAAGTCCTTAAAAGAAGCAGTATCTTCATTCATAGAAAAAAAACAGGTATTGAGAATCACTGCTAGCTCTACATCAGAGTGGAACCTGTGAGAAAAGCACACAAGGTATTTAGCATGAATTGTATTTATACAAAACCACAGCTAACAGCTATAGTCATTAGCAAACCAACATACAAGGCTTTAGTAGTTGTACAATTCCATCTGATTACATATATACTTATCACCTCCATCTCTCTTATAGGAACTTTTGCTGCAGGCTGACATTATTGTCTGTCTTTCATTTTATTGTAATTGCCCTTATTATTATTATTATTATTCTCTTACAGTCGCATTATAATTAAGCTGATATTTGTTAATCAGCACTCCCAAGATCAGAGTCACCTGCTGTGCCAACATGAGTTGTGACTTACTTGACCTGTTCCCCCCTTCATTCAGCTGCCAAATCACAGCACTCGTTTAATTTAAAAATTTTTCTATTTTCCAGCAACTTAAAGCCACACACAAACATACAGCAGACCACTCTTCACAGATATCTAAGAACTCACACACACTGGAAAGTGACTGAAAGGAATGAATGGTACAGTGTAAGACAAATACTCTATGTAGGATCTTGTTGAGGATAAGAGTATAATGTATGCAAGGTCTCGATTTAATAGGATCCCAGGTATAAATGCATGTCAGATAATGAACACCCCACCAGGAATAATGTAACATGCCCAGAACAGCTTTGAAACACAAGAGCCAACGTATCAGCAATCCTTGTGATAATTTCTCAAAGTTTTGTAAAAATTATAACATTTAGGGTGCTATGCCTGCTTCTGCACATCTACCTATGAACCTGTTGTGATTGAGCAAATATTGTGTATTCAGATTTGCAGAGATCTACTAAAAGCTGCAGCTTTACTTCACTGATATTCAGTAAAATGTGGCAGAAACGTCTAACAAAAGACACTGAAATAAAGCCAAAAATGACAGAAGTCCAATGAAGTCTGGCTGAGTTTATTTTCCCAAGACGCCCTGGTCAAATAATCGCCCTTTCTTGGGTGTCTGCACTAATGATATACTTAGAAAACATAAGATAATAGAGTTTACTTTTGCAAGAATCATAATGAATATGAACCACACCAATCCAACTGGGTTGTGTGCTGCACACTGAGAGATTATAACTCATCTAAAGGTACAGGCCTCACATTGCAGACATTGTGCAGTGATTACAGCATTTACTTTGGCAGCTCCAACCTAAATAACTGATCAACATAGAGTCATCTACAGCACAATTTAAATGCTGTTCAACTGAAACACAGAGCTAAGGTGCCTTTACAGAATGTGAAGCCAGACTTTTTGTTTTATGTTATCCTGTTAGGGAGGTAAAAATCTTCTCCACCCATCAGGTCAGGAAAGCAGGCAAACTATGTTTGCTTGCATTAACCTGAAAACACTGCAATGAAAGCATTATGTGTGCAATGTGTGTAATATTAAAATTATTAATATAAACATGATCATTGCACAATAATGTATTAGATTAGATGTACATTTCCTTGATATCCGGAGTTATTATTTAAAAAATGTTGTCTTCTGGAGTACCTTCTACCAAACCCCACAATGAAGAGCATTTTATAAGACTGTTCCATTTAAAATCCCTGTGATCATGTCATACTGACAATGTAGTTTACTCGGAATCATCTGGATAAACTGCAGACATAACAGACAAGTAATACAGTTCATGAGAAACTGAACAAAAGGGCCAAATTCTTAAATATAACTCAGTCATTCCCTTGAATATTTCTCTTACTGTTACTTAACCAAGAAATACTGTTGTGAACTCTAAGGAAGCACTTGATTATAATGAAAACTGTCTGGATCCCTAGATTAAATGTACTCTGCTTATGCTCTTGGGCTTCCGAAGGCATTATACATGAGCAGTGATGCACAGTGCTGCACACAGCCAGGTGGGAATAACTTCTGTGTGCTGTTTGCTCAGGCAGGAGCCACACCCTATTCCCTCTCCCTGCTGCTGAGTAATTTAACTGCATAGTCTCAGCCTTAAACCCAAACCCATTAGGCCACTAAATGTTTTTATTTAAGCTCCTGCTTGCATTTTTTGGCAAGGGAGGGGCAGCAGGCCACTTTCTTCCTAGTGGATGGAACCTACATGCTGAGAATGCCAAAAGTCTCAGTGAGTCATCAATGTGGGTGGAGTGCAAGTAAATTTGATGCCTGCTGTAATTTTAAAAAGTTTTTAGAAACAATTTATTAATTTGTTGCTGTTATAAGAGCAAATATAAACAAAGTTGCATGAGGCTGTTGGTGTAAGGTTATAGGAGACATTGTTATAATTTGAGGGTGTAATTGTGGCTTTCTTTTGCTTAACAGAATCTAAGATTTCTTCAAAAGCCATCTGGTGGTGTTCTACAGCCAGCCCTGGTTGGTCCAGAGGAATACTTGATGGAAAATCCAAAGTCCCAGTTGAATCTTTATAGTGAGTACTGGGAGGGTATATAACAAATGGTTACCTCTAGAGCCCACTTTCAAGCCCAAGCAAAGAAACCGTAAAATCTCTGCAAATTAAAGGGATTCCCATTGTAAACAGCTTAAAAAAAACTAAGCACAAACACAACTGGCTGCCATTTCTGCTGTGAAAATCAATACAGCAGTTCAATTCCTCTTGTGATGGTGTTGACAGGAATGAACTGAGACTTGTTAAAGTCTGCTTCACTTACATTTAAAGGGCAGGAGAGATTACACCACCTCCACTGATAAAGTACATCTAAAAAACTGACCTGATGTGATTTATGGCATGCAGTGGTACAAAGTTTTAATTCTCAGCTGATTTCTCATGGATGTTAGTGGGTACAATAAGGTTTTAAAATGAGTCATAAAGGATGCTTTTTCATTGAAACATGGCTAACCAAACCAACTCTTTCTGATTTGCTAGTTTATGTGGTTGGAGGCTAAGGATGGGAGGGCACTCCATCTTGTTGCCTGTTTCTGCTTTCCTATGGGGCAGAGCAGACAGCGATGTGGGTGTGGGGCAGACAGTGAGACGACTCAACACGACTCTGTTACCAGGCAGGTTTGAGGAGACGAGACTACACCCAGTGCTGTTTTCTTTTTTGTCTTGGGTGAGTGTGTTATGTAACCCTACCCTAGAATTCCGAAGACCTAGCATGACAGTGTGATATGCTAAAGAACTCGGGAAACCCCTGGCAAATTCCTCATATTTTGTCTAAATTCACTTTTTAATTAAACATGTTAATTGAAACCTTAATAGGGTAATGGATAACTCTAAGGAAATAGAAGGGTATATCTAGGCCTTTTGTGGATTTATAAATTAGTAGAATTTAAATTTAGCTTGGTGGAACAGGCATTAATTAATTAAGTGGTTATTTAGCACAAAAGATGGAAAAAAGTTAAAATTTTCGGTTAGTGGTAGGAGTTACAAGTGAAGTAGTGTGGTTCTACAGGGAGAGGGCCACTCCTTTCCCCACATCTCCACATATTCATACTGCATTATCTAAGCTGTGTCCAATGTTTCTAACAGAGTTATCACCCACCCACATAACCATTATTTTACACTGTGAATCACAGCAGGGGAGAACTGTTTCTGTCCATCTATTTTGTTTAATTCATTATCATTCCATCTGTACAAAGTAGAATACATAGCAAAAATAGGACGAAAACAGTGAGACTGCAGCACACATTTTGTAGAAAAAGACAAACTTGATCAAAATATGAAGAACAGGAAAATTATTTTATGATGACAGTATCAAGTATCAGGAAGTGTTGGACAAAATCCCTTTTGTCAGCTAAGTTAGCAAGTGCTATCAAAGAGATGTTATGGCATAAATGTTGTGTGTACATGTATTAAAGGATGTTATTCATCTACAAACTTGTTTTTAGTGCTTAAGATCGAGAAGAAGAAAGAGACTTAGATAACGTACAAGATAATCAGGCATGAAGGGAAAAGTTTTTTAAGGTGGTTGTGTAACTTCTTTCCCCCTCAGGCCATGCAGGTGTAGTGTTACACCAATGGGAGGGAACATTCCAGAAGTGTAACCACAGCTGGTTCTCTACAGAGTCCCGCTGATGTGAGTGGCTCATTGTGCATATCTAGGTGTGTTCCATGACCTGCAAATTTCCAGACACCACTATATTTGTTTCTGTGTCAGGGTTTCAGGTCAATATGCAGGAGGACCTAAATAGCTCAGTCAGTGTTGAAAGCCTGCCTCTAAAACTTTGCTCATCTATTCGACATTTGCTCAGACCCTTAGTACACATTTCTTCAAAACTGTAATGGTGATGAATGGGAGGCTATTATCTCCTCTCTGTCATTTTTATTTCACAGAGCCCGTTCCCATGGGACAATATTACATTATTTAAGATCCTGCTGCTATTATAGCCCCCTGTACTCAAAGTAATGTAATGACCCTATTATACAGCAACTAAACAGATGCAGAATAGACTGTAAGTGTTCAGGATGATTTGGTCACAGTTATGTCTTTCTTTGTTTTCCACTTTTCTCCAGCTGTATGTTTGCCATTGCACAACGACTGAAAACATAAATAAACGACTGAATAAACAAAGATTCACACGTGGCTCAAATAACATCTTGATAAGACAGTGGACAAAGTGGAAAGACCTATGGTCTGCTGGCCAGACATTATTTGTGAACTCTGCCCCATACCATTCTTACAACCGTGTTTGGCTGACTGATCTGAGCATGATTACAGAAACCAAAGTAAGCCCTACAGCATGTTCTTTCAGCGACAGTGGAATCCAATGCGTGCAGCTCCACCCCAACCCACAGACAGCTTTTTGTTTCTTTGTGAGAGTAGTCACCTGAGGTCTAAGGGCCTGGTCTGAGTGCCTATGTTTCTATCATACCATCTAACTCGCCTCTGTCCCTCTGGCAAGGACAGAAATGCTGATGAGAAACCACTGTCATCAATCCCCAATTTTGGCTTTCAGGAGCATTTTAGACCCCACCAAGGGCAACCACTTTTGTTATCTTCCTACCATTTCAGCTTTCAAACGCTTCTTGTGTCTCCACTAGGATGCAGCAGTAACTGGTGTCATCACCCTGCCATTTAAACTTTCAGATGATTGTCCTGTATGCATTTTCCTCATACCACTCCAGCAGGGCTTACCCTACACAACCTTGTCTAGAAGAATCAGAGAACTGGGTAGCTGTTGTAATGTTGCCAAGAGACCCCACAATGGAAAGATCTGTCTTCAAAAGTAAAGTTTGCTTCCAGCATAAGAGCATTGTGGTACAGAGCTGCTCTTTTATATAATTTATGCAGTTACTGTATTTGTTGCATGTTCATATCTGCTTAAAAATCCAATTATTTTGTAGCCTTCAACAGTATGACAGAAGAAAAACACAACTATTGCTGCACAAAAAATAACATTATTACTAATATGGCTCTATAAAACATTATCTACCATAATGAAATAGATCAGTTCTTTTACAGTATCAACTAAATTTCCAATGATCAACTGTATGCCTTTTGTTGGCTGTTGTTGTCTATCATTACAAACCACCTGGTGAGCTGAAGGCCAGCTAAGTCGACCAAGTTCAGAACACAGCTGAGAACCAGATGCTTGGACCCCCTCAGTTTGTCTGTTTTTATCAGTATGAGCATCCTTCAGTGATGGACACACATGCCTCTGTAATAGATCACTGACAGTTAGCTAGTCAATGTACGAACTGCTATTTAGAATGGATGAACCTGTCATGAAGTTCCATCTTTGTTTCCCAAGTCAGACTACACAGTTCTCTGACTTTAATTAAGCAGTAACAGAAAGTACAAACACAATGTATGCAAACAGATGGCACTTTTAATAGTTGTGATTGTAGTCATCATCTCAGCACTATTGAATGTATTTCCATTAGACTGCGGCCAAAGACCCAACAGAGATTTTTTTATTAATTAGTTTTTTTATATACTTAGTCATCCAGGTTTGTTATGCAACTGCAAACATTACTAGTTTACAGTGCAGCTGAACAGTGAAAAATGTGTTAAATGTCTTCAGCTGTTCAACAAAAAAATCCTGTTGTCTTGGTAAAATTAAATTAAGTAATAAATGTACACATTTCAGTTGAATAACAAGTGAAGGAATACATGTAATTTGGTAGCAGGAAGTTTGACATTGTGTTTTTTTAATACTTATTTGTAATTCCCATTTTGGCTTAGTCTGCTGCAGGGTATGCACTTGATGTCATGGGGTATTGTTGAACCCTCCTTCTTGGGACACCTTTGAACAAGAGAGGCACAGATGTGGTTTGATGGTTGGTTGGCAGAAAACAGCATATTTAGCAGATTAATATGCATTTATATACACTGTATGTGATTACCAACTAGTGAGAGCCGGGGTTCTGTCTAATACTTTCCTCCTTAAAATGTGTTTTTACAAAACTCCAGTTAGAGTACCCTTACTTTTTTGTTTTAAGGCTGCCACCATAAAAAATTTTAACCTGTGAAATTGTGGATGGCACCTGTAGATGAGGATATTAATGGGTACAGTAACCTGATTACACACAATTCTTGAATGATTTGGAACAATCCATCTTGATGCTTCAATCATTTGATGAAGGAACAAAAGCTGGGCTAGTGGAACAACCCACAATGGGCTTATGGATTCACAGCTGGGTGACACCAACACTTATGATGTCACGAATGCATTAAATATGGATTTGACTAGATTAACAAACAGAAATGACTTTTGCACAATAATACACAATAGGACCCAGAGAAGAAATCAGACACTGGGAGTTTGTCAGAACAGCAGGAAGCTCTGAGGGGCTTCTGTAACCTGTCTTCTTCTCTGCATGGGGTCAGTCTAACATGATTATCTGCACTTTGGCAAATGGCCTTATTTAGCAAAGTAATCCCATCAGGGTGGGATCTGCTTTCACTCTTCGACTCAGATGACAGACTGACCACCTTTTCTCCAGAGTGCAATGTGACCCTCTTCTGTGATGCACATATATCTTCTGAATGTCAGAACTAAAGCAGTGGGGCTTGATGGTGTATTTGAATGACAACTTTTCCACACTATACCATATGAGCAATCCTATGTCATTTTGGAAACTTCTTATAGTAACTGTTGAGACTTGCTTAGGTGATGGAGAGAGGAGAGAACAAAGATTTTGTTGATGCAGTGAAGGTATCGCATTACCATGCTTTTCGTCAATGTAGAACAACACCTAACACTGCAAATAAAGCTTATTTAATACTGCCTGGATTCTCGAGTCATCCTTTCTCACTCTGTTCCCTACAGTGCATCAGAACTTCTTTTTACTCCTAGTTCTTCCAGCATTTATTTTGAGGCTAATTAAGCATCTTTAACTGGGTCCTCATCCATCAACAGTTCTCTATATTCCACCTTATCCAGAGAAAAGCAACTACAAAAATTTGGTTAAATTCGATTGGCCAGGTCTGCCCCTTTTTGACTTTTACCATCAACAAACCAAATTCATAAAGTAGTCAAAGAATTTTAAATCTGTAACTACAGGAATCATTGTTAATGATCATCTAGATATAAAGTATTGTTCAATCGACGGCATTTAGAGAACTGCAAAGGGCAGTGCTGGAATTCTAGCAGCTGAATGAACTTTTATATTCTGCATAAATGTTATCATGGGGTGTGACAATTAACAGGTAATAGGCCTTAATAGAATTGATGAAAGACAAAATGCTACAAAAATTACATAGAAGAATATATTTACAATATAATATGGCGATTAAAGGTTAAACAATAAAAACTGGTATTTTATAGGTAATAAATTACATGATAGGATTATTTAGGCAATTACTGAAAAGTACAAAAGTAATTTCTCACTACAATTAGAAAATGTTGGTATGTAAAGACAAGACTGCACAGCATGTGTATATCAGAGCTCATGGTTTATTGTGTAATCTGACTTCAATATGACTGTAGACAACAAAGGCACGTACTTTTATGTAGAGGTCACAGTAAACACACATCTCACAGACATAATTCAAATGGCTTTTCTATATGGTCCAGTCCACAAAATATGTTGCAGAATGATTCTCAGTATAAAAAATGATATACACTAGTTGTGTGCTTGTGTGAAAGACAAGGAAGACAGACCTGTTTGCACAGCCTTTTGTTGGCAGACAGCCTTATCCTGTCACACAAATGTTTTGTGCAGGATTTCTGCCACTTCATACCTGTGATCTATGGATAAAATTAATGATGTGGAGCAGATCGTGGTGACAGCTTACTTAAAGAGAATTTCTCTATCTGGTTGGGAGAATTGTTTTTCATCCACTTCTTTGATATAATCTTTTGTATCACTATTAACCCAATTAATACTGGAAATTCTAACTTTTTCATTTTTCCCACTTTGAACGTATTATTTGTTGTGTATGACTGATAGCATCTAAAAAACATCAACATGTACTAAACCATACTCACCCAGTTGTATTTGTATTCCACTTGAGACTGTGCTGAACCTGTTTTGTTGCTGTCCCAAGGCTGTGCTCAGAACATGCAAATTGTGCAATGGTTGACAGCGTTTCCATAGTTACCTCTTTCAGCGCAAAAGAACTAATGATGAAGTAATTGTGTTCTTCACTTCCTGGTGCTACATGGTTTTCTTTTGTTGATCTTAAAGCATACAGACTGTGGCGTGGTCTGGCATTTGCTGGATCTCATGGTGCTGTTAGGTTTGTGGGGCTGAATCTTGGAAACTGACACACCAATTCATTTTGCACAGTTAGATAGGTATATACTGAACTGAGCACTATAAACCTGTGTTTTATAAGTAATAAAGCATGGTTTTGGTTTCATAACCAAAGCACTTTGTATAAATTATTTGTTTATTCCTTATTTGCACTTTTTTGTCTTTTGTCACCACCTTGTTCTGTGTCTCTTGCTGTAGCCTTGTGCAATTTCCTTTTGGATCGTTTTAATCTATCCATGACTATATAGCTGTAAACATATCTATGCAATATTGATCTTTTTTAATTTAATTTTGAACATCGCATTTTCAGTAATTTCCCAAAACCAAAAGTCACTTAAGAGAAAAGTCTCAGATAAATGAAGAAATAACTCACTAAGATTAAGCAATAAAACAAGCCTTTGCAACCAGTAGCTAGACTGGGTACATTAACACCGCATTCGGCCTCTTTCCCACCATCAAGTCCGTGCGCGACTCACTGTCAGGCTTCACGTGCCACACCCGCGCAGGGCCTGCTGAGGCTGCGCCTGCCCGTGTGGGCAGGAAGACGAGGAGGAGGAGGGGTGAATAACCATAGCAATGGTGACGTATTTTCCCTTGCTCTAATTGGAGGAAACCCCGTGGCCTCAGCAGCAGCCTGAAAATCGTTGAACCTGCCCTGCACAGAAACCCGCCCCTTTTACCCCGCGCTAAGTTCCTACTGGTTGACATTTCGAACGGTAACGGTCCATCTGTGGGAAAAGTTCTTCTTCATTGGCACTCACAGCCGTCGGATCACGCCTCTTTTTGTCAGGGTCGGTTGAGCGGGTTCGAATTTTTTTTTCCACCCCTTTCCACCCTGAGAGCAGGTCGATTCGAAGAAGCAGGACAGAATCTCAGAAGGTTTGGAATCGTTTTTTTTTGACATTGTCTGATTTTTAATAAATCATTAGTATAATGTAGTAGGGATAAAGATGAGTACAGTTACTTAAATGAGCTCGAAGAACGTTGAATCGCAAAGAATTTTTGTAAAACTGGACCGGGGTTTACAACGAGGTTCCTTTATCGCATCCATTTTGACATCGGAAGCTTAAAAAATAAACTTTCTGCATCTATATTTATTTACTTTGCGTCAGATTAGTACCAGTTTTATTCAAGCTGGATCGAGTATTGTTTTTTTTAATCGCCTTGTCCTATTTTACGAGAGATTTCCTGCGGTCTTGTTTTCCTAGGCTTTGTGATCGATTAACCTTATTTATTGTAAATTTAAATTTCTTTACGAACGGAAAACTTAGTAGTGCACGCCACGTTAGGTCGCATGTGTTAAAACTCCGTTTTAGCTGTTGACTTGCATGTTGAACCTCACTGTGCGCCTTTATGAAAGGCGTTTCATTGTTTAAATGGTCTCTGTACATAACCCAAATATGAACTAGTTTAGTTAACCTGGCCAACCCAGGTAACACCATTCCAGATATTTATCGTGTAGCTGCTTACTGTTCCCACAGTAAATACCAGTATGCACCCATGGTTAAGTCTTTATACTAGAGGCATGCATTACTCCCAGGGTATATACTCTTGTCGCACTGTAACCAGGGTACATTCCCATGTGTTAGTGTACCCAGGGTACATACACATATCACAGTTCACTCAGGGTATATACCTGTCTTACAGCTTGTATGTACGTGTTTAAACTGCTTTTATGCATGGTAGTATAGCAATTAAGGACATTTGTGTACTTGAAGGTGGAGGGTTCAAGTCCCACTCCTTGCTGGTGGCCAGCTGTATGAATGAGTCAGGTCCTATAGGAAGAAGCAGGAGCAATACAGTGAGTAACGGAAGTGCATAGCCTGGTTTAGCAGGGCATTGTACCCCCTGTGCTGGTGTGCCCCTGCTGCTGTCAAGTGGACAGTGGAACAGTTGCTGGTAATCTCACAGTCTTCTCATCATTTCTGCTCAAGGTCATTGATTTCATATGCTCTGTCCTCCTTCCTCAAGTGCAGCAGTCCCTTTGCCACTATTATCATTTGAAACTGTTATAAAGTTTGGTTGGATCAGTCTAGAACATTTTTGTTCATATTTCTGACAATTGCGTGCAATGTTTAGAGATTAGAAAGGAATATATAATGAGCTTGAAGCAGTTTGCTGCAAAGTGATGTGCTAATGTGGCTGGCGCTGTATTTTTTTTTTTTTCTTTTTGCAGGTTGCTTTATTTAGGTCTTCCAAAGAACTCTGCTCCCACTTCTCTCTGGTCCAGACGTCCTTTGGGATCACTGTGCTCGACCTTGCACGCATATTCCGCTCCTTTCCGGACTTGCCAAGAAACTAATTGAGGGAGTGAAGAAACAGAGCTGGAATAACTGAAAAAGCATGGATAAATCCGAGCTCATTCAGCAGGCCAAGCTGGCAGAGCAGGCCGAGCGCTATGATGATATGGCGTCCTGCATGAAGCAGGTGACCGAGCAGGGAGGTGAGCTGTCCAATGAGGAGAGGAACCTGCTGTCTGTTGCCTACAAGAACGTGGTGGGAGCACGGCGGTCTGCCTGGAGGGTCATCTCCAGCATTGAGCAGAAGACTGATGGCGATGAAAAGAAGCTGCAGTTGGTCAAGGAGTACCGCGAGAAGGTGGAGTCTGAGCTACGGGATATCTGCAATGAAGTGCTGGTGAGTTACCTTTATGCTAAGGGGTATAACACTGAGTTTTTTCATATCTGATATATTTACAACACGCAATGATATTGCTAAAGAGGAAAATATTTTCTACTCATTTGTTGAGACCAGTGACAAATTTGTTCATGTTACGGTATTTATAGTGTGGTTGACCTTACGAGTGTGCTGACCCTATTGTACCGTGCCTTTAAGGCTAACCTGCTACTTAAATGGGGTGTTATAAACTAAACCAGTATGGGGAAACGACAGCCAGTCTGAGTAGTTGTGACATTTGAAATAGTCACACCTGTGTTAAGCCGCTTGCTGGTGGCCATGGTTTGTGGGACGATTCTTATCTGAAATCGTGCAGAGAAACTGCGCCATTGATGTTCTGTGTAGTGCTGTGCAGGAATGACCTGTCCTGCCCTCTGCCCTCAGTCAGCAGAAGTGCACCTTTTTCACCTTATAAGGATGTTTCACTATGGTCCATGTTTTTTTTTTTTTTTTTTTTTTTTAAACAATTAATCTCTGTTCACTTTGGTTGTATGTGGTTTATCCAAATAGTAAAGAATACAAAGCCCTCTGTGAATCAAAACTGGGTGATGATTTTTATCTACTTTACAAAATATATGATTAAATTTGCTGAAATGTAGACTCTTTTTTTACATTGGTAAATTTAATTTGCATAACCAGTCAGTCAAGGAGGGTGGTTATGTGCTTTAGTTCACATACATGACAAGAACTTTAGGTGGGCCCACTGAAAGTCTGAAAATGATTGTCTGAGTTTTGGAATGTAGCATTTAATGTACTTTGTAGTCATTTATCAAAATGACCTCAGGCACTGGAGTGACAGTTGGTCATGGAAACCAGAGATCAAGATCAGTCAGCAGATTGAAATCCTGACAGAGCTCCTGCAAAGCATGTTTGAGTTGGTCGTTCTCGCTACAATGCATATAAAAACTTTGACAATTTTTCAGAATCATTTACCTTAAAACTGGGACCCTGTCATAATTTTTTTGGTGGGGGCGGGCATTTTCAACTTTGCTTTGAACATTCTGACATCTGTCTTCTGCAAGTCAATGTATACCTTCTCAAGTTAGAAATGTTTGAATTATAGCTTTTTGATGATACAAATGTTTTTCTTATTTGTTTGCAATGAAAAAATTTTGAAAAATATTTTCTAAAATGCCTGTTTCTAGTTTAGCCACTGGATCTACATTTACCTGTAAATTCCAAGTTTTTATCCAGGGCCTTTACAGAACCTAATTTGGGAATAAATTGGAATACGTTTATGCTATCGGTTTTGACTTGGAGGCAAAAGTGCCTTTGGAATTATGAACAAAATGAGTTATTTTTCTGGTCCTGGATATGTTTGTAAGTGAGGAGTCCAGACAACTTTTCTTCCTATAAGGGGTGCAGTATAGAACAGATGGACACTTTCATTTGAATCCTTTGGTATCTCATTGAAGTGGAGCAGTCATCAAAAGAGCATCATAATGTTTCCTCTAACTGATTTAATTTTAGAATGTCCCCCACCCATTGCTGACGTGACAAACATTTTGTTCCTTTTTTTTTTAAAACAGTGTTTTAAATTGTGCTTGTGGTGGTGATGGAATCTTCCATGAAGAGTCTACCAGACATGCACAGGACCCCTAGACTGATGTTATGTTACACTCTACAGATCTTGAGGCATCTTTACAACAAAGTCTTTAACCCAGGCAACTTGGCATCTAGAGATCCATACCATTGAGTGTCATGGCCCACCTTTGTCAAGTGGGTTTACATTTGGCACAAATCTCCTTCCAAGGCACATATCCTGGGTCCTTGCGTCCTGTTTCTGTCAGCAGTCCTACATACCCTGCTGGATTATTGTGCCTTTGCCATCTTAACTGTGTTTGAGTGTGTTTGGAAAGGGAAGTAGCAGTATTTGTTCATCCCTGTATTCATTCATCATTAGTAACCATTTGTTAAATGCAGGGTCATGGTTGTCTGAAATCTATCCTGGAGTCAGCTGTGTGTGGGGCCAAGCCACATCCTGGTATCGGATGTCACTCCATTGCAGAGCATTCACATGCGTACACAGATGCACAAAAAACACAAACATATAATACCAGCAAATTATCTTGATCAGTTCACCTGAAGCGCATTTTTTTAGACTGTTTCTTTAGACTACGGCACCACCGCTACCCAATGTGCTGTACTTGGTGCTTCTCTGCTTCCTTTACCAAAAACTTAAATTTTCATCAAAAATGGAAATCAAAATTATATATTAAATGTCTCATACAGTTATTGTAACTTAATTCTTTTTCACAATTGGTAATTTTTAGAAGAAGACATTCCAGCTTTATGGTTTTGGATAGTGCCTTTTAAGACGCACCCTTTCCCCTCAGTTCAAACTGGAGGGCTTCCACAGGAATGTGTATATGTGACACTGCTCTTTAAATGAAGTACACAGTAACGTCTGTCCACTCTTGTAGTTGGTAGTGAATGTCATGGATTAAAGCAGATGTCTGTGTGACGCTTTACTGTATTGCTGAGATGATCTCTTTGAACTCGAGGCCATCTCTCAAAGGTGGGGGTAGATCCTCATATGTCTGGTGTGCAGACTAATCACATGGAGAGATGTTCACAAAGGCAGATTTAGAAAAATAAAATGCCTGATACTGTGTAAAGCAGCATGGTACTTGAGCCCTGTTTGCCTGTGAAGTAGCACTCCCTGTTTCCACTTTTGTGCAGCGAGGAATGTGGAAGGAATAGTGCTCCTTTTGGCCTGCTTCAACCACCGTCTTCATCTATCCCTTAAATATTGTCACTCATTGGTCCATCCATTATCAGTAACAACGTGTCCAGTGCAGTCATCACGATCCAGCGTTTGTCCCAGAGCCATATGGAGGGAGGCACGGCACAGCCTGTGCCCAACACCAGATGATTACACTCGTTATTTATTTTAAATTCTACTCTAGAGTTCTTAGCATTTTTCTAAACACAGGAAAGGGACATGAACCCCCACTTGGTATGGCAGCGAGAGCATGTGACACCTGAGTGCAGGCGGATGCTTTGCCTATCTGTTTGTTTGGTGTGTCACTCATGCTTGACTGCTTTGGAGCCGTTCAGGGTGTAATGCAGGTGTGGTCAGAGCTTTAGTGTTCTGTTAGTTGCGTGTGCATGTAGTTGAGTGTTCCATTTAAGTCACAGTTTTTGTTAGAGCACTTACTAACTTTTACCATTGTGTGTGAAAACACTCGCAGGGGGGTCCTGAGGTTTTCCTGGGTGTATCACTTGTGTGTCAACTACAGTTCAGCCGGGATAAAGCTGGTTCTTCCTGACCAGTTGGGGTTACCTCACTCTAGTGTTGTCTGACAGACTTTGAGAGAGGGTTCAGGTTTTCTTGAGTATCCCTAACCCAAGAAAAACTGGAAAGTAGCCTTTTTTGTGTGATTCAGTGGTTTGTCCAGCTTTGCAACCATATAGGCTGGTTGTTTGAGCAGGTGTGCACAGTGAAGTCGCTGTCCTGGGCTGGACTGCAGATAGAGGAAATGAACCATCTTGCCTTTGGCTGTAGGTGACTGATTAACTGAAACTTTATCAGGTGTTTGTGCTGTAAACCAGATCCAGACAGGTCTGTTCTCAAATGAGACCTATCTGTGGGGTGCAGGAAGTGGCTCCCTCTGGTGTGCAAGCATGATATTGGAACCAAACTATGAAGCACAAAATAATTAATTATTTTTGCATTTAAATTTAGCAGAGAAATGTATTATGTTTAATGCTGGCATTTTGTAACTGCTAAGCCTACGTAAGTGACGCAGAACCAGTACTAATTTTGCTGCATTATGAAATTTTGCAGACTTGCACACATTTGCAGTTTTCAGTTTTGCAGGGCAGAAAGATTATGAAGTTTAGGAAAAAAGGACTAGTAGGTGGAAACTCATAAATTCGGATCAAAGGTCACACATGATCTGTGCCTGTATCTGTTGAAGGGTTTGCTTGTTCTCGTGTTATTAATGGATCAGTGGAAGTGATTTTGTTTGACGGTTTAATCTTTTACCCAGAACTAACACCTTCACTCAGGGGAACATACTTACTTTTAGGACATTATGGGTGTAGGAGACCAAGTGAAATATGGGCTGCATCTTGGAAGGATGTTGAGCCTTAAATTCGGTACCTCAGTGATTATATTGCCAATTTGGAGCATGAATACTACACTGATTACATTTGGGAAGTGTGCTGCAGATTAGCACTGATTTACTGTGCTGTGAACTGCATACTGATACAGAACTTTTTAGACACTGCTGCATTTGCATAGTTAACTCCACTTGCTGAGTTTTTCTTTTTTTGTAAAAATAAAAAAGCAGCTGTAAAAATGCTTATTTTTCTTTCTCCTCAGGCACTGCTGAGCAAATACCTAATTGTCAACTCGACTAATCCTGAGAGCAAAGTCTTCTATTTAAAGATGAAGGGAGATTACTATAGATATCTTGCAGAAGTTGCCTCTGGAGATGACAAGAAGGGTGAGTCAGTCTCAACATGATCTCCATTTTGGGGGTGAGTTCTACCTGGCTTCTTTGGGTCTTTAACCGGAAGATCTGATTGGTGCCCCTGCATGTGGCTGATTGCTTTCAACAAAATTGGAGTATGGTTCTGATTTGTTGCAGTTAATAATTTCAGTCATGGACTCTCCATGGGGGTCTTTCTCAAAGCTTG
The DNA here is from genome assembly GCA_900497675.1 of Arapaima gigas. Classification (NCBI taxonomy): domain Eukaryota; kingdom Metazoa; phylum Chordata; class Actinopteri; order Osteoglossiformes; family Osteoglossidae; genus Arapaima; species Arapaima gigas. Next base: position 1,083,934 of record UFQX01000018.1, read on the forward strand.
AGGACTGAATATTCTGAGAAATGTTTGTGTTGTATATTTCCAAATAACCCAATATACTGCTTCAGACAGCAGGCGAAATGGGTGTTCAAAAAGGTATTTTTCCTGTAAGTAAAGCTAACAATTTGTTCCATAAAAAATTTTTCTACATCAGCAAAAAGTACCAGAATTTAGTTCTTTGTATTGTAGATGAAAACATATTTTATTCAGAATTATGCCTTGCATACAAAGTAGGGTAGCAGGTAGTGTAGTAGTTAGGGCTGCTGCCTTGTACTCAGGACTTGACCAAAGTACTAACCCTGAAATTATACAGTAAAATTTATCCAACCTTAAAATGGGTAACATAAGCTGCAGAAATCAACAGTTAAATGGGGGGGTATAATTTTGTGCTAGGACTGTTTACGCTAAAGGCTAATTGAGAAAAGGGTGGTTTTGTGCTTCTGCACTGCTGGCTATAGACAGGGTTGCGCTCTGCCAGTTTTAATACTCCTCTTTGTAGAATGGACGTTTACTTGCTGTTGAGTGGCTGCTTTGGGAGAGAGCAGTGAGTCTTTTCTGCAGGCTGTCAGTACCTCTCCCAGTGATTCTCACTGAGCTGCACCCCAAGGGCCCCTACATGTTCTTAATAGCCCCGCATGTGTAGTCCTGTGTAAGAGTGCAGCTTGCATTTCTCCCTCCCCTTCTGCCTCTCAATTTTTCTGCCTTTTGTGGCCTGAATTCTCCACTGAATTCCATTCTCCTTGAATCCAATTTGGGTTCATGTTCACAGCTTTCGTTTTTACTTTTAAGGCTTTTTTTAGGCAGAGAGGTTGATTTACCATTTTGCTTCTCATCATATTCTTACGCTGCCGCTCTTTCCCCCCACAGAGACGATAGGCAATTCCCAGGGCGCTTACAAGGAAGCGTTTGACATTAGCATGAAAGAGATGCAGCCCACGCACCCCATCCGTCTAGGACTGGCCCTCAACTTCTCTGTCTTCTACTATGAGATCCTCAACACCCCGGAAGAGGCCTGTAAACTTGCGAAACAGGTAAATTGCTATCTTTCTCTAACGAGCTGCAGCGTGAGGTAGGTTCCTGCTGTTTAGGGCAGCAGGTTGTATAACAGTTAAGGATAGAGATATGAAAGAAAGTGAAAATATGGAAGGGTTCCTGTTATAAAGTCACCAATATGGCAGGTGAGTTCAGTTGGTCATTGGGTGACACCCAAACCTGTGAACTAGAGTCAATACCTGCAGCCTGCTTGGGTGGGCTTGACTGTGCCAATTTGAATATTGTGCTCATTTTATCATTCATTTGTCAGTTTGTTTTGTTTAGGCATAGGTGTAGTAATGACTTGTTTCACTAAACAAGATTATTTATCAAAATTTTTAAAAGCTGAAGAATCAGTGAGAATTAGAGGACAATCTAAGTAGCTCTAAGTACCTTGAATGCAGTAACTTTCTGCCTGTGGCAGAAATATTGAGCATGAGCCAGCAAGAAAAATTGTACTGATTAAATTAAAATAATTTTCTTTCAAATTGTAGCTGAAGGGAATTCTGCCAAATGGGTATATTTAAGTGCTAGATAAGCTGCAACCTCACATTACTCTAACTTCACTTGTCTGCTCGTGACAGCCAGTTCATTTTCCCTGACAGAGAGGGATGTCACCATAGGCTGGACTCTTGTTTACTGTTGGCTCATAATGAGGGGCAGCAGAGTGGAACAGTGGGTAGCATTGGTACCTCACAGCTCCTGTTGGGCTGTGGGTGCAGATGTCTGTTCAAGTATGACCCAGTCTGTGTAGAGGTTATGTATTCTCTCTGTGTTTGAGTGTGCTTCCACCAGGTGATCCAGTTTCCTCCCACAGTCCAAAGGCTTTCCAGACCACCACAACCTTGCATTAGAACATGCACTCACTGATAATGTTTGGGTTTTCACATCGAACATATCCAGTCCATGCAAGCCTTTTCTGTTTTACTTTTTTTCTACTAGCACTGTTGCTACTAGTAGAAAAATATCTGCAGTTGAAGACCTCATCTATGCCCACAACGTAGTGTCAGTGGAATTGTCATCTGTGTTTGCGTGTTGCAGGCCTTTGATGATGCCATTGCAGAGCTTGACACTCTGAATGAAGACTCGTACAAAGACAGCACACTCATCATGCAGCTGCTAAGGGACAACCTCACAGTGAGTATCTGTTCACCTCTCTAGCATCTTTCCCTTTCTGATACAGCACAGACAGGTCACATAGTCATTTGACTTTTAAAACAGATGGACCATTTTTGTAGTTGCTTTAAACATTGAAAGAAAAAATCTTTTTTCCAGTTATGGACATCTGACAGTGGAGGAGATGAATGCGAAACTGGAGATGGCGGCGAGAACTAGACGCACAAGCGGACCCCTACGTTAAATCAATAACAAGAAAAACCTTTTTACACACCTTCATTTGTTATCATTCCACTTTAAATTGTCTTGCAATGGGAGCCCATCATTACTGAAGCGCTGTTTGTGGAAATGGAAATCCTGTTATTTTCACATTGCTGCTTTTGGGAAAAAAATTCAATATGAATTTAAAGTAACTCCATTCCTTGGTTTGTGTTTGTCCCAACTTCCCTTTATGTGCTGTTTCTTCTGTGGGAAAGTATTAATAGCTTTATATTACTTGCCATCTAAAATGAGCTCATGTTCAGGTACATGTCTGGTGGATCTACAATATTGGCTGTAAGCAGTTAGGAGTAGTGTCTGCATAGAAATCAGAAGGGTTTATGGGAAATTGACTTAATGTTTTATTGTTTGGACCTTATTGTCCCCATGTTGCTTCTCTATGAGGGAGTTCTCTAAGATCACGACAGAGGGTGTCTAGTAAGGGACAGATAATTACAACAGGGTGTATGTGTGTTGATTGTAAAGCTTAACCTGTGTCCTGTCACATCGTTCCAGTGCAGTACCAAGCAAACCCTACAGCCTTTGCCAACACTTTGGTAGTCATCAGACCTTTTGAGATTACAGAACACTCCTTCCTTGTTATAATGTTCACTTCATTATTACTTTGAAGCATGTCAAAAAAAAGTGGCGTCAAAAACTTAGAAGACCAATTTGAAACAGAGAACCACATGCATGTCCTTTTTTATTGTACATGTACCCTGAAATGGGAAATAGTTGTTACACGCCCTGTCCAAGTGTTTGATTCAGTCCTTTTCAGTGCAGCGCTGTGCACGTGTTGAGGGTGTTTGGTTTGTCCTGTGATTGTCATTAGAGATTTGGACCACTGTTGTGTTTTGCTACTCATTGATTGTAGTCCCCAAGAGCCTTGTGAAAATGTTTAATGCCCTCTGTAACAGCTATGTAACATGAATAATACATTTATAAAATACATTTTATAAACCAACACGAGTGTTATTAGCCTTTGCTTTTGGTTTTAACATAACCGGAGGCAGTGTCCTATTGGTAATTTATGGAGAATTAACATTTAAGCATCTACATTTATTCATTTAGCACAATGGGTCCTCAATCCTTTGTCCCAAGGGCCCCTTATTTTACATTCTATACATATCATGCCTCTCCATCACAGTGCATTTAGAAAATACGTTTTATGTTGCAGTGTTATGTTGAAATAGTTTAAATTCATTTTTCCACATCAATCTATGCTCAATACCCCATAATATCAAAGCAAAAAGAGGATTTTAAGATGTTTTGCAAATTTATTAAAAATGAAACTAAAATATCACATGGACACAATTTCATGCAACTGAAGTATTCAGACCTTTTGCTATGACACTTGAAATTTAGCCCAGGTGCATTCCACTTTTCTTGATCAACTTTGAAATGTTTCTACACCTTGATTGGAGTCCAGCTGGGGTAAATTCAGTTGACTGGACATGATGTGGAAAGGCACATACCTTTCTATATAAGGTCTTACAGCTGAAAATGCATATCAAGAGCAAAAACAAAGCCATGCGGTTGAAGGAACTGCCTGTAGAGCTCAGAGACAGGATTGTCTTGAGGCACAGAAAATAACACAATTTTTCTTCTGCATTGAATGTTCCTAAGAGCACAGTGGCTTCCATAATTCTTGAATGGAAGAAGTTTGGAACAACCAGGACTCTTCCTAGAGCTGGCTGCCTAGCCAAACAGCAATCAGGGGAGAAGGTCCTAAGAGAGGTGACCAAGAACTCAATGGTCACTTTGGCTGAGCTCCAGAGATCCTGTGTGGAGATGGCTGAAACTTCCAGAAGGACAACCACCATTACAGTACTTTACCAATCTTGGCTTTATGGCAGAGTGGCCAGATGGAAGCTGCTCCTCCATAAAAGGCACACAAACGTCTGCTTGGAAGTTTTCCAAAAAGCATGCATAGTATTCTGACTGAGAAACAAGATGGAACTATTTGGCCTCAATTCTAAGCATCACGTGTGGAGGAAACTAGGCACTGCTCATCACCTATGCAATAACATGCCAACAGTGAAGCATGGTGGTGGCAGCATCATGCTGTGGGGTGTTTTTCAGCAGCAGGTACTGGGAAACTGGTCAGGGTTGAGGAAAAGCTGAATGGAGCAAAGTACACAGCTATTCTTAATGAAAACCTGCACCAGAGTGCTCAGGACCTCAGACTGGCTGAAGGTTCACCTTCCAATGGGACAATGACCTTAAACACACAGCTGACGCAGGAGTGGCTTATGGACAACTCTGTGAAGGTCCTTGAGTGACCCAGACTTAAACCCCATTGAACATCTTTGGAGAGACCTGAACATGGCTTTCCACTGACAGTTCCCATCCAACCTGGCAGCGCTTGAGAAGAATGGCAGAAAATCCCCAAATCCAGGTGTGGTAAGCTTGTCACATCATACCCAAGCAGACTCAGCTGTAATCGCTGCAAAAGGTGCTTTCATCAAAGTATTGAGTTAAGGGTCTGTCAATGTGATATTTCATTTTTTTATTTTTAATAAATTTGTAAGACATTCTAAACTCCTCACTTTGATATTATGGGGGTATTGGGTGTAGATGGACATATGGAAAGACCAATTTAAACAATTTTAGCATAACACAATGTGGGAAAAAAAGTGAAGGGGTTCTGTATACTTTCTGAATGCACTGTACATGTAAATGCTTTCAAATTGATTTCAGCAAGTGGGTGTGTTTGTATTAAAACCAACCTGAAGCTATAGTTAATTTCCTAACATATACTATACCCCATAGTTTTTGAAAACATATCTTAAATATTCCAAGTGAACCCAGTGGAAAGTCTGGTAAGCCTTGGTAAGGAGTTGTGAAACAACAATGCTTTTCTCCAAAGCAAACCATGTTTGGACAAATATCAAACTTACAAGGAACAGCAAAAGATAAAACTCTGGCTTCTGTATGCATGTTCTTCCCCAACATGTTCAGAAGATGTCCTCATAGGCCAGCAATTTCAAACTGTATTCCTTTATTATACAGGGGGTCAGTCTGCAAGTAGTGCAATGGTTCACATCATCATCTTTGACAGAGGGGCCTGTGTTTGAGTCTCTGCTCTGGCAGTATCTAGTAGGTACTTAAGCTGAATGTTTGTAGTAAAAACTACCTCCTGGGCAAATGGATAGTCAATCAATTATTTTCCCAAGTTCACTTACAATTTTAGACAAATGCATAAGCTGAACAAAATTACAATTCTCCAATTTTATAGAAAAATCAGAAGCATCAATCACAAACTAGCAGCAGTAAGAACTATGACTGAAAACCAGTAAAAACAAATGTACCTCCATATTTATTACATAGAAAAAAATCCTAGTTTTACACTGATATTTAATACAAAAGTAAACTTTACAAGTGTTTATGAAATATGACAAAGATTATACCTTTTATTTCAATTCCTGCAGTTCATCCCATTCTAACATTATACATGTGATCTATAAATCAGTGTCTGCTCATTTTATGAAAAGGACAATATTTGGTCTGAAAAGGTCTGAAAAGGCAAATCCTAAAAGGATTTTGACAACATAAAACGGACAACAATGTAAAAAAAAAAAATTCCTGCCAGCCCCTTAACTACAGCTGACAGTCCAGCACCAGGGAGCTAAAGAAGAGACCAGTTTCTATTGACTGGTCTGTTTGGGGTGATTTTGTGCACCTTAGTCCTGTAAAAAAAAAAAAAAAGGTGGCCATTAAAGTGCTGGTGTCAGAGCATCATAGAGTCGCTGGACAGCCAGCTCCACCATCTCCTTCAAAGACTCATCATCAGCGCTGCCCTCTTCATAGTCCACAGTCTGCAAAAAAAAAACACATCAGCACAGTCAGTCAGCATTCAGGGACATCTGGAACTCCCCAGCAAAAGCTTGCTTACAAGAGGACTAAACAACTACTAGAGGATGAGAACCCTGCAACATGACTGGCCCAGTACCTACAGAAGTAAAGTTGAAGCAAACAGTGGGAAGAAAGTGTGGGGCAGGACTCACCCGGGTCTCCAAGCAGATGTATGCAGTCTTGCCATCCACTGTCACAGAAGGGTTTTTATGATCCTTGAAATCGACACAGTCTTCTCCAAACATGTCCCTGTGGTTGGTAGGTAAAAAAGAATTCAGAAAGAGGAGGGCTACATTAACTCGAGGACTGATGAGCGAGACCTGCTGGCAGGTGTCTGGATTGGATGTTGGAGCCAAGCTTTCTTCAGCCTTGGCTATAAAAAGACCAGATTAGAAGCCCAAGTTCAACTTGATACAAGTGAGCTTTTCTTTTAAAATGTACTCCTTTACTAAATTATATAAAAAAAGGTGTGTTTGCTCTGGTTTTATTTATAGCAAAAAAAAAAAAAAAAAAACCCCACACTTACTGCAGCATAATTTCCAATCTCTTCTGATAAACTTCTACGTCTACTTTTCCTTTTTTGGCATCCATAACTGTGAAGGAAAAAAATAGATATAGTGCTGCTATTTTCTGTGACACAATGGTGCCCATTAAGCAGAAAATGTTTGATACAAGTCAGTTCTCACCTTTTTGGGCTTTTGGGTTGGACTGGACCTCTAGAACCACAGTGGTGACAGCATCAGCATACATGTCATTCAAAGGGTTTGCAATCCACTGGTGGAATGGGGGGCAAAAAAAAAAAAAAAAAAAAAAAAAAAAAAAAAAAAGGGGGGGNNGGGTTTAAAACCCAGGGGGGAAAGGGGGGGAAAAAAAAAAAAAAAAAAAAAAAAAAAAAAAAAAATCATGAGAGCATACTAGACTTCCAATTACACCATGTGCAGCTGTATGTTTTCTTACCTTTTTACTACAGCAATTTGGGGTAAGTATATTACTACACACGAGATAGGATTTGAATGCGAGTCCTTTGAGTGCAAGATGGTGGCTCTAACCACTATGCTACCTACTGTCCCTTTTAAGTAATTATGACTTCTGTCCGCTAACAGGAATTTAATCAATAAAAATATATTCTAAAGTATGAAACATTCACTGAAGGTAGCTGTCATTAAAGTACAATTCACACTCTACTTTGAACTAATCACCATGGAAAACTTTGTATGTATTTTTTAGCACACACAGACACACAGACAGCTGCTCTCACCTCCAGTACAACCATTCCAGCCTCATGCAACAATGTGATGTTCTTGAAGACTCTCAGGGCAGTCCTGTCAGTAAGGTCTAACTCTTCAACATCACCTTGAAAGACATGAATAAGATCACACCTTTCTTCACAAACATCTACACAACAGGCCCACTGCAAAATGGTGTGAGAAACAGAAGTAAGGGATGGTATGATCTCAAAGATGACATGTGGCATGTCCTGCATTACAATCTACAGCAAATGTGATGTACATACAGCGCACCTACCGCCATGCTCATTTATCTGTGAAATTATTTAATGACACAAAGTTACTTTTAATGCAAGAGATTCATACAAAGGTGGGAAAATAAATGCATTAAAAAAAAAACTCAAAGTACACATCATAAATATATTGTGAAAGACATGGGCAGACACAGGACTGCCCTGCAGTATGTGAACAGTAGTCTGGGCTGCAGAGTGCTGACCCACCTGCCAGATTGCGCAGCTGACTAACCAGCAGAGGGAATGGTCCAGTGAAGGGGATGGCCTGGGTTTGTTTCACTGTACTCATGGCCAGATCTGTGTAAGCTGAGGTGGCAGACAGGAAGAGGGAGTCAGGACACACACTGTCACTCACACACATTCATTGGAGACAGTCCCTCCCTCCTCATACAGTTGCTAGATGAAGGAAGGACAGGTCAATCCAATGGGCTGAAATCAAATTTCAGACTCACTGGATAAATCAGATGGGGTAAGGATGTGGTAGCTGAAGTTGCGTTTCACAAGGATTCCGGACACTCTTTGGCCCTGCACACACTTCCTGTCAGCCAGGGAGCCCATCACCTGTGGAGGGGATCAAAGAGGTAGTCAGAAAATACAAACCGTAATAAATAAATGTAGTTCAAAGGCAAAATCTGTATGTAAAAACAGTGTAGTGGTTACAGGCTACTGAGCTCTCACCTTAGCCAGCTTCTCTCCCCTAAAGTTGAGGGTTACTGCCTCTGTGTTGCGTGGATTGTGTACCTCAATGTGGACTTCATCATTATCCTCATATTCTCGGATTAGCGCCGCCTTCAGACGGGCCATCTCATTCTGCTCCCCATGAACCAGGATCTGAGAAAGCAGAGCACACCAGCATAACCCAACTCTGAGTGACTCCATCACCACACTCCATAGTTAACAATCTCATCAGTTAACTCAAATCAAGTTTGGTATTTAAAAACGAACACTATCTAAAGCACTTGTTAACTTGTTCTTTTAACTGCATGCCAGACAAAAAAGACATGAAGGACAATTGATGCATATGTGTGGCTCTGAAAATTGCCCAGAATTTCTGAATCCTTTGAAGTTGAAGCACTGTTTCAACAGCATACATGACCAAACAGAAAGAATGACTTTTTAAGAGGAAATGTAAGCTGGGCAGCCTGCAGTAAAATTCTACAGGGCTCACCACATGTGGGGGTTTGAGAGCCCGAATGAACTCGCTGGTCTGCTGGTAGTCTGTGTGGGCAGAGAAGGAGATGTAGTCCACAGACATCTTCAGTGGGAGCTTCTGTCCAGACATGGTAGTTATCTCCTCTGGTTCAGACATGATGTGCTGCACAGGGAGACAAACACCAAGTCACAATTGCAGTACACCCATCACATGTAAGAAAGACACACTAAGGTATTTTTCAGAGGAATGATTTTTCCACATGAAAAGGCTGAAGAGCTGACTAACCTTGGCCAATGTTCCCTCTACGCAGTATCCAGCAATGATAACACCATTCCTTTTGTCTGTGCACCAGCTCTCAAACAGCTCTCTGGACAGACCACTCTGCATCATCCCTGGGGACGCCATTACCACACTGGGTCCAATGTCATCAAAGTGGTCCATACTCTGGGAAAAGAACACAAAGTTCATTGTAAAAACCATGTCCTGCAAGCCCATTGAAATGATACTGCTCCAAAGACATGCCCTAAATCACTGCTTGAACAAGAAATGTGCCACAGATCAGTTCTTATCTAGCTTTTGGCCCACCTTGAGGTTGCTGATGTGCTTGAAGACAAAGGGGTTGTTGATGTTGATGGCCTTGCGGATCTTGTCATTCATGGCGTTGACATACGTCTGATAGACAGCCATGCACTTCTTGGCAAGGGAGGAGGCATAGTAGATTGGAATGTCGTGGAGCTCTGGGTGGTTTTGCCAGTACTCATCTAGATCAGACAGGGTAGCACAGGGTACATGTAACAAAGCTATTCAGTTCATACTTTTCTCTCATTGTAAAGCCCTAATAGCAAGGGGCTTGTTAAGTATTCAGTCAGGCATTAACTGAACAAAGTTAACTTCATGTATTCCAAAGGACAGTGGGAAGTGACAGAGAAGGGACAGGATATTACTCCCTGCAGAGAAACGCACATATTTGACTGAGTTGTGTGGCAGACCATTACTAGTAATGTTTATGCTGCTAAGGCCTTTGTCCACAGGACCTTAAACTTACAGCTTTGTGCACTAAATAACATACAATAATTTCCCTATTTGTACAGCTAAATAATTTTTACTGCACCAATTCACACTAAGTACCTTGGTAAAGGGTAGCAGACTAGAAGTAGAATTCAAAGCAGGGACCCATATTTCAAAGCAGCAGCAACACATTTGTTTAGAAATACCCATTTGTTAATTAACACATTTCCATATAAACACAAATGATAATTTGAAGATCACATTTGTGTTTCAAAATTTAGGCATTCAAGACAACCCTAAATAAATAATTATATCCAGAACATCAGGGCAACAACAAAAATAGTCGACAGCGCTACTTATAAAGACAGAAACCAGATGAGATAATTCTTACCAAGAATGAGTAGCAGTTCCTGAGCTCTGCCTAATGCAAACACGGGGATGAGACAGCGGCCCTCCCTATTGACAATATCGTGGACAGTATTGCAAAAACGGGCCTCCCGTTCCTCCCTCTTCTCGTGGATATGTGTGCCATAGGTAGACTCCTGAGAAAGACGGAGGGACACAACAGGTTTCACTTGGATTCAAATTTCTGGCACTTTTTTGCGACATAAATGACCTTACAAAAGTATTCAGACCTCTTAAAAGTTAACAATGCCAAATATCAATGTGTGGTGTTTGAATACTTATGCAAGTAGCATATTACAGTTTTTAAAAAACATTTTCAAACAAATAACTTATTTTGACAGTTTAGTGTAAGAGTATACGAGTTTACAATAAAAATGACTAGAAAAATTTATTGGCATTCCAGGCAATGTTGATAACTTTCTGTTTTAAGTAAAACCCATATATATATATATATATATATATATATATATATATATATAAATAAATAAATAAATAAAATCATCATCATCTTATAGATTTTGATCAAAATTCCACATTGAGAAATACCACTTGAAACTCAAGGCTTTGTGTACAAGATACACAGTATTTATAGCACTAAAAGCATTTTCTCTGTAAATGCAAATCAAACTGCAATTTTACCAGTAGATTCATTTAGCTGGGAATCATGCTGCAGTAAGTGTGAATTTTATTAGTTTTGTTATAAATATAACAAAAATAAATGCACCTTTTTAAAAAAAATCAAGTAAAGGAGCACATTCTAAAAGAAAAGCTAATTTGTATCAAGTTGGACCTGGGGTTCTAAAACGGCAAATCTTGTTATGTCAAAGTGACATGACATTTGGCTTGGGAGGACTCACAATGATAAGGATATCTGGTTTGACACTAGGAATCTCAGCTGCCATCAAATGCCTGTCCTCTTGACGAGAGAAGTCTCCAGTGTACAGCAGCTGGAAGATCAGAGAGTAAGACAAGATGGAGAAAGACTTAATCAGAGACGTAATTAGAAGTCTCAAGCTCTATCACATTTTCCAACTCTTTCCATCAATTTCTAAGGTGTCAACTTTCTCCCTTGCTTGGCTGAGCTCACGCACCTTGACTCCAGCAATTTCAATCATGAACATGGCAGCACCAAGCACATGACCTGCATGGTAGCACCAGAACTTGATGCCTGCCACCTCCTTCACCTCATGGAAGTTAATAGTCTCTATCTTGTCCATGCTCTCCTCTAGATCATTCTCTGTGTACAGCATGTCATCTGCTGAGATGTTGCTGGAGGAAAATAATTTTAGAAATAAAATAAGCACCAAAAACATACAGATGTAACTGTAGAATCCTCAAATTGAGACAATAGATAGCTTACATTTGTGCTACACACCAAGAAAATAAAGTTTCGTTAATACCTTTCTATTTCAACGCTTTTTTATGTACTGTCTTTGTTATTTACTGGTTAATTTCTTTATGTTTCTAAATGTAATGTAAAGTAATGCTAAATATAACATGGGTTTGAGTTTTTATTCAATTACCTGACTTTAACATAATCTGACAAGAGCCAACGGTAAATTGCTTTGGTTGCATGTGTCATGAAGGTTCTTCCTTTGAAGCTTGTTTTCTGTAGAAACCAAGGCAGGGCACCACAGTGGTCCAAATGGAAACTTGGAAAAAGAAAATGGGTAAAGGAAACATGGCTTCACACTCAGGTATGTGATATCACCTTCCACTCAAAACAAGCAAACAAAAAGTGGTGACTGGGAACAAAGAACAGCAACATGACTCACTGGCTGATGAGTAGGAGGTCAATCTCAGCTGGATCAATCAAGTCAATGTAAGGAAGGGCATCCATGCCCTCCAGACCTGGGTGGATTCCACAGTCCAGCTACAGCAAACAATTATAAAACAAACAACCCGATCAGTCTTAAAGAACCAGAACTGTCCTTCTCTCCAGGACTTCTCCAAGAAGCACAACAGTACCCACCATTATTTTCCTTCCCTTGAACTCCAGAATGATGCATGACCTCCCCACCTCTTGGCCAGCTCCACTGCCAAGATACAGAGAAACTCAAAATTAAGGTGATCTGTCATCTGTTAGTTGTATTTAATAGTAGAGAAAAAGACACTGAGTGCTGTCACTACAAACAAATAACTCCTCTCACTGGTGGACAGATACAGTCCATTGATTCCAGTATCTTCATTATTGATTACAATTACAGCTGCCGACAGAAATTAACTTAATTTCACCCTCAAGTCAGTGCTGACATTAAAGCTAGTCTTACAAAAAACGTAGCTCAAAATCCTAAGAAATACCCTGACGACCAGAAGGCGGCGCTTACCTTAGATTAGCTCAGTAAAATGTCTACAAATAATGGCCAGCTGTACAAATAATGTTATAATAATATTATGTTGTTGCTATGTATTAATTATATACATCTTTGTAGACAATAAAAGGTCTTGATCAACCAGAGCGGCTGAAAAATAATAATGTCTTAACAGAACATACTCATAACTTTAGCTTTAACCAAGCGAATATTACTAATTATCGATCTCACAGCATCTTCGCAAAGAATTCTTGGCGGAGCAGTGAGATTATTAAAGAATATATTTATCTCTCTCAGGTCACAGCTGCAGCCGCTCAGACACAAACACTCACAGTGGTCTTATAAGAAGCTGATCGCTCTCCTCCGCGGGGACCAACACCTCTGCCTTTCGCTTCGAACTCATGACTTTTGTAATTAATATATTTTCAGCTTGAAAAAATTACTTTAACATTATTACATTAACGAGGTTGTCACTTAACCAATTTTCCCACCGCAAATGTGCCGATACAGCAACACACTTCCGGTCCTGCACATATACTGTGACCGGACTGGAAACACTCGAAATCAAATTAGTTCCGATGCCAATAAATTCGAGTAATAAATCCATTGATATTACAGCTACTGTTACTGACTGTGTATTGAATTTAAATTGTACGCTTTTCTTTTTCAAAGACATGGGTCAAGATTTACCTGTCTGGTCCAGACTGTATCTCCTTAGCTTTGCTCTTTAATGAATCCAATCGATTGACTCTCTCACTGCACATTTACAACATACAGTATTTTAAAATATTTTAATTCTTTTTAGCTATATAGATAACTTTATCTTAATATGTTTGACATTTCCATAAATAAAACTCAGGAGTTACACCTCTCCACTTAATTTATTTCTCTATGGAATTAAAAAACCTCTCAACCACTTTTTTTTTTTACAAGACATGTTTTTGTAGCTCTAGGGCTCATTTTTTTCTATGGAGAACACTTTTAAGTGTAATATTATTAAAATGTTGGCTAAGCTATAATTTTATAATATAATGCTAATTCTTCCCCAGTGTTGCTAATAATCAACCCATTTATTATCATTAACTGCTTTATGCTGGACAGGGCCACTGCAGTCCAGAGACTAACCTGGAAAAACTGGTGCAAGGTTATAAAATTACAATTGGATGTGATGCCATTCCATCACCAAATGGCCACACACACACACACACACACACACACACACACACACACACACACACACACACACACACACACACACACACAAAGGGCAATTTACTGTGACCAGTTAATGTGAAATGTATGTCTTTTGGACTGTTGAAGGAAACCAGAGCACCTGGAGAAACCCTTGCAAGCAAAGGGAGGATAGGCAGTTTCCACTTCATGGCATCAAAAAGCAATGTTCTTCTTGGTAAGGTACTTTTTTGTACAAATTAAATTGATTTTTTTTTTGTGTTGACAGAATTATATATGTTAATAGCTCTCCTGAAACTGTTATTGAAGTGGTTGTGTGGAGACAGCACTGTACTACTCAAAAGATGTTCTCTTGTCAGAGATTTAAGCGTGGGAATATGAAATTAAGCAAAGTGTGTGCCAAAAAAAAACGTCAGTACTATCTTGACATGAATAGTAGTCTTCCCTGTTTCAGCTTTCAGTGTTATCAGTGAGTGTCTGAGGAGACCTGAGGATAAGAACCTTTTCAACCTTTTCAACCTTTTCAACCTGTTACGATATTTTGGGACCAAAAGAGATCTCAAAAGAGGCTAAGTTCTCACTGAAGTAAATAGTTATTTTTAAACTTCTACTAAAATTTTGATACTGAAAAATTAAAATATATTTAACCTGACAGTAATTACTGTTGTGACTATTTACATTATCCTATCTCACCAGGTTTTTCAGAGAGGTCCTTTTCATAGTATTATTCAGTGATATGTTTAAGACCAGAGTTCTCAAAACATTGCATCAGCAATTTTCCTAAGGTTTTTGGCACCCATGGTGGATCGTTTCTTTAGCACAATGCAGTAGTTAGTGAAAAAGTAGCCAGTCCCACACTGGGTGGAGAATCAGCTCTCTGACAGCTGTCCCCTGCAGAAGGTGCCCTACACCAATAGGATGTGGGCCAATGTAGAGCCTGTGAGAAGGGCCTTAGGTAAAGAACAGGTTATTTGTGTCCAGGACTGATGGGTCACCTATGGCTGGCACTTGTGTAGCTGAAGAGGACTCGGGATCTTCTGGTCATGAGGACAATGAACAGGACTTTGGTAGCGTGACCAGAAAGAAGAAGAGATGCAAGAGGGAGACTGGGACAGTTTCCAATAATGCACTTGCACCCCCAAAAGGACTGGGAACACTGCCTCTCTTGTATTACCTGATCATTCAGGACTATTGGTAATCTGCCCTGGGTGGGTTCTACCTTCAGATTTAGTTAATCTGGGCCTACTGAGGAGTTCCAATCTGGAGACCGGGGTGGAGGGAAATTTATTGGGGAAAAAAATGTTGGATTCTCGATTTTAATGTTTTTAATGATTGTGGGTGTTTGACTTTAAAGGAGCGTGGTTGAATGTTAGTATTTTAATTGATGACAGAATGGACCAGTGTTTTGATAAAACTGAGAGGACTTTGGGGGGGTTTTTTGATATTTACTTTTATGTTTTGTTATATATCACTTTATGTTGTGTCCCAGGGTTTTAATTTGATCTAACATGTATTGACAGTGTTGCCTCAGTAAATTTGAACCATCATTTTTATCAATAAGAGGGGTGGTACTGCAGAGAGGGGAATAAGTTCTGTCATGGAAAGTTTAAAAATATTACAGAGAAATAAAGTTTGTGCTTCCACTTTCCTCTCACAATTTCTGTTTTTTAATGCTGCCAACAGCTTCATCATGGTGGATTGTTGCAGTATTGTAATTTTCATTACAAGAAAGAAAAAAATACGGTAGTGAATCAGGGCTTGTGGACAGGCTTCTGCAAAGAGCCTGGATAATTTTTTTAAAAAAGTCCCCTTCTAGACTTTTTAAAATTCTCTGAAAAGGGTTATTAATTTTCAGCCCTGGCACCCCCTTCCTGCCTAGCATCTAGGGCAGACCCCCCATCCCTGCTTTTATTCACACTTTTTTTCTGGGTCCATTATGTTTAGTCAAATTCATATTGTTAAGCCATCAAAATGCTGTTCTGGTTAACTGGTTAATTTCCACATGGTATGAATTGTGGTAATCTTTACTTCAGCAGCTAAAATGCAGCTAGTTAAGTGTGAGAAAGAAATGAGAATCCAGTACAGGGGTTACTGATCTGTACTCCCTCTGTACTCCTTGGTATTTTGGATGTATCAGTCAAAAACGTTTTTAAAATGATAGAAAATTATGAGATGAGCTCTTTTCATATTTATATTAAAATCAGATATTTAAGATGCATGTAAAACCATAATCGCATCTCATTGACATTTTCTAAATGGTCACCAGAGGGAGTTGCAACAACCGCGTTTAAGTCGACAACAAAACGGCTGGAATGGGATGAGTGTAGATGGATCAGTTCAGCATAAACAGAACATTTTTTTGGTTATGATGCCACATTTGTGAAACTGTTTTCCTTGTTTCAAAAAGATAAAACAATGGCTATAAGCTTGTTGTGTTGATATACTATATATCGAATTATATATAGCCATTCACACACAAAACAAATGGAGAAGAAATTGAAACAGTTTGTTTTATTCAGTGTGATGCATTTATTCCAGTTTCCCATTTTTATTCACAATCTCAGTCAGTGCACTACAGCTGATGTGTTGGACCCAACACAACTTTTATAAAACAGAAAAGATTTTAATTTGGCCACACAATGATATAGTATTGAAACTGTATCAGACATCCAAGAAAAAGTCTGCTGAAAAAAGATCTTTCAAAACATTTGTCCAAAGTCCAAAACAACAAACTATTTGTACTGCTAGCAAAGGTAATATATATAGATATATTTACAGTAATGCAAAGTGACATGATAATGTGAACAGATTAAAAAACCTTTTCCACCAACCATGCAAAGAGACAGAATGCTAGCAAATTGTATAGCTCTCTATTTACAATAATTCATTTTTGAATTACCATGAGGAAAACAAAACATTTGTACATTCAGGTCTTTCCAGTTTTTACTTGCAAACAAACAAACCAAGCCAGGTTGCAGCACACATATTTAAAATAAACCTACTAATAGAATCAAAGTAACAAAATCACTGCCTTCAAGTGTCACTTAAGAGACATGAGAGCATCGTCTTCACTGAGCTATGAAAACAATTGCATAAATGCAAAAAAATGAAATCTAATAACTTTTATACATAAACACCACATGCATACAGATGTTACACAGAAAATGTACGAAATTCAGAAGGCAGAGACCTTGCTGACTAGCAGCCATTCAGTCTGTGATGAAATGTACAAATGTCACGGGGAAAACTCCCTTCCGCTTGGGGTCGCTCTCCACGTGGCCCAGCTGGAAGACAAGGGGGAAGGCCGGGTGTCAGTGTCAGTCATGGTAGAGGTAACTCACATTTGTAACTCTGTGAATTTTATAGAACCTTTCCAGTACATTTGTTAAAGTAGCTTTCAGTGAAAAGCTATCTGCTGTTGACAAGAAGAACACTACATGTAGAACTGAAACTGCAGTGATGATGTCATAAAACTGACCATATTTATTTGCCAAAAGGGGCTGTGATTCACCTGTGATGGCCTGGTGTCCCATAAAGGGAGTGTTTCATAGCCTTGCATCCGAAATGCGAATTGAACCTGACCAGGATAAAGCGTCTACTTATAATGATTGATGGATGGATGGTTATGATCCCCAAGAAAACATTACATTTATTAACTTTGGTCACATGAGCACCTCATGAACTGACACCATGGTTAACTACTCAGGAGGCTTTAAATCTACATTCAGTTGCAGTGTGTCAAACTGCCAAGCATCAACACCACAACTGACTGATACTCACCCACCACTCTTGGTCCTCCTCTCCATCAACCACAATCACTTCCCCCTCTGAGAAAGTCAGCTCATCTGGGTTGTCCGCCACACAGTTGTAGATGGCTTTTACGCGCTTTGGCTTCAGTTTCTAATAAAAACATGGACAGAATAGAACAGTGAATGGAAGTGATTAATATGCCTGAAGAGAGGTCTGAAGATCTCCATTTCTATGCTGACTTACAGGCTGAGTCATGCGGGGTATGGGTGCTGGGGGTGGACTCTTAGCAGAATTATGTGGGGAGCTAGGCACTTTCTTGGCTGCAGAGACAGGAAGCGACATCAGGACTGTGCAACTCAAAGGAATCCATATAAGAAGATAAAAAATGCAGTTTACCACTTTGAAAAACATCCCATTCCCCTCTAAAAGTATTCATGTGTATTTCACATCTCTTTGTCTCTAGACACTCACACCTAATGATGGACTCATCAGCTCAGCTTCTAATGCTACTATCTAATTTAAAATGTTTTAATTAGGCTTTATAAAGGTTCAAAGTGACTAGTGCTATGGGCTGTAGGCAACAAAGGCACAACAACTTAGAGCCAGTGGTGGAGGATAACAGAGAGGGAGGACTTCACTTTACTGATGGGATCTGACCTGGTAAAAGGTACAGGATCACCTACAGCTTGTTCACCTTCTGACTGCTTCTTTTACACCTTTTCTACACTTTGGAAAGCTTAAAACAGTGCTTACTGTACAGGATCGCTACCAGTCAGCATGTCAGGTAACACATTTTAACTGTTGTGCCAGTTATCTTTTTTGTAAAAAAAAAAAAATCAATAACTACATACTTCTCAAAAAAGTTAGTACCAGTGAAAAGTTCATTACTGAAAGTTCGACACGCGCTGGTGTGACACCACCCCTTTTCAGATTTCTCAAAGTTTCTGTTGTCCATGCTCGTATTCAAAACTGGTAATACCAAAAAACAATAAAAGATCCAAGATGAGTGTAGTGCAGATCACTAATTTATGTTTTTAGTGTGTTCACAGTACAACTCAGAATGACTAATTTACCTGATCTTTCCAGTGACCCAAATTTGGCAGACCCCTTATGGAAGGTTTTATCCGTGCTGAAATGACAAGCACAATCTCACAACAAACTATTCAGACAGGAAGCTTGTTATGTCATGCTGTAAATGAGCAAAGAATTATTTTGCCAATACCTCCAAATTTATAGATTCAGAAAAGCAAATTTAGTTACTACTACTGTACTTCTACATGTGTAAAGACTGCTTGCAAGTCCCGAAGAAGATACACAAGTTGGTGGAATCATCCTATATGTTTTAAGATGTGCTTTGCCTAGAAATGGACTCAGGACCTAGTGTTACACTGTGTAATTGTGTTGTACCTACATGTGAAGCACATCCATGGCCTGCAAAGGTATGGAAGCAGCAAGAAAGAGGTCACCTGGGGGGAGATGTTACTGATTTTCCAGGTGGCTGAACTGGCAAAGAAGACAGGGAAGGCTTGGTGAGGGTTGGCACAGGAGGCACCAGAGCAGGCTTGACAGGAGGCAGGGGTGGAGGCACAGGTGGGACTGGTGGTACAGGTGGCACAGGTGGCAATGGGTTTGTCTTGGCCACAGGTGGTGGAGGCACAACTGGGGCAGAAACCCATGCAAGAGCAATTTATACAGTTGAAAAAATAACAGAGAGCATTGCATTATGATTAGGTGTGGACAGATTAGACTGGCAGCACTCACCCAATTGCAGTGGAGGTGGGTTTGCAGGGTCAGAGGAGGACCTCTGTCTACCCACTACTTCCACAGAACCAGGTTTCCACCCTCCAGAACCTGAATTAGGCCCACCACTGCCAAGCCCAGGTAGCTGAACTGTAGACAAATAAATGGAGGTTATTGCACTTCAGCATGAACTTAGAACACTGATAAAAAGTGACAAGACTTGTGACCCTTTGAGTTTCTTCCAGCTGTAAATTATTCCCAGGACAAACAATGCTAATGGCATTAAAAGATAATTCCTGATAATCCCTTTTAAGGGAAACATGCACCGTGAGCGACGCTAGTCTAAAAGGGTAAAGGTCCTATTTAGAGAGTTTGTATGCTGGAATGGGGCCACTGAGACTTAGCTCTACCATGCTGAATAATGACGACCATCATGACCACAACATTAATGTAAGGCAGGCCAGGATGGGGAAGCAGCGAGATGCATACCTTTGCCCGGTGGCCGAGGTGGCAGCAGTGGTACTGGGATAAGATTATGTGGTTGACTCGGGGGAGGGGGTGCCATATCCATGTAAGTGCCATAAGTCTCATTCATCATACTGGGGATATAGTTCCTCTGTTTGTCCCTCACCAGGCTGGCTGCATCGCGGGCAAGTGAGGCCAGGTTGGGCTGTATGGTGTTGGTGGTTGGCACGAAGCAGCTTACTGGACGGTCATCTCGACGCTGGGGGATGGGCTGTGGAAAGAGGATATAGTGTCATTTCTTCATAAGTAGTGAGAGCAGAAAACCGAATCACACAGTCCCAACTCCAAATTTAATAAAAAGCCAACACATTAAGTATGTGCATTTGAAATTGTATTTTGCTACCCACTGAATTTCTGTTAATTAGGGTAAATCTATTAAGAGATTCCAAGAGGTACAAAATTCTACCCTTTGGAGAATCCTAGGATACATGGCATTTGTAATGCTTTAGTCACTGCCACTGTGTTTTCTCACTGCAAACAACACTGACCATTGCTATTCTGCCTGGTCTCACCTTGTCTTCCATGTCTTCGTCACTCTCATCAAGGTCCTCATGGTGTAGCCGCCACTCATACTCTACATGCACATGAGCGTTGAACTTTCCTGTGAGTGACCTATTCAACTGTCCATTACCATAGCAGGAGAAGAAAGCAACAGTTTCAGAAAAAGCCTGTGCTGGTCAATCCCAGCAGCTTACATGTGAAAAAACTCAAACCAGTCTACAAATCTTAGAAGTGCAGTAGGTTATTGGTTTGTTTCCTTGATAGAA
Source organism: Arapaima gigas (assembly GCA_900497675.1). Lineage (NCBI taxonomy): Eukaryota > Metazoa > Chordata > Actinopteri > Osteoglossiformes > Osteoglossidae > Arapaima > Arapaima gigas. The sequence continues at coordinate 1,104,562 of UFQX01000018.1, forward strand.
TTTGTGAAGAAGTTTGATGGGAGTCTGAGAAGAATGACTTACCAGTTCCTCACACTGCTCATGCCTTAGCCGCTTAGCAATATCCAGGGGTGTCTCACCAGCCTCGTTGGCTGCATGGGCACAAATTGAGAATGTCATCAAGGGTTCACAGAGAACAAACAGGTTGGCCCTCAGACTTGCAGGGATTTCTGAGAAATGACCACAAAAAAGCTGGCTAGGTTTTAGAGGAGAGGACTATTATAAGTCTGCACAGTCGAGTGTACAGTTGACATATATTTTAATAACCAAGTGTTTTGGTAAAAAAAAACTAGGATTTTTGACTGGAAGATGAGATAGTAATTTTCAGAGATTAATGCAGAGGTGGACTCAAGACTAAGAAGTGAATTCTCTACAGGTCCATTTCCTCTGGTTAAAGGCTCTTACCAATGTCAGCAGAGGCCTTGCCCCTCAGCAGCAGCTTCAGACACTCGCTGTTATCTGTCAGGCAACAGTAGTGCAGTGGCGTGCTGCCCTTAGCTGTCTGCTTGTTTAGATTGGCACTGTGGGACACCAAAGGCAGGTATGGGTCAGGGTGTCAGGGCTAAGAGGTTGAACACCTGAGGAAGACTGCAAGCAATGAGGTTCCACAGTAATAGCAATTTGCTTCGCCGTTAGCTTATTTACCTGTTCTGGGCCAGGAAGTCTACGATGTGGAGTGATGTCCGATCCACAAGCCGAACAGCGAGGTGCAGCGCTGTCTCTCCTGATTCCTGAAAATAGTGGAAAGAATGGTAACAGTGGGACAAAGAACAGAGGAACCTGCAAGATTCTACATTCTCCACAGTGTTCTCTTGAACCTTACACTATCCCTCATGTTCTTACTCCTTTCACATTTCATTCTTTAGCATATCCCAAGAATTTCAATTCAGTTGCTCCCCGATAACAAAAAATTGAGTAACAAAGGTTTTGCTGATACAAACTTTCTGAGAAGTATTTACTAATTGGCTTACATCATGTAATGCACTGATAGATGGTAACCATGAAGAGTCGGTGCTGGTTTGACTGAAAGGTTTCAGGCTGATAGAAAAGGTTATAGCTCATTTTTTGTCACAGGTCCCAGTGCAGGAAGCTGTAAACACTACAAAAGTATGGTCACTTATTCAAATATCACTGTTTTTAACTTAAACAAAGAGCTGCATACAGAACTGATAATGAGTCCCTCACCTGCTCTATATCAAATTTGACTTCTGAAGTAAAGTAAAAATTAACTCTTCGTCCCAGTTTAAGTTTGTAATTCAGGAAGCAAATGTACTGCTTACTAATGACAATGCACCCATTTAGTTTTGCTGTGGACAAGTGTTAAAAGACTGTAAAAATCTTTCCTGTGAGAGGCTATTATTCTATAGCTCCAGTGGAAATTGAAATGACCATGCTTGGATTAAAACACACTGATTTTAGAAAATGTTAGGAGAAAATGATTGTTCAGAAAACAACAATGTTCTGATGTTCTGAAACAACAATGAGGAAATCAAGGCTCAAAACTACCTCCTTTGGCCTGTGTAAGGAGATGGGCTACATGTTGAGACTCACATGCTCATTGGCCAGTGGGATGACCTCTGTCAGGTCTAGACCCTCAGCGTACACCTGGATGAGGGCAAAAATGTCACGCTCTTTCACCGCATTGGTTAGAGCCTGCAGCCGCGATGTTGCATCTGGATACTTCCTGTGCACAAAGCGCCTCTCCACATACTTGGCTGTGATGTATTCTTTTCTTGTCGACCTGAGGGACAGACAAATACACACAAGCACAAAAATTTGTATGTGCAGCATACCACAAACAGTAACCCCCCCCCACACACTCACACATAAAGGGAGGTCAGGTTGAGTCTGAGATATTATAAATATGTAATAAATACTTTCCAGCCTCTGTAATTCATTCTCTAAAAGTATCAGGATACTATGGTTAGAAATACAAGTCTCTGGAGAGTGTTGGAGACATGGAGATACCGCTATCATAATGGGATGAATTTTCTTCCTACTTAACCTACTGTCCATTAAAAAAAAAACAAAACACGTGGATGAGTTAAAAACCCTGAGTCTGAGAAGTAGAATTGGAAGCCTTTTCAGTGTCGTCTCCAGAACATGTAACATATCGTAAATATACGTACTGTATATATGTACTGAGGTACATGTTTGTTGCAGCTGAACTGAAATAAGTCATCAGCACCTTTCCACTTTTGCATGAGGGAAGGGATCATAGGATGAACACCAAGAGCTGGGCCTTGTTCTGTTAGTTCTGCAGTCTACTCCTCTCCTAAGGACCTGGAGGTGTCTGAAATGGAGATTTACAGAGAGAGGAGGCTGCGGTGTTACGTACATGTCGCTAGTGGGATTGGGCTTGACCAACTCTTCAGTCGGCAGACAGGCCTCCATGATCTCATTGAAACTTGCATTTCCCACATTCTTGGCCAGCTGTATGCAAACAGGTAACATGTCAGGACTACCTGAAAGAGATATTTGACTAGGCAAATGCTAGGTAAGGTCCATGTTCATGAACACATACAATGAGGCAGAGTTAATCAGAACCGGTATGGGTTTATGGGGCTGAATTTCAGTGTAAACAAAACTGTCCTAGTAGTAAGATAATCATTTAAATTCTGATACAAAGTGCTCTTAAAAAACTTTCTTATCTGCAGTGCTAATTTTAAACACTTAATGTACAACACTAATGAGTGTACAAGCTTACCATATTTAGCATTTTCTAATGTAAGTACTAATTTTGCCCTACAGAAGACTTGTCTCTATACATTTGTACCTAGTCTCAACCACTCAGTTTATAGTTCCTTTTCATGAATGTAACCAAAAGAGTGTATAAAAAACCAAAAAGATTTCAGCATACTTATGAGATGGACAGCTATATTCTTCCACAGAAACTCATTCACCCTGTGCTCACCAAGAGTTCAGATGTTCCCAGAACATCCAGGGTCAGGGACTGAATCCTGGAGTAGTGCACACCAAGCTCCCGGTGGATTCCGGAACACTCAATGCAAATCAGGATGCCCAGATTGGTAGAGAGCCAAGTGGGGTCTACAGAGAAAGCGGTAAAACAAAGATATAAAATCCAAAAAAAAAAAAAAAAAAAAAAATAAAAAAAAAAAAAAAATTAAAGGAANGGTAAAAAAAAAAAAAAAAAAACCAAAAAAAAAAAAAAAAAAAAAATCAATAAATAAACAACATTGAGTGGACCAAGAATTAACCAAAATGTGATGGATGAAGCGGAAGGTGGGGTTTACACCCTTTCTTCTCACTTACTGGATGCTCCGCAGTCACAGCATTCATCGTTCCCAGGCATCCTCTTCACCTCTCCAAGGATTGCTTTTGTCAACTCCTGCACAATGTTGTTCTCACCCACTTCTGGGTCACCTTTGAAGGCTGTATTTAGGGCTTCCTCCTTGCTGTTCTGCAGGACTGAGATCCATCTAAAGAGGTAAAGCAAACAAAGGATCAGTGTAAACTTACCATAAAGTACAAAAAGCAAGAGTAGTCCTAGCAAGAGAAGCCACAGTATGTACCAGAGTCATGTCTGCAACATGGAAGCTTCATATATACATCGAAACAAATGCATCAGTGGAACCACAGAAAGGTAAATACTGACTCTCTGACTTACATCTGACATTCTGATTCATCCTCTGCTTGAAAGTGGTATGTTCTGTCATCTGAAAGAGAAGAAAATGAGTAATGACACAGGTGAACAAGATAAGGTACACATGAGTTTAGAGGAAGGGCATGTGGAAAAGTGCAAAGGACATGAAGGTTTGATCACATCCACTATGTAATCATAAGCAACTTACAATGTGTAAGAGAGCGGACTAAGCACTTGTTTCAGTGTTAAAATGTGGATGAAAGGATGTACAAAATATGGGCTAATTGTAAAAATATCTTAAGAGTGTTTGAGACACCTATTTTACATGCTTCGTTCTTTTTTTTGCAGCATAAACCAAGAATACATCTATAGCAATTCAAATAGTACAAACACTCAGCACAGTGACTGCACTTCATGTGCATTTCCTGCTTCAAAATATTTTGTCTATTGATACATTTCTGCAGTCTGTTGGAACTCCATGAAACTCAGGTCTTGAATTTTGTGGGAAACCTAAGAATCCAGTTTTGGTAAAAAAATGACTTACGAGATATGAGATCAAAGCTTTTCTTCTCGTCTGGGTTGCATTTCACTTGACAGGTCAACAGATTGAGTTTGGCTGGTGGTCTGTTAGCCTGGGTAAGAAAATGAAAGAGGAAGAAATATAAGATGCAGAATAAAAATACTCTCCAGCCACACACAGAGACAGCCATGTTTCACAAGCTTGTGTAATGGTGTAGAAATTCCAAGGAACTAACCTGACTGTGGCTATATGTTGATACAATAATCCTGCAAATACCACAGGACAGAAACATTTACAGACTCTTTCCTAAGAGTCAGTACCTAAAACTTTTCTGAATGAAAACTGCTCTTGGATGGTTGTTTGGGCAACAAAGTATGACAATATATACAAATGGCTCTCTAACTCTGTTTTTTTAATTATTTTAATTGTTGGCCTAAGACCCTTTGTTACATGTGTTGGATGAGATTCGTCAAACCAATGAGTGAATGGAATGCTGTTAACCTACCGTTCCATGTGAAATGGTCAGGAAACCATTCTTCACTGAACACTTCCTTTTCTGCCATACCTTCCTGAGACTGGACATGAATGGAAGTATTAGAATGATCTAGATCATAAAAATAAACTCAAATGCTAACTTGCAAGACAATTTTTTCATTTCCAACAACCTTTTCAAATGGTTACATCTAGCATAGCTGTCACTGAGCCCAGGTGCTTGGTTTTAATGTGGTAGGGTTTCATCTCTTGGACTTGCGGAGTAGAGATAACCTGCAAAGCAGCTTGGCCCACTCACCCATCACTCTTCTTGTACAAGTTCCCACAACGTTCAGTGCCATACTCCTTGTTGCCCTGCAGCTGATGCAAACTGTAACCTGAGTTCTGCCGTGTCTGTGAGTCCTGTAACACAAGGGATAACATAAAGTAGTAAAACAGTCAGGAAAACATTAACAATGCCTGTGAGTCTAAGTTAGATACATATTAATGCTTAAAGAGTAATTCCACTGCGGACATGAAGACTTGGAGACTCTTCTCTTTTGTTATGTGCTCTTTTGTTATTTACATGGTGTGGTTCATAACAGAGGGTTTTTTGGGCATGGTACAGGAAAGAAGCCCTTTCTTCCATCAATATTTGGTTTTCAGTAAAACCTGAATTTCTACTTTCATATACCAATGTTTTTTTTAAACCCAGTCCCTTTGCATTGGCAAATGTGATTCATGATTCAAAATTTGCTTGAAAATAAAAACTAAAGAACAGCAAGGTCAATATAAAAGAGATTGAGTGACAGTCTGGAAACAGATATCAGAGCTAACACTAATGACATGTGTTGTTAAATAAATTTTAAATGCATAAATGTTAATATAGGTATTCCCTCGAGAGTTCTCTTATATGTGAGTGAAATTATTTAATACCATTACCTAGTTATAATCAAATATGAGGCTGATTTTACACACTTATGAGTAACAAGAGCCAACTTCCCATTTCTTCACTTATGTAAGACATCCAAAATGGCTGACAGACACAGCTCTGGAATGCCCTAATTCCATAATGCCCCACTCTCTTAAAGCAATACTTTTGCATTATGTCTCCCACTTACAAGATTTCACCTTATGAGCCCATTTCCAGGAACACTTTACGCTTTTAAAGTAGAGGATACCTGTTCTGACATCAGAAGTATTACACAAGAATAAAATGGCCAGGTACTGTCTTCAGAAAATCCAGTTTATGCCTGAATTGACAAACCCATTAAAATATAATACTGGAACACCTATATGAACTGAATAAAGCATTACAAACATTTGCCAGTGTGTATAGTTACAAAAGCTCAACTTGCAGAGAAACAAAACAACTTTTGTGATACCTGCTCAAGGAAAGAAAAATCATCTAAAACAGCTGTTAGAAATAGTACAAAGGCCAGAGTCAACTGAACAGAAATGTGTCCCTGTGTTTCACCTCTTTCTGCTCCACCTGAAGCGCAGCCTTAAGGACATCTCGCAACTGGGAAAGCTCCTTCCGCTCGCCTTCTTGAGTCTGCTTTATCTGAGCATGGAAGATAAAAAAGGTGTGACCAGGGAATATACTGCTTGCAGCTTTTCACAGGAATCAGCAAGTATAATCTGCTTCAAATATTCACTGAAATACGCTCTGGACCTGCATCTTTTTTAAAATATAAAAGGGAAAGGTCAGTAAAATAGTTCTGAAAATCATTCTCACTGTTGTTAAGTCAGTCGCCAGTCTTTCTACTGTGGGTTTAAGGCTCTCCACCGCTTTCAATCCATCTTGGAAGAAGCTAAAAACAGACATTCGTGTGAAACGTTTTTGAAGTGCGAGAACCAGATGCAATGTGGTGACAACACCATTATAAGACATGCAAAAAAGAAGATCCTACAACATACTTGCACTGGGCATGATAGTATTTGATGAGGTTCTGGAGCAAGTCGACACCTTTTTTGACTTTAATTTCATTTACTTTGAGAAGATACTGAAAGACAAAACATGCCAAGTGACAAACTGAGAATATAAATGTTTTTGGGCAAAAATGTGTCAACATTGCACATTGCCACCCCATCTTTATTGTATACGTGTACTTGGAAACTAGGAGAACTTCAAACACCAGACCTCACACATCTGGAGCTGAAAGTAGCCTCTCTCCTTTTCCATCTCCTCTGCAATCTCCCCTCCACTGATCTCTGTTCGGATCATGCCATGCTGTCGGGCATGTTCCTTCTTCTCTTTCTCAAGTTTTGTTCTGCCAAAATGGTATTAAGTTGAAGTAAGCAGGCATGCAAAATCCTAGATGAAACAGATACATATTATTCCTTTTTTTAAATATTAAAAATCCCATATAAACACTATAATATGCATGCACAGGAAAATGCTTTGTAGAATATTCTATATTGTGAAGACTATGTCTTATATAACATACAGTATTTTCCTCAGTACAGTTCCTCAGTCCTCAGAGAAAAACAGCCATTTTCTCACTGTAAGTAGAGGCTTCAGCAAAAATTATTTTCATCAAGGTGGATTATGCTCTATATGAGTTCAGTCATTGTGAAGGTTAATTCCAGCAAATTTGGATTTTCCATATGTAAAGACCAATTCTTAGAACAGAATCATATAAACTAATCACCTAGGCTTTTGTCAAAACCTAAACGACATTAGCCTCAATGGACTATGTTCTAACATGGATGTAGTACCACAAATAAGACTGAAGACCATCAAAACTGTAATATGCAAAATGACCTTTATAAGTCACTAATATATTATGGTTTTTTCCATAGCCTCAAAATGTTTTGGAAATATGCTGACATTATCTCAGCAAGAACACTTACCAAAGGTTAATTACATGTTGACACAGAGATTTATCCATAGATTTAAACAAGCAAAAAACAAATGTTGTTAGAGTCAGTTTCCTATTAATCCATTTCTTCTCTAGCCTCTTTTCCTGACTTCCTATCTAGTAATTTGTAAAACCAAAAAATCCAATGATGTGTTAATTTAGTTTGTGACAAAATCCAGAATACAAGAAAAATAAACATTCAGCATAACTGGATAAATATTTTCTCTAGCACTTGACTCACAATACAGTAGTTGGTACAGTCATCCCTCCTTTTACGTGTTTAATCAGTTCCTGAAAATGCTCTGTAAATAAAAAAATGTGTAATTCAAGACTATTTCCTTTATTTCTTTTGGCAAAAATAACTTTCCCAAATATCACTAAAGCACTGTAAAACATTTTAGTAGTGCACACACACACACACACACACACACACACACACACACACGCACACACGCACACATCCACACAAACACACACGATACTGGTTAGTGTAATGAAGTGGTCTGACGTGAAACAAATGTCTACTCACATTTGTAACAAACCCAAGTTAATTGTGGGGGCATGACATCATCCACTGACCAGTCATGACCAAGATATTTATATATACTGTTCTTCTTAAAGACAGAAGACAAACTTTTTTAAAACTTTTAGCGGCATGTACATCTGCCTCTCCTAGGATCCAACACTCATAATGCTGCCCTCTTAAAGGTGTATAAAACTGATACAGAATGCCCATTACAGAACATGCTGCTGGTGCAAGAAGGCAGAGACACACACACACACACACACACACACACACACACACACACACACACACACAAAAACGTTTTTTTTTTTAAACGCATTTTTACATGCATGGATAAATTGTCATGTTGGCCTTTTTGTTTTTTAACCATATTTTTGACTGGAGTATGTGGTGTTAAGCAGATCGGTATGTAAATCAAGTATCAGTATAAAAAATTAAATTGAGGCCACGTAAATCAAGAGTGCATAAATTGAGACTGTTTAAATCGAGACTGTAAACTGAGGGATGCCTGTATTCAACAACAGTCTCATGAACAGAGAAGCAGACAGAAAAGAAAAGAGGAATGCGTGACATATCTTACAGTTTTGTTTCATAATCTTTCCACGATTTATCAAAAGGTTTTTTGAGATCCTGAAAAGGTAAAAAAAAAAGACATAAAAAACAGTTCAAACAAGGTTAGTTAAATCAGGTCTGCATTCAGCACATTCTATATATATATATATATATATATATATATATATACATACATATACAAAAAGGCTATCTGATTCCATTTAACAATAAATCAATATTAATCTAAACAAGATGGCCAGATAATAATTATGGCATTTAAACTCAATATTGTATTTACTAGAACCAACACTTCTTCTATAATAAAAGCAGCTATAATTTCCATGTTATATTTCATTTCTGAATACTTTGACGGGTCTTGACCTATTCCCTAGTCTCAGGGGAACAGCAAAGCATGGGGTAAGGTTGGGCATAATAGGTAAATGTAAACCCCACTTTACTGTTTCCAGTGCTCCATAGGCTTTTATACTTGGTTTAAGACTCTGCACTGCTTATGTTCCACTTCCAAGGATGTTTCTTCCTGAGAGCAGAAGATCCACCACAGCGGTGTTACTAGTTTCTGAGAGGCTACCTTCTGATCACATTTGAGGTTCACTATGAAAAGTGTTTGAAAAAACCTACCCCTTTCACCCCCTTCAGATCACCTTTTAGCAGGCTGTCCAAGGGAAAGGTGATAATGTTGTTCATGTTCTGGAACTGGACAGAAACAAAGAAAAGTTAAGCTATTTATCAACAGATTCACTAAATTAATTGCAATACTGCTGATCTGGAAATTTGGAGGAGCTCTATACACTCCAGACATGAAGTCTTGTGGAATATCTAAATCTGTAATAAATTTCTGAGAGAAAGAGTTTGAGCATTTCAGAAGAACATTTGTGAGCATGTGGTGTCAATGAGAAGATACCATATGGCCTCAGGAGGATCTCACCAGGTTTTTGAGGAGGGCACTGAGCTCCCTAGTGAACATGGCAAACTTGATAAAGGCTGATCCCAAGGTTTGCTCTTCTCTGTTGATACAGTTTTCCCCAAACTTTTCAAGAGCCTGAGTATATTGGTCCTCATTCTCGACATGGACTGAAATGTAGAATATGTCAGTTATGTATTCCAACACACAGGGTGAACATCTACAATCAGAAAACAGCACACAGAAACAGAAACAGTTTTATAAAAAAACAAACTCTGATACTATTGAAGCACAGCCACTAGTGTAAAAGTTGAACCCTTTTCCATGATATATTAACCAGCATTCACTTTTAACATTTAAAAAAATTGAATACCAAAGAACTGGAAAACTCCATTCCATTTGTAATTATGAAACAAGGCCACAAATAGGTATAAAGAATGCAAAATCAAAGCAGTCCAAGATTATCTGAGATACATTCAATAACATATCAAATGTTTGTCATTTTTAATAATTTTCTACTTCAATACCATTGTTATTGTGTTATGTAATCCTGCTGCAAAGTGCTGATCTAGGTCAACATTGGCCTCCTCTGTTAGTGTCTGCAGCATCAATTTACACACAAATGTGATGTAACTCAGACAACTGTACTGGTTTGTGAAACAAGAGGAGGCATGACGGCAGCTTTCTGTAGTTTATCTGGAACGTATAAGAGAAGGAAAACAGTGACAGTGGTCAGGTTAGGTCTGTGTGCTCAGCCTCTCACTCCAGAGGATACAGTCCTCTTCTCACAGTTTAAATGGGTGATATCATGACAACTGTGTGTTTGTTGACCATAACTATGGATACATGTTAGGGTTCATATATTGTGCTGGTGTTGGTTGTGTACAATGGTGTGCGTGTGTGATTCTGAACTGCAATGAATTGCAAATGAACTGAAAAACTGGGTTTTCTGTCTCCCTGCTTGCCACAATAACCAAACCCTGTAATGACATTTATGCTATAAAACATATACATCCTATGGACAACAAAAGTTTACACTGAGTATGAAAACAGGCAGCTAATCTCACTATCAGAAAGAATCAGTAAGCCCTTGGAAATATGTTCACTTTACCTAGAGTAAACAATGGGCATAATGTGCTGAAGCCTAAAATATGGCCCAATTTAAGTGCAAAGAAGAGATGTGTGGCCAGAAAAACCAGAAAAACGTGTAAGGGTTTATAATAAATTATCATTAAACTGATTCATCTAGACACACCAATTAATTCTAATTGTCAGCAGTTATACACAAAAAGCAGAACCCTGGATAAAGAAAGGGAAGTTTTTCATGCAAATTATCTTCTTTTTTAGCACATGAAAATGAATATTTTATATATTACTGTATGAGTGTAAAAACAAGCATTGTATAAAATACATCAGAAAAAACATTAACAGTTTTGTGATAAATTTGATTTTGAGCTTGTAAGAGTTGAAGTTTGAAGTAAGCAACCTACACAGTCAGTCTGTGCTTCACACACATCAGTGTTTCCTAACACTCAAGAAAGCCTGATTTAAAAAGCCCTCAGTGGGAATAAAATGCCCCTCACACTGAGTCCACAGAACCACAGTTATGAAACATATGTCACAAGTGATCCCAAAAACGAATCAAATTTCCAATCCAAACAGTTTACAGTTGTTCTTGCAAGAAGACAAAGCATTCAGTAGGAGTGCTTTTGTCCAGGAATCAGTGTTAGAATACAAAATGTTTTTGTTCTCTTCAAGCACCTCAAGTAGTCACCAGGAGTATTTTCCAAGTTCATTTAATCCAGTGCTGGAAAACACTGCAAGTTGTATGCCGCTTTGGAGAAAAGAGCCTGCTAAATGAATAAATGTAAATGCAATTTCTCAGTAGGTACAGCATCACTGGTTTCCATGTTACCTCTCACCCAAAAATTCATCTGTACCCAAAGAAGCTTCATGCCTCCAAATTAATCCAAAATGGAAACAAAAAAACCACCAGTTACTATCACAGCATGTTTGTGTTGATTTTTTTTCTTCCATTATTTACAGACCTGTTTTATGTTCTGATACTTGATAATCCTTTATGTTTTGAAACGCTGTTTGTTCTTTTGGGGGTTTTTTTGTTTTATCTAACTTTGTGATGTAAAATTAAAAAATGAACTTCGCTGACAACTGTAAAAAAAAGAAAAAAAACTAGATAAATAACTACCAAGAAAAACTAAAGCAATACTTTGATTTCTGCTCCAAATGTGTTCCTGAGAAATGGAGCGCTTAGTGAAACAGTACCATAAGAGGTCATTAATGTAGTATATGAAGCTTGGAAACTGCACATGCACAATATAATATAAAATGCATGTTATTCCTTTAATGAAAATATATACTCACTGACCAGTTTATTAGGAACACCTACACAGCTGCTCGTTCATGCAATTATCTAATCAGCCAATCATGTGGCAGCAGCAGAATGCATAAAATCAGACATGGGTCACGAGCTTCAGTGAATGTTCACATCAAACTTCAGAAAGGGGAAAAAATGTAATCTAAATGACGTTCACCATGGCATGGTTGTTGCCAGATGGGGTGGTTTGAATATTTCAGAAACTGCTGCTGTCCTGGGATTTTTATGCACAACAGTGCATAAAACGCACAAAATATTGGTGTGAAAAACAAAAACTTCCAGTGAGCAGTAGTTCTGTGCACAGAAACGTCTTGTTGATGAGAGCGGTCAGAGAAGAACAGCCAAACTGGTTTGAGCTGACAGGAAGGCTACAGTAATTCAAATAACCACCTTTACAACAGTGGTGGGCAGAAAAGCATCTCTGAATGCACAACATGTTGAACCTTGGGTCGGATGGGCTACAACAGCAGAAGGCCACATCGGGTTCCACTCCTGTCAGCCAAGAACAGGAGGCTGAGGGTACAGTGGGCACTGGGTGACTGAAAATGGACAGTTGAAGATTCAAAAAACATTGCCAGGTCTGATAAATCTTGATTTCTGCTGTGATGATAGGGTCAGAATTTGGCATAAACAGCATGAAGCTATGGACCCAACTTGCCTTGTGTCAACAGTTCAGGCTGGTGGTGGTGTAAAGGTTTGGGGATTGTTTTCTTGACACACATTGGGTCCACTAATAGCAATCGACTGTTGTTTGAATGCCACAGCCACAAATTAGCAAAAACGAACCCAACTTCTAATGGCTACTTCCATTAGAAGTTCAGATGGAGAATAACACCAGTGTGGTTGTCATGCAGTTCTGACTTTAGAAATTTGATGAACCATCTATTGTCATTTTAATCCACAGGTTTAACTCATCTAACTTCTTGAAACATTTTATCTTCATTGTGTGCAGTACAATACTTTGACTACAGTCACTATAAAAGAAATAGAGAGCAAATAAAAAAAGTTTAATTTGTTCCAAACCCTATCTCTTCAAGACAACACTTTGGACAACTTTTTCCAACATTGCTAGAGGGTCTTGCCAAAGCAACTCAATTGGGGTCTTTTAGTGTTTTAATACTGAGCAAAGACAACAGAGTTACATTTAGAAAAGCTTCTGTGATTATAGAGACCCTCTGAGCTTTAGACAGGGTAGCCATTTTCCCACTGAAATGTTTGCTTTCCGTGTGAAACTGAACTTCAGCACAAACTCAACTCTCCAACTGAAATGACTGTAGTGGTTTCAGCAGCTGGGCTCTCAGGGTCAGCCTTCAGTTCAGGAAACTGCAGTGGAGGTGCGGTTTCTTGAAACCAGGAAGGTATTACAGGGGGGAACAAATACTCTAGACCACAGAGTGTGAGAGGCTGGAAGCTCAAAAAACTCACTGTCCCACTATGCCACTCCATATCAAATTCAATTCTATTCAGCTCAGTTTATTTTTAAAGAGCACTCTTTTCATACAGTGACAGAGCACTGAACAAAGACCCATTGAGTGACACAGCAGTTATAGTAACTACAAAGAAAGCCAGCTGGCAGGTAAGCATTGGAAAAGAAAAAAACTTGAAACTAAAGAGTGAGGGAGTAAATTAAACCACTAAGGATCCAAGTGCTGGTGAGTAGCCATCCTTCCTGGGTATCCTTTCATAGAAAAGGGCATGTATCATAGAGCACTCATCGGTTTTGAAAAACGGTCATCATATACAGCTGTGTGTTCTTGTGTCATTTTCAGGCCTGCTGGGACAGGTAGTGTGGAGAATGTGAGCAATGCCCTGCCCACAGATCACCTGATACTCCCAGCTCACAGTGTTGTGTATTTTTTTTGTATTAGTAACGCTGTTTTTTGAGTCACTGGTCACTCTGACTGGTAGAGGGATTCAAATGCACAACACATTGGCCAGCTGGGGAAATCTTGGAATATTTATTAAAAAACACCACCGCCTCATACATGCACAAACTCTTTTATTCACTGACACACAGCAAGATTATAGCAAATTGTGGTGGTGATCACACACTGACAAGCCAAAGAATACAGTGACTCAGTTAGCAGCCAGTGACCTAACTTGCCAAGGGCAGGGAGTATATTAAGCTACTAGTCAAGAACTTGACTCACCCAGACCAGAGCTGCAGAGAGCTTTCACAGATTTCTTCATCCGGTGCAGTACATTACGGTCCCCGTCCAAGGCCTAGTAGTAAGAGGGATCAGTTATCCAGATGTCATAATTAGTTGTTCACTCACACTGAACCTTTAGCTCCTCAAAACTGTACTGTACATACTTAATGTCACCACCGAATTTCCACATTCAGGACTGTTTCTGATATTTCTTCCTCTCCACTTCACCATCCATTGTACAGAGGGTTTAGCTTCACTGAGGCTTTTCGATAACCTCATATACAGTCATTGTCACTGTTGTACTGGCTATTTTCATAACAACCAAAGGTGACACAAAATCACTGGAGTGGGATTTTAAATACAGTAATACTTGGATTAACACTACTTCCTATAGTGCTGTTTCCCAATAGTACTATTTTGTATTAGCCCCTTGAGTCATTTATCACAATAATTTAGCATGTTTTAAAAATTTTCAAAAAATATTTTGAAACTTTTTTCAAATTTTATATTTGTTACCCATATATAACAGACTGATTTCAATGTTTATTTGCTATTATTGAAAGCTACACCTAACTTATTCTGCATTACATGATACAGCTGAAGTTTCCAAGCTCCATTTTAGCAATGTACTGTATCTTATATTGCTGTTTTATGAAGTTCCATTTTTCAAGAATGCATCTTGACAGCTATTTAAGATATTACTGTATTAACAAACTGACACAGAGAAAAAGGACTTTGCTGTAGAGAAGAAAGCCACACTTTCATTGCACTTCTGTAAATCTCACAAGTGGTGCAACTGTGTATCTGCAGTAACAGAGAAACATGAGCACATCATGCACCTGTTTAACCTTTAACAAATTTTCTATGACCTGAGGAAGGGAAATGTTTGCCGTTAATGTGATTCTTTTGAAGAAAAAACACTTTTGTTAATTTTCTATCCATTACAGAAGTCTTTTGTTTTCCAGAAGCCGTAGCTCTTCCTGCAGGCGGTGTGTGTATTTATACACATCCCAAAAGACAACACAGTAAACGCAATTTCAGTTTCATAACTTTGTGCTCATTACATTACTTAAAATACATTAATCAAACATTCTGGACATTTCTCTCTGGTCAAACTTCTATTTCACATTGCAGCTTTATTACTTTTTCTTCCTCCTTAATTGTTGTTCTGATGGGTCTTTTCTATGATGTGAATGATTTCTGGTTTTGGTATTGCCTTGTACAGTACTTAATTTTGCAGAATTATTTATTTTTTCATATCTCAAAACAATATAACAAACCTGGAGAAAATGTTGACGAATTCAAACTTACATAAGAAACTCGTAAGTGTATATCCAAACCCCAGCTCTTTACATTTAACTCTTTATTTACACAGCAGTTGTCCCAGTGTATGTGTGTGAGTGCCCTTCCACCTTTGGGCAAGAAACCAGCAGGGACATGCGCATGACAGTTAAGATCCCAATAGGATGCCTGTACAAGTCACCTCCTGAAAAACAGAGATTGCATGTTGCAATACCAACTCATTCCACCAGATAATACATATGATCTGTAATCCAGACTCCGAAATTGAAAGGGACTGTGTATAACTGGTCACTGGTTATTCTGGTCACTATTTCTTTTTTCCACATTTCTCATGTAAAGTTATAAAATATTTATATTCTGGAATATATATATTTGCATAAGCAGCAGACATGGATACAAATGCATTAGCAAGAGGAAAAAAAATGTATGTGACTGTTCTTGGAAATACAAGGCAAAACACTATATTATGGTATTCTACATGTCAGAAGTGTACTGTTTCCATTGGACTGACAAGCTGGCAATGCTGATAAGCCATTTGTGCAGAGAAACCTAGTTTGGGAGTCAAGTTCCCTTTTAGACTACTTTACTTAAAGGCAGAATGGTCACACATTGCACACTTTTGTCATGGACTAACTGAGTCATGGTCCACTGTAGCTCTTCAACATGCATTTTCGTTCTCTTTTCAGGCTAGGTGAACTTAAGATGTCTTTTGTGACATGTTCAACTATTTGTTTTCTAATTGCACTATGAAGTATACTTTTTTTAAAGATACTGTAAGGCCTTCCCTATTCTCAGGCTCACTTATGATCAAGACTTGAATGATGCTTGCATGTGCACAAGTGACCAGAGAGCTGCTACTTACACAATAATCAATTAAAATGGTTATTTATGGACAGAATTGAGAGAGAAGGAGCAAGCAGGCAGGTAAGAAAACAGGTGGAGACAGTGATGGAAAGGCAGACAGGAGAATGCAAGCTGAGGCAGGAATGATTCAAGCCCTGTTCAAGGCCCTAAGATGTTCACCAGGAGTAACAGTATGGTTTTCCCCAAATGCCATAACCTGAAAAGAAGAAATTGGCAGAGAAGCATACAGGTAAACAGAATTATAACCTGTTGGAAAGATACAACTTTAAATGTGCCCTTCACTAAAGCCACACTGTGAATAGTCAGCAGCAGTGTGTAAGAATACAAACTTGACCAACAGGTTTACTCACATTTCCACTAAATGCAGTCTGTTTTTTGTGGTTGTACTTTTTATTTAAACCAATACACAAGCTGAAAGAGTTGAAGCATACTCATAAAAAGGGTCAAATATATAAAATTCACTGCACAATGATGTAAATCAAACAATATTATAATGACTAGAATGGGGACAGTATCTAGTGAGAACTGATTCAGTCTCCCATGCAAAAAGCAGTTACCCTCCCAACAGTCTACATCATCTTAGAAAAGTTTCTACGATCATAACAATACATACAGATCATTGTTATGATTAAGAAAACGTGCTGTGACACATTGTAACAACTCCTGCACACATTTTCAATAGTCTTAATAGATTGGTAAATAATACTATGTGACTGAAGGACTTCAAAATCTGTCTGAATAAGCAAAAATCAGACATCTTCTTCAGCTTGTTCCAACATGTGACGAGACAAGCTGGCCCTGGAATTTTAAATGCAATTCTAGTCTGAGGTCTAAGAAGGCTTTTAATTTGTTGCGCAACATAAATATGCATAACTTTGGGTGAACGTCATTATGTTGTTTTGTATGTTCCCCCACCCTAATATTTACCATGCCATTCACTGAAACATGTCAACATAAGAATGGTCGTCTTCTACTAAATGTATGGTAATCATTTCTCAAGCATGACAGCTACTGATCATTGCAGATGTATTTCTAACTTAGTTTGATTTACTTATTATAGACATACTGTAACTCCCCAAAGTGTACATGCAAAACATGTCTGTGAAATGGCTGCAAAATTTATTTTTAAACAATAGCAACATTAATATTTTCAACAGTATTGTTCACCACCAGAATTTTTTTGGTCAAAAAGTCCTGCACGATTTCAAGTTTTTCTACATGTAATTTTACAGGATTCCTTATATTCTCTAGCAGTGTCCTGAAAAACCAAAATGTTCCATAATATTTTAGTTTTGGAGTGTTTCCAGTTCAGTGGTGAACAATGACAGTCAGTTCTGTGGGAATCTTAAAGGACTTTTAAGCAAGTCGACTGAAGTGCACTGAGAAGTCAGTAGGCTATAGGAGGACAACTGGGAAACTATAAATAAAAACGATTATTTCTTACCGCCAAACAAACGACATGGAGTTTGTTTTAGTCGCTTTATGCTATACTGTACAGCCCAACATGGAGTGTTGTTTGCCTGGTTTGTCACATAACAAAAGGACAAAAGCAAGCAAAACGCAATTTTTCTGAGCTTTCAGCCCCCCACCCCTTTGTACAATAAAACTTCTCAAACTTATTAACATAAGGGATTTGTTTCTATTTCAGTTTCACATTTTTTCCTCGTCTCGGGTTGCAGAATAAATTCATGCAGACTTTTGTAACAGACAGTGAGTGTACCGTGATTGAGGAGAGCAGAGAGAAAAGGGAAATGGGTCTTAGGAAGGTGCTGTATGGAACAGGTGCTGAGCCACACTCACCTCCTCCAAGGCGGCCACTGTGTTCCGGCAGTGGGACATGCGAGTGGTAAAATTAGACGTCGTGGGCGCTTTATAGTCCTCATTGGTCTCGGCTATAAATTCCGACACTGAGATCAGGTCCGGCATTTTTATTGTCTTTACAAAGTCAAATAACTTCTTCCAATAATTGTTTCCCTTTTCTTCGACCGATGACTGAAATTCAATTCCTTCTCACGCTCAAATCCAGTAACAGGTAGGAGCATACAGGTAAAAACTGTAAAAAGAAATATTATTCCAGGGAAATTGGAGCAGCATTGGCGTTCCTCCTCCAGGATATTCGAGGAAAAACACCAGTCCAATTTGTTCAGTCACTCCTTAATGTTCAAAAGGACCCGTTGTTCACTTAAACCTGACAGATATCGCGAAGCAAAATATAAAAGTGTGACACTATTTTATTATATATAACTCTTATTTAAAATAAGTTAAAATATCACCGAGTGAGACTCTTGAAAAACAGACACTGACCGTAACTTCCGAAGCAGCGCGAGCTACACAGTAGGACTATGAATGTCACAAAGCCAGATAGCAAAGGTAAGCGGGGGAAGGGGGTGGGGTCAATGCATGGCAAACCCAATGGAAAACATTAACGGGCAGTTTTGGTCCAATTACAGTAGATGTGGGTGTGGTTTCGGGTCCTTGGCAAGGTGGACCTCTTTTAGGGTGGAGAGCGGAAGTCTCAGGTGTGCAGGGTTCAGTTTATTCTGTAGTTGTTTGTCTGGTTATTCGTTAAATTCGGATTTAAATTAGAGTTTAAAATAAAAATTTCAGCAGACCTTCAATGCTAAGCAACGATTCTGCTTTTGACTGTATTGGACAATTTTGAACAGGCCTGGAAAACGTTTTTAAATATATGAAAACTGGAACAGATTATATTGCTTTATTCTTGTAAAAAAAAAAGTTTTTCTACTTTTATAAGTTTCCCTTGACTGCATCCAATTACATTTGTTACCTTTTACAGCACAAGTCTATTCGAGGTACTATAAACTTATTTTGAGTAATGACGCCCTCTATTGGGATCACTAGTGTGACTCGGATTCCGGTTGAAATGGGGTTTATTATTTAAAATTTTGTACAAACTAGTTTGTGTACTGTCCTATAAAAATGTGCTAGTTTATACAGATCAAGGATATTTTAGCAAAACCGTGATTTGAACCAGGACCCTTCAGCTTACAAAGTGTCCTCCATAGCCACTACAGTACGATTCTCGTGAAGATAACTGGTACACCACCTGCGTGTTGTACTGAATTGGTGTACTTTTTATAGTCTTCACTTTAAAATGTGTTGGTATGACTCTGACTTCATGAGACCATTAATATATGCAAAGCTTTCAGTACATGAAGCAGCCCCATAACATTATGGAACTTCCACCATATTTAACTGTAGGGCAGGGTGTTCTTTTTCTTATAACCCTCATTTCATTGGCTATAAACAAATTGTGTGTCTGTATTGCCAAAGAGCTCTAATATGGTTTCATCAGTCCACATAACATTTTTCCAGAAGGATGTTGGTTTCTCTAGGTAGATTTGGGCAACAGTGGGCTCCCCTTTGTCCTTTGTGCATAAAACCTTTCTCAGTTTAGTGTGCATGAAACCATCACTCCTGATCACTCCAGGTCAGCTTTAACTATATGCATGGTGTTTTCTTCAAGTCTGCCCCAACTTTTGAAAACTTCTTTGATCAATTTTCCTCTTTCCACCACATCCTTGGAAGTTCTTCACAGTTTCATTAGCAGCAAGCTTCTTAATAAAACAAGAAGAGACTGGGGAAATGGTGGAAATGAGTATACCAAAGTCTCTGGAGATAGTGTTGCACCCTTTTGAACTTTTATGTTTTGTGATGATAATTTTCTGATGATCTTAGCTCTCCTGTTTTCAACATTGTCAAAAAGCAACAAGGAATAAAAGTGACCTTTTTTAAGCTTTAAAGTCATTAGGTGTTGTTAATAAAGTGGCCGGTGAGTGTATATTCACCGTGCAAAAAAGGTTTTTGTAAGAATCTGTTCAAGGTGACTAGATTCTAGTAAGTACCTTAACATAATGTATGTACCTCTCAGAAGCATTACTACCTACTCTGCCATAGTGATACACTACCATTATGTTGTTCATTCTGGAGTTCAGAGTATAGTGTCCATAAAAGCTGAAAAACAGTATGATAGCAGGAACAAGGAAAACATTAAGTTCACAGTTAGTTTTATTAGATGCAAGTGAAACTGTCAAAAAAGAAAACGTGAAAGGGTGACAATTTCAGTTCGTCTAAACCAGACTGATGAGCACCAAATAAAACCAGTTCAAAACTTTAGTCCAAACTAGTAACAAAAACAGTTCAGAAATCAGTAGGCTATATTCAACTGTTGCATGGCTAATGTATACTGTTTGGTATTATTACTTAGAATTTATTGATATAAATACACACATTTTCCTTGATAGCTCAGATCAACTACACTGTAATAAGAACTGAAATTGTTACACCTCTCATCTGCATGTGACTTCAGCAGCAGTTTTCACCAGGTAATGTTGGGCAGAAATCAAAGGTATTAAGCACTGCAAGTGCAATATTCCAACAATTTTAATAGCATTTACATATGTATGTATATACACAAAAATATATTTAGGATTTTGAGTCATCAGGTTGTCCATTTTTGGGATTGTCAGCCTGGTCCATGTTCTTTACATTTAGATGTGCATTCCAGTCTTCATTGTAAAAATTATCAGAAAAAGAAAAGATCCTTTTTCCAGAGCATCCTGACAATGAAAAATCTGGGCAAAAAAACAGATACTTTTAGTGTTCTTTGTTATTTACACAGATGCATGATTCTAACAGTGGGACGTGAGCATTCATCCAGAGATGCTCAGATTTTCTGCACCCATGAGCTATTGGGAAGTTCCACCTACAGACAGACAACAAGTGATGAAGTGTTAGCAATTCCCACTGATCTGAAGCAAGACCTTCCAAAGTCAACACAGTCAAATTTATACCAGAGAATAAATACAGGAGTAGCACATATAAATAGTACACAGAAATTGTTTTCAAAGGTAATACATTTGAACAGTTTCTATCCTGCTATTATTTTTAACAGAATGTTTTCCTCTACAAACAAAGCAAAATTCAGCACACAGCTTGATTTAGAGCTTGTAAAGATAGATACACACTATACTACAACCATCTGTTTGCTAGTAAGAGTGAATCAGCAAAAGATGCCACCTGCTGACCACAACAGGAACTGTGCTAACTGGGTTGACATTCTTAGTTCAGGTAGGAGGATTAATCTATTACTGTCACTCTAACAGGTATGTGAGTGTGAATGCAAGTTTCTGACACACTTTCTTCAGCACACAGTAGATCCTTCAACACCACAGTCAGTGGGAGCTTTTTTCACCTGTGTTGAGTGGAGTAACCCGTATTCTGCTGTTCTCCAGTGTGAAGAAGGTGCCTGCCAGGACAGCCCCAAGGTTTCGGCCCCTACTAGGCCCTCCAGTCTCACTTAGCACTACTTTGATTGGTCCTCTGGAGCTCTTCAAGTGAATCTGGATGCCGTCCTGAAACAAGAAACCAGCCTGAATCTGTTATACAACACAGCAGAATAAATGCTCCAGTAACATATTTTGTGCACTAGGTCTCTGTGCTCCTGGAGCTTTACCTCTTTAGGGGCCGGGACCTCCAGCTTCGTCCCCTCTGGAGCTCTGACTGCAATGACCACTTGGTCCTGGAAGGCCTTGATCCTGCAAATGTCCTCATGAGTCACATAGGCTGAGGTAGGAGGGAGTTAAAGAAGCCTTCACGTACAGAACGATACTCACAAATTTTATCTTACATTGTATATCCAAGGTCTAGAAATGAAACCTTATGAAATGTTTCTCTGTACGTATTTAACTGAGGTCTGTGCCTAACAGTGGTTTCTAAGGAGGACTATTTAACTTGAGCAAGGCATAATTTGAAGGTCAGACACTTTTACCTAATCAACTGCCTTAAATACCACTATATTCACAGTCCACTGCTGCACCCCTGCAAAGGAAAGGATATTCTGCATTGTCCTTCTGGTCAGTCAGTGAGAAAAGCTGATGGGCACAGTCCTTGATGAGCTCATCCAGAGCCTCTTCCATAGCTGTCAGGTTCAGCAGCTCTTCCTTTAGTCTTTTCTCCCATTGGTTGCACAGCTCACCCCCTTGACCAGAACCACTGAGGCAGAAGAACAGAAGATGAATAAGACATTATTGGCAAAGACTGGACGAAAGGCAGACAAATTCTATACTGCGTTATCAATACATTAGATATCCATATAATTCCTGCGTTTTTAGCGTGTGTTATGGTGAGAGTCAAATAAAAATACTATTCTAATGCTACAATTAAAATATAAGCAAAAACCCCATAAATATTGGAGGGAACTTAATTTTTCCTCAACTGGAGAGGAGGGGCATAAAACAGGATCAAAGCGTGAGGGTGTTGGTATTTCCAAAAAACCAAAACATTGTAGTGTGAAAAGGCTTGGTTAGAGGGTCAGTGGAACTTACACCCATTGAACCTGACTGGTGCTGCGTTTTTTAATGAGTTGGATGCCACTCAGCACATTGGTGATGTCGTAGACTCGCCGCTTGCGTGTCCCCAGCTGGCGAGCTGCCTTGTTGAGGTCCAGAATGCCGTCTGGTGCTGTGTGCACCAGCTCCATGAAACGCTTGGTGAGCCGGCCCAGCGAAACGTCACAGCGGTACTTCTTCCGAAAGGACAGCGCTTGGATTGGGTCTAGGGTAACAGTGTGGATCTCAGGTTAAACATACATGGGATTTTGTTGCACGCAAACTATCATTTTGTCCAACAGCTGCAGATAGTGGCTGAAAGAATTTATTTCTTAAGTTCTTTATTACTTAAGAACTTTGAGCAATAAATATTAAATGGAATTATCAAGAATTGATAGATGAATTTATTATGTCATACATTTGTGGCAAACGCACAGTTTAAAAGCTGAACATAAAAATGACTGTATATCAGCTTTCAAAATAAATTGACAGTAAATTTCAGCCTTGGGTTGTTATGAAATATATAAACTAATTAGAAGTTATATATAAAGCTGCAACAATCAAAAAGCCCCTTATTAGATGCCAATTAGCCATCTTACTTCTGGGTATCCTGGGTATGTTATCTTTTGTGTCATTTTCTTCTTTCACTGCAGACAGCCTATTCCTAAAGAGTAAAACAACAGTATTATTATTATTATTATTCTTACTATTGACACAAAGGAGATCACCCACACCTGAACAAACAGCTCTTTCCCAGCTACTTTAAAGCTGTACATTATCCATCTTTGGTCAATAACTGGTTACCCAGTGTTAGGTCACAGAGCTCCATATCCACAGAGCATGAGGCAGCATGGGATGTCAGTCCTCCCCACACACAAAATATGGACAATTTAGACATTACTTCATCTAGAACCTGAAAGCTGGAGCCACCAAATGAAACATATGTAAACATAAAAAGATCAGGGAAACTCTACAAAGACTGAATTGGATACGAGCCCATGTCCAAACCTACAACATTGAGACACTGAGGCCCCAGGGCTATCTGCTGCAAAACCATGCAGCCCAGCTGTAAAACATACCCTTTATTCAGTTCATTCATCATATGCTCAAAGGCTCTCTGACACTATATTTACTCATTTGTAAAATGTCAGTGGCAGAAAACTGATGAGTGTTTCTCAGCCTTATCACAATAATGTAGTTAATGTGATAATCCCCAAATGGAATGCAAGTCCAGAAATGAACAAAATGAACAAAAAAACCAAGTGTTGCAGCATAATCTGGAAGTTCACCCATCTTGCAGGCCAACATCACTTACTCAGTGTCATCTTCAAAGCAGTCGCCACCTTCTGTTTCCCACGTCTCATCCTCACCTTCTTTGTCATTACCATACTCATTCTGAAATGGATAACAGATATCAATGATTGTAAAGCAAACAATATGTTGGTAAGAATCACTGTATGTAGGTTTAGGACCAAATTTTTATTGTTATTTTATTTATTACCTATAGTGACTTACATTCCTGTCAAACAACATAGCTGTATATTTTTAATGTAGCAACTGTGGTTGCAGATAACTTGTGTTACACTGAAGTGGCTTCTGGTTGTCAGTTTTTGTGGGTTTCTTCTATGTTTAAAAATAAAAGCACATAACTAGTACAACTAAAGACAAACTGGCCATTGTTCACTGCATGTGGTAAAACTTAACCAGCCATCACCAATAACCATTTTTTCAGTGCAGGGTCACCTTGGTCTTCAGGCCTATACTGGAAAGAAAGTTGGACAAAGCACGAGACACCCTGGATGAGCTACCATGCCACTGCAGGGCAATTGTGTGTGCGCACACACATACACTCTCACACACTAAATGTATTTTAGAGTCACCTGAAACATATGTCTTTGGACTGCAGGAGGAACCTGGAGCACCCAGAGGAAATCCATACAGACTTCAGAGACTGAGCTGATTTTGAACCAAAAGCCCAGTATGGGTGAGGCACCAGCAGTACCTGCTGTGCCACTGTGCTGCAATATTTAATACAGTGTGCCAAGAAGGAACTGCTGCAGCAAGGAAGTGGCCATTTCTGAAGTGTTCAATGGTATAGCTTCAGTCTACCAGGTTCAAGCAATATGCTTTCAAATTCCAGTGAATGCAAGCTAGATGATAGGGGTAGCAGATGGCATAGTGTTGGCCCTGAGTTTGAATCCCCACTCCCACTGTCCTACCTTGACCAAAGTACTTACCCTGAACTGGTCTGGTAAAAAAACTGCTGTATAACTAGGTAACTCATTGTAAAATTGATTACCTAATATTGTATATCTCCTTGGACAAAAGTTTCAGCTAAGGAAAGGGAAGCTTTGATGTCAGTGGATAGAGGGATCTGACCCTGGATTCCTGTCTGGATACATTAGTAGTTTCTGAGATTTCACTCACAATTAATGTGGATAAATGAAAGCCCAGAGGAAAAAATATACTAAGAAAATAGCTTAAGGCACATTAATATGCTGAAGAAAAGAAAGAAATGCTTACATTAGTTATTCATTCAGCTGAAACCTTTCTCCAAAACAGCTTACAAAGATTAGCTACTTACAGTGATTTAGCCATTTCTACAGCTGAATGAGCTTGACTGGAGGAATTCAGAATAAGGGGGGACCAAAACCAGGATCCTTCAAGTGCAAGTTCTAACCACTGTGCCACCTGCTCTCCTAAAAAGAATGCAGGGGCACTGAAATATTTTGAAGAGACTGAACTTATGATTTTTATACAACAAAAACACATCAGACACAGGTTCTATACATGTATGGTAAACCTGCATAATTTTAAGGGGAAAACTTTTTCCCATTTAATAACTTTAATTTTCTACAAGTCAGTTTTCAATGTTTAAAAAGTGAAATGTGGCAATGACATTAATAATTCTAGTGAATTAAGAATGCTAAAGTTTTAGTTTTGTCTGTAATGTATGAATGTATGTAAGGCAGGACTCCCACCTGCAGGTTGTCCCTCTCTGACAGCTCGCCTAGGTTGCCCAGTTCCTCGCAGCTCGTCTCCGTCCCAGTCGCGAGCGCTAGCGGGCCATCCAGGTACGGGGGCATGATGGGGATGGCGTCCTCGCTCACCCCGTACTGGGTGATGTGGTCCTTCAGGAAGTGGTCTTCGCAGATCCGGTGCTCATCGGACGGAACGCGGTCTGTCTCTCTTAACGCCGCAAGCCACACTTTAACTCGGGCCTTGTCCTTCGGAAAACTGAAGAATCGCTTGTGTGGTCGATTCTTAATATCCGATTCGGGGTAAATCTTATTTGGGCACCCCTGGACCACGCATTTGACCATGATCAATGGACAGTAAATGTGCGCTCAATAAGACCGCACGAGTAAGTGTTTACACTCTCCACCCTTCACACCGGGTAGGAAACAGATTCATAAACGACCGGATCCGTTCGATATCACATGACAAGTTTTAACCAATAAACAGAGGACATGTGTCACGTGACAAACGGAGGCCAATGAAGGTGTCGGAGGAGAAGATATTAGAAAAAGGCGGGGTTTCAGCCCTACACTCTTGAAAACTCCTGTGTGAAACGGTATTAGTGATCAAGGCATGCAAAGTTAGTGGGGCAACACAAAGAAATCCTTTGGTACCATTATAGGGTAATAAGACAATACTTATTTCTATCATTACCGTAATTAAGTTTGTGATTTCCCCCCGTTTTCTGTCCAATACTGATATTACTTTGCGGACATATATCCCATAATATTATTACATGGGCTATGATTCTAGTGATTCACTGTGTACCCTTCATAAAAGCGTACTGGCGTATGTGTTAATAACTGTATATATATACTTTTTGATGTATAACAATTTAATTTGTGCCCCTATAAACAGCAATTGTTAAATATAATAAGGTAATCGGGTTAAAGTGTACGTACTCATTAAATAGTTATTAATTAAAAATGAACGAAATAAAATTCGCCGTATGTTTCTTAAAAACTCCCCGAGGTCCACCTGGTACCTCACGAAGCTATAGCATGTGGGCAGCACTCATGTCTGTGTGAGTAGACACAAAAACGGCAATTTGATTTGCTTCGAAAAATGTCAGTTAAACAGAAAGCCCCTCTTCCTCTCTCTGATTGGATAATATTGACATCAATACCCCCAGATGATTGGTTCAGAAGGCGTTTCTTACCCGCCCTGTGCGCCAGCACTCGGTTAGTTGTCGTGAGGGGGCTGTGGCAGTCGGCGGTGCTGTGGAACACTGCATCGAGAGACGCGCTCAATGAGGCGGAGATCTGTCACGGACAGAGACCGGAACGAAGGGTTTACTCGTCCCTGATCCAGTCATGGCTACCGAAACCATATCCTCCTGCACCGGTTCCAATTTGCTGCAGCCTATCAGCGAAATCGTCAACCTTCCCCTGGATCAGGTAACTGTGCGGTCCGAATGAAAAAGATGTGGAATATGGTGGATTTGAGCGTTCCTTTACTTGCAGACAGATGCCGTATGGGATGTCATTGCGTGTGTCTGTTGTACAGGGTGTCACTATTAACGCGTTTTTGATGTTTCTGTCCTAATTTTTATTCTAAATGTGTAACAGTTAGTATCCTTAAAACGTAGGCGTTTTGGGATCTCTGATCAGTTTGATTCTATCGGTTTGGGGTTCATATTAATTCATTGTTTTGCATCGCACTGACCGACGCCAGACACGCAGTAATTTAATTTCTCGGACGGACGCGTCCCTTTGCGCGCTTCTGTCTGAACGTGGTAACCAGTGCGCGCGGACGAGTTCATTAGCACCGCGCTGCCATGGGGGCGCAATCGGCCTCCTCCCTTCGGAGGCGCGCCGTTAAGTCCCCACTGCGGGTCATTCCAAGTTCTACTCCTGTCGCCTTTGTTCCTCAGGCCCCCTTTCGTGGTACAGCTTTCGGATGCGGCAGCCCATTATCATAACCTAAAGTTATCCCGCTGTTCTAAAATTACCAGGACAGAGGTTCTAATGGTCAAGGTTTAGAGTCTGGACTCATTAGAAGAGACGTTCTGATGTTCATTCTCTATAGTCAGCAGGACAAAGGTTAGGATATTTTAGAGTGTGGAATCACTAGGGCAGGGGTTCTGATATTTATGGTGTAGAATCTGCAAGACAGAGGTTCTGATGTTCATAGTCTAGAGCAGTGGTGGGCAACCCGCTGACTATGTACTCCAGCTATGAGCTTCTCATTTAATTGTTAAGTAACACCTTTTAATTGTACATATAATTTATTCTAGACCATTAGATGATGGTTCTTTGTCATTCTGTTTTCTGTGATATTCAGACATTGCCCGTTTATTCTACTTTAAATGTTATTAGAGTTTAGTAAATTTTTTAAAGAATCGTGTGGTGCATTCTGAGATTGACTGACCAAAGAAATGGCCAGGAGAAAAAATGGTTGACCAGTCTTGGTATAAAGTCTAGAATCAGTCAGCCAAACATTCTGATATTTATGAATAAAATTCTAGAGTGTGGTACACAGATTCTGATATTATTGAAAACCTTATGTCCATTTCAAAAAGCAAAACACCACAACGCACACAAAGGCTGTTATCTTGATCGCCAAGATGTTTTGTTGTTGATCTGCTAATTTCTGTAGTTTGTCATGAGGCCTTAACAGACTTTTCTAAGCAGCTGCTTTAAACCCATTATTTATATGCCGATTTCTTGTTTAAAATCCACTTTGCAATCCCCTTAGATTTTAAACCTGTTAGCTGTTTTACACCTTTGTTAACACATTTGAGTAGCTTTTTCAGAATGTTGTACTTCAAACCATATGCAAATGGTTGATGGTGATGAGTATTATTTATTAGTCTTGCTTTATTGCCGTTTTTGTTTTACATAAATGATAAAACTAAGTTATTTTAAGCTTGGATATTGTGTTTTTCAGAGTATTATTGTTGATAAAATACTGTTTAGGTGTTGAAAATTTGATTAGTTGTGTTGGGAAAAAAAAGTTTGGCAGTGTTATTTGGTTCATGGCGTAACTGCATTAACCTCTGGAAATGAACTTGACTGTAGAGTTTTCCTCTTGACCTAGTACAAGGAATGTTTGCATTGACCCTGAGCAAGATCAGGTCATACTGCCATGATAGGAAACCAATTAGTCCAGCAACATCTGTACTTTGTCCTCCAATGCTTTATTGGAAGTAAAAAAAAAAAAAAAAAAACCTCCCACCTTGCTCTGCGGTGAAACTCTTCCTGGAAACGTGTATCTCAGCCCAGAGTTCACTGTTTTGGATATGTTTTAGATATGTTATCTTATCCTTTGGGGATTTAAAAAAAAAAAAAATTAATATCCAAGTTGTGTATAATGAACTTGAAATGTACCAGATTTTGCTTTTGATCCTGCTGTGAAACGTGCTTTTTGCCTTTATAAATAATTTTTTTTAACATTACAGATTGCATAGCTAAACATTGAAACAAACCTGTGCAGCTGGGACCGTGATTTATCTGGATCATTGTCCCTGATGTTAAACAGTATATTGTCAAGCATATATGGTGACAATGCACTGCAGCGACTTGCACAACTCAGCCAAAATTACAGCACAGAGCTGTCATGGTTAAACAGCTGCAGGTCTGAAGCTGTTGGGAGATTGATGCCCAATGCAGATTTGTGGTTGCAAATGCAGTGTAACTTTACCATCTAATAATACTAACACTGTGCATACTAAATTATAATGCTGTGACCAGTACTGTATCCACCTGAGAGCTAGCCATTCCTTTTTGTCCACCTTAGAACACGTATGTTTTTAAGTGCATCTCCCAAACTCCACATGCTGTAATGCTGAGTCCTGATGTAACTCATGGAGATTTTTTGCATTTAAATGTTACCACATGTTTAGGGATGGGCTTTGGTAACTTCCTAGAAATACTCCCAATTTTTTTTTTTTTTTTTTTTTAATGCGAGGTCTCAGGATGTTATGGGTCTACTGATATGAATACAGTATACCTGATGCACAACAGTGCACCAAATTGTTCCGTTGGCTCCTATTTCTTCCCTGCTACAGACAGTTACAGCATTTGGTGCCAAAATAAGTTATTTAATGTATCCACACTTGAGCTTTGAAAAAGATGTTATATACTGTTTTCTTAATTTTTATGATAATAGAGTTGGATGATTGCAATTGATGCTGATAGGAATATTTATATAAATTGTAACATTTCTTCTTTAAACAAATTTCCAAGGACAAGAAGCCCATTATGCAATGCTAAAGGCACTGGGGATGGGGCTGATTGGAGGGGAGAAGAATCCACCACTACATGCAGGGATTTTTGTTTTCTGTAAACCTCCTGTGGCTGTGTATGGCAGAAGGAATGGAAGCCTGTGATTTTCCTCTTTCTCCCCCACATGGTATTCTCTTTTTTTTTGATTAATTAATTAATTTATTTTTTTAAATCCCCCCGAGTTTCTAAAACTTGATGAAGCAAATATTTATTAATTATTTACTGGGTTTTTTTTGTTTGTTTATTGTCTCAATACAAAGACAGATTCTTGCTGGGTTTCACACTTTTCTTAATGTCACATCCAGCTTTGAGGATTGTGGTGTACACTGCTTTCTGCTCTCTGTGATACCAACAGCCACCAATCTCTGTTATGTCTGTTTTCTCTGAATGAGAATCATCAGTTTTCTCTTAATTGTATATATTTCTCAGAGAAAGTGATAATTTTCACCTAGAAGTAAAAGGAATGTGTTAATAAATGTAGTTTTGCTAGTCTTTTCTGTGGCCCCTTGTTTTCTTGAATGCTTACAGAAGCGTGTGATTGCTCTTTTGTGGCACATGAGAAATTACTCAGGGTCAAACTGTGAGAAGGAGCAAACACAAGGTCTCTTTGTGAATCCTTTGAAAGAGTCTGCAAAGCCAGCTGTTTAGTCTCCTGTAAAACCAGTATAACTGTTGGAGTGGGTCTTCAACAAGCATTTCCTCATGGGTCTAAGGCAAGCCTTCAGTTTTCATGCGATTGCAAGGTGTTGGAGCCACTTGACATTGAATAAAAGAACCTCCAGGACCTCATATGAGAACTGAGCATCTGAACACATTCAATAAATGGGGCTTGACATTATTTTTATCTTATTGTCCACAAGCCAAATACCTTGTATGTGTCCCATCATTTTTTGCACCTTTCAATATTGAAAAATATCATAAGGACATAAAAGCAAGTAAATGTTTAGGTTTGAAATATTCTTTAGCAGGCAGGGACTTAACAAACATTTTTTATTCATAAGTTTACTGGTTACATCTTTATTTGCAATGCAGTTTTAATCCAACAGTGAATCTCCTTATTTCAGAGAAGAAGTTTGAACACACTGTAATAGAGATTATGCAGTGTTACTGACAATGTTTCCTTAAAAAAAATGCCCAAAATAACAAGATGTAGGAGCTATTTTGCTTGTTTGACAATTTTTGGTGGTTTCTAGCTGATGGTGTATTTTTTACTGAATTTCTTAATTTGTTATACAGCTTTACTTAGGACTGATATCAGAATGCTTCTCTATGTTGGACTAAGAAAAATGACCTGTCCCAAACAATCAGAGAACCATAAATGTCAGCTCTTGGTGAAATATGAGTTTTCCTTTGATCCTAGGAATTGGTTCCAGGCAAACTAACCACACACAAACTCAGAATTCACAGAAGTGCTTTTAGATGGGCAGCCACTTCACCCTTTTTTGCATTCGCTATCAATGCTTTTGTGTTGGATAATTCCTTCCTTGTTCTTTTATTTTGGGTGTGGCTTCATAAGATTTGGAAGAACGGGGAAGCCTGATTGTACTTCTCAGCTCTAGCTGTGTTTTCCCCATTTCCTGTTTATTCTCCCTAAAAGATATATGTTTTTAAAGTTTTGAGAAAAGCAAGCAGCTGGTGATTGTTCTGAAGACCTGCAGGTTTGCTGCCCACCTCTCACCATTAATAGTTGGTTTTATTTGGGTTCCCCTCTTGTTGTTTCTGTTTGGAGTGCAGTCTAATTCACAGTGTTTTGACTGTAGCTGTGGGCTGCGAAATGTGACCGCGGGGTGTTCTGTTTCACTGTCTGTGCCTCATGTGCATGCTCAAGGCTGCTCCCTTGCTTTCATGAATGCAGAGAGCTTACAGACTTTAAAGAAGCTTGTGAGATGAGGAGGCCATACTTAGGGGGGATTTTGGGATTCTGGGGGTGCAGCAAGCAAAGAAGCTACAGGCAATGAGGAGAGCAATGTTAATGCTGCTTGTTAGCGATCATCTTTAGAAGACCTTCTTTCTGCTGGATCCAAGGTTATAGGATTTGCAGATGTTGGATGAGTATAAGCATCTGTGTTAATGTTCAGTCTGTCCTTTCTTGCACTTTACTGGATTTTTCATATTTCTGCTTTTGGGACCCCACTGCTCCATTTCACATGTATCATGTTTGGTTGCTTGATTTTCTCACTGTGGCTTCACTGAATGCTCTGAAAGTGCTCTCAAAGGTTTTGAACCTCCATGCTCTTGATGATCCTTTGGTGGAAATTGAAGGAATGTGTTTGATTTGATTATACTGGGTCATTTAGAACTGCACTGTGCTGTTGTGATATGTTCTGAGGTCTTTTCTGCACTGTCTTGTGCTGCCCAGGAAACAGTATGCTGAATGAAGGCTGTCTGGGCTGCTTTCACAATTAAATCTTGGCTTGGTTTCTGACAACTTTGATAAATATGGTTCTGCTTTGAGTGCATTGAGCAAATAAATAAAAAAAAAAAAGGTGAAATTTAGATTGCTCTCTCATCCCTGTAAAATTGATGGGGCAAAATTGATAGGTTGGGAATTGGGTCTGTTACAGAGGGCTTTCTCTTTTGCCTCCTTTCCATCAGCAATGTGTTGCTTTCTTGTGTACCCCAGGCTGACGACAACAGGTAAATCAAGCAGGGGTGCACTGCTGAGGCTTGGTAAGGCCACTCACTTGTTCTTGTATCTCTCCAGTGTGCAGAACAGCTGGTAATTGATTACATCTCCAGGACCAGAGCACTATCCAATATAGCATCACCAGTTTTGGTGGAATAGTTAATTTTTTTTCTATTGGAACACAATGGTCAGTCTCTATTGATAATGTTCTGAAACAAAAGAAGGAGTGGTTGCAGTCTGTCTGTCTGTCTGTCTGTCTGTTTGTTTGGAGACTCAGCTCTTTGATGGTGCACAAGGCCTGTTGGATAGTGTTATGGGCCGCTTCTTGAGAAACCATTTTCTTTTAAGGGCTGAAAAATACTTTAATGGCCTGCCTGTCAACTGAAAAAGTAAGAACTAGTATTGTTTGGGGAAATGGGTTCTGTAAAATGTACCTGTTTTGTGCCTCAGATGGAAGAGAATGTTTGAGAATGTGTACTGCAAAATGAAACATATAGCAGTGCTAATGACCCACTACTTTTTGGATATATTATGCTGTGGAAAGCCTTGCTGTACAGGCTGTGTTCAATGGTGCACCCAGAAGCCAAAAAATAGCACAAAACACTATTACAAAGGCATTGCTTTTGATTATTATCTTTAAGAGGTGGCAGAAAGAGGGAGGATGGCTGAGGCAGGCAGGGGCTGTTTCAGGGTCAGGTAGGTGACCTGGGCAGGCTGATTCCCAGTTGTAGAAACTGTAACTAGTTATTATCTTTTACTGTAGTAGAGCAGAACATCATATGATGAACACGGATCATAACTTGTACGTCTGGGTCACTGCTTTCTGTCAGTGCTGTGCTTCGCAGCCCTGCCAACCTCCATGTAAAATGTGAACTTACATTTCCTTCACTACTGGTATGTAGGTCAGAGGATCTATAGTAACTGTGGTTCAGAGACAGAAGCTTTTCTATTGCACCAGCAAGATACCCTCCATGCAGCATAGAGATCCAAAGGCGAGAGATTGAGCCTCTGTCCAAAACGCTGCCTTGACATGTTTCGAGTACAAAGCTGCATAATTCTGTGCTGGTAGCAAAACCCAGGTGGTCAACCATCTGGTGCCCTTTGGGGAATGAAACTTCATTAACTGCATGAGACTGCTTGGCATTTGACCAGGTATTCTTGGTCAACAAATGGATTTCTGTTGTAGGCTGTGGTGTTTTTGAGTCCCTACTGGACGTGGATGTGACTTCTCAACACTCCCACTATCTGCTACTCTGTGGTCAAGTTGGTCTAACCGGAGAACTTTGTTTGTGCTCTGTTGCTAGGGGGAAGTTGCCTAGTACACTGTCAGTGTTTTATTGCTTGATAGACTTTTCACCTCTGATTTAATATGCACATTTGAACCATCACCTTTTAGTCTGTGTTCATTTAAAACTGCTTTTGTAAGTGTTTTGGAACCTTGTTTACATATGTTTCTAGTATTGTGTGAACTGTTCCGAAGCACTGTTTGCAAGTACTAGCAGCATAATTTTTTTTACTTTCAGGAGGTGTTGCTGTAGGACTGTATGGTACAGTTGGATTCCATCCTGTGGTTTAATAGCATACTATAGGTTGCCAGGAAACTCTACAGTGAGGCAGAAACTTTTGGAGGGGTTTGCTAACAGCTTGTTTGATTTGAGGAAATTTGTATTTACTGACAAAGCACAGGAAAGATTGACTGTGACCTTTCAACCCATCTGACTTCTAATGAGGCCAACAAACTCAGACTGTCCTCAGACAGTCAGTGATGGGCTCATCCAGTAGGGGTGTGGAGCTGGTTTGGCTGCTGGCTTGTTCCTGCCCAGGGCTCAGGTGCATCAGAAGATAGGATTTGATGTGGTTTGATGTTTAGAGTAAAATTGCATGCTTATCGGGGCTTGTGGACCCTTTCAAAAAGGTCTTGAAACTAATAAATTTATACTGCGCCTTTGTTTTCTTTTTTTACATGTGTTTTTTGTTTTTCGCAGCATTCTCTGAATGATATTTATCTTTACGTAAATGTAGTACAATCAGGTGGCAAATGTGGTGTGTTTTTGTTTTTAGACATTTTCTTCAAGGCCTGTTAATAGGAAGGGAGAACTGTACAGCAGTAGATTTTTAGAGTGCTGGCGTGGAACAGCTGCAGATGCGTTTGAGGGGAGGACCTGTGGACAATAGCCCCCCCCTGGGGTGCAGGCTATTTCCTCCCAGGCCTCGGGATCCTTCCAACTGGCTGAAGTGGTTGCCGAATAAGCTTGTTGTTACCTCATAGAGACATAGACAGGTCTGGACGTGAAACTCAGCTGAGCAGCCCAGTGATGAACTGCAGTAGTTTATAAATAATGAGATGCATCCCTTGTCCATATTGGATGACTTGCTGTTCCTTGGAGTGAGGGGGGCAGTCTGCCCCAATTCTGTACCTCACCCTTCCCTCAGCTTTAGGAAGCAGGTCTCCTAGCAACAAGCTTCTGCAGAGGACAGGAAAAGCTGGTGACCCTTTCACTGAGGAATTCAAGGTTTTTTTTGTTTGCCCCCCCCCTCTCGTTTCTGGCATGTGTTTGCTACAGCTTCTGACATCTTATCAAAGTAAGCATGATGCACAAATAAGAATAAGAAAGTCTCACCTGAAGAATTTTTTTTTTTTTTGTGACTGGCCTGAAAACTAAGTGTGTGCATGTGTTTGTGGCAATTTTCACTTGCACTCAGACTAAACCAAGTTTTTCTTTAGGATAACTGCATTGAGTGAATTTGCAGATCTATAAATACACGTGTCATTTGATTACAGCCAGACATAAAAGTATGGAGAACAGGTTTAAAATTCTATGTGAATGTCCTCTTTAATAACATACAGTTGCAGGTGTTGATGACCTCAGAATGCTGCTGCTGGTGTCCTGAATTTTTTTTGTTGAGCAGTGTGATGTGGTGTGAGATGTTGCAATGGTCCAGTCAGGGAATATGTCTCAGTCTGTATGGAGATGGCATGTCCTCCCTGGTTTTCCTCAGGGTGCTCCAGTTAACTTCCTGCATTCCAAAGACATGTGCTTCAGATTGATTGTGTATGTAAGTGAACATCTGATTGCTCTGTAATAGACTGCCATCACATGAAAGGTGTACCCTGCTTCACACCCTGTGCTTTTGGGATAGGCACTTGTGCACCACAACCCTGCACTGCACAAGCAGTTGGTGATAATGAAAGAAAAGAATATACTGTTCAATAACATGAAGCATTAAATTATTTCATCTTGAAACTTGTTGGATTCACAGGATCTGAGAGCACAGTACATGCTGCAAGCTTATTCTAGCGTAGTTTGTTCTTCTGGTGGGTTTCCCCCCTGACTTGCTGTTATTCAATATTTTGGTGTCAGGTGGCACCAGCCTTTTTGTGCTTGTAGTAAGAGTGGCTCATTGGGGCTGACAGACTTACCCACAAATCCCACAGGTTTAATCCCCAGACAAGTCCCATTGCAGTAAAGCTTTTTTAAAAAATTGTTTCAACCGTCTCTCCATGGCACTTGGCATTAGAGAAATGGGTTTTCAATTGTAATACCTCAATAAGCTGACACCATTATACAGCGATGCACTAATAGTAAAGCAGGTTGTTGCAGAGTGCCGAGATATTTTAACCATTGTGCATCATGCTGACACAATTGATGCTTCCTGTGCTTAAGGTTATTTGGATGTTTTATTTTTGAAGTAGTAATAGGACTGTTGTGATTAGAGCAGCAGGTAAAGCAGTAGTTAAGGACATGGACTTGTAGCCTGAAGGTTGCTGGGTCAAGTCCTCCTCTCTCCTAGTATAGTAACATTAATCAAAGTATTTGCCCTGAATTACTCCACTAATATGCATCCATATTAAGGGCTCAGATATTGTAAGTCACTTTGGATGAAAGCACCTTAAGAAATTAGTAACTCACTGCTATTGTTCAGACACTGGTGGTGCTCCAGTGTTCTATTCAAATGTGACTATGATTAAAGTCTTCATGTCATATCATCAATCAGCAAGTGATCTTTGCACATATTGAGGGCGTTATTTAATGATCTCCTTCAGTTTTTATTAAATGGCTACCATTTGTGGAATAAATGCCATAAAAAGAAAATCCTAAAATCCCTCAACAGCTGCATGGTTTTGTTCCTTTTGGCCTTTATATTCAGGCTCCATTTTATTTATCAGGCGATAACTGAATGGAGTTATCCCCTCAACTTGTTAAAACAACTTCTGATGAATGACAAAAGCTTCTAGCTTCAATGTTGTGCAGAATTGTCTTCATCTTCTTCCAGCAACCTCTGGTGCATCTCTATGACTTTGTACTCTGTAGCCATCAACAGCTGCAATTAAATTCTGTTACCTGAGCAAAGATGCTCAGTGACTTTGGTTGGAGTATGTGTTGA
Organism: Arapaima gigas; assembly: GCA_900497675.1. Taxonomy (NCBI): domain Eukaryota; kingdom Metazoa; phylum Chordata; class Actinopteri; order Osteoglossiformes; family Osteoglossidae; genus Arapaima; species Arapaima gigas. Next base: position 1,141,356 of record UFQX01000018.1, read on the forward strand.
GTTCATGCTTTCCTGCAGGTCATGGGGGGAAAACGTCTCTTTTTTTGCATCCAAATCTATAGGGGGAGCCACAAATGTTTGGTTTGTTCACAGATGTTTCTGCATCAGTGCTGAAGATAATATCTCACCTGATGCCTAAAAGTCTACAAATTAACTGCTCAGCCCTGTGTGCACCCAATAATCTATCTAACCCTTCAGGGCTGCCAGTATTTTTCTCTTATTTCTAGTTGAAATGTGTACTTTGCCCTGAGGCAGGGGTCAAGCTTTACACCAGAGTGTATTCATTTTACCTTTAATAAAAATGACTGTCTTTCCAGGAATCTGCTGGGGTTAATGTTGTTTCATCTGGTTGCTTAGTCTTGCTTCTTCACATAACTGTGTCTGCCAGTGCAAGACCACGACTTCAACTAACAGACTTTGTTGAATTCAAGTGTCAAATGGAATTTATGTTTTACCACATTGCACTCGGCATAGTGGCACATTGGTAACACTATACATTTGGATGCAGAGATGAGACCATAGGGGGACTAAAGCTCATCTTCACGGACTATCAATTTACTGACACTGTAGGTAATACAAAGCAAATGATACTTGGAAGGTGGTAACTGGAAACTTGAACTGTGAATGGAAAAAGCATGGCTTTGGTATCTGGGCACTAAGGGCTGGGATTGTCATTCAGTGAGGGGGACTGTGAAGTTATTAAATGAGGGATACAGTCAAAGTCTCTAGTTGTCCTGAACGTTCCATCTGACGTTTTCTCCCCTGCGCTAGTTGCTTTGGTCTTAAAAAAAAAATTCCATATTATGTTCAATGCTGGAAATAAGTACCTGAGACCTGACCTTGAGCTTTATAGATATAGAGATTATAGATTACTTTACATTTACACTGAATGCCTGTCTCTTTGCAAAGTAAAGCCCCTGGTGTCACACATTCACATGCAGTGAGTCATCACATCAACAATTCAGCCTGAAGCGCACTCGTGACAAAATCAGCAGATGTTGATCAATTTTAGAAAAACATATAGTGAAGTGCGTTTTCCCAGATTATAGTCTCAGCAACTCAATGAGCAACAATTCTAAGCCTCTGTCAAGTGCTGTTTAGTACTCAGAATAGGGGCTTTAGGCAATCTTGTCTTGAGGAGTGCTGCCTAACAACTAAATCTCTGAACCAGTCTTTTGCCAGAGTTGCAGTTATGGGCATCTGTGTTCTCAATGGTGGGTTGAGCTAATTGTGGTGGCTAAATATGTTTTGGCATCATAACAGTGCAGTTACCAGGTGCTTGTCATTTGCCCTTATTGCAAAGTAGCATGTGTGCCTCTCACTAGGCCTGGATGGATTTTGCTAAAGATGTTTTTCAGGGGTCTAGGGGTTTGAGGAGCAGTTGCCTCTTGTCACAATTTTTAAAAATGCTGGTGTCAATCATCAACCACCGTGAAATGGCACAGCAGGCTCCTGGCCTCCCAAGTGCTTGTGCTGCTGAAGTACAGCCATTTCTTGTTTGATGTTCCTTTGACAAGTACCCAAGACTACTCCCATAACTTCAGTTAAAGTCCATCCATGTGAGAACCCTGTATAAAGCATGACTGGTGTGCTCTGATACTTTTGCTTTCAAGGTATTGGCAAAATGGTTAGGGTTACATTTATGGTGTGACTTGACAGTGGGTGCAGTTACTGCAGTCTCTCCTGCCACTTTCCTTATGTTCAAGCCCCTCTCAGTCCTCCATCTCTCTGGAACCTAAGGAAATTTTTTTTCTTCTCCATATTATGGATGACACAACTGGTTTTCTGCTACTGGCACTTTGTGACAGCTGTCAGTCTCTGTTCCACCTTAGTGAACCCAATTTTGCGTTTCTGTACTGCAGGTAGCATAGTTTTGCTTTGTTCCTTCCCCTTAAACAAAACAGGAAGCTAGTCCTCCATTGGAATGCCAACTGTGTGCTTTGTAGAGCCCCCTGTGCTTCACTTGGTGCCCACCACTGACCCTTGCTATTGCTGTGAATGTACCCTTTGTCTCTTTGGTTGTTGGCAAGTGAGGGAAATCCCCGGGAAGGGGAACTTTCTCGTGGCTGATGTCAGCCTCAGTTGAAAGCATGACTCCACAGACATATCATTGCCCAACTTTACCCAGGAGGCAGTTTTTCATAAAGCAAAACTCATAAATTGAGCAACTGGGAGTAGGAAGCTTTATGTTTCAGTTGTCATTTATCTGACCTGGGAAGAATTTGTGAAATGCACCTTGTAAAAGAAACTTTCTGTCTTAATTGGAGATTTTCCTATTTTATTACAATAACTACCTATCCAAAGACATATAACGTATTATAGAGCAACTTCTATCCCTGTGGTTATCCCTCAGTTAGGAATTGTATAGCCAAGTTTCTGACTGTGTTGTTGGTGTACTGGAAGGTTAGTGTTTGCACAATACTTGTGGCTTATTGACACCACAGTGATGTGATGCAGCACATAGGGGCAATCACAAAAACTATTAGTGGAGTGGAGCAATCGTCCAGGCATGAGTTTTGTGCATATATCAGCTGAGAGCTTTCAGAGTGAATTTTGCAATCTCCCCACCTAACCACAGAGACTAGTTTAGCTACTGCTTTGCCTGCAAAAGCATGTGCATGTAAAGAAGCTGTGGAAGGGCAGACTGTGGCACAGGTCAGGCAGCAACAGAGGCTGGCTGCTTTGTAATTTATGGTCCTCTATGACTAGGTCAGACAGTTTGTCCCTGATGAATACCTCTTTAGTGTGTTTGCTACATTGCTGAAATTGTCATGCTCTAGTTAAGTGGTATTTCACTTAGTGGGTCATCACTATGCTATAAATATGTGGAGTTTCAGCAGAGGAATCACCACTGCTTGTTATTATGTGAAAAGTGCTGGGTTTCAGTATGGTGTGGGTTGCCCTCAGTCAGTGTCAACTGAAGCATGAAAGTTTTGTTTTCTGTATCCTGGTTTTACATGTCTGCTGCATGGCCCTGCCACCCTTCCTGTGTTTGTGTCCTGTCTGTCCTCATTATAACATGTCCACAGCTGCTGGTGAATTCTGGTAAAGGACCGAACTTCTAATTTTACCACTGCAAATGCTTTCTGATAGTATTGTACTTCAAGGCTTCTGGAAAACCTGAATCCATGGTGTTATTTAAAGTCAGACCTTGGGAGTTTGATCTTGGTTTATAAATGACCAGAGTGAGCTTTTTAGGTGCTGGTTAGTTCATGCTGTCTGTGCCCTCTTCAGAGACAGACATGAATTGTTTCCTCCTGCAAGGAGAGAGCGAGTCAGAGGACTCCAGATGTCTTTGCTGTCTTGTCCAAGTGTGGAGACTCGGAACATTTAAAGACCATTCGGGGCTAATTGACCATATTGCCCTCGTTCCAGGGAAGAGAATGATCCCTGATTTTTTGTATTGCTGCTCATAGTGGAGAATATAGTGGATAATGAGTTTTTTTGTCCCAGTATGTGCTCTTGAGTTAATTCTATGGTAACAGCATGACTTTAAGAGATCAGCATACCTCGAATGGATTCTTTCAACTAAGTGGGTGAGACCTTGTTAATGAAAGTGGCTGGTGCTCAGTGATCAGCTGCTTTAAGGCACCGTGGGTAAACAGAACCTGTAGCATTTTTTGCTCTGGATTTAAATTTATGCAATGAAACACATGACAAACTGATTTATCCATCCATTACCAACAACCACTTGTCCAGGGCAGGATTGTGATGCTTCACAGCCCATCTGGGAAGCATATTGCTTGAGGCAGGGACTGTGGTAGCCAGAATGCCAGTCTATTACAACTGTGTACAGTAATGTTGCAAATGATGCCATTTTAATCTTTTTCTCAAGTCTGCTTGGTAAAATGGTGGTTCAGATCATAGGATCTAGATTAAGTAAATTAGAGTAATTTTTTAGTATGATGGAAGGCTGAAGTGCTCAGGTAGACTGAAATCTGTACACATTGCAGTCTACTAGGTTTCACCAATCACAAAGCAAAATGTGTTTTGTTTACCATGTTGTGATTACAGTGCATGGAAGGTATTTAGGATGTTGTTACAGGGAAATGTTTTCATCAAAGACCAGCTTTTATTGTAATGTGTATATTGCCTGAGCAGCTTCCTAACAGAATTGCACCGTGTCTGAACCAATGTTCTAGTAAATTAGATGCTTATTTTTCCCCCAAAATATACTCCCCCCCCCATTATCTAGAGGGTCATCCATCTGGATAGACCTTTTTGTTTATTCTTGTGAGAGATTGTTAGCTTGCCCTTCACTTTCATTCAGGAACTTGGGGATATGTGTGTTTCCACCTGGGTGACAGTGCAGCCTGCTCTCTACTGTTTCCTGGTGGAACTAATCTCTTTTGGGGATTGGCGAGAAGCAAATTGCCTCTCCTCCCAAAGGAGGGTTGAGGGTGGGGGTGCTCTCTTGTGCTCAACAACATCTTGGCCTGTGAGCATAAGTGGAGCCTCCTAGCACTGGGAGACCTGTTTGCTAATTGAATAATGTATTAAAGATGTTCTGTATTCAGGTGCGATACATTCATTTACTGGGGAAATTACTCTGGCCATCTATCCACACTTTGGCTTCACTATTGATGTTTCAAGCTAAATTTACAGAAATTAAGAGCATGAAGAATATACTGTAGTGTGTGAACTTCAGTATGTATAACACAAACATAAAGATGGCTATGTAGGAAAATTAATTTGAGTAGTATAATGAAGTCTGCCCCAAACACAGTGGAATGATAGGTATTTTAGCAACACACAATATCTCAAACAAGGAATGTTTGGCTAAAGATGTTACCAAACGTTATGGTTTTCTAAGTTCAGTTTGGCTCAGTATTTTTATATAGCATCCTTCCCAACAAGTTGCTTTAGTCTGCTTAACGTACAAGTAGTATTTGTGAAAGCAGCAGTGCTAAGTTTAAAAATGTGAATTTTTGCCTTGGTTAGGTTATTGTCTTGTATGTAATGATGTAAGCATTTCACTACAAAAGCTGGTGAAATCCACAGCCACCTTACTGAGACTGCAGCCCTCCCCCCACCCCTCTTCACCCCTCTTCATCCCTCTTCACCCCTCTTCAGAAGCTGATGCTAGAACCTGGTGCCAGGTTGCAGGTGCTTCTGCACAGGGCAGGTGTGCTTTATGTCATCAGGTGGCCATCTCCACCTTTGTGATCTCAGTGGAGGCAACAACAAGGTACTGACAAGTCTGGCTCAGGGGAGTATGTGTGTGTGTATGCGCTGTGATGTTCAGGAGTCACCTTGGGTCCCATTCTCTCTTTACACACTCCTGCAAATTGAACAAACTTCTCACTACAATACTGTTAAAGCTTGAAATAATTCAATATGAACATTCAAATTGACTTTAATTGTAAAGGGAGAAAATACCCCCAAGGTGTAGAGAATGCACAGACCTGAGAATCCTGACCTCTGTGGGAAGGGCAATTAAATGTGTTACTGAAAATCGATGTGAATTGTTTTGCAAGGGGATGAACAATTGAAAAATTAATTAGGCTGAATTATGCTTTTATTTAGGGGGAGGAGGAAATGCTGGAGGTGGTGATTGCTAATTCCCTGGCTTGCGGGTCTGTTTGTGTTTCATCTCTGTCTTTCTGTTGCCTTTTTAGAAAGCTTCAACAGCTGCCTTGCCAGAACAATGGCTCCTCTGTTTGGAGTGTAACGGTTGTGCTTTTAGCTAGGCAGCTGCCAAACCCATAAACAAGACATTAATAAAATGTTGTGGTACAGCCCGGAGGGTGCTGTCTAAGTAGTCTTCTGCTCCTGAAGAGCAAGCCTGTGGGAAGGGGCCAGCTGAAACACGGCCTGGGGTCTCTGTGTCTTAGGCCGCCTGTCATGTTTATTTTTCATGGGGTGCACAGAGAACCTTGCCCAAGTCTGTTCCATCCTGGTTTTGACGACTGCCCCAGTGGCATAGTTGTAGGGGTGGGGTAGGGTCCTTCAAGGACAGTTCATCAGAACACAATTGCTTTCTATCAGGGACTGTTTTTACTACAAACTGCCATTTTGTACTCTTGCCTGATGTATTTATATGTAGACAGATGTATGTAGATATCTGGATAGAATAACATACATTTAATATTTGGATAGAGCTGCACAGACATGAAGAGTAAGCCCTCAGTAAAGACTGAGACAGGTAGGGCCTGCATCTTCAGGGTCCAGTCCCCTTAGTGCTGCACTGTGTATTGCAAGGGCATCATGTTGGCTTCTGGGTAGAACCACATGGCATTGGTGCATCATCGCTGCATTCAGCAGCAGCTAACCTGAATGACTGTACTTGAATTGGGTTCTCAGCTGGCCTGTGAGATTTCATTAAGGGAACTGCAGGACCTGGGTGACTGGAGATTGAGATTGGGGGGGGTAGGGGGGTTTTTTGAAGATCTGGAGATTTGATGTCTTTCTGTCTCTGTGTCCTGTTGCGTTGTAGTTGTGAGAATGTTTTAACAAGCTTATTTCGATATTCTGAATATTAGAGCATGATATTGGAGGACTTCAATGTTGGTAAAATGCCTGTGTGGAAATTGCTGATTACGGGTCATTTAAATGGCATTTTGGAGAAAATTTCATTATTTAGATGCTGTATGTGATATAGCCCTCCATGTATGATTTTATTGTTCTGCTTCACTGGGATACCATTAACTGTGTGCCCCACATTGATCTATGGATATGCATAAGATGTGTCTTTACTAACTCTTAGGCCTACGGAAGTGTGCATGTTTATAGTGGCATGTGTAACTTTCTTCTGACAGTTCTTGCTATTTTGATTTTATAAAATTACAGCCATCTTCCAGTATGCGCCCTCCCTATTTACATCCTCCCAATAGAATGTGTCTTTGTTTGTTTAAATACCAAAAATGTGATTTAAGTTTGGAATTCTTCATATAATTTTTTTTTAGCCTAGCCATGTACCTAGCTTAATCTTGACATAGAAGTGTTTTATCTGCTCTGGCTTTTTGTCCAAACAACAATACTAAATGTCTGTTGCTATACAAGGAGAAGAGGTTGGTGATGGCTTCTTACTTATATACAGTTTTTAGTGATATTTAGAAAAATTTGTTTGGGCTTTTCGCTGTTTTTCCTGTTTAAAATAATGGGAAATAGGGTCTCTGTTTACAATTTCCTGTTTTTGCTTTCTGCTGTTTTTTCTCTTTTTAAGGTAAAACATGGTGTTCCATGTGCATGTTTTCTTATTTGCCTTGTAACAGTTTTTCTTTTACTCTGTCAGGTAAACTTCGTGGTGTGCCAGCTATTTGCTCTACTCACGGCCTTCTGGTTCCGGCTCTATCTTCACCCCAGTAAAACGAGCCCCCTGGTCCGACATGTCGTGGCCACGCTACTGGGTTTCTACTTTGCACTCTTCTGCTTTGGCTGGTGAGTCTCCTGCAGGGGGTTCTGAATCTGAGAGTTTTGTGGGATGTTCTCAATGCTCACTACTTACAGCACTTACACGTTCCACATTAAGACCCTGACGTCATTGGCAAAACAGGGTCTTTAAAAGCAAAAATTAGTATGGACTGTGTCTGTGGGCCAAATAATGACTTTCTCACTAGATGTACAACTGTAGTAAACCCTTAACTAAATTGGGTTGCTCTTATTCAGTTATTTAATTGTACTGTGTATTGTTTCAAGTGTCAGTTGTTTTGACAGCTCTTGAAGTTTGTCAGACAGCTGTATGTAATTGTCACAAAGAATAATAGATATAATCATCAGTTTCTTCACTCTCCTGCATGGTGTTTTATTGGCACAGAGTGAAAAACATTATTTGAGTGATTGATTGAATGTTATATCATGAAGGCTGAAAATATATTATAAAGTGTCTGTGTACTTAACTCAATAGTTGTAAGCCATTTTTATTTTGGTGATTCTTGGATTTGTCTTATAAGTAGTAATATTAAGCCTCTACTCTGTCCAGCACCCATCATATGGAATGGAGTCCACATTCTGTTAGCCTGGTGCAACTCATTAGATGTCTTACAAATGGCTATGCCTGGACTCAGATATACAGGGTGATCCACCTTCAAGCAAGAATTGTTCTTTGTTAATTTAAAAAAAGTAGGCAAATTTGAAGCTGGCATTTTTGAAAACCTGTTAGAATTGAAATGTAATGGGAGATGCATTTCTGCTGAAATGCAGAGTCTAGTGCATGTATTGGGCTGTTGGTAAAGGGCGAGTCCATAGGGAAGTATGTGGCTTTTAGTGAATGTTTTAAATACTTTTTATTTAGACATAAACGAACTGCTACTCTAGTCTCTCTTGCCAGAGGCTGTACTGTAAAGAGGAATTCACATTTTATTTTTGTGGCATTCAGGACAATTTTCTGCACAATGTAATGTTACGAGTAGTTCTAATAAAGATCACAGTTTTACAAAGTTATTATAATGACTCGGCTTGCTAGCTATAGTAAATTGTGTCAAATTGTGGTGATTAAGAGCATTCAAGATTAGCTACAAGCTTTAATAAAATGCTTGTTTAATATTGCCTAATCTGTTTGGAGCCTACAGCGAAGTTTGATTTATGTAATATTTGTCAAGGTAGACCCTTAATGAAATTTGCAAGTGAAAACATGTACAGTACTAAAAGTTTTACTGTTTATCTATGCATTCAAAGAATGTATAGTATTCACACTACTTACCAGTACCGCTTTAATAAGCCAAATGCCTCAAGGAATTACTGTATTTCAAAGCATGGTTGAAAACAGTTGAACAGTAAAGACTCTAGTTGTGAATTTAACTGCCCATGTAAAACCTCAAAACTAATTAGCTGAGACATGCTCTGAGGGTGAATTTAAAGTTTCCCCAATGTTATGGAAAACCTGGAGTTGCATGTCTTGGAGAAGCTCTTTAATGGAAAGCGTCAGTTCTCTTGAGAATCATCTCACACATACGTGCAAAGGTTGGGGAAGTGTTAATTGATGGCCGTAAGTGCTTTAAAACAATTGGAGCGCTTTAATGGGTGCAGACTTGCCAGTTGAAGTAAGGCTGAAGACTTGCCATTGAAGGACAAACATTATTGCAGTGATAGTTTTGACTAACTTAGTCATACAACTAGTGATAATTACTTGTCTGAGGACAGGGAGTCTGAAAGAATCAAGATGAGCCCTCATGCCTGCTGTTCCTACTTTTTGTTCTACTGAAGGTTGCAGTACCCTAAATTTCAAATTGTATGCAAGTATATCAAGAAGGTTTTGTTTGCTATGTACAAAACTAAGCACTGTCAAATTCAGGCACCAGTTGTGAGAAAGTATGCTCATGCAGCTCTGCTGCTGTTGACTACATCTTCCCTATTGTTCAGGTTCCATAGCATATGCAATCAACAGGACTTTAATTGTTGATCACAAAAGACTTAAATTGGGAGACAGCTTCATGTGGAACATTTAAACATTTTAGGGCCCCAGAAAGCCTCATTTCCTATTTATTGTGTGGGTAGCTAAAATGATAGCCAGGTGCTTATTCAGACCCAGACCTAAAATGGTAACCTTAAGAGGCTTGATTTTCTGCATGGCTCGACCTTTTTTCCCTTCCTAAGAAGAAAGTGGCATGCTAAGTTTGAGTGTTCATCACCAAGAACCGGAGGACCTTGGGTCTGTTAAAGATGTGTTCGTTCTAAAATCATATGATGGCTGAATTTGGTGCCTCATGTTCTTCCTTGTCAATAAACTTTTCTGTCTGCTTTCACTTAGCAGCATGTTTGTTCCTGCTCTTAGAGGTGGCATTACATCCCATGTTTTTGTGGCCTGGCTACTTTCCCTGAGATATTTGGGATATTTACCTGATAACTCTCCATTTACCATGTCCTAGCTCTCTGTGAATTGGGTGTGGTTAGGGTTTCAGAGAAAGGTGCATGCTTGATCATCATACCTAGCATTGGGTTTGGAGGTTAGTGCTAGAGCCAGAGCTGAGTGCTTCCAGTCCAACACCATGCATACAGCATACATGAAAAGAAACTACCCTTACATCAGTTCTCCAATTCTGCTTTGCATTAAAAGCACAGCTGCATGTGAAATACATTGTTCCCATGATGTCTGCTTTCAGACCCTTCCAGTTTCCAGGAACGCAAAGTGTCCTGATGAATAAGGATATCTGAATTAAACAAAAGGACTCTGTCTACTCACATGGCCAGTTTAGCTCTTAATGTATGTTATAATAAGAGCCAGAGACTCAGGTTTATCTCCATGATGACTGATGTGCTTTTTGTGTTGTTCAGTAAAACTCCCAGCAACCTAAATTTTGTCAGGGAAAAACTACTTGACAAGGACAGACCTATTCTTGCATTTGTTCTGTGCTGCTGCTCTTTCCTTAGGTAGAGTCCTTTACTCTGTGTTTTTCCTGAAGGATCGTCACATGAGACACATGGTTCCATGCATAAGGTGTTTACTGAGAACATATGGCACATTATGGTGACTCTGATCTGACACCATACACATGAAAGGAGAGAAGGGGTTTAGTGGAGGAGATGGAAGAAGTATATTGATAGCAGAAAACAGTATGAAAATTATGATCCTCTCTCCTTTGGATGAGATGGGGAACAAATTTGGTGTTTTGGTTGGTAGTGTAGTGCTATTGCCTTGCAGTTGAAGAGCCAAGGTTTGGATCCCACTTCCTGCTCTAAAATCCTGGAGCAAGATACTTACTCCTAATGGCTTCAGTAAAAAAGTACCCAGCTGTATAAATAGTAAGTTTTTGTGAGTGGCTTTGGAGAAAAGCGTTAGATGAATAAATCAATGTACATGTCTCGAAGAGTGATGGTTACTGCAATTGAACTATGACTTTTCTGTGTGTTCAAAATGTCAAATTGCACTGCAGAATAACTTGTTCAAAGGATGCCCTCATACAAGCAGTCTGTGCTGTCTTAGCCATTGTGCCTCACCATCCACTAATGTGGAAGAGTGTAGTTCTTATTAACTCAGTTCAAGGTTTGACAAGAATGACCCAGAGATTTGTGACCAGAGAGAGATTTCTAGATGCTAGCTGCTTTAAACATTGAACATTCCTGGTTTGATGTCATGACTTCAAATGCTTGAAAATGAACTCCCCTCAGAAAATGTTTAAATGCGTGGCTCATGATGATGTGGTAACAAGTTGTTTCAGCTCACTGCTTATTCTCTGAATGTGTGAATGGTGGGCAACCTTGATTCATTGACCTGGATTTCATCAGTCCTCAAAATGGAGAATGTCCGTTACCTCACTGTTTGAAGTAAGGCCACTTCCGAATAGTATTTTTATTTCCAGTGCATGAACTGGTGGAATCCAGCTACACCCCTCAAGCCAAAGCTAAAAAAAGCTGACTGGATCCTCAGGCTTCCTTCCTAACTTTAGGCTCTGTCACTGAATAACAAGTCCTGTCAACTTCTTTTCACAAATCTCAACTGTAACACACTCTTACATACACATAGGATCAGAGGTGTCAAGCCTGGTATTTTAAGGAACAAAAGCTTGTAAAAATAGCTCTCACTTCTTACTTTTTCTGAAGTATTCTTAAATATCTTTTCCCCCTCTTTTTATGTGCATATTTCCTCTCATTCTTGTCTCCCAAAAGTTTGCAAAGGTAGTCTTGAAAGAATATTTTTTTTGGTTGTTGGGGTGAAACATTTTCTTTCCTGCTGGGGTTTAGAAATGGAGGGGGAAGCATGGTAATGCCATGATGCTAAGGTTGTCACCTCCATGCTATACTGTGACATTCCCAAAAATCAGCAGATTATTCTCTGATATTCCCTCTGTTTCAGTAAACCAAACCTTTTTGGAAGCACAAGTAACTTGAACACCTGACCCCCACAAACATTATGTTTGCTACTCACTGTTTACCACCATGTTAAAAAAGGTATTGGAAGCAATGAAGATTTGAAGCACTTGCCTTCCTACTGTGGTACTAACTCTGTAAACCTTTGTTACAGGTATGCACTGCATTTCCTGGTCCAAAGTGGAATCACCTATGGCATCATGATCTTGTCTGGAGTGGAGCACATGCACAAGTGAGTCATGGAACAGGCCATACAACTAGTTTCTCTCTTGATTCTACGTCTGCCACTGCATCTAAATTCCCTCTACTATCCACCAGGGTACAGAACACAGAGCCTTGAAGTAAATCCTTGCTCTCCATTGTGATGCAGACAGGTTAACTTTGAAGTTGCTGTGTTTTTCTATTGGGGGTACAAATATGAGAGCTTTTGGATGGTCTTCAGCACAGTCTGATGTGCTCCATTTGACAGTTCTATGTGAATGATAATGCATGTCTGCAGGGGTTGTGGGGGATTATGTCCTACCAGAGAACGAACTCTATCTGAAACATACCTTTCATACCTTTGCAAACATTTGCTGAATTTCACGCAGTTACAGAGGTAGCCAGAAGCACTACTGTTAGAGCTGTTGGCTTACAATCTAAGGACCCAAGTTACAATTCTGCCACCTCCCCACCCGAAGTAGCCTTGAGAAAGCTATTTACACTGTATTGCTGTAGTATAATTTTTCTAACAACATAAATACATTAAACAGATATACCTGAGTTTAGAAACTTAACATTGTAAGCCCCCTTGTAGAAACTTAGCTAAATGATTGAATAATAATTTCAGAGTGATTTTGTGAGTGAGTGAGTGAGGAATAATGCTCTTATATCAGGTAATGTACGTTATGTGAGTAAGGCATCCTACTGGTTTAGTTGGATATAGCAGAAAGATGCCATTTCCTACACCTCAACTGAGTCCTAAACAGCCCCCAATGGTGCTCTTTGGCAGGATGCCACCAGAGGTCCACTGCAATCAGGCAGGCTGTTTGAGGGGGCGAGCTGCAACATCCTGCAGTGGTGGTCACCAGTGACTGACACCAGGCTGTTTCTTTGACTGCCTTACTGAATTTCGATTATTATGTACCCCAGCGGTGGTCAGTCATGTACTGAGGTGCTGCACCATGTGATCTCTGACGAGACCAATTTTATTTTCAGTGTCGGTGACGCATTGTGCAGACCTTAAGACTACAGTTTTCAAAATTAGGGGAAATAAATTCTTAATTGCATGAAATGAAGTAACTGTTGTTGTTAACTGCTTTTAGTTAATCCAGTACCTGACTTTATCCAGTGAGATTTGCCATCTCCTCAATATGGGGTTTGTAATGAAGCCTACTGAAATTCTTGTTTTTATGATTGACTAAACCAAGCATTAATCATGACATCTTTACCAAATTTTGTCTGCATAGACTGAGGAATGCCTGTGATCTTCCCTTTAAGGCCTGCATAGGAACTGTCAGTCTCTCTTGATTTCGTGTAACAATTATCCTTACTGTGGTTATGACCTTGAAGATGCTGGATTATGCACCCTTATAGACTGGATCTGCTGGTGAATCCAGAAGCAGAGGGCAGGTTACCTCAGTAATCCCATTTGAAGTGAATTGATACAGTAAGCAAGCTTTTTTTAGTATGAAATGTTTTATTACTTTGGATAAATTGGTACCTTCATCACCTTTACATATGTTGTAAGTAACCACTATGTATAATTGAATAGTTTATTGTGATTTTGGTGTTTTGAGCAGCTACCATTAGTTTTAAATTATAATCACAGTGCTGCCTGCCTGCATGTTTGCCTGATATTTCTGACCCTGAAATGCCATTTTCACATAGTTGTTGTTCTGCAGTAGCTATTTGCTAAGGTATAGATGATAAAGAAAAGAACAAGCTTATAAATCTCCTTTGTTTCCATTTTATCTGACTGAATCATTCCAGGGCACTGCCTACTGGCCTCACATATACGTGCACTATTATTTTACTGATCCAGATGTGTACATAGTAAAGAAGACAAAAGCTAAGGTATCATAAAGTATTTGGACTCAGGCCTGTTGGGTTCATTAATTCATTTCTTTTGCACTATTTACATAACTGAAACTCACATAGGAATTTGATCTGACCTTTATTGCTTACGCGTTTTCAACAGCCTACATTGAAGTGTGACATGGTAGCAGAACACTGAACCCATTTTTGCTTTTTTGCTTGCTCCAGATGTGACAAAAGATTGCAGCACTGCCTCTTCTGCACAAAGCCTTGAACAGTCACCATGGCGGTTATGCTCTTTGTGGCTCAGCTGTGCTAATGTCTTGGCACTCAGTGCTCACATAGAGCAGCTGCTTGATTTGTCGTGGACCTGCTATGATGCCAAGACCACAAGCCATTGGGTGCATTCAGCAAGCCCAGTGGTCAGCGCAGTGAGGGCTGGTGTCAGACCAGGCCAGTTTCTTGTTGACCCTCGCTCCTTTGCTTTCTTTCTTTTCTTCCCCAAAGAAGCACTGGAAGGGGTGAAGCTGGCTAGAATATAAGCTGCATGTGTCTTCCTGCTCCACCTATGTGATAAACCACCAGAAACATAATTTGCTTGGATGAAAAAAGGACCTTTTAGCGTGAAATTAATTTTATTCTGTATCTTCCTTTTATTTCCATCATTTTATCCTTCAACATGTCCCAGGCATGAATAGTGAGTTCTCTGGGGATGTGTGCACATAAGGTGCTTTCCCGCAGCTCAGTGCTGCTATGGCAGATGTCATTCATCTTTGCAGAATGCAGTCTGCCGAAGGAGGCCTATTCAGGAAACGGTACCTGACGACCAGTACCAGTGCCAGCAGCAGTAGTACTCCCGGTTCGAGGACTAACTATGAGGAAATAGCTGGTGATGAAGTTTTAGTCATCCTCATTGCAGAAAAGCTTTGGCATCTGGAAGTACTCTTGCATCTGTGTCTAAACTAACATCCACGCCCCTTCCAAGCAGACATGCTGTTATCTTGCTTCACAGCTGCCATCTGAGGGTCTCACAAAGCCCTACATCATTTGAAAAAGTTGCAGTACCAGTGGGAGCAGGAAATCCAAAATCATAAACATGCACTTTGTGTTGTTCAAGGACTGATGAGACAAAATACCATTATGGGTTCTGTTTGAATCTACATTGTATAAGTGGTAAAATCTGTTTGATTGGCCACTGCCTTTTAGGCAGAGGTGAGGAGGGAGTGTGGTTTCAGAGCAGCCTTTCAGCTCATGATAGGGCACCAGACTAGTGAAAGAACAACAGGGACATGCTGTGCAGTAAAGCGCAGTGCTTGTTCTCAGGATGTCAACAAAGCTGCTTGGCAGTGAACAATCTCCTGGATTCTGTGTGTGTTGACAGTGTTTTCTTGTTTCAGTTGCCCTTTTGTGAGTTTATCACATGTCAATATTGGAATGGGCAATCTCCCTTAAGCCTTCCTCTCTGCCAGTTATGGTGACAAGTGAGAAAGGGAAGCAAAACAATGAATGAGTTCCTCTTCAAAGCCTTGTTTTTTTGGCACTGGTAATATTGGAGTTTCCATGGCGACCTAAGCATGTTCTTGAGTGGTCTGTGGCTATTCTGGTGCCTTTGTGTCTTGATAGATCAATAAGCCAGTAGCTTGTCTTTTATTCTGACCACAAGGGATCAGGCATTGATCTGTAGCTAATTTGGAAATGACTACCACTAGTACAACTGATATTGCAACTGCAGGGAAACAAAGTAGTAGAAGGGAAGCTTTTTGAAGCATCAGTGATTACTGAGGCATTTATACAACTTCATGAGGAGTTTGTTTTCTTTTATCTGTCCTGAAAAAGAGAGGGTAAGACTGAATTAAATGTATCTGGGGAAAAAATGAGGAACAAAACTTTGGGACAAGTAAAAAGCAAGTACAACTGTGTATATGTGTGAGTGAAGGAAAAATTCCAAGGTTAACATTGATATCTAACAGTAAGCAAAATTCATTTGTGAGAATTGCTAATTAAATCTCTGTTAAAGCTAATTTTAAAATTGAAGTTTTTCTTCTTTCATATTCTTTTTTGTGTCTAATTATGTATAAGGTCAACAACTGCATTATTTTTGAATGCAGTCAGTCACCAAGATGTTTACCTACAGTTACTGATCAAAAGGACCATGTAACCATGGGTTACATGTGAATTTCATCACACACCTCACACAGGCATTAGGAGAAGCATGGTTTTTGTATTAAAGCAATTCTCTTATCACTATCAGCTTTGTACAGGCAGATGACTGACATTAAACTGACACCGTATTTGTTGATAGTTGGAAAACAATTTCACTGCCACCAAAGGTAAACTCTGATACTCTCCAACTTTGGTTCCACGTAATGGCATTCTGTCTCTTGGACTCTGATCTAAACATAGAGCAGGACTGTCTTGGTTTTAGCAAGGTCCATGGCTCATGGAAAATGGTGCGTTCTTAAAACTTGAATAATCTTTTTGCAGAGTCTTTGTGTTTTGAGTTTTGGGATGAATGGAGAATGATGGCAATCCTGAATCCTTCTTTGGTTTATTAAACGATCATTCGGTCATCAATGCTGCTTTGTGTCAGTCTCAAGTCTCTCTCCTTAAAGTCCCACAATGCACCTGTGTTTTAAGCTACAAACAAGTCCTGCATGTTGCAATTTTTAAAGCACAGCAATTCTTCATTGTCGGAACTCTACATCTGAATTTTTGCTATAACAGCTCTTTGAAATTAAAGCCTATGTGTCAGTATCTGAATGAAAACTTTTTGCTGTAACAAATTTTTATGCAAAACTTATGCATAATGAAAATCTAAACGTGAATAAAAATGCACAAATACTGTACAATGAACTGTAATAAAATACTGTATATATTGTAATAAACTCTATTGTGTATGGTTATGAATTTATCTGATGTATGTGTGTGCATATATGCCATCAGCTATTTCTGTCTGTTTTGCTTTGACTAAACATGTTTGTTACTGCATTTATTGCGCATTTTATTTTTTAAAAATAAACCTGTTTAAAAGCCAGTTGTGTCAGAGGTGGACACAGCAGGTCACATTGACACACCTCTTAATTTAACATCTCATAACAGAACTCGTGCTGCCAACCCCACGCATGCGCCCTCTCATCTTCCATGTGTAATGCGGTGACACTGGCTGGAGAGGGAGACTAACGTGAAATGTACTGTACCACATGTTATAAACATGAAAATTAATAACATTAAGTGTTTTCTAATCAGGTAACTGGTGTTTACAGTGTTACCTGAAATCAGTGCTTGATAGTTGTATAGATGTTTTCCAGTTTAAAATAATTGGAAATAAGCACTGTGTTAGAAAAATTCATTATCCGGCACATGTCCAGAGACATATTAAATGTGGATACTGAGGTATTACTGTATTGTTTGCTGTGAGAACAGCTGTGGGTGTGCTGTAACTTGCATCAAGATCAGTATCATTTGTTTCCAGATAATGGATATTGTAGAATTCTGATCCATGACTGTGTGCCTTAGTTCCTGAATGTAAATTATGAAATGGTACTTCTATCCATTTTCTCAGATACTATTAAAGGTTTCCTGATAACTCAAGTCTTTTCTTGTGCTTTTGTCCAATGAGGGTACATTGAAGAATGACTGTCTTTCAATGTGAATTTCTCCCTTTTCTCCTCTCAGATACTGTTTGGTGGTTGCACTGGGGTATCTCAGCATCTGCCAGATCACACGGGTCTATGTTTTTGACTATGGGATGTACTCTGCTGATTTCACTGGGTAAGCCTCAGCTGTTTTTTTTTTTTAAGCTATCTAGAACTGATGAAATTTGCAACATACTGAAAACTGAGTGATTCAAGTCCTTGGGAGCATCTGGTCTAATGAGAATCAGTTGTGAATGCATGTTTGTAGCAGAAAATTTAGTCTGACAGCACACTTGTATAGAAGGAGAAATTAGCTTCTAATTGTTTGCAGATGCTGTATCCTACATCAAATACCTTTCTTTGATGTATTTTTAGGCAGCATGTAATGAATGCTCACAAATTTAATCAAAAGTAGCTTAGTTTACACTGATGTGTTCATCTATTCCATACTGATTTTGAGTGTCAGTTCAGTCTTTAGAGTAGTACTGTATATTGTCAAAAAAGGAGGCTGATGGCAGAGGATGACATTTATTACTAAGTTCCCAGGGTGGTGCATTTAAAGGAAGGTTGGGACAGAGCTCTGGAGGAGCTAGTTGGGTTAATGACATAATTATTGACCCATTTCATTGCACAGGGTTCCTTCACTTGTCAGTGCCTTGCAGTTGTATACTGGCACCTTGTGTATGACACACTGCAATATGGAGTTATAATGTTATCAAGTAGTCGACTTCATAATGGCAATTCTTTTTTCCATGTTTGGTGAAATTCTACATCTGATGAGAAAACGCTGACAGTAAAGTCAACATGATAGACGAGGAATGTTTCGTAAGAATTACTTCCTTTTTGGATAACTGCAAGGTGGCAGAAATAAAAGCGCATCAGAGTGCTTTGGAAGTGTTAAACTATAAATGTTTGGTTTACAAAAAGATATTTACAGATGCTAACCAGTCTTTGGGGAAAGAGTGAGACCATTCAGATCAAGATTTTCTTGCAAAAAGCTTTTGGTGCAGGATGGTTTGGGAATTCTGGAATGTCTTTGGCTGTGTATTAATTACAAATATACAGGATATATTAACAGATATCCTGCAGCCTGGGATGTAGCATAAAGCCCTACCATACCCACCTAATGCCCTACCTATCTACCCCCCCCCCCCCATACACCACCTTGTAAGCTCTTCACCAGGGTCATCAGGTAGGCACCATCCTTCATTGGCGTTTCGCTGATTTAGGCCCACGACACCTAAATCAGCGAAACGCCGATGAAGGATGGTGCCTACCCGATGACCCCGGTGAATTGTGGAACGTCTTTGGCTGTGTATTATTATAGCCAGAATGGCTGCATTCCATACAGTTTGGCCAGTTGACCCACATGCTGACAGATCCTCTTTATGGAAGTCTTCTGTGGTATGATGAAAATTTGCAGAGTTTCAAACCACTGCTGTCCTGACTGGTCACATATGTCAACTGGGATGGAACTGACAGACATCTTGTCTGAGAGTCTGGCTGTATGTCTGTATCACACCATCATTGATATGTATCGACTTTGTACAGTTCAGCTCAGTCACTGCCAGTATCATTTGTTCCTTCTCCTTAGCCCCATGATGGTCATCACCCAGAAGATCACCAGCTTGGCATTTGAGATTCATGACGGTAAGGAGGAATTGCAAAACCATTTCTTTTAAACAATGTTATTTTGGGAAAACAGCAGTGGATCACAGAACAAGACTATGTGCTAGAAATACTTCAAAAAGTATTTATTGGCTTTGTGGCTTGCCAATTGTCGTTATACCCTATCCTCTCTCACCTCTAATTCAGAGTAGCTAAAAATTACAATAAAACTAATTGGTATCTTTTATACCAATTATAAAAACTGTCATTGAATACCCTCAGAAATTCACCTTGTAGCACTTTTCTCATCTTTTCTGGGGTCACTTCTTCCAGACAGCCCTTTGCCAACAGTAAGTGTGATTCTTGTCACATTTCCCCTTGCTAATGAAGTACAGATGTGCAGATCACCAAAAAAAGCACAGAAACTAATTAAACAAGGAGTACGTGGATGATGAGTTGGCAGGGTTTTTGAAGTGGACAGATTCTCAGCTTTGACATGACACATTATGTGTTTGGTCCTGTGTCCTATTAAATCATTTTTGCATGTCTTCCTGTGCCATTTGTCTTACCTGTGGGAAGCATTTAAATCTTATATTTATGCATTTGGCAGATGCTTTTCTCAAAAGCAATGTATAGTTCATAAGGGAAAAAAGTGCATCCCACAACAGACAGAGGGGAAGATGTATATGTGTGCAGTGTCTTAGGAGATGCAAGTGGGAATCAGTTGTTAATCCCAGGCTTTTGACTACTGGCTGAAATGAGTAAGTTGTCTAGTACGTTAAAGAACACTTGACAAGGTTAATGAGTAGCACTGAGGTAAAGGATTTTGGTTTTGTCGAGGTTGAGTTGCAGGTGGTGATCAGTTATCCATGTAGATGTGTCAGGGAGACATAATGCAATGTATGAGAGTAAATGTTTTGGCTGAGTGAAAGGATAAGTATTGCTGACCATCATCTGCATAGCATTGTCAAGATTAACCACAAGAGGTAATGACTGCGCAAAGGGAAGTAATATAGGTAGAGAATAATGTCAACTACTGATCACTGTGTGACACTTGTTGAGAGGGAGCCATGCCAATTTTCCAACAAGATTGCCAGAGACCCAGCGGAATGGCCGATCTTGAATTGACTGGTATCCATTAGGGAGATGTTTCTGAGGAAGGATTGTGAATAATTTATTGCCAATGGCATGTTCAGAGGTTTTTGAAAGAAATGGAGAGAAACTGGTTTATAATTTTCATTTGGGCATAACAGATTTCTTCAGTGGTCGTGAGATATGAGAAGTTTTGAAGGCAAACAGTAAGGAACCATGGGAAATAGATGTTTGAATGTGAAAAAATAGAATTAGTTGCCAGATGATTTTGTGTTGGAGGAGAATGAATTGGGTCAAGATGGCAGGTGGAAACTTGGTGTGAAAGACAGTCAAAGTCATTGGAATGCAGTGAATAAGAAAGAAAGAAGAAAAGAAAAATTAGAGACTCTTAGAAAAATTACAGACTCTTCAGTGGTGGTCATGAAGGGAGAAATAGTGAAGGCACAAGGAGGGAAGAAAAGGTTGAAAAGGGTCCATGAAGATTATTGGGACTAGTTTGTCTTTAAATAAAACAGTTTTTGTGGCAGAAACGTCAGAGTAGAAGGCAGCAAAGAGCTCTTCCCCCCCACCTTCAAGGCACTTAAATTTTCTCCATCTCCATTCAGCTCCACAAAGTTTTGGTCTGTGAATGTGAAGTATCAGATAATCAAGGGCTAGAGGTAGGACTTGCTGCTTTAGAGGTGACAGAACAGGCCAAGAGGAGAGGATAAAGAAGATACAAGTCTGGTGACACCATTTGACAAGTTGACAAGTTATTGAAATCTGAAAAAGAGGACAGGTTGGCAAAGAAGGGGTGGCTGCAGTGGGATATTCGATATTGTGAAAAAGTAGTAGCCCCCTTTCCAATTTTCTCAAATTTTGTAGCCTTTTCCTTTAAATTTAATTACACTTTTTGGTAGTAGCATATAAATGGGCCCTGACAGAGGAAAAAAAACGAGGTTGTCTGTGCTACAATTCATAGTGAAAACAAGGTCAAACAACTTTAATGTGAAACTTTTTATGCATACTATTACACTGGGGAAAAAAAACTGATTTAACAACTGTACTTGTGTAGAAAGGGTGGACTTCTGTAACTTAAATCCTTTGTTCTGTACCCTGTTTTGTCACTACAAGGGTTTTTTGATTCAGCTAGTTGATTTGAGCATAGCCCAAAGATAAATAGTGCAGGACAGTAAAAATGACAATTGGTCAAATACAATAAATAAATAGAATGCAAATATAATACTGTTACATGCTTGTACACTGATAAATGCATCCTAGAAAACAATGTCAGGTATTAAATCAGTGTCATAATAAAACTTAAAATCTACAAAAGGTCTTACAGCAGATAAACATTTCTGAACATTTCAAATAACTAATAACTATTAGGCTATATTTAGGCCCTCTGTGTTTCTGAATTATTTATTTGTTTGTTTATTTTTACATGGTGTAACAAAACCGTTAACCCTAACCCCAAGTACGTAACCTTAAACTTTCTTTCCATGCCATTTCAGAGGGCAAAGTTAATTTTCCACTTAGGGAGGTTTGTCATTTGGAAGGTAGTCAGCATGTCAGAGTGTATTTACTGATGTACTCTGCAAATATAGAATGATACAGGCTTCACTGCACTGCATTTGATTATGTCACTGATTCATTATCATTGACCTAAATAACAAAAAATTAGATCCCTTACTTCATATGGAAGCTACTTTGTAGCCTCCGGTGCATCAATATAAGTTTTTATGGTCAAAAGAAAGACATGAATCACAGTCCCAATGTCTCTGAGAATAAAACCCCAGGAAAGAAATGAAGCTGCACTGTGTTACTATAACAAACTATACATGCTGGTTCATTTGCATAAGTGGAGACTTCTAAAAATATAGTGCCATATCTTCTCAGAGCAAAAAAGATGTTGAAGAAATGGCTGCTTACTTCACAGCTTCGCCATACCTAGAGTAGGACTGGCATGCATTGAAATAAATCTAGAGACTGGAGATGTAACTTTTCTCTCTTATTAATAGTAAGCAATTCTAAGAAACAAGTTCTAAAAAGAGCATGTAATTCAAAAACTCTGAAATTAATAAAAAAATCTACAATAATAAAAGTTCTGACTACAGGTAAACCCTGCACCTGATTTGTTTCTGAAAATTCTCCACAAATTGAAATTACCAGGATCCTGTTTCACTTTATTTTAAATGGGGAAAAATAATAGGCTGGGAATGCTTTATTTCAAAACCCCAAACCAACTTTTCCCAAATATCCTTAAAACAACCTTGCATGTACACACACACACACACACACACACACACACACACACACACACACAAAGTGTGTTTTGGTAGATAACACTTTATGAGACTACAATGGAGACCCATTTTAATTGTGTAAAAACAGAGTGAACACAGAACATGACACTGTAAGGATATTAGCAAATTATGTCCCTTACAGCTTGCTGTTTTCCACAGTATTGTATCACAAGGCAGTGTGGTACATGAAGAAGCTACCTCTGTGACACATGAACTTTGAATTTCTTAATTTCTTGCAAATTAATTTTTGGAATTGCATTATGGCTCTGCATTATAGCAGGGCATCTATTGTACAAATTGAGAGCTGGTATTAAAAGCTTACCTGTGCTATAGTGAAATAATGTATAACAGGGCTGTGCATGCCAAGGTTTACCTGCACTTATTGCAGTAGTAGTTTCTGTTTTACCTCTTGACAGGGGTGTTCTGAAGTCACTTCTCTATTATGGCTGTTAACATTAGGCAGATGGTTTATGGGTAATGCCACCACAGCTTGCTATTACCAAGTCCAGATGGAAGCAATTTCATTATTTTTGAGCTGTGACTTATAACATGGCTTAGAAATTGGTCAAGCTTTGACTTTATGACCCCCCCCAACCATTATTTCTGGACGCTGTAACTCATCATTCTGTATTGGATGTGACTGGGCTGCCCGAAAAAGATGATAGTGTAAAATCTACAGAGTGAAAAGAAGCATATTTCTCATGGTACTAATCTAATGAGGTTTCTTTCCTGTTCCACTTGAGAGGACAGCCCCCTCACCCACTCGCACCTTTTCTCTGACACCCTCAGACCCTTTCTACTTAGTTGAAGTTGAAAGGGAGCAAAAAAAAAATTTTGGCTGCTCAAGTTATTCCCTTCATTGTAAAATAATAGATTTATTACACATTTCTAATGTTCAGCAATGCAGATGTTAGGATAATATTTCTGGCTGGGATTCATGCTGGATGTCAGTGCCTTTGAAATGAATGAGGGTGGTTGTAGACTTGGGTAACTTTGAAAATCTGAACTTAATTTATGCAGAAAAAATTGTCAGGTCTGGTTATGGCTTTTAAACTGGTTTTCTTGGAACAAGTGAAAGAATACCAGTGTACCAACATATTGAACTTCTTGCATCATCTAATTGACATATCCTTTGGGACCAGACTTTCATACT
Source organism: Arapaima gigas (assembly GCA_900497675.1). Lineage (NCBI taxonomy): Eukaryota > Metazoa > Chordata > Actinopteri > Osteoglossiformes > Osteoglossidae > Arapaima > Arapaima gigas. The sequence goes on from UFQX01000018.1 coordinate 1,164,890, forward strand.
GACCTTTCTGCCATGACCTGGCTGTCATTGTCTGGCAGCCTGGCTCCTTGCCCTCTACCAGTTCATGGCTCAAAACCATTGACACTTTGCCTTCACATAGCCTATGTGATTCACCTCCTATTCAAAAGACAGAAAAACACATCCCTTTCTGAGAACAAACTATAAAAACTAATTTGTGTGTGTGTGTGAGTAATTTTTTTTCCCCACTCAAGCATCAGGGTCCATCAAACTTCATGGTTTTAGTTGTTAGTTGATGATATTCATTGTACTCTCCTGGACATGCATAGTACTCTGGTGACTGGAAAAGAGGGTATGAGTTCATTTCACCTCCATCCCAACCTACATTTAGACAAATGGGCTTTATACTGGTCTTTGGGTTGTATTGTTAAATGAATTATTAAAACAGATAAAATACCTGTAGTCCCAGTGAATAGTTAGATGTACAGGTGCCTGTCAAATAATAGGAAACTTTTAAAACACCACACACCCACCATCAGCTTAAGGGCATTTGTCCAGGAGAACCCAGGTTAGAAGTTGCCCCCAAATGTAACAGAATGCTTGGCATTTGGAGTTGAGTAGAGCAGAAATATTTATGAATGCCCTTGCTGATTTCAACCATCACCATTTACTTGGGCTAGAGACAGGCTCTGGCAAACCTGTGGCTGTTTAGACAGACACACACACAGACACATGTACAAACTATGGAAAATTTAGAGTAATCAATTAATCTGAAGTACATGACTTTTAGACTGTGAGAGGAAACCCATACAGACACAGGGAGATCATGCAAACTCTACACAGACTCAGCTGGATTTGCATCTACATTCAAACAGCCCAAGCACTAGTGCTACTTGCTCTGCAACTGTGCTGCCCTGTGAATAGATAACTTTGGAAAATCTCCCTGTTCACACTCTGACTCCCCTTTTCCTTGTAGGTATGGCCCGGAAGGAAGAACAGCTCACAGCCAGCCAACGGTTTCTTGCTGTAAGGTATGTTTTAATGGTGTATTTATATTTTGCTTGGTGTGATGTGGGTAGCTTAAGTATTACAGCTGTCCCTCTCCCAAAGTGGAGGGTGACATGCATGGTTTTTTGTGGCATGTCACTGACTTTAACCTTTTTTCTGATCCAGAGTTAAGGCATTTTCCATTGTGGCAGGGCATTTATGCATTTAAACAGCTTTGGAATGCATTTTCTAGGTTTTTAGCTTTCTACTGTTGATTTGAGCAGCTGCCATTGCTATATTTAATCCAAATTGTTATCTGTTGCTTTTGCCGTAAGGAAAGCTGAGGGATAAGATAGGATGGGACTTCCCTATTCATGCCAAATTCAGTCATATCAGATCCAACACAATGAAAAGAAACCCTAACCTTAACTCTTATAATCTATAATTATGGATATGAAGAACTGAGAAGAATAAATTAAAGTTCCCAGATGTTTCCAAGTAAGTTGTAATGTGACAGAACAGGAAGAACTAAGTGATGTGTATAGTTGATTGTAGTAATGGTGGTAGCGGGGGTATTTAAATGAAATTTTTAAAAATTAAAATGTAAAAAGAAAATCAACCTCTAAGTAACTGAAGTTTAATGTTGTACAACAAACACCTTTTTGCTACAGCACATTCTGAAACATAACAAAAAGCAAATGATTATGAAAACTAGGAGACATTAAGCAGAGCATATCTAGTTTGGTGCAAAAAGAAAATGTGACTAAAATGCAAATGAAATCAGGATTTGCTAGAGCACAAATTACACAATTTTACATGATTATGAAAGAACAGGAAAAAGGCTAGTGATGCATGTTTCACTGCCTAACCATATTATTTCCTTAAAATAAATCATGCCTGTAAAAACCAAATGCACCCTGGCAAAAATATGTTGACCAAAGGGGAAGTAGTGTTGTGTTGTATTTATTGATTTTTTTTTTTTTTTTTTAAATAATTTGATCATCCTTCAACTAGTATCAGATTCATCAATTCTCACTTTGACTTTGTGGGTGTTTTATTGCTGTAGTTCAGTACTCTGATGTTTTGCCTTGAAGGAGAATGCCCAGCCCACTGGAGTATCTGAGTTACAACTGCAATTTCATGGGCATCCTTGCTGGACCCACATGTTCCTACAATGACTACATTGCCTTCATCGAAGGCCATTCATACCGCTCCAAGCAACTGGACACCAATAGCAAGGTCAATGGGACACACAAGCAGAATGAACCCTCTCCCAAGGCAAGGATCTCCCCTCTTTCACCCCCTTCCTGTCCAGAACCTTACATGATGGGAAGGGGGAAATGCAATTTGGCAGGTCCAGAGGTTACAGCAAGACATACTGTGATATTATGTCACCATGTGATATTAAAGCTTGTGTCTTTCCTTAGTGAATGAAGGGGTACACATACTCAAGTTTTTGCCTTATGATAGTAGATATGCCACTGCTTTGGAACTGTAATTGGTTGAAGCCAACTGAATGTCCACTTTAAACATTCCTCTGGTTTATTGTGTCATTACTATGGTCGTTACCGTTCTGCAATACGTAACCTGGTGTGATTGAAGATTAGAGTTCTGTTAAATGGGACAGGAGAAACCATTTTTCATTGCAGTGCAAACTGTGCTCTCAAAAAAGATTAGGGCACTCATTTGGTTTTGCCTCAAAGCAAAAAATAATTCAGTTCATATAGTAATGTGTCATCCTAATATCGGGCACATGAGAGTGCTGTAGAAGGACAATAGCTGGGGGATTCAAGACCAACTATGTGCTCAGCTAGGGTCTGTGTCACAGTCTTTATTACAGTAGGCATTAACCACACTCATCTAAAATGATGCTGTTTCTTTTACTTCTATAGTGCTGTTTTTGCATATTTTGGGTGTGCTGAGGCTGTCCTTAAGTGCCAAGTAATCCATTGTGTTAATTAATATTGCTTAGCATATATATTTAGTCAGTCATAAATCATTATGATGAATAATGAAGTGCTGCCTGAAGTTTTTTCAAGAGAGCTGATCTGCTCTGTTCCTGTCCATAAAACACTGTTGCCTCCTAGCCTCACAGAGATGTGATGTTGCTGACCTTTACATTGATTCATTTAATAGATGCTTTACTCTGAAGTGACTTACAAGTCAGAGTAAACAAAAGTGCATCTCACAACAGGCAAAGATTTCAGATATAAACATGCGATTCTCAAAACAGTCAGTTTGCTCCATACCACAAGTTTTTCAGGTGCATGTTACATCTTTATTTACATGTAAATTGACAATGAATTGGAGACCCAGTCTGTCATATTTAACTGATGAACTTTTCAATAAACAAACCAACTTTTCATCAAAAGTAAGTGGAGGACCAACTGATTATTTTATATTTTCATTGGGAAGTTCCTGTTTAAAAAAAAAAAAAAAAAAAAACTGCATTTGTTCTAAGTTATCTATGGTCTGAAATCTATGCTTTATTTGTGAGGAGAATCCTTCGTACAAGCGGGGAAAATAGATCTTGAGGGATGCTATACTCACTAGTAAGGACATAGCCTTTGCCTGGTATGGCACATCAGAGCTTCTTGCTCTCAGGAGGCCAAATTGTGCTGGATAAATGCTATGGCTGACAAAAAATCTTCCCCTGTATTAAGGTGGACGTGATCCAGAAGCTGGGTACCTGTGCTATCTCGCTGCTGGTCTTCCTGTCCGTGTGCAAGGTGTTTCCTGTGGAACGCAACATTGATGACGAATTCATCGCTACCACGCCTTTCTATGGACAGGTGGTCTACCTGTACCTTTCCATGTTAACCACCCGACCAAAGTACTACTTTGTGTGGACTCTGGGTGAGTGTTATGTCTTGCCTTATCATTTTTGTGCATTGTAGCTGATATCAGGCATTAGGGGCTGAAATGCAAAATAACATCCTAATGAGAAAATGCAGTAGCAGAAAGTGAATCTAGAGTTTCTAAGCACACATTTCCTGTTTTAATGTTTATCATTTATTTTTAATGTTACTTCTAAATGATGAACCTTCGGTGTAATCGTTTAATACATTCCATAAATTAGGCTATTTTCATTGTGTCAAGCACTTGGTTAGGATGTCATGCAACTCCTTGGGAACTGTCTAGTGCATTATGCAGTCATGAACACAAAATATGGCCTTGATACTTTGAGTGTCTCAAAAGAATGATCAGCCCTCCTGGAGCTTACAAGTTCATCAGTACTTCTGTGTCATCATAATGCACGTTTAGGTGCAGCTCTGTGTGTTTTATCTTTTTTACATAATCAATATTTTTTCCTCTCAGGACTTGCTCTCTGACTGTAATGATTGATACTTGATTTTTCTTAAAACTGCATAACTAATCATTAGGCAGAAAGGTTCTGCTTAAGGCAGCATTACGATAGATTTTAGTTTGTCTTGAATATATTATAAGATGAAGGAGTTTTATGGACAATGGTTGGTTGTTCTGGTCCCTTGAAACTATGTGTATGGTAACCTTGGAGACTGAAGCTCTGATATATAGACTCATGTGCCTACAAAAACCAGTCCATAACAGGACAAAACAGGCTGCAGATTTTACCATTGGTTCTGAGCTTGGATCATATTGGTGTTTTCATGCCCTGGAATCAGCTTTGTACAGATCAGGGAACAGTTTTGTCTTCTGACCTGTTTTCACATACTGGTCTGTGTCGGTGTTGTGAAGTTTTTCTTTGCTTTCATTCCTGTGTGAACTATTGCCGGACAGCCGATGCCATCAACAATGCTGCAGGGTTTGGCTTCAATGGCTACAATAAAGATGGAACGCCCAGATGGGATCTCATATCCAACTTGAGAATCCTGAACATAGAGGTTAGACAAATTTATTCATTTAGAGGTCTGTCAGCATAAACACAAAAACAGTCCAAGGAAGGACATGTCCTATAAAATGTGTAAATGTATAATTTTGTGATTTTTCAGTTTGCCACCAGCTTCAAGATGTTCCTTGATAACTGGAATATCCAAACAGCACACTGGCTTAAAAGGTAAGGGTATAGCTGAAATACTGCTTCCTCCCTTTAAAATGTACACGTGACTCATGGAGGATGTGTATAATGCATGGTACAATAGTTTTGCCATTTAATAATGAGGCTATGAAAACCTACCACTTTTTACAATACTGATAGGAATATTTACTGTACCCCAATGTCAAGTCTAATAATTAAATGCCATTTTAACTATACAGTAAACATGAACATTTCTTTTCAAATCCTTATTTTTCCATAACTACAAAAATTCATGCATTTTTTTTGTATATTAGCCATCTTTGTGCTTTAAACTAAATATACTAATGTATTTCCTACATAAAACGTGTCCATCACTAATTCAGATTGTGCAAATTAAGTTTAATTTTAATTCCACTTTAAAAAACCTTTTTCATTTTCTTGTCATAAAGCTGGCTTTTATCCAGTTTGTACAAAAACATCAAACAGATTTATGTTTCCACACAGACCCGATACATGGCCTGATTCCTAAAAAGTCATTATATTCCTTGCTGTCAGAGGTATGCAGTCTAACTCAGAACTCATGTGAAATTACGTTCACATTTAAAAAAAAAAAATTAAAAAAATTAACTTTTAAGCATCATAAAGCCATCCTCTGTGCATTATCATTAATCACTTTATCCTGGTAAGGGTCATGGTATATCAGAGTCTTTAGGCTTTCAATTTTGGGAAAAGCTGACTAATAGCCAGCAACAGACAATAAAATCTTATACCAGAAGTCACACTTAACTCTTGCCTGACAGGTTATTCTGAGTCTCTGAAATGCAGAAAGTAATTTGGTATCTAACTACTGAATATTCCACATATTCTGTAAGCAACTAAATTAGTAGATACCTAGTCACAAAATCCTTGATGAAATCCCATACCTGACCCTTTATAAGATACAGATGAATGTTTCTTTTAACTGGTTTTAAGACATATGTTAGATGTTACGGTTGACCATATGTTTTTTTCTTATTCACAAAATGCACTAAGACTTGCCTTTCTAGTGTCTATTGTGTCCATCTTGAAATTGGCTGTATAGTGTACAATGAGTGTCGTGTCTGAAGTGGTCATGTGCTATTTGCAGAGTGTGCTACGAACGCTGTCCCTACAACCCAACTGCCGCCACCTTCCTGCTGTCGGCCATGTGGCACGGAGCTTACCCTGGATATTACCTCACCTTCCTCACTGGAATCCTTGTCACACTTGCAGCCAGAGCGGTGAGACATGTCACCCTTTCTTGCTATGTGGCATCACTCAATTTTATTTTGTTGTAATGACTGTCTTTGTAAATGCACGTCTTGTGTTAAACGTTCTGTTTTCTGCAGCCTGTCTCACCAAAGCACAAAGGAAAAATGTTTCAGTGTTTTGCAGACTGACAAAGTAATAAATCTTCAGATTCTGTGCTGAGGAGCTTTGCTTGCTTTGTCCTCATTTCAGATGAGACACAACGTGCGACCATATTTTCTGGGCTCCCCAACACACAAGCTGATCTATGACATCATCACATGGGCAGGAACTCAGATAGCCATATGTTACACAGTAGTGCCATTTGTGCTTCTCTCAGTGGCTCCATCGCTGAAATTCTACAGGTGAGCGATAATATGGGATTGTTGGAAACTGCATCCACACTTGTTCATAAGCGAGTTCACTGTGCTGTTACACGGCAGCTCTGTTAATGTGTGGATGAAGATGCAATGGTCTCAAGAGAAAGCTCATGCATTTTCCTTACCCACAGTACTGGAAAGACAAGGCCATGCACATGTGAGCAAGGTAATTTACTGCAGCAGAGACAAAATAGTGGCAGGATATGAGCAGGCTATTAGGCAAATAAAAGAGATCTATAGTGTAATATGAAGGATGGACAGCGAAGTACCCTGGAGCATATAAAGCATAGCCAATTAAATGTTTGAAAATGGCTTTAAGATGACTGGTTGCCTGCTTATTAAGCTCCTGGGCAGAATAGGTCATCAGAAGTGAGGTGCTCAGAAGCCAACAGGATGGATTTCAGATGAAGAGCAGTTTCATCTGCCACAAGAATAAGCCTAAATTTGCTACACATGCCAAGTCTCATATACCCACCCATCTTGGCCTTCTCTTTTTCCAGGTCATGGTATTTCTGTGGTCATATTGGCTGCCTCCTCCTGGTGGTAGCTCTGCCTGTAAAGCCCAGGCACCTGCGGACCAAGGAAATGTCCAGAAGCGAAGCACATCAGACACCTGACCAGCAGTTCCTTTCAGACACAGACGAAAACAGCAGCCTGAAGCTGAAGACCACATGAAGGAGTGGAGTCGGGGCCCAGTTGCCGAGCTGGGGAACTCTCCAACACCGAGACCACTGCAGAGGTTTTTTACTTTATTTTTTTGACAAAAGATGGACAGACAAGCGAAAAACGGCCACCTTCTGTCAGCAGCTATGGAGGGGGAGGATTCTTTTTTTTTTTTTTGCGGGAAGTTGTAGAACTGACACTGAATATAGGGGCACAAATTTGAAGTAGGCAGAAACGGGAAGTATTTAAGATCACCAAAGGGCCGAAACGATAGAGCTTGATAGAGGTTGAATTCTCCAGTTTGCTGAAACCTGCAAAATGGCTCTTATATTGCCTTAAACTATCCATTCAGCAGGTCCTTAAAACAGAGGTTCTATCAGGAGTGATTACACTTCAGAGTCAAGTCAGATGAGCTTTTGAATTGCACAGTGAGTCTGCAGGAGGCACTCTACCTTCACGCGTCAGTATTGAGAGTTTTTGTCCATGTTTAAACGCTGTAACCTCACAATCAGAATTGAGATCAGGGCAGATTTTAAATATTTTTGTGGTTGGGGAAAATGAGGACAGGTGCTGGGTCAGAGGCCAGTCTTCTACACAGCCTCGGACTTCTTTTCTTGCCGCTGTCTGGTCTGTCACACACTCTTCCCTTTAGCCAGGAGGCCCTGCAATCTTCACACCACAGGGACAGCCTGTGTTCTCTAGCACTGAGGGGCCTAGGTGTCTCACCTGCAGTCAAGTCCTTTAAAGTAGATTGGGATTTGATGTATTTGTGTTTGTTGTTGGAGGTTTCCCCAGCTTTCTTTGTATGAGTTGCACATTGCAGGTTTCTTAAGATGAGGAAAGTATCAGAGAATGTAGGCTTAAGACATAATGAACACTAGTTATTTTGTTATTGTGATATTTCAGCAGAGCAGATGTGCTGAAATAGTTAAGACATTGGATCAGTTTTGCTATTTAATTTGGAGAAACACTAAATCCTCTTTCACTCCCTGTTGGGTGTATGTTATATTTCAATTTGAAAAGTTGAGTTGATCAGAAATATCAGTTAATTTTCCGCAGCAAATTGCTATTTTTTCTCTTTCAGAATTGTTTCTTTTTGTTGTTAATTTTGACCAATATCGAAGTCATTGAATAGATTATGGAATGAATATTATACTTTAAAAAAAAATAAAACACTTAATTCCAATCTGAAAAAATAATCGCCACCTCTAACAATTTCATTTTTGCCTGTCCCTCCATTCCTTACTTGCTAGTCATATATTTAAAAAAAAAAAAATTCTGCACCTAGCGGCCCTAAATCATAGGATTTTAAAGTATCTTGACTAGGAGAGGCAAATCATCTGAATGAAGTTGAATAGGTGGAAGAAATCTGCAATGTGGGTGTGTAAGTGCATATTTTGTTTTTGTATATCATGATTAAAAAATGACTTTTTGACCGTTTGTGTTATTTTGGTGTATAATGTGATTAAAAGATCGATTCAATTTTATCTAAAGTGACAGATGCTGATTTTTACTAAACTTCACAGGGGTCTTGTGGTCATGGCCTTTTGCCAGTAATAGCGACTCACTGATGCCCCCTGGTGTTCATAACACAGAGCAACACAGTAGCTTTGTATGGTTGTGTAACAAATACATTAATAAGTGACTCCCAGCACCTCCCAGTGCAGCTGGCTGGTAATTCATTTCTTCCACCCTGAACGTGTGGCTTCCCTGAACCTGGACCTTCAGCAGTTCATGCCTTATCTGCAGGTACTACAACCATGGTGGGGAGAAATGCGTATATGTATGTACGAATGGTGTGACAAACCTGGGGTCTTTTCCTAAAGAGAAACTTGTTTAAAGTAGAAATGTAAGGATTATCCTCCCAGCGAATGAACAAGAAATGTGTGAAGGGCTGTATGGAAACACCTGGGGGGGATTTGTTGCTCTGAAAAAGATTTTCTTTAAAATAAAGAATTCTTATAACAAAAGCTGCCTGGACAATTTTTTTTCCTCCCCAGCAAATGTCAGAAGTTAGGGGCTTTTTAATTTTAGTAGGAGATCACAAAACCAGACAATGTTCTGCTTTGAGAACCCTTTGAAAATCCTTTGCCTCATTTGGATTCCTGTCCTTGAATCTGGTGTAGTTCAGGAACTTTTTGCTTATTGTATGACTTTCAGCTTGATTCCATTCTGGAGGGGGGTGTGACTAGAAGTCAAATAGCCAGAAATGTATTGCCAAGTTTTTACTTGCAGCTCTTCTTTTGTCAGTTATGAATCCTTGAATGGACTGCCACCAGCGTACATTACAGAAGAAGCTCCACAGTATATTCTCTTACAGACCTTCAAGTGCAAACTGCATATGAAAAATGTTCCACACAAGATGAGGGGAGAGAAGCAGCTTTCTGTCACTATGCACTGAAATTATGGAACAAAATTTTACTATGAATTAAATGAAAGCTCTGTGGTTATGTTAAAGTTGCTATAAGCATTTAATTAACATTAAAATGTAATTAAAAGCATATTTTTGTCTCAGTGCTGGTTCCTTTGGTCTGCTTTTTATTTTTAATTTTTTAATGATGTTTCTTATTGTACTTAAAAAAAAAAAAAAACAAAAAAACGTTCCGTTGTTCTAGGGGAAAAAATGCCAACAGGATGTTAATTCAGTTCTGAGAGGATCTTGTAAGGCTGAATTTCAATCTCTTCAGGTTGAGAAGAAACATCAGTCCACATGTGCAGGAACTCCAGTCATCAGGGAAAACTCCTTTTCACATGCTCTCATTTACATTGTAAAATGTCCCACGTCTAAGTTTCTCACTTTAATAAACAAACTTGTATGCACAACTGAATGGTGTGACAAACCTGGGGGTCATTTCATAAAGAGAGACTTGTTTAAAGCAGGCATGTTAGGATTATTCAGTGAAATGAAAGGTAAGGATTATGCTATTTTAATAAATCTATTTTTTGAAACATGTTTACAATGGGCTAACCTGAGGAAGCTTGCAACAGGAAATAGCCCTTTAGTACTGTAGTAAATTCACATGTAGGACTGCAGCACCCTCAGACTACATAGGGCCTTTTGACCTTTGCCTAGCTGTAGGATTGCAAAAAATGACACCACTATAGCAACTCCCCTGGGTACAAACTCTGACCTCCTGTACCAACGACCACAAACATATGTTGTGGTCTCTTGGTGAAGCTCCTTGGATCACTGCCATATGTCTGCCTCAGAATTTTACCATCAGTAGTTCCCTAAACTATGTTCCTTTGTCATGGTGGAAGCAATCCAAGAGATTTGTGAAGACAGACGTTTAATCCATCAGAGGTCTAATTCCCATGGACAGTAATCTTGTCTGAAGGGCAGAGCGCATTCTTGTACGCCGGTGCGCATTCCGGGTGTTTGCAGATCATGATCACCAGCTTTTTTATACTGTACCTGTTTTCTTATGAAAGGCTTTAATGCAAAAGCTGAACGCTATGTACACCCGTTCCTTGAATTAGTTAAAATACACATTTTTGATCATATCTTTTCCAGTTTATTTTTAATTGGATTTTCTCTACTGTAACACTTGGAGTGAATGTGACCTGGTTTTACTTGCTGAGCCAATAGATGTCAGTAAAGTGCACATAAATGGAACAGGACATTTTGAATCAGCTGGTCTGCAAAGTGTTTCCCCATTCATTCATTCATTCATTCATTTGTTTGTTCATTCATTTATTCAGTCATTCATTCTAGCTGGATTTGACCTTGGATTTTTACTCATGTATATAGTTTGGTAGTTCTTGCTATAGCAGCTCAGACTAGCCTTCTGCAATTCGTTCCTCAAAGTCTCATAATTCTCATGAAACAATGACCATTGACTTGAATGTAAGAAATCAAAAAGGAACCTATTCCTGAGCCACAGAAAGGTCACCAGTTTTTTTACCAAGTACAAAATGCCTGTTTTATCTTTTAAATACCGATGAAATGTTATTTGAAACCAAGTTTCGAATACCCCCAGTTTCCTGCCACAGTCCAAGATGTATTTCAAGTGAACTGGTTATTCTAAGGTGTGTATGTATGTGTGTTTCACACATTATGCCTGCAAGATCATCATTTAATTTCTATGACCCTGCAAAGAACCAACAATTTGAGAAAATGAGAAAAAAGTATTTTTTTTTACTTTTACTGTACATTTCTTTGCTTTAACCTGTATGTTTCTTCTTTATTTTAGTGCTGTCACATTACAGGCTTCATAAAATAAAGATTATTATTAAGACACACCCTGTCCCTTTTGTTTATGTATAATCAATCTTGTGTTTTCAAGCCCACCACCCATCCACACATCTCCTATCACCAAAGGTGACCAACAACTTCTTAATGAGGGAGGTGTAACTCAATGGCTGTAGGTGTTTGAACTTTACTTTAAAAACTATAGTAAAAGCAAGCATTTTCCGGGTTGATTAACATCAAGAACATAAACCAACTAAGCAAGATATTTGAAGCTCAGATTCATAAGCTCAAAATGCAAACTGCAGTTTGACTGACTACACAGAGCTACTAACTACTACTATCTCTTTTTCAGCATTTTAGAAAAGAGCATAAATCTCACCTCATCCTTCCTGTTATGGCCATGTCTGGTGTTGCTACCTGAGGTCTGGCACATGCAGACATGAGACCCACCAAAACAAGTTTTGGGGCTAAAATTGCCTTAAATGTGCTAAGAAACAATAAATACAGAATATGTCATTGGGAGAGTGTCTTTGACGAGACCAAATTTTGTTAATTGGTTCTTGTCTTATTTACCAAAACTTGGCTTATATGCCGCGCCAGCACACATGGGACTGCAACACCCCCAATTGCATCAGCATCACTGGAATGGCATCAGTACTTCATATTGTTTCTTTGACACCAGAAAGCAGATATTATCACATAACACTATATTTCCACCATTTCTATATCTATGAAGCTGAATCTCTTTGCTTTTCTGTTTGTTCTTTATGCACAGCTTTGTTTTTTTTAAGCCTCAGACTTGGCATATTCTTACACCAGGTTAGGTTTTTGAAAGGTCAAACACACACAGACACATACATTAGTGATGTGTGACTACAGGCAGTTTCCCATTGATTTGTGAAGATTAAGTCAAACAGGCCACTTCACACACACTTGCAGTGCTATACAAGTTACTGGTCGAGTCACACAATGCAACACAGAGTGCCACACACATTTGTGAGAAAGTGAAGATGTTCAACAGCACTAAGAATACTTATGTACTTAATGCAACCTTTTTAAGGCTAATACAATTTGGTCATATATGTTGTATCCTTTCTTTTTACCTTTCTATATTCTGACCCAGGCAGTGCAGGGTGAATCAGACAGTCCTTAATAATTAATAGTCAACGATGTTATAAAGAAAAAAAATGCATATATTAACTTATTTGTGACATAGTTTTTGGCAGAATATTGTAATTTATAATTGAAATGTTCTCAACATTAAACACATTTAGAGATTTGTATAAATAATGCAAGTAGCTAAGAAACCCTGTAACCAGCTGGCGAAGAAGCTGCACTTTCACTTCGGCAAGCCCTTCATACCCCTCCAAACACTGTTCCTGTCATTTAAAGAGAGATGGCCAGATCCTCTTAAACAAACAGTTGAGCTTTAATAAAAGTAAAACAAGAACCCCTAAAACTTGTAATCCTGCTTTTCTTTCTTTAAATAATTCTGTGTTGAAAATATCGTTGATTGTTGTTTAGGAACAACTATTTACAAACCAAAGAGACTTCTGACTATAATTGTGTTTCTGAACTGAGGAACCAGAGTTTTTGTTACTTTTACTTTATTTACCACAAGGGATGTTTCATGAACGCTCTTGGGAATTAAAGTCAAGAGAATTAAGATGCCATTTTTGTCACCAGTATTTTGGAGAGTATGGTGGATTGGGGTGGTGTTTAAAGTTGGATTGTTATGGTTGCTAGGATACCAGTAAACTACCTGTGCATCAGAACAGACACACTGTCACTGCTGGTATTCCCACTTAACTGTGTGCTGCATCAGGACAAAAAGAAAAAGTTAAGCATAAAGGTAAGGTGTGTGTTGCACATTTTATAAGAAATGAAAGAATATCCTTTATTGCAGTCTGCCTTTTTACACTTACATTTGTGCATCTGGCATACACAATGTAAGACAATGACCTTTGCTTTCAAAGTGAGCAAAGTACGTTTTGAAAAATGCACAAGGTTAAGTTTTCAGCTTATTTTATTTTATTTCATCCCTGCTGCAAACCCATTTTCACTGCTGCAGTTCTGTTTTTTTCTATGAAAGGAATAGAATACCCTGTTAAAAGCTTTTAATATTCCTGTGATGAAGAGTGGTTGCTGGTTACTGTTTTGTCATCCACTGACATTTAAGTCAGAGGTAAAACAACACACCAGATGCTAACTGGGTTCTATCATAAATTTGGTCCACTTTGGGGGAAAGTTTTTTTCTTTCAGAGATTGAGGATTAGATGGAGGCTTTCCTGTTTTCACAGTTGTGCTTGCTTACATATTTTTCAAATGCCACTTAAAGTACACAGGCCACTTGTATTATAAATGGCCCAATTACAAATTACAAAGATGCAAACATTTTCCATCTTATTTATTTTATTTAAATTTGCTTTCTTCATCAAATTTTATTAATGTTTTTTGCAAAGCAAATGTGATCTGTGTTCTGGCTTCCACCAGGTAGATGTCAGTAAAACAACCAAACAGAATAGAGAAAAAAATATAACAAAAAATACTTTGTAAGACTTCTATTCTGTTTGGTTGTTTTACTATTTTTTCAGAACCTAGTGAATAAATCAGGGGTGTTTTATTTGTTAACATGCTTCAAAAAGTTTTGATGAACTAAATAAATATATGTATTATGAGTTCCATGTCTCTTATTGCATGGGGAGTGTTCTGGACCAAAGACACATTCACTCATTGTTCAAAGGTGTGTGTGTGTGTGTGTGTGTGTGTGTGTGTGTGTGTGTGTGTGTGTGCGTGCGTGCGTGTGTGTTTGGACCAAGGCTTACTACCCCACCAGGTGCAGCAAAGTGTAACCATGGTGGACACCACCACCTCCATTAAGAAGACCACCCTGGCTATCCAGAAACTCTTCAGCCTTGTAGAGGAGAGGAACCTTTCTGCTGTCAAGGCCCACCTGGACAAGTTCAAAGGAGTGGACAACTGGAATGATGTGAGTAGCTAGAAGACAGTCTTTGTACGTGCAGCCTACACTTTTCTGTATTGTGTGTTATAAGGGTCTCTGTATGTGTTCCTCCATGGGTGAAGTCTATCGGCCTTTTTGTGTGTTTGACAGTTTCCGTGCATGGGTTAATAAAGTTATAGCCTATCTTGTCCTGTCCTACATAGAGTCCATCCGTACTTCTTATTCCTTTCTCCAATCTCTTCTCAATTACATAATTGGCTAATCTAATATACAGGATGTAAAATGAAGATATGATGACACACAAAGTACATTAAAGGATAAAACTGCAGCTTTTTGTCCTGTGTTGAACGTTTTCTGTAGCACACTTCAGGTTGTACTGGGATGTCAATGTGTCAATGTGTAAACAGCACTGACTGGGTCAGTGGGAATAAATTAAATTGAAACCAACCAACATACACACACACACACACACACACACACACACACACACACACACACACAGACACACACACACACACACCTTATGAGACAATTTCTCAGATGATCCTGCTTTAGTGTGCCTTAATGAAATAAACTGTTGACCTGCAGTGCATTTTAGAAGTATTTAACTTACAAGTACCTTGCTAACTGACATTACATAAAAAGCCAGATTAGAACATGGGTCCTTTGACTGGAAGGCAATGGGTCCAACAACTGAGCTGCCTTCTGCCCCTTTCAGAAGGACAAAGAAATTGTTATTAATGTAGCAGGAATAAAGCAATTTGGTTTCTGGTGTCCACAGAATGGACAGACTCCCCTGATGCTGGCTGCTGAACAGGGCAGTCTGGAAATTGTGCAGGAACTCATCAGGAGGGGAGCAAATGTAAACTTGGACGACATGGTGAGTATGGCATCACTCACAGGCCTTCTTGAATTTTGACTGTAAAGGTGTTTGTGTCTCTATGACAACAGCTTCAGATTTAGGTCTCCAAGGTAACAATGACTTCTACACCTCTCTGTGTCATGCAGGATTGCTGGTCAGCTTTGATCTCAGCAGCCAAGGAGGGGCATGTGGACGTGGTGAAAGAGCTGCTGGAGAGCAGTGCCTACATAGAGCACAGGGACATGGTGAGATTCATACGGATTGAATCTCCACCCCGTGCACTTTGTACTGCAGTGCTGCCCTTATTTCTGCTTTGGATAACAGCCATAATCATTCAAATGCTGAAGCAGGCTTTTAATTCTGATTTTATCACTATTTTGTAAACCATATGCTCCCAGTGTCTTTAAACTTAATATTTTGTTGGTTAAAGATGAACATCAAGCAAATATAATGCTGAGGCCCTTTGTAGTTATTCCATACCTGTAGTTTGTGCAAACTGGAGCATGACTGTTATTGAAGACAGCAATCACTACCTGTATTTGTAACTTACTATTTGCAAATGTGTATACCCATATCCCCGCATCCTACACAGTTCAAAACCAAAACAGTGGATTGTGGGTAACTTTAAATTGACTCCTTATATGTAAGTAAACTGGCAGCAGTACTCATTTTGTATTCATTAAGTACCAGATCAATGGATGCTTTGTATTCACATGACTGTATTGACTCTTGAGTTTTTAGAACCTTGCAGCATTAGTGCACCGTTTCCCAGCATGCTCCCTGATAGCTTGGCCTTGTTTCCCTCACCATGGTGACCACTTTTCAGTGGTGCATGCAGGGCTAAATATTGTAGTTTAGGCCTGAAGATGTGACTGATGTGTGTCCGTGGTCCTCCAGGGCGGATGGACTGCACTCATGTGGGCGGCATACAAGGGCCGTGTGGAGGTGGCCAAGATCCTGCTGGAGAACGGCGCCAACCCCAACACAACTGGCCAGGTGAGTGGTGACAGAGATGGCTATTTTGTAGAGGCTGGCTACAGGTACACATTTCTAAAGCACTGAAAATCAAACTGTACCAGGTTTCATTTTGGGATTTAATCCCAACCTGGAGTCCCTATATTTAGTAGTATGTAATGTGTAGTAGAAATGAGGAAACCGTTGAGTTGTGGATTTACATTTAAAGTTGGCGAGTTTTTCTGTTCCGTCTGCCACCCCAGCAGTATAGTGTGTATCCCATCATCTGGGCAGCCGGGCGAGGACATGCACAGATTGTTCACCTCCTGCTACATCACGGAGCCAAAGTCAACTGCTCTGACAAGGTGAGGTGATGATGGAAGGTCCAGGCTGCACTAGTAGTGCCTCTGCATCCATCAAGATTTATGATGACCTTATGATGGTCAGCTTTCCTTTGCAGCATGGCACCACTCCGCTGATTTGGGCAGCCAGGAAGGGTCACTATGACTGTGTGATGCACTTGTTGGATCGCGGTGCTGATGTTGACCAGAAGGGAGCAGTAGGTGACACTAATCTGTTTAACACACACACACACACACACACACACACACACACACACACACACACACACACACAAAAGAGTACACATATAGATTTACTACTTTCAACAAACACATTACATAAGGCTTTTTGATATTCCTTGCCTTTTCATGTCCTTTCTCTGTGTGGTCCTTCAGAACTCCATGACAGCGCTGATTATGGCTGTGCAGGGTGGCTATATGGAGGTGGTGAAGGCACTTCTTAGGAAAAACCCTAATGTGAACATGACAGACAAAGATGGAAACACAGCTCTGATGATTGCTGTCAAGCAGGGCCAGACGGAGATTGTACAGAACCTGCTGGATGCCGGTGCCTACGTCAACATTCCAGACAGGGTGGGTCATAAAGGGCAATAACAGCCCAGATTCACAGGATGCTTTTATCTATTGTCAGAAGCAGTTAGCAACATCCCTGAAATACAGTCACTTAAATGTTTCATCTGAAACAGTAGTAGATTTTTTTCTAAATTACATTCAGTAATTATACACACTGGCTTCTCAATTTACTGTCACTACTGGTGCCAGAAGTCTTTTGTAACTTGTTTTGTTGGTACCTCTAAGTCACAACCAATAATACAGATGTCATTCATTCTTCAGGTTCTATAAAAATTTGGAATAGAGTTATAAATACAAATACTCCACTCAGCTTTAAAAATGATTAACTGAAATTGATTAAAATTTAAAATAATATAACATTACATAAATTAAACAGTCTTCATAAACATATTCAATGCTGATTGTTAACCACTTAATTCCATTATCATGTTCACCGTTTTACTATTCATCAATACTGATGAAAACTGGATAAACCCCTGGATAAACTGCAAACCCCATAAAAACTCTTCTGCTGTAACCAGTATAATTTTCTTTTGTGATAAATAATGTATTTTCAATTCAGTTCAATTCAATTTATTTCAGTCCAACTCAATTAAACTGAATGAACAAATCTGGTCCCACATACCTATTCTAGATGGCAGCATAAATAAAATGTGTATTTGCTACAGAAATCCATCCATCCATCTATTCGTCTATCTATCATCCATCCATCATTAACTGCTTCTGGTTGAGATGCTGGTGTCCAGAGCTTAAAAACAGAAATTAGATAATAATTTAACTGGAAGAAAACTGTTTGAATCTTCTCAAATTCATAGCATGACCGTAACAGAAAGAGCCACATTGTGTATTTAAAGTAGTAGAAAAATTAGTTTTGAACACAGTTCTAAAAACAAAAGCTTGAACATTTATGCTGTTTTACTATGAAGGACTTGTTAATACCATGTTTGAGGAGCCTAACAGTGCTGTGCATTTTTCTGTATATCCCGGCTCTCAGAATGGAGACACAGTGCTCACTAGAGCAGTGAGAGGAGGCCATGTGGAGACTGTCAGGGCGCTGCTGCAAAAATATGCTGACATTGACATCAGGGGACAGGTAGGTATGTTTGGGTTGGGGGAGTTACAGAGGGCTTGCTGTCCCAGCCCTGAATACCAGGATCCTGTCTGACATCCCCACCCTATGAGCACAAGGAGTAGATGTAGTCATGCTTCTTGTCTCATCACCTCCATGCATTAGGGTTTCCCACATGCAAACATCATTGCGGCTTGCATGAACTTACCCATATCATGACAGATCTTGACCTTGTAGTTCCTCTGTGCTGTAGGACAACAAGACTGCCCTCTACTGGGCTGTGGAGAAGGGCAATGTCACCATGGTGAGGGACATCCTGCAGTGCAATCCTGACACAGAGACTTGCACTAAGGTGAGGGATGCATCAGGGTCATACACACTTCTGTGTGTTCATAATTTTTATTGACGTGTTCTTATTGTAGGCACACGCCATAACTTTATTTCATCCAAGAAAACACTGATACACAGATGTATGACCTGTGTTTGTGTACGTACTGTTTTTCAGGATTCTGAGACACTGCTAATCAAGGCCACCAAGATGAGAAACATTGAGATTGTAGAACTACTTCTGGACAAGGGGGCCAAGGTGTCTGCTGTAGACAAGGTAGGACATTGAAGGCAGAGCTCTGTCTTGCAGAGTGGCTGCTAAACTAAAAGCTCCAGCTTTGCTGCTTGTCTGCTTCTCTGATTTTTCTAGCTGGGTGGCAAAAAGGAGCTGGTGGTTTGGACTCTTTTGACCAAATAACTTGATAAATATGTTGCTGTTAACTGCAAATGAGAGGATATATGATTTTTGTGTCCTTGGTGAATGTTTTACCTCTTTGGTGCCAGAAAGGGGACACGCCTCTTCACATCGCTATCCGGGGAAGGAGCCGTAGGCTGGCTGAGCTCCTGCTTCGCAACCCTAAGGATGGACGCCTGCTGTACAGGCCAAACAAAGCGGGAGAGACGCCCTACAACATTGACTGCAGCCACCAGAAGAGTATTCTCACTCAGATCTTTGGAGCTCGTGAGTAGCACCCTCCCTTCTTACTTATCACTGTGTGTCTGGTTACTTTTTCCTGGTGCAGTACCATTTATGCTCATTCAACTAAAGGTACGCATTTCCCGATGTCTGGAATTCTTGGCTATTTATTTATTAATGCATATATTTATCAACTTTCTTTTGTAAAGTTGATAACAGCACAATTTACAAAGTTGATTAAATGATCTTTTTTATGAGCACAACATAAGAAAGTAAGAAGAAAGTATGGTTCCTAACTGTTGTTCTCCATCTGCTCCAGGCCACCTGTCTCCCACCGAGTCAGATGGCGACATGTTGGGCTACGACTTGTACAGCAGCGCACTGGCGGACATCCTTAGCGAACCCACAATGCAGCCCCCCATCTGCGTGGGGCTGTACGCTCAGTGGGGCAGCGGCAAGTCATTCCTGCTTAAGAAGCTGGAAGGTTAGACTTCTCCACTGTGGGATTTTGTCGTCTCACTACTGCCGCCTCTGTTGGTTTGCAATTAAATTTTGTTCACTTGTAACTACACGTTAAATAAACAGTGCAAGCTGTATTATCCAAACACCACTAGCACTTTTAGAATTATCTTTGCATTCTGTTGTTACTACATCCTGAAAAAACACTGAAAATGTATAATTTGTTATGTGCTAAGTGTCTGCAAACCGTTCAGTCTTATTTGTATATAAAATGTTTCTTGAATTATGCAACGCTAGCTGTAAGGAATAACTTTTTAACTTTTAAATAATTAAGTCTCATAATGACATACTTTCATAAAGATTAGAAATCCATCATCTGTTGGTAAAGTGCGATTTGATTCCAGTTTGAAACTGCACACACTTGACCCCAGTGTGACCCTGCCGTGCTACTTTTCTTCTCCCTCCTTGAAGATGAGATGAAGACTTTTGCCGGCCAGCAGGTGGAGCCCCTCTTCCAGTTCTCCTGGCTGGTGGTCTTCCTGTCACTCCTGCTTTGTGGATCTGTTGCCCTGGTGCTGGGCTTCACTGTGGACCCCCGGCTGGCAGTCGCCGTTTCCCTCAGTTTGCTGGCCTTGCTGTACCTCTTCTTTGGTAATCCCCCACGTCCCGTGTAGTTGCTATATGTCCATGTGGTCTGTGCATCTGTGTTGTATGGATTTTGTAATCTGACTCTAAAATTTGGTGTGGTGCCGAAGTTGAATGTTCTGCTGCCATCAGATAGTGCTGTTGTAACATACGTGAAAATCTTGACACTTGCCCTCATGCATGGATTTTTTTTTTTGTCCAGAAATCAATCCATTATGAATAACTGCTTGTTTAGTTAATGGTTGCAGTGTGGTGTTTTTTTTTTTTTTCTTCCAGTGAATCTAATATGTTGGGTCTTGAGAATTTCATTAAATACAAATTAGTATTTTTTTNGTCCAGAAATCAATCCATTATGAATAACTGCTTGTTTAGTTAATGGTTGCAGTGTGGTGTTTTTTTTTTTTTCTTCCAGTGAATCTAATATGTTGGGTCTTGAGAATTTCATTAAATACAAATTAGTATTTTTTTCTTTAAGTAACAATACTAGCTGAGCTGTTAAAAAATTGGCTGTACAGCAGGACAAAGTTGTAGGTTTTTAGCTCTAACTCTAGACTGTTTCTAGCTACTTCCTTAGGNTTAGTATTTTTTTCTTTAAGTAACAATACTAGCTGAGCTGTTAAAAAATTGGCTGTACAGCAGGACAAAGTTGTAGGTTTTTAGCTCTAACTCTAGACTGTTTCTAGCTACTTCCTTAGGTGGTTTTCAAACCAACCATACTGGCAGATTGGTGAAAGACAAAAGGCCAGTTATAAAGATGTTCAGCACAGCAGAGTGAATAGAGGGTTACAGTATCTGTGTTTCTTCCTTGCAGTGGTTGTGTACTTTGGAGGACGCAGAGAGGGTGATAGCTGGAACTGGGCCTGGGTTCTCAGTACCCGTTTGGCACGCCACATTGGATACCTGGAGCTGCTGCTCAAGCTGATGTTTGTGAACCCCCCTGAACTCCCCGAACAGACGACTCGTGCCCTACCTGTCAGGTAGTCAGAGCGCATCAAAATCACCCTGTATAGCTGGTTAAATTTCTAATTATACTGCCTGTCTATTGCTTTCAGTGTCATTTTAAGCACAATTGCACATATTTAGAATTAAAGGGTAAAAGGCATTGTATGAAAAATATCCTGAAATGCACAATTTCTCCATAAATTTAAGTGTAAATACATGAGGAAAGTGTACTTTATTGACACCCTGCTTGTCTTTTCCATAATTTGCATTGGTGGCTCGACAGGTTCTTGTTTACAGACTACAACCGATTGTCCAGTGTGGGTGGGGAGACCTCCATGGCAGAGATGATTGCCACACTGTCAGATGCCTGTGAGCGCGAGTTTGGCTTCTTGGCCACAAGGCTCTTCCGGGTCTTCAAGACAGAGGATACACAAGGTGAATGGTGATGGCATGGTGGGGGGACGCAATGAGACGGTAGTGAAGGCTGATGACAACGATGGGGTGGGGGGTGTGATGGGATGGAGTATGCTTGCAGACACCTGAACTATTTGCAGAGTATACAATGAACTGTCTTTGAACTTCTTATAATGAAATGAGAAATTATGAACAGTTTTATAAGGTCAGACTTTATGAAAGCTTTTGTCTCTATATTATTAAACTCTGCAATTATGTTAATTTTTGGAAGCATATTAAGCCTTCTGCTCACTGTCTGTTTGACCAAGCTGTATCTTGCAACAAAAAAGAATCAATATTGCATGAAAATGAAATCAAAAGTATAATTACAGTAATTGAATAATTTTATAATGACTCTTAATTCAGATGTTGCCAACTAAATCATCTTCACTGTTTCATTGTTGGGCTCACTTGTGGTTTTGATGAGTCGCTTTATTGTTTTATGTCCAGGGAAGAAGAAGTGGAAGAAGACATGCTGTGTGCCGTCCTTCATCATCTTTGCATTCATCCTGGCCTGTCTCATCACGGGCATGACGCTGCTGGCCGTCTTCAAGGTGGATGGCCGTAACAGGACTGTGAATGCGGTGCTGGTTGCCATGGCAAGTGTAGTGGGTCTGGCACTGGTGCTCAACTGCCGCACATGGTGGCAGGTTCTTGACTCAGTGCTCAACTCACAGCGGAAGCGGCTCCACAGCGCTGCTAACAAGATGCACAAGCTCAAAAGTGAGGGCTTCATGAAGGTAAGAACGTGTTAATATGGCACATGTGTCCACATGCTGTTTTTATCCCTTGTGTTCATGAACACATGTGCCTGTTCACTCCTTTAGAATAATGTTAACACATAATTACACTTATATTCTTTCTGACTCTTCTGAATAGTCAGAATTGTTTTTCCTGAGGTAAATACAGATCTATAACTTCTGTAGTCTCTTCTTTCCCTCCTTTTAAAAGGTGCTGAAATGTGAGGTGGAACTGATGGCCAAGATGGCAAAGACCATTGATGGTTTCACACAAAACCAGACGCGCCTGGTGGTCATCATTGATGGTCTGGACTCATGTGAGCAGGACAAGGTGCTACAGATGCTGGACACGGTGAGCAACCCCTGTCCCAAGTCCTGGTAATATGTGTCATGTCCCCAGAGTTTGCACCTTCTTCATAGCACATTTTTCAGAAAGCTACTGGCAGGTGCTCGGCATATTGAACTGGAAAGCCCCCCCCCTGAAAATAATAATAATAATAATAATAATAATAATTGTTATTATTATTATTAATACAGCTGTTGAAGTTTAAACCCTGGTGTTGTGACTGTGTTTAATCTGATCACTCTCCAATAATGTCTCCCCAGGTGAGGGTACTGTTCTCTAAGGGACCCTTCATTGCCATCTTCGCCAGTGACCCCCATATCATCATCAAAGCTATCAACCAGAACCTGAACAGTGTTCTGCGTGATTCCAACATTAATGGGCATGACTACATGCGCAACATTGTCCACCTGCCTGTCTTCCTCAATAGCCGGGGCCTTAGCAGTGCCCGCAAAATGTGTGCACCCGCACCTACTTCTGCTAATGTACCTGCTAACGGGGAGGCTGGCAACTCTGAAGGTAATGCCAGTACCGTTAAGCTTTATTTTTATTAATTTTTTTTTAATCCACCTTTCTTTTTTTTTTTTTTTTTTTTTTTATTCCAANTGCCAGTACCGTTAAGCTTTATTTTTATTAATTTTTTTTTAATCCACCTTTCTTTTTTTTTTTTTTTTTTTTTTTAATCCAACTCTAGTGTGTGACAGTTCTAACATTTTTGCTGCAATGCTTCGGCCTTCTGATGAAGTGACATTAGTAAATTTTATGCAGAATGATTTGGGTCGTGTTCTTAATATGGTAGTTTAAAAAATGTGTCACCAATAAGCATGTATGTCTACAGGTCATTGGTAACTCATGTATGCATGAGCATTTAACCATATACACTCCTCATGATTAAAAACTGTTAAGTTATATGTTTTCAAAAACATTTTCCTGGGTTTTTTTTATTTTTATTTTTTTTTTTTAGTTTAATATTTTCTTGCCTTTTGCCTACAATTTTTCTCTGTAGTGGAGTAAACATGACTTTACACATAGAGGCTTTGGATATCTCTGTAATGGCCCTAAACAAAAGAAGAAAATGGAACTACCTCAGTTCATTGTACATCCACAATGTACAGTGTGTTTTTGAGTGTTGGTAGTCAAAACTAAGGGGTGAAATATTGTGGAATGAATTGTTCAAAAATCTGTTCTGAGTACCAGTTTTTTAAAAATGATATCTATATCCAATTTTTTATTTTTTTATTTATTTA
Organism: Arapaima gigas; assembly: GCA_900497675.1. Classification (NCBI taxonomy): domain Eukaryota; kingdom Metazoa; phylum Chordata; class Actinopteri; order Osteoglossiformes; family Osteoglossidae; genus Arapaima; species Arapaima gigas. The sequence goes on from UFQX01000018.1 coordinate 1,188,908, forward strand.
TTTTTTTTTAGCAGAACCTAACCTTTAGGGGGTGGTTGTCTGTCTATTCTATATCCTAGAATGTTCTAGGATGTAGATGGATTTTGCAGGGCTAGAATGGGTTGCAAACCAGCAAAGTCCAAATCATTGGTGCTGAGGAAGGGAACACTTATGGACACGTTCCACTTTAGCATGGGGAATACACTGATTCTATCCATTTTCAAGAAGCCAGTGAAGAGCTTAGGTAAATGACTTGATTGCAGCTTGATTGATACAGTGGCAATTCAAACAACTTGCAGGTTGTCAGAGAGGTGACTAGCAGCAGTGGATGAGCCAGGACAGACAAATTTATAGTATGAGTATAACAGTACCCCATGGTACGATGAGTTTAATAGAACAATGCTGTTCAAAAGGCTGGAAGGATGCTATGTGCCCCTTGAAGTAGGCTGTAGGGGTTTTGTAAATGTACAGAACCTATATGCTGGATGTCACAGGCAGCTAGAAGAGAATGGCTGTGAAAGTTGTTACTGAGGCTCCTGAGAAGGCCTCTACAAGGATAAACCAAAAGTCACAACTATCACCACTACAAACGGAATAGATTGTGGATGCTTTTGACTTACCTTTGTTAAATAGCTGTGGATCAGGAGTGGTGTGCCATGGGTTCAAGGTAGTGCTACTTGGAACAAGCAGGTGCCTGATCAACCCTGGGGGGTTCACCTGGGCAAGAGTTTAAAAGACTTGGGGCAGCTTGTGACGTCAGACAGTATCACTGATGATGTGTCTAGTTGTATCACAAGATGTGTAATATAAATGATTAAGCTGTTATTGATGGGTGAATTTGGAGTTTCAGTCAAATTTATGAACACATTTCTCAGTTTTCATAGTTTCATTAGTTGTTTAGCTAATATGTGTTAGTATGTATGTATGTTTGTATATATGTTTAGTCCATACATGTATATTTGTATGAAAATGATTTGTGTTTATGGTAGCAGAAGTACAAGGTACAGTTATCTGTCATCTCACCAGGTTGGCATGAAGACCTAGACAGGAAGCTTTCTCAGCACAGTCTTGGGGAACTGACCAAATTTGGCAGCAAGACCACACTCAACAGGAGGGTAAGACCTTCCTTAGGATTTCTCTCTCTCTCTCTCTCTCTCTCTCTCTCTCTCTCTCTCTCTCTCTCTCTCTCTCTCTCTCTCTCTCTCTCTCTCTCTCTCTCTCTCTCTCTCTCTCTCTCTCTCTCTCTCTCTCTCTCTCTCTCTCTCTCTCTCTCTCTCTCTCTCTCTCTCTCTCTCTCTCTCTCTCTCTCTCTCTCTCTCTCTCTCTCTCTCTCTCTCTCTCTCTCTCTCTCTCTCTCTCTCTCTCTCTCTCTCTCTCTCTCTCTCTCTCTCTCTCTCTCTCTCTCTCTCTCTCTCTCTCTCTCTCTCTCTCTCTCTCTCTCTCTCTCTCTCTCTGTGCTTCTTTTAAAAATGGTACTTGTGTCAGGACCCCTGTGTGCCATTCTGTGCTGTGGTTCATGTTAGTTTCTCTCCCCACAGGACACGTACAGGCGGAGGCAGATGCAGCGGACTGTAACACGCCAGATGTCCTTCGACTTGTCAAAGCTGCTGGTCACTGAGGACTGGTTCAGTGATATCAGCCCCCAGACCATGAGGAGATTACTCAACATTGTGTCTGTTACAGGTGACCTTGTGGGGATGTTCTTGACATGGAGAGGTGCAATGCCACAGCTGATGGGTTGAGAATACATTAAGAAACTGTAGTCTGGACACAGTCCCACCACATGTTCTATCTGTACATTGTTGAAATGGTCACTGTGGAAGTGTTTATGAACGCTCATTAGCTCCAGTTACTGCCATAGTTCTTACCACAATGAATCCTAATTATATTCCTTTCCATAACAAAGGAGTTAAGCTGTGGGGAACATAAGAAAAACTGATGTATCTTTTAGAGATTGTTTTTCTTTCCCAGTCAAGTTCTCATTCATTCTTGTAAATGTTCCACTCTCTGCTGGTAGGCCGGCTGCTCAGAGCAAATCAGATCACCTTCAACTGGGACCGCCTGGCATCCTGGATAAACCTGACTGAGCAGTGGCCCTACCGGACGTCCTGGCTCATCCTGTTCCTGGAGGAGACAGATGGTGTCCCTGACCAGACCACACTCAAAACTATTTACGAGAGGTGAGCCCAAGTTTAACAAGTACTGCAGTGCTCCCTGCCTTAAGGGTATGCATTGAGGATGTAAACGAACAGAACTCGCACACAAGTTGGAAAGCACTGTGAATTATGCAGGTAGTGGACAGCATTGAAATAGTAAACTTGCACTGGTAATATTACATAGATCAGATAGCCAGTTTTATCAGGTGAAAATAGAGCAGTTTTGCTCTTGCACACAAATTTTCTCCTGGTGTGCTGACTTGTTACACCGCTGCATGTGTATACAGCTGATTTGCGCTCTGTCCGATGATCCCCTGTGTGCTGCATATGCTAGCAGGTGTTTTACAGTGCTTTTACGACATTTGGGAAAGTTGCTTTGGGCTCCTGGTGTGGGAAGCATCACTTTTTTTTTTTTTTTTTTTTTTTTTTTTTTTTTTTTTTTTTTTTCCCCCCCACCATGTGGCCTTTTCAGGAGCCAATTAGACATGTAAATTGAGAGATGACTGTACTTCTCTTCAGGACATGTATTGCACACTGAGAAGGATAGTGTAAAATGTCATAAATGTTGTGCAATGGTTTCACATCTTGAGCAAATNGATGACTGTACTTCTCTTCAGGACATGTATTGCACACTGAGAAGGATAGTGTAAAATGTCATAAATGTTGTGCAATGGTTTCACATCTTGAGCAAATGGAGAAAAAATACAGAAGAGTGATTTTGTGTGAAACTAATAAAATCACATTTAAAACATGAGAACTGCTTAGGGAGACTCTGAAAGCCTTAAAATGTATTTTGTTTTCATGCAAGTTACCTGCTGTCTATTTTTTGCTGTACCAGTCTGGTTACTCACAGGTTTTTATTAGGGAAATCCAGAGGAAAAATGATGACATTTATTAACAGATAAATGGTTCTATGCGTTAAAGACAAATTTTGACTATGCACAGCCATAGGGAAGGAGAATATATTTTTATTGAGTGGAAAATGTCAGGCAATAGGACACTTGTAAGTACAGTCAAATATGATAAAAGCTAAAAGTACTTAGTCAGTGCGGACAATATAAGAAGCCATTATAAGTGAAAATACTTCTATTTCTCAGTTGTAAGTAGCTATGGAAATTGTTTTTCAGCTTTTGTAAGAATTTTCAACTTTTAATGCTGACATTCTGTTTTACAAAGCTTAGTTAACAGGTGCTCAAATCTTACTTATCTTCCATTCTGCCTAATGAGAAAATCTCTTTTCTCCAATTGATTGTAGAATGCATGTACCATGGACACAAAATCACTATCTTCTCATGTGCTATACATAATACTGGATTTCTCATCAAACAAATGGCAGGATTTCAAAGAATATCCCAACAACCAAAGATGTGGAACCCTTGCTAGAGATTGATGGAGATGTGCGAAGCTTTGAGGTCTTCTTGTCTTCCCGAACCCCCGTCCTCACAGCGAGGGACATAAAGACCTTCCTCCCCTGTACTGTCAACCTGGACCCTAAGCTCAGGGAGATCATTGCAGGTGAGGGTCATGCAGTACATCTTCACATTTAGAATATGAAGATGTTTGCAGTGTGTATCTGCAGAGATGACTAATGCGGGAATTTTCTTCTTTCTGCCGACTCAAAATATTGTATCATGGTGCTGTGAAGTTTGGTATTTCCCAAATGTTGAGACAGCCTGCTGCAATCATCATCTTCTGAAACTATATGAAGAACTTTAAAAAATAAGTAGGTGAAAGTAGTTTGACAATGATGCAGGATTAGGACATATAGTAATACATTTTTGTTTTCTGTGGTGGATGAAATGCTTGCTGCCTCATAGAGGCATAGAGATTAGTCATTGTGTTTTATCTTTACATACTAGTGGTTGGTCAGTTATTTTAATCTGCCTTCCTTTTTATCTCTTTCGCCCCTTCCCCAGATGTGCGAGCAGCCCGGGAACAGATGAATATGGGGGGTGTGACCTATCCTACACTGCCCCTGCAGGATGCCCCTGCCCGAGCACCTTCTGTTTATAGCCAGCATTCCTCAGCTTGTTCTCCCACTGCTTCCTTCAATGGCCCTTACAACCAAGTTGGAGTGGTGTCCCCCCAGCCTCCTAGTAGTTACTTCAGTGGTATGACTGGGCCTCAGCACCCTTTCTACAACAGGGTGAGTCTCTACAGCCTTTTTTACTGCCTTCTACCACTATATGAGTCTGTAAACCCCTTTATAAGAATATTCTACTACTGGGCTTGTCGCTATACCGCTATTGCTTTTTCTTCACAATGAGACTCTGCACAGCTCTGTGCCTCTTTCTCTACCAGTAAATGTGATCTTCACATTTTGGGCTTGTGCTATCTATTGCTATGGGGTAAAAAGCTTTCAGTGGTCTCTGGATAAGGACTCAAGATCTGAAGTGTCTGTCATCCACTCAATTTAATTTAATTTAATTTAATTTATTTAACACTTCCTTCTTTATCTCATTTTGTTTCTTTTGATTATTTCATCAGTTCTTTCAGTGAGGTGCTTTTGTTGGTGTAAACCCATTGCATTGCATTTCCTAAATTTGTTTTCCTTTTCCTTCCTCGGACCTCCCATCTGTAGCCATATTTCCCCCATCATGTTTATCATCTGCCAAGGCAATATGTTGGCAGCGCCCATCATGCCCTGCCACGCCCTACCATTAAAACTGGCTTTCCCAGAGATCCCAGCAGTGGACTTGTAAGTACAGTGGTGTTGCTGAAAGTCATGGACCGCCTTGGTAGTATGTAGTAGTAATAACACAATAACGCACAACCCCTTCAGTGACAAGTACGTTGTGATATGCTCCGTTTACTTTGGTACAAACTTATAAGATGTCATCTTTTGGTATGGAAACAGTTTCATAGTACACATTTTCCATGCAGCATTTATCTCGGAACTCTGGTCAGTTATTGTCCAGCCAACTTTCCTTTGAAACAGTTCTTTCAAGGGATGACTGCTGCTCTTAACAAACTGGCAAAAAATGAGAGAACTGCTATCTGGGTTTAGGGTGAAGTCTGCTTTTAAAAGGTTTATGTTTATGTACATTGTGAATACATGTACCTCTGTATTAAGTTTGGTTTTTTTCCCTTTTATAAATAATTATTGATAAATAAATGTAATCTAAAATAAATCACAGGAACATTTATACATCCACATGCTCCTGTCATGGAAGAAGTTGACAACCTCTGCCTCAGAGAAGTCACATGTATGAATGGATAGCTCATTCAGAAAACACCCTACAGACATTCCCTGCAAGGAAATGTTGGTTGGCACATAACTGGTCGGAGTCTTTTCCAGTCTTTAACTAAGTTGGGGAAGTAGGGATTCTGTCTTTCAGCAAGGTTAATTCAGTCTGGGGGTCCTATCTATGATCCTGCCATTGGTGCCTGTCAAGTCCATTGTTGATGTGTGTGCGCATGCATGTGTGTGATTGGTCACTCCTGTGTGACAGTATGCTTTTTACTGATGTTACTTTTACCCAAGTACAGGACCAGCCTCTCCTTGCTCTTAAGAGGTTATATATGTGCTTAACTAAAAAGAACCATTGTATGTTTTCTATTCTGGTCCAAGTACCTTTGTAAGAAAGGGCACCAAAGCACTCCCACAGCAGTTATCGCACCTAGGCTGTGGTAGTTAAGTGTGTGAAACTGGAAGTGGAGGGTGTGTTTTACTGGAATAGCAGTTAAAGTGAACTGAATCAAAGTATTTAAAAGGCAGCAGGTTAAGGTTTAAAAAAAAGAAAAAGAAAAAAGGTTTGCATAGATTGTCTTCCACATATCACAGACCTTGGCTGAGTGTGTTTTCCCTTCCACAATGTTTTAAACCTCACTGGTTTCCTAACGTTTTCTGCTACATCTCTCTCCTTTTTCTCCCAAAGCACTTTAGGACACATTCTTTCAGACAGAAGAAGGTACAGAACCCTTCCAACTTGCTTATGCCAGTTTCCTGCCCCCTTTTTGCTATCCTCCTAATTGAAAACTAATGCTCTCTTGTATTCTGACTGCTGACATCCCTGCATGCTCTGTGGCAAAAATGCCGTGTATCCCTAATTATAAGGAATTGAGACAATAACCAATAGTTGTAAACTGAATGTCCAGCTTTAACCATTGACACTGAACTTTAATCACCTGTGGGATAAAGTACAGAAGAGGTCTTGGCTGGTAGCAGGTGGGCTCCTTTTGCTTCCTAGTTTAGATCCTGTGCTGTTATGTGAGCTGCATTCCTTTCCTTGCACCTCCTGGAACACCTGCCTCAGCATTGACCTCTGGAGTAGTTTTTAAACAAGTTCTGATATTTACTGAGAGTTAAATATTGATGAAATTACATATATAGTAATGATATGAAATACAGCAATGTCCTCCAAAACTAGATCAGCGCAGTATGCTGTTGAACTACTTTACTAGATGTACGGTAGTGAATGGAAGCTGTGGGTTTTAAAGTGTGGCGGTACAAAGCTTCACAATGGACTTTAACAGTGATGGATGGTACCTTAGTTGTCCTACAGTGCAATCCCTGTTAGTTTGGTACTGGATCATCTTGCCTGAATGCTGTCAGGAGAAAATGGAAGTGTCACACAATGCCTTTTGCACACTACTAGCCGATATGCCCGTCTTAAATATGGTCTTAAGTGCTTTACAACTTTTTTCCACAAATTTCATCATTTTGACACCAGGCTGTAGCACTTATCAATGCAGATTCACGAATACATACAAAAAGGAAAGTTTTGAAGCAGTTGCTAGAAATTTCCCTATTAAACACTAGTAATATCTGTCATATTTCAGTCTGTACCTGTTATTTCATCATTGCTGTGTTGCAATGAATATTAAACTGAGACTCGGATGTATGTACCTGATAACAGTTGCAGTCACTCTTTCTTTGCTAATACTACACACCTCAGAGGTGTTTAGATCATAATATACTTGTAATACAAAATCTCTTAAGGTAGATACATATTTAAACATTTAATGTTCTTAAGCATTGAAAATCTGTATTCACTAATTTTTCTACTTTACACCTACTTTCTTTTTGTTAACTTATGCTAAACCCTAACACAGAGGACTGCACAGAAAATGTTACATGTCAGAGTTGCGATCCAGCCCTGAACCAGATGTTGGCACTGTTGCACGGCTCTATCAGTAGTCTTAACTGTATTATTGCACAGACTTTGGCTTTGCAATAAATACATGCACAGTAGAAATGAAAATGATTTTGACCAGGGAATTTTTAGTCATTTTTACCACCAACCATATTCAAGACTACATTGTTCTGCCTGGAAGTTTCTGTTTCTGTTTCTGTTTTACCTCTATGAAGGTATTTTATGGCAATGTGGGACATGTTTCCAGTCTTCTCCTTGTGTTCTTGCCAGATCTTATTTCAGCAGAGTGGCTAACTAGCAATTAACATTCTTACTGCTTTACGGTCATATTTTAGCTTTGCGATTTTAAAACATTTTTAAATGCAAGTTCTGATGACTAACCAGTGAATAATAGTTTTAATAAATGTTTGTTTTAAAAATGAGCCATTCAAGATAAACATCTTCATTTGCATATCTAAATATGTTTTATTTATTACAGGTAAAGATTATTTTTGCTTGGTTGCTTTTCAACCTTTTTGCTACAGTGCCTATCTTTAAGCTGTGTGATTACGCTACTCTGATTTTAAAAACTATTTAAAATACATTGCTTCTTGCTCAGTTTGGTTTGCTTCTGCAATTATGCAACAAAAACTAACGATTGCGTTCCAGAATATTAAACAACAGGTGGTGTTAAGTTATAAAAAGCTCAATTTTTATCCCAACATGTTTGTAAACAAACCAGAAGGTATTTTTGTAATATCTTAATAGTGTAGGAAAAACCAAATTGTTGCACCACAACTTTTTTTTTTTTAACCTGATCTTCTATCTATATAGAAATGATCTCAATACGATTTTGCACATGCCCCTACAATAAAGTAAGGAGAAAATATATCTGCCGATTTAAAACCTTTAATCAACATATTGAAACCGCTTTCCTCCATTAAATATAATTCCCTTAAATTACTTGATGAATTATTGAAATCCCACTTGCCAAATAGAGCAGAAAAAACCCAGCTTCACAGCCCCTTTTTTATGCTCATCTGTGCCATTATTATAATGTCCTTGTGATGAAGCAACATATGGAAATCCTCCCAGTAAAAGCACGCAGCTCTAATCGGCCGTCACTCTCTCAGATGATGAGAATGACCTTTTCTTCTCTAACAGGTTGTTTTTGGTGCTCTTTTGTAAGACTGCAGTGTTTGTGAATCTACTTGTTGCTTTGGGGTTCTTCCACCACGCTTCATCCTTTGGTTTCTATAGAAATACTTGGTCTTAGTGCTCTACACTGCCCGGGGGATGTGTTCACGCACACCTTTTTGTACCGAGAGGCAAAGGACCTTTAAGAACCATACTCGATTTGGCACAAAGTGACACTGCAGCACTTGTTGCCTCATTTGGGTACAAATGACTAATTGCTTGTCGCTGATGGTATTAAAGTTAACCTTTGAGCCACCTGCTTAGTGCAAACTGTAGGCTCAGAGCTGCCATTGCATTTTATTTTCAAATGTTTGATTAAGTGGTCCGACATTCAACACTCAACTATAATTCCTTGCAACTGTGCTTAGAGATGTGAAAACAAAAACCAGAATATCTTCCTAAAACTAAAGAATGTTTCTGCCTACAGAAGTATTTATTGTATGTAGGCAGATTGTTCCATCTTCATTGGTTTTCATTCATGTGGGACAGGGTCCTCCCTCATTGGTGTCTGGTGCCCCAGCCGTTCTGCTCAGTTCCATGAATACAGACACCGTGTGTGAGCGCATGAAGCAGATTGAGGGCATTGACCAGAGCATGCTAGGACAGTACACATCCACCATCAAGAAGGTGAGGATTGATGGCACTTTCTCTGTGTGTTTCTTTTGTTGTGACAACTAAATGTTGTTTAGCATTAAGTAGTAAGAGAATGTTTAGTTTCATTCAACCGTCTATCTATTTTCAATAACCACTTGTCCAAATCTGGGTCACAGTGGTGTGGAACCTATCATGGAATCATAGGACACAAAGCAACAGGGTACACTCTGGACTGGATGTCAGTCCTTGGCAGGGAAACCACACACACACCCCAAAGCACTCAGAAGAAATGCACATAAATTTGGGATAAATGTGCAGACTCCACACAGACTGAGCTGGTTTCAAACATCCAAGCCTACAACCCAGAAATTGTGAGCCTCTACAGTTACCACAGGTTCAACCCACTTTCAGTTTTGTTAAATTATATTTTAACTCTTATATCCTAACTTACTTATCCAAAAAACAGTAATATCGCAACCCTTTTTACTGGCTGTTTCCACTTAACTCCAGTTTTTAAAAAAAAAAAAAAAAAAAAAGCTATTAGTTCAATCTAACTTCTACAAGTGTGATACTTGGCAAACTAGGCTTAAGACTTAGTTCAGTGGAGATGCTTAAGTGAACTGCCTGCGGACAGGGTGCTGCCCTAATACAATCCTCTGATTTGCTTGTTGTTATTGTGTACCAGGCTAATGTGAACGGCCGTGTCCTGTCCCAGTGCAACTTGGATGAGCTGAAGAAAGAAATGAACATGAATTTCGGGGACTGGCAGCTGTTCCGGGGCATGGTAGGACAACTCCGTTCCTTTCTTAACTCAGCTGAAGAGTTTTTATGTTTATCAAGGTAAAATGGATGGAATAGTTAGTGTGCCAACCCAAAATTAGAACAACCCCCCCCCCCCCATAGTTTGCATTATCTGATCTACTAAAGGAACAAAAAATCCTATTGAAATCCCATCATTTTTCTCTACTTGTAGTGTTTGTACAACTTTAGACGTTAAGATCCCCCCCCCCACCCCCTTTACCAGCCCAAAGGGTTTTGTTTCCTCTGGTCTGCATTCTTCTTATTCAGTGTCTCACTGCTTCCTCCTTCAGGTGATGGAGATGCGTCACACTGAGCAACAGGTGCTGCATGAGGGGGCCCCCAGTGAACAGGGAGGCAGCATGGTAGGCCACGCAGAAATGGCTCGGCGTACTGGAGGGGTCAGCCATGAGAGTGCCATCAACCCAGATACTTCCCCCATGTACAACTTCAACTTGAGCTTTGAGGAGCTGAGTACTGTTGGCCTGGATGAGCCACAGAGGCACAGCAACACTCACTGGGCTGTACGTATCCATCTCCCCCAGCGTCATACCCCACCAGGCGCTTAGCAGGCTCTGAGGCACAGGCTGACTGGCCAGGCCATTAATGACACTGTTAACATGCATATTCATTTGCAGTTCAGGTAGATACAGTGAATTAGTTCTTCACTGTTTTCAACCAAAATGTTGATTCTTCTATTGTATTGTTACATTTTGTTTTTTAAAGAGACTTGTATATGTAGTTATGAAGTTCAGTTTTAAAGAAATTGGTTTTTTGTTTCAAATGTTTTATTTTTTACTGCTTTTTTTTCTAGATTACCACACATAGAACCCCCAGCATGTCCAGCTTGAACTCGCAGGAGTCGTCAAACGACATCTCCAAGCTGACTGACAAGCAGCAGGCTGAGTACCGCAATGCATACCAGGAGTACATTGCTCAGATGGCCCAGCTGGAAGGTGCTAACAGCGGGACCGAAAAGCCCGTGCAGCCCCATCCCGGCCAGTTCATGCACCCTGCAGATGATAAAGGAAAAGAGGCTGGAGAGCAGGATGGCCGCAAACCTTTTGCCAAGAGAGGGAGCAGCAAATCACCTGATGCTGTCGACTACACTTCCTCTGCTGCTGATGCCTCACCCTTGGACCCCATCACCGAAGAGGATGAGAAGCCTGATCATACCAGCTCTAAGATGCTGTTGGGGCGCAAGACATCAGGTGACAGGGTTGGGCTCTTCCAAGGTGCTGACCTCAAACTGAAGGGAGCTGGAGGGCCCCGGTACCAGAAGCTGACCAGTGATGATGAAGAGTCGGAGGAGTCGGATAACACCCCGCTGCTTGGGGATGGGAAGAAGCCAGATGCCAAGGCTGCACCAGATGGTACACGTCCAGTGGTGAAGGGAAAGGAGTATCTTTCAGATGCCATGCTGGACAAGAAGGATTCATCAGACTCCGGTGTGAGGTCCAGCGAGAGCTCCCCCAACCACTCACTGCAGGATGAAGAGGCAGATCTCTCACAGCTGGAGAGGAGCAGCCTGATTGAGCTGGACGAAGAGAACACAGCCCGGAAGAGAGGACTGCCCCACAGTCTGAGCGGCCTGCAGGACCCTACTGTAGCACGCATGTCCATCTGCTCAGAGGACCAGTGCAGCCTGCTTGCCAGCAGCCCCGAGGAGAGCTGGCCTTCCTCCAAAGCCTACAACCTGAACCGTACACCCAGCAACACCACCCTCAACAATAATACCAACAACACCCAGCTGGGCAATCGCCAGCAGCCCAGTGAAGGTACCCCGTCGGACGTCATTGTTGCCACCAGCTCCAGCACTGCAGCGACCACAGCACCTGTAGACAACGTGCGTGTGGTGCACTTCAAGAGGGGGCTGAACCCTGGTGACCCTCCTGAGATTCGTACAGTCTCCTCGGAGACGGTCACATTTGGCGAGGAACGGGAGAGCATCCTCTGAAAGTGAAAACCCCAGAGAAGATCTCTTGAAATCCTTTGCAGAAGTCCTTTGGGTAAAGACCAAGAAAGACCACTCCCAGGATAGTCGTAGACGTTGTGTGTTTGTCGTTGCATGTATAGAAAGTTGCATGTTAAAATAGACATTCTATAGTTTGAGGTAACAGCATGAAGTAAGCAGATTGCTCAGGTTTTATGCTGCCATGACCACAGCTTTTGTCTAACACAAGTAGCAGTAAAATTATGAGCTGTTTAGGTGGATGGTTGAAAACTCAGTTGGAAAAGAATATCATAGTAGCTGAACCAGTGGTCATATAAAAGTTAATTACTTTGCCCCTAGTTAATTGTTCAAGCTAGTAAAGTGGTGGTAAGGGCATGTTTAAAAAAAAAACTAGGTGTGCTCTCAAACTACCTGTGTTAGTGGATATTGTTTGCATCTATGAAGCTTTAGCATGTTCAGTGTTGTGTGTTGCAGTGTTGCACGCAAACAAACATTGTGGACATTTCCTTATGTGGTTTAAGTAGCCGTTTATCAGTTAAATTGCTTGACCAGATTTAACAGTATTTATGGGCCTTTTCTGGTGTTTTAATGTTCAACAGTCGTCATATTAGAATTTGATAGCTATTACTTGTGATTTTGCTGTTATTTTGTAATGTTTGCTTTAAATTTGTGATGAACAGACCTCTACCCATGTGCAGGGCTTGAATTTGCATGGCTTAACAGAACCAGACTGTCTTGTTGCCTATTTGTTGCATGTGCTGTGATGTAGCAGCTTGTTGCAGATGTCAGGAATAAACTTTTAAAACATTACTAGGCTGTATTTCTAGATGTTGTCATCACTGTTGTATTTATTGAAATTTAAACTTGGGGAAATAAATATCTGGTCTAAAACTTGACAACTGATTTTTTTTTTTTTTTTTTTTTGTTTTTATTTACCAGACAACCTCCAATCTTGTTAGCAATAAATAAACATAAAACAGCAGGATAAATTTTATATGGGGTGCATTGTGCCTCAGTGTTTTTCTTCAGATGCAGGTCCATTAATGGCAAATGAACTGTATAAGAGGCGACTATATGTGTACAGTCTGCAAGGGTCTTAAGATGCAGTGGACAGTTCTGCCATTTCAGTCTTTAGTTACTAATTCCACAGATGTTGGGCTGTTATGTGACCGTACAATATTAAAGCAGTTTCTGTTGGCAACCACAAAACTTCACCCCAGGTGAAAACCACCCTAGATTGGAGTGGACATGGGGATGGACATGGGGAGTGGACACTTTGCACGAGTCTGGGTTTACTACCGTGACCCAGACTCGTGCAAAGTGTCCCATTTGGCAGAGCAGGTCCACATGGGCTCTTTGTCATCGTGTTGTTTTGTAGGCCTCCGCACATAAATGGGCCCACAGTACCTCCTGGTGGGGGGGCACCAAAATCTGGGACCCACTTAGCACAACTGCACAATAGTAACTTTCACCCACTGTAGGGGTCCCTGAGAATGAAACCTCCTCAATAGTGTAGTTTTACTGAAATCAAACTGCATCCTCAACAGATGAACTCTGAAAATTAAAGCTACACATGTAGAAGAATGTCTTGTAATACACAAATATGCAGTACGAATAAATAAGCCAAAACAAACTGATTTTATTACAAATAATTGAAGGACGTGTCAATGGTCCCGAGAACTCAACAATTTATTTTTTCAGATGACCTGCTGCCCTCCATCAAGCCCTAGAAATCTGTCTTTAAGACTTTTGCCATAGATATTTGTGGAAATCAGACCCAAGTCAGGCGTGTGTATGGAACCTGATGCATGCAGATAAAGTTGAAAACCGCGAAGGCGCCGCAGTGGACGTGCGGCTGTCAGAAACGGCGCTCAGGGCTGCGCACACCCAGTTTCCACGAACGGCAGAAAAACCCTCTTGTGATAACGCATGATGGCCGTTAGATGGCGATCGCCGAACAGTAACCGCTCACTGTGATTCGCGTCGTATTTCTCACTCACGATCAATTTACCAAATTAAGTGCATCCCAAAGTTTAAGATACATTTTCAAAACCAAATACGTTTATGATCTATTTGTCCCAGAACTACAATTTATGAAAAAAAAATTAATGATGTAGCCTAAGAAACCCCTAAAACTACGCTTATATTACAATCTATTTTAGCATTTCATGCTATGTGTCGCATTCCTGCCTACGATACACAGCAAGTGTTTCACTTTTAAGAAGCGTTGCCAGTAAGCTGAAATACGCCCACTGGAGAACACACCACGAGTTTACTTTCTACAGCTGAAAATATGTTAATTTCCAAAGGGACTCCTCTCTGTGGAACCCAGGATGGCATGGGGCCCACGGCACATGTTCAGACACCCCTGGCAACCTCACACTCTGGACTGGCCATAAACCAAGTGAGATCTGGATTTTCTGTCAATTTGGTTGAACTTTACATACACCTTTTTTCCCTCAACTTTTCCTGTACAGGGAAACCTTATTAAGCCACTAGTCAACAAACTTGTCACTAATAAGCACGTACAACATAAATAACAAATTTAAAAATCTATACAGATGATATATTTACAGGAAATATTGCAGCAGATGTTAGCTATGGAGTTAGATGCCTGCTCTCTGGGAGGTGTTTTGTGAAGTCACATTACAGAAATTAATCCACTGAACATTAGTAAACATGTCAAGAACAAACATGACTCTCCAGGTTTAGAACATGTATCCAGCAATATAAGTAATTTTCCTTGGTGAAATACCCCCCAGGACACACGGCGAACCTCCGCTGTTCACAATTCCTGCTAGTACAGTACTGTACACCTTTTGAAATGTTGTAGGCCCTGACTCTCACTGAAAAAACCTGGTGTTTGCCCAGAGTCTCTTACTGTAATGCAGAATGCAAACAACATTTTCGGTACTGTTTCACTGAACTACACAAATGATGCACGTTCCATTAACTCAGTTTCTAAAACACCACTCCACATCACTTGGGTACATCTGTAAAACCTCTGGTGCTCCTTGACAATCAAATAAAGCATTTGATTTATTTTCTATAAAAAAATGTACAGTTTACATGACTTTTATAAAAAGTTTCAGCATAGTGATGTACAGCCTTGCACTTTCTACAGGACTTTTTATGCAACAATACAAGGTTCATTCATCTTAATGTCCAGTCCTTCATAAACACAAAAAAATAAGTTTCTTAATGACTACTTTCAAAAAGTAGCAATCCAAGGGGTCTTCAGTTCACGCTCCACCTTTTGAAGAAGGTAAAGACTACTTGGGTGGGTCTCCTCACGACAAAGTGTAGTTTTAATCTTCCCATTGTTGGGAAAATGCTGTGCCTTCCACTTGAAGAAAGGACATAGAGTCAGTGTATATAAATAACTGTTGACTGTCCGTAATGTAGCACATGACACAGACAGCAGACTATTTTAACACCAAAAGTGTGAAGCTGGAATCGATTTAAGAAGCCAGACGGAAAACAAGAAACAAAGTCAGGTCCAGTTGTTTTTTTGGTCCAAACCAAACACCTGCAAAGGATTGAGAAAGAGAGATGTGTTTAGAAACGGAAAGTTGGGCCGAAAGCCGGACAGACCGGCGCCAGAGAGGAAGCCACATTTTTTAAACATTTAATCGAGCACTGAAGTCACTGGAGAAGATCGCATCCCATATCCCGGCACCATGAGCAGATCACAGCCCCCATCCTGGTACCAGGAGAGGATCACATCCTGCATCCTGGCAGCAGGAGAGAATCACATCCTACACCTTGTTACCAGGAGATCACATTCCACATTTCAGAACAAGGATGGGATCACATCTCACATTCAAGCACCAGGAGAGGATCACATCCCACATCTCAGCATCACTTATACACAAAGCTTCATCAACTGTCCTTTCTGCTTCCAAAATTATATGTAAACATCCTAAATTCAGAATAACAATGCTGAATGGTGTTTATTATGTGAAAACATATACCAGACTTGGTTCACAGCATCTCAGTGTGTTTTCCTCTGTATTTCCGCATTCCCCAAGTCTCCATTCTACAGTAAAATGACCCTAAGCGCATTAAACCATATAAAACAATTAAAAAGGAGTAAGAGTTTTACTTACCAGTTTAGTGGAATAATGTTTTTCTGTCATCTGTGTTTAGTTCCATTGGGAGCTCAGCAGCCTGAAAACAAACATACAACTACTGAAACGAGCTTTAGCAAAGAGAAGGAAATCTACAAAGCCACTTTGTCACCATTTGTACTTATTCTGCCAGGAGACCTGAAGCCGCGGTGAGGGTGGGGGTACCTGCAGACATGGGCTGTTCAGGTCTCTGTTAAGGGTCGACAGAGGGGTCCTGGCTGTCACCTGCCCCGTCCGCTGGTGGCGCTGTAGAGCCGCCACGGAGGAATGCGAGTCGAGCGCAATCTGCAGGTCCAGGATGTAGTCGATGACATGCTGCAGGATCTCCATCTTGCTGACGGACTTATTGGAAGGGAGGCTGGGCACGAGCTCCTTCAGCTTCGAGTAGCAGTCGTTCATGTTGTACAGCAGACTGAGCGGGTCGTCCGCCGGGCTTTTACTCCGGGAGATTCCCAGGTTTTGATCCGAGACGCCGGCGCTGATTTTTCTGAACGACCTTGTCGGACTTATTGCTTTCATTTTATAGATACTGAAATAAACCTAAAGACGAAAAGTGTCTCCTTCTAGGTCCTTCTCACTCTTTAGCAAGCGACGTCGAAATGTGCGGTCTGCGGACGGCTGTCACCACATTTTTATAGCACAGCCAGTATGGGCTGGTCGCAAACCGGTGTAGGCGACGCGCATTGGTCCATCTACGCTCTCAATGAAAAATACAGGCCACTCCAGTGTCAAGCAGATAAGCCCGCCTACAATTTTAACCAATCAAGATCTTACAAGGGTGTGGCCTAAAGTCTATCAACTCACATCTAAGTTAATATTGTTTGAAGAACTAGGCGAGAGGATCGTTGGCGCGCAGACGACGGCGGGCACTTCGCTCCCTTAATACGTTTGTTTGCTTCGTAAACTATAAACGAGTTAGCACCTAAAATATAAAGCAGACAAAAAACTAATTTTCTTTATTTAAAAAATTACAAATTTTTGAATGTTTGTACGAATGAGAAATATGCCTGTCATACCTTCAACGGTGATTAATTTTTTTTCTCATTTTTGAACTGAGAAGAAACCTGATTTCGCATCGTCGAAAACGAATAAAATATAAAGATAAAATATATCGAACATTTTATTAAAAATATATTGAATAGCATAGTTGAATATATGGCAGGACGCCACCTGTTCCATGCAGTAGTGGGAAGGGAGAACTGGCGGTAGAAACTGTTCAGTGGAGTTACACTGTTATTGGGGGACATCAGTCTTGGACACTGGGGACAACCCCCCCCCATTACTCGTGTTAAGCAAAATGTGTTTACTACACTCGTGCATTCCTTAAACAGCCGGCAAATGAGGAATAATAGAAAGTCTTGTGTTCACGCACAGCTGTGAAAATTATCTTGAAATTTACTCTTCGCTGCCGGAATATCAATAACTCACCATTTCTGTCATATCAGACCGCCGTGTAGAACTGAACTGAGGAACCAGCGGTCTGACAAGGAGAACCTGCACTATAAACATTGCAATAATTATATCAACGGGATGGAATTAAAAATAACTTAAACGATAATATCTTCTTTGGAGCCTGAACCCGGAGTTAGGTTCGCATGTTGAGGACGGGTTTTCTCTCAGGAAGCTTCTTCAGGGAAAGAAAACCCACTGTTTCAGAGCGGCAGCAACGTGGGAATTTGACCTAAAATTACGTTTTCATCAGAAGAATAAATCACGCATTTAGGTGATGAACACTGTAGCGCGGCAGACCCAGGTTGTACTGCTACAACCTCAGGCTGGGTGTTCCCGGTTCCTAACACAGCTCCTACCCCTTGTACCGCCCCAGTTCTGAACAGACAGGCAGATACAAACCCGTAACTGCCTTCAGGAGATATAAACCTAAACACAGGCTCCTCAGTTCATGAGCTCAACTAGGAAGTTCAGGTTCATAACTTGACATGTTCCTAAATCCAAAGTCCTCTTTACCGCAAGTCACAGTCAACCAATACTAACATCTGTCGATTTATTTACAGTTGAACCTCTGATTTTTCATTTGCTTTCAATTTTCCTTTCGTGGAAATTGTGTACATTTGGATGCTTGGATCACATCTCCATGAATGCCATGCTCGGATTATGGTCCAGCAGCTGCATGGAGCTGCACAGGTTCCTAGGGGTCTGAACTGCCTACCTGTGGCACCACCGTGAACATCTCTGTCAGAGAGGGAGCACCACCTTCTTCTCCTTCTTCAGCACAGATGAAAAAGACTTGTTGTTGAGAACAGTTGTCATTTTTTCCCCAGCATTGCTTCCAAACGATCATTTACAGCATATAACAAATACCTATTGCTTGCCATCTCAAAGCACAAAAGAGCGTTAACATTACTGCCTTTCTGGGTTCATAGCTTTTGTAATTTCTACTGTAATTGTTACTCTTTCTAACAAGTAAGAAATAAGAAAATGTCATAAACATTCAAGGTTCAGCAAATATTAATTAGAAAACATTAGCAGGTGCATTTATTGCAGCTTTTATGAAAAATTTCTACCCTGCAATGTTTTGTGCAGAATGAAGACTTCCTCCCAGATTTGTCGAGAGTTTAGCTTTATGTCCAGCTGACAATGGGAAAACATTTACATTACAATTGTAAATGTACCTGTTTAGTAGAAAACAATATTTTAGAGAAAGGGGTCACCTAAATTAATTCATTACTAATGATTAATGCATTAATAAATTGCTGTGAATGTTAAAAATTATGTTTCATAGGAATTAGGAAGTAATTCACCCATGTGCACCTATTGTGCAAAGCATAAACAAGATTCCAGAAAAGTATAATGAATTTTTTTTGTGCCATTTATTTCATCTTTACTTTGCTGTTGCAGTTGCTGTTTTATTGAATGATGACTCTTAATCAATAATTATGAAAAGGGCTTTCTTGCTGGGAATCAACCATGCGGGATTGACCATTTGTGTGTGTGTTTACTGCCTGTTGTCTTCACCATGACTACACACAAGACATGAACCAAAGTAGAATGAGCAGGTAACAGGCAGACATACCATTGCTGTGCGTTCATAAGATTTTCGTATAAAAGTGGGTGTATATTTTCTTAAGCTGTTGTAGCAGTTTGTGTTCTACAGGAATGTTATATTACATTACATTACATTAGTTTGCATATAATGTTGTCATTGAATTACTGTATACTTCAAAAAATGTGAAAGCTGTGAATTATATTGTGCATATTCATATCTTGCCATTACATAGCTCTCTCTGCTTACAAGCTGGGAAAAGAGGTTTGCCAAACACACCATGAGGATTTATTAATATATTATTGTAAATATTATATATTTTAATGAGGTCCCACTAGGGTTGCTGGTAACTGTATGAAAAGCAGAGTAGTCATATGTCTAAATGCTAGTGGACTGAGGAATTTTGTTGGCATTAAACAAACCGAGATACATAGAAAACGTTTAGGTCTCTGTTTACGTATTCATTCTTTATAACACGCAATTGCATATCTGCTTTTCAGCTGCAAGTACTTTAGTTTCAGTTTTTTGAAAATGATCCTAAGTAGCCTTTAGGATTCTGACTTTGCTCACAGAAATATAATTCTCTTCTTGACCACGAGGGCCCTCTGTTTCTGAGTGGCAGTCTGTGATATAAAGAAACAATCAGACCTTATCCAGGCTCTTGGGCAATACAGAAATGGGAAATCCAAAATGGTCCACATTCCATAAATTAGTAGATCAGTAGACATGATTGCTTTTTTAAAAAATGAATTTAGCAACAAAAAGGTTTGGGGACATAAATCCTCCTTCTTTATGACTGTCTCCTGTGCCCCTTGTACTGCTGATGAAGTGGCTTTAGGGAAAAGTGACAAATCATGGCCAGGTCTGGAAATTAAAGAAAAAATTTTGAATCTGACAGATATGGAAATGCCCAATACTGGGGTGTCTTTGTCAAAAAAGAT
Organism: Arapaima gigas; assembly: GCA_900497675.1. NCBI lineage: Eukaryota > Metazoa > Chordata > Actinopteri > Osteoglossiformes > Osteoglossidae > Arapaima > Arapaima gigas. Next base: position 1,208,733 of record UFQX01000018.1, read on the forward strand.
GCTGGTAAATCAGCAAGTTTTGATTCTTTTTTTTATTCAATGAACTGACAAAAATAATCAGCAATTCAAAGAAACAAATAAGCTAGATGCTTAAAGAATTATCCTGTTTGGGCAAAGTGATGTAATTGGCTAATAGAGTCAAGGTGTTGAGTTTCATGCACACTTGCCAAGGTCCAGCATTAGAAAGGATGTGCAGTGAATAAATAGACTGTAAATTGGATTGAGGTAAACTGAAAGGTCTTTCGAATGCACTTTTTCACATTTTGTTTCCAGTGTTTGTCAGGCTCTGGTATGACATGCTGTTCAGGGCTGGGCTGGAATTCCAGGCCTACCCTGTGTCAAGATCCTCCTTTCAGCTCTTAGTTATTGAGCTATTGAGCTGTGGAGGCTTGTAATGCAAGTCACACCTTCACTTGCATGTTTCCTGCCTGCTTCTGTGCCCCCTTGTACACAGTACAGCACTCCTAACAGAAAGAAGCACTGTTATTGAAGGTGACAAAGTTTCTTGTGTTTTCAGATTAGAAACCAACAGCTGACAATATTTAATTTACAATACTAAGCGATTTTGAACATTGAAATTGAACAAGAGATTATTTTATCATAGGTAAAAAAAATATGTACTGTGTACCTTTTCCCCTAACAGTGATCTTTCACAGATCTCTGCCAAGTGGAATTTTGGAATTCCAAGTGAAAATACCAATACAGCAATCTATTATTATTATTATTTTTTTTTTTACAAAGACAGCAACCTATACAAACAAGAGTGAATTTTGCAGAATAACATGTGGAATCTGAGTTGCTCTGAAACATGGATGGAACTCCAGACCTACTGCTGAAGCTGCTTGTTTAATTCCCTGGCCGAAGTTCAACTCCTCAGCCTTCATGGCAGAAAAGTGGTCATTCCTCCAGTCTTCCACAGATACTTCTCTCCTCTTTCCTCTACTCTCCCTTGGCCTTGCAGATTTATTGCTCTTCATGCTCATCCCAACCAGAAACTGGCTCCCAGGTGTGACTGCTGCAGCCACTAATGAAGTCGTGCGGTCATGTGGAATGTTTACAGTGATATTCGGAGACTTCTGAGCTCTGTCAGGGTTCCTTGTGTACATTTTGGCTAGCTGTTGAATTCAAAATATCCCCCATCCTTGTTTGTGTGCTGCCTCACTGCTTGCACTGAGCCTTCAAACTGTGCCTCCTTTCCACTGTAAAGAAGGTGTAAACAGTTCTTACAGGTTTAAGGGTCACTTCCGAAAAGGCCCCTATCCCTTTTCATTTGTGGCCAATGTGCAGAGAGGGGAAGAGGTGTTTTTTCCAGTGACGACTGTGTAACACTAAAGTTAACCACAGCTGATATGCTCATTGTTCCCACCACAGATGTTTATTGCCATTACTATTTTGCACATTCACATTTATATTTATCGTTCAGCTGTTGCTGTTAAATAAAACTCTCACAAAAATGTAGTTTGTGTGAAACGAGATCTTTTAGCAGAAGTTGTGTGCTTTTGTTTTACTCTACTGCCCTTACTAGGTTTTCATTTAACATACCTCCCCGGTAACATGTTCAGAATTTCTAACTAACATTAATATTCTTCTTCAGGGCTCTGCTGTTTTGCTGTACCTTGTTTTTATTGATGAATTTGATGCAAATATCGGAACAGTGCATCTCTTGAGAGTTGACCAGTCTTGCCCCATCTCTCTCCAGTCATATTATTATTATTATTATTATTATTATTCATTTAGCTGGCACACCTCCAAATCGACTTATGGTGTTAGGCTTGTAAACTATGTTGCTTCCATTGATTTCCCCATTTGTTCAGCTGGGTAATTTTTACTGGGGCAACTCTGGCTGAGCACCTTCATGAGAATTAGAAGCACAGTCATGTTTATTTGCCATATATATTTGCATGTATTAAGAATTTGCGTCAGTGTCTGGTTGTATGGCACAAAACGTACCACATCACAGTTCATATACAGTACAAATACTCACTATATAACAATTGAGCTAAAGCATCTCCCACGAGTAAGTAATTTGGAGGGGACTGCCCTTAACAAAAGCAAAAAGGAAAAACACACACAAGACAAGATGCCAAAACACAGTAGCAGGCATCTTGGGCGCTAACCAAACACATAATGGTGGTTATTACAACGGGATTTGAACCAGGGATGCCGGAGTGACAGCTCTAACCACTGAGCTACCTACTGCCCCTTTTTCACCCTTGTGCAGCCTGACAGTCATGTGCTCATTAGGTGTGCTAACAATGCTGCTTGTGGGCCTAGGGCTGGCTGCGGAGCTTCCTGAACGCCCTGGGATTCCAAGCTGTGCTGACAGCAGCTGATGGGCTCTTTCTCTTTTCATCCTGCTGTTTCTTTCAAAAAATGACATTCACCAGACAGAAGAATCCCAACTGTTTCCAGGACACACTGTTTGGTGTCTTCATTGTAGGAGAAAAAAGGTGAATCCTTACAGGCAATCATACAAACACACACTATCTTCTGCAGTATAAAATATAAAATTTACACCTTTTTATGCACGATGTATTTTTGTTCAGCTGGTATGCATAAATATGAACACACGGTAAACTAAAGGCACAGTATATAGATGTCCTGCAGAGAATATACCTTAGAGCACTCAGTGTTGAACTGATGCAGAAACAAACTGTGAGGTTTTACTGAGCTGCTCTGGATCAGGAAACCTGATTCTGGGCCAAAGTACCATGTATTTGTGCACTGAATGAGTTGCAGCTGTTTCTCCCCTGTGAAGATGGTGAGCTGCTGTAAAGTATTCTATGCTCTCTCCGGTCACCTTAGGCCACCTAAGAGAGACATGTGGCACACTATGCTGGAGTAAAAGTGACCCCCAGCACTGAGGCTGGGCAGCCTGGAGTTTTAGCTCGGATAATCACCTACCAAGGTCACGCTGAGGCTAGAGACATGATCCCCACCTGGTACTCTCAGTAGACTACATGTAAGGGAGGTACTGTGAAAGATGTCCAAGTAGAGCCTCTCTCTATCTGTGAATGCTTCATTTCTTTCCCTGTTATGATAACAAAGGTTTGAAAGGGTTTGACTGATCACAGTCAGAAGATCAGTCCTCCCTTGTCTGATTCCTTTGTACCTTTTTAGCGCCGTTATTCCAAGTTAAACCTGTATTGGGCTGTTTTATGCAAGTGTATGTGAACCTTATGCAGGAATAATTATGTCTACAGTTTAAAACACGCTGTGTTGCCCATGTTCTGCTATTTTGTTGCTTACAAACTAAGGTGTGAAACGGGGAAATGACCAGAGACATCAGGTACGTAGAAACTTTAATGTATTCTTTTTTTTTAACTTGTTTGTGGTATTTTGAGTTACTCAAATTGTACTTTCAACTGCTGAAATGACTGGCTTCCTCTTCAGAAAAAAAAATCAGGGTTTCTGTCACTGTATAAAATACCACCAAAAGCAATGTGTAAATAAACATTTGAGTTTTACTGACACTTAAACAGTAATTTGTGTGGAATAGTTATAGCTTCGAATTTTCCGGATGGAATATTTTCTGATTTTGTTGTAGGAGAGCTGTGCACCCCTCACTCATATATTTCCAAACGAATGTGATTAGAGAGCAAGGTGAAGTCATTTGCTTTTTGGCACCAGAGTGAAATTAAATAATAATAATAAAAAATGGCAGGCTAGGATTTGTCAGATGCAGGTAGGATTATGCCTGCCAATATCTTGTTAATGATGGGGAAGACCATCTGTTTCCATATGGAAAGTATGGTGATGACACATGTTCAGCCAGAATGCCAGCAGCTCCACTCAGATTCCTTTGAACTTATTGGCTTTGGATTCAATCACTTTGAGAGCTGATGATTTGTGTACTGTATGTGTGATGGCAATTCCTATAAACAAGACTACCTAAAAGACATTTTAGCACATTGCTGAACATCAGCAGAACACTCCTGGCACATTTAATCAGAACAGCTCAAGAACAGACCAAACATTCATATCATAAATGGTTCACTATGTCTGCAGCAGTAGTATTATCACTTACATTTGGTTCTCACATCATGCCTACCTAGGGTTTTCACCTACAACCTACTGGTAAGCAGGTTTCTAAACCTCTCCTTCACAGTGACATTGCAAGGTTTTCATACTTACTTGCTGTCCCACACACTTATGGTGCTAAGCTTGTCCAGTGAGACAGTGGGAGGCGTTCGGCGTCATTTCCAGGCCGTTCAGAGACACAGGTTTGCGCTAGCATACGAAGTGTTCGTGGCGCCCCCGACTGTGCTCAAACCCGTGCTCCCCCTGCGGGATGCTTTGTGCCAGGCGTGGGGTTGGTGGAACACATGCTCTGTTCCTGGTCCTGGCTGGGATGACGCATGCCTGTGGTGTGGCATGAACCAGTGTGTGTGTGTGTTTGTTTGTGCACGCCACGCCATGCTCTGGGCATGCTGGGAGACCTGAATGTGACGCCATGAGTCAGAGTCTCCAGGCTGGCCCGCTGGGTGACCAGCATGCAGCAAAATCATCTTCCTCGCTTGATGGGCTTCTGTAAGGCACATCATTCTGAAGCTTCTGCTTCTTCCCTGCTTTAATTGGCCCCATGCAGCTTGTTTTGCAGGAGTGACAAAGAGCTCCTGGAATGCGGCGAGTCAGATCTGTTAGACAGAAACCTGACAAAAATCGTGCTGCTTTGTAACAACTTTTGGTGCTTTGCTACAAGTTGAGCCTGGGACCCCCTGCCCTACACTGGGGGCGTTGTGCTCTCAGAAGTGCTGGACATGAAACCCTTGCAGACTCGTGGTATATGTTCACGCCTGATGAGGGATTCTCCAAATCACAAGCACTGGTTTCAGTGTAGGACAGAATACAATGAGTATACATTTTAGCAAATGTTTTGCCATCACGTTATGAGTATTGAGGGGTGTCTAAACCAGATAACACATCACAGTTTCTGAAAGATACTATTGCATTACAAAGTTTTCAGAAGTTAGTGAAAAGATGTGTCTTTTGGTTTGCTGTAAGTGTGATATTATCTACTGGGTATCCCCAAGAAAGAGCCCAGGCCTCCCCCTGCTGCCATTCAGACCTCTGGCTACCCACGTGTAAGATGGCTAAACAGTTTCAGAATGCCCTGGAAGGATGATAGGCAGATGTTAGTGAGCTCCCTAATGCAGTTAGGAGCAGCAGCTTAACTGGTGTCCATCTGACTTCCCGTGCAGGTAACAAGCTGGGGGTGCCTCTGGTGGAAGCTCTTGCGTAGGAAGAGGGCAAGGTCTGTGTTGATCGACTGTGAGGAGAAGGAAGTGTCTGGGGTCATTCAGTGAAACAGACCTGTCAAGCTCTGTTGTTTTCCTCATCCATCAGGACATTTGACTGTGAGGCTTAAGATATTTGATCATGTCCTCCTAACCATATCCAGATTCACTGCATCCGAGGCCATATGAATGTCCTACTTTAGAATCCTGGTCAACGAATGTGCAGCTCCATAATGTCTGTAAATTTATGGCAAAATGTTACTCATTGTTTTATTGTACCTTATGTGAAAGGAGAAGTTTTTTCTGTTTGGAAGGCAAGATGTTCACCCCTTAAGAACTTCGCCCCTATTGTTATTTTTAAATGGAGAAAAAACGATAAAGCAACAAAGGCAATGACATTTAAGCAATAACAATGCAGCAATGAAGCCACTATTCTGACATGCTACCTTTTCCTCTCAGTGTATCTCTCCTTCTCTCTCCATCTCTCTCTCACTCTTTCTCTCTATCTTTCTTTCTCCCCATGGGACACCACAAACCCTATTAGCAGGGGGACTGATTCCCACACACGTCTGCTGGCCGGCATTAAATCAAGCAGACACGTAAATCCCACATGGGCCGGCAAGGCGCTTGGCAGCAGACGGGCCTTCTCCCAAGAAGATTAGGTTAATGGAAGCATTTGGACAACATCTGTACAACACCATTCTTCATGGCGGGCTGCACAACAAGCGCACAATGGCCGGCTGTGCGAACCTCCCAGATTAGCACCTGCAGGAGCCCTGGCTCGTAACCACACTGCAGGGCACATGGGCAGTTCTGCTTCTCCTTTTGTGCTGGTTACTGTTCTGTGGTCACTGTCACTAATGCTTAATTAACCCATGAGACTTTAACAGAATGCTCATGCCAGTTCCTTCCAGCTGCGCCAAAGGGGAACCTCATATCAGGCCCAGTAAATCATTTCCATATATTATTTTAAAAAAAGTATTTTAATTACAGTGCAACTTTCCTAATATAAGCTAAATAGCACAATGTGTATCACTTCTGCATCACAGCACCTGCGCTGTTCATATATAATATTAAATCCAACTCAATCTGTATGAAGTTTACATGTTCTCCCCATGTTTGCGTGGGTTTTCTTCTCATGCTCCAGTTTCTTCCCAGAGTCCACTGACATGCTCACTCACTTTCTGTAACCATCTGTCCTTGTTAGGGTTGTCGTGGCTCAGAGCCTGTGCTGAAGTCATTGGGCACTAGATTAGGAGGAGTACGCCTTGGTTGAGATGTAGTTCATTGCAGGGTAGCCACATACACAGGCAGTTTTGAGTCACCAATAAACCTGAAACAGTGTGACTGGAGGAGGAAACAGGAGCTCTTTGAGGAAACACATACAAATATGGGGAGGACATACAAACTCCACACCAACTGAGATGGGGTCACACCAGAAGATCCCACCCAGTGTAATCTACCCACTGCACCATCATGCCACCCCTCCAAAGATGCACGTTTCGGGTTAACAAGTGACTCCACATCGCTCATAGCACCGTGTGAGTTAATGTGTGCAGCTACCCTACGATACTGGCCTCCCTTCTAGCATGTATCCTCCTAGTCTGCCGCCCAGTACTTCCAGGAAAGGCTCAGAACTGCTGTGACCCTGATAAGAATAAGCGGGTTCTTGAACTCATGAGTGAATAGATTCATATTCTTTGTGTCAGAAACCTCGTACTTGTGAGTAAGAAATTCCGCAGCCAGCACTTCTCAAAGAGAAAGACCTTTGTGAAGAATCACAAAGCAGCCCAGGTACCACGAAAGAGTTCTTGTTTCGGTGTTTTGGAACCAGATTGTATATATTGTCATACTGTATTACAAAATTAAATTGGAAAGATGTTTTCTGAATGATACAAGCACAGTGTGGACTGACATAGATGGTTTTTTTGTGCATATATACAAAAGTCACACTGACATTAGCGAACCTGTGACATCACACACTCGCGCTTTGTAGTGCCTCAATTGGTCCTGGTGGGAGTGTTTCGGACAAACGCGGCAGCTTGCTTGCAGCGATGAGTATGCGTAGGTGTTGGCAAGGAAACTTGCCAAAGCTTGGGGGAATTAAATCTCATTACAAAATATGTTAGAATAAGCCATTACAAAGCACCCACCAGAGATGGGTTCCAGGCCTCATGCAGTGCTTATAATTGAAGCTCTAGAAAGAGTGCTTTTACAAAGGTAATTCTTCACCCTGCAGTTGGGCTGTATATAAAAATTGTTGCTGCCTTGTGGCTCCAGATCTTAGATGTATGTTTGTCTTTTTGACTCCCCAGTCCTCCCTCTTAGTTTATGAATGGGAGAGTGAGGGTTTGAGCTGGTTATGTTTTTCCAGACCTTCACCGGCAGTCATTCTCTAACATTTCAACCATGTGCAGGGGTCAGTCTTCACCCTACACCGCAGCACTGAAAGGCACACTGCAGCATCTTGGTCAGATTCCTCTCTTCTACAGAGCAAAAGTGTAACACAAGTTGTTTGGCCTCTCGGGCCAGGTAATAAATACATGGGGCTGCCATGATGGCATTGTGGATTGTGTTTAACAAGTGTGTTGGCTGAGAGATGGATATACCGTCACACACTTCCCAGAGATGGCACTTCCTCTCAGTTGCATCACTTTCGCTGGAGTCCTCATTTCCTTCCCATCCTCTCCATGTCTTTAAATTTATACATGCATACAATGTTAATGTGTAAAGTATTTGGATAAAAAAGAGGTAGAGCAACTACATGGGAATCTCTCACATGCTCAGCAATAATTTTCACTTCCCTGGCATTTCACTATTAGTTTAACATTTAAAATTTGTGTGACATTTTTATTCAAAGAAGTGGTTGATGTCAGTGAAGAGTGTACAGAGAGTATCATTCCTGAGCCAGGCACCCTATTTATTAAGACATGTAAAACCCTGGGGTTTCAGCTGCTTCTCTACCAGTTGGTCTGGAGAAACCTGCATTATTAATTTCTTCTTAAAAGATTCAGAGGGCTGCCTGATGTTTTTTCACCTGTGAAGGTGTGCAGTACAAAGGATCATATGCTAGCTTGTTCTCTCCATGTTAAATTCATTCACTCCACACGGGCCAGAGGGACCTCCAAAGAGCTGCAAAACATTCCAGGGGATTAATATTCATTATCAAAGGCCAACTTTGCACAGGATTATTAGTGCAAATATGGTGTGTGCACTCTCTTTCTACCTTACGAACTTTAACACTGGAAAATATTTGAAATTTTTTAAAAATTTCGTATTTTACAACTGGTACCCATACAATAGTTTACTTTTGACTCAAACACAAGGTGACAGAAAGGTTTTTTTTTAACCAAAGCATCAGCCTAACAAAGAATAACAATTAAAATAAAATGGAAAAAACCAGAGCAATAAGAGATGGAATTTTTTTGACATTTATTTGTAGCTGAGTCTGACCTTATTCAGGTTATAAAAACGTGAATTGCGGTAACGGCAATGTTATTTTCTATATTCATATGTATCATGGCCTTGACAAAAAGAAGCTCATTTCAATTTAATCACAAGCAGGCCTTCAAACATCTATGTGTGAACGTAAACAGTACAAATCTGAACAAAGTACTGAGTCAAAGCCGTGGAACGACGTTTGACTCTTTACTAATTGTATTATTAATTTGTGTGATGACTACAGAAACAACCCCCCCTTAACTCAGAGCAGTTACTGCAGATGCAAACACATGTGCATATGCCCATTTGGAACGCACAGTCACGTCCTTATTTTAATTTTACACCATGCTTTTTTGGCTGAAAAGATAGCAGAGATAACCTTTCAGTGCGCAGAGAAAGCGAGAGATTTGACTCAGATTACACTGCTTGTTTTTTCCATCGTGTGCTTCAGCCTTAGAGGTTAATGTGTTTTTCAACCTTTACCCATTTCTCTGTCTGTGCTCTTTGTGATCTGCACGCGACATTTCAATCTTTTTTCCATGTTTCAGAGATTGCTTTAGTTCTTTAATTGTAAATGACAAAATGATGCACAGAGGAAGTTTTGGTTGAAACCATAAAGAAAAAAGTGAAGAGTTTTGGAAAAATGTTCATATATGCAATATATATGAACATATGAACACATAACATTCAATAATAATGTAGTAGTAATATAAACATGAAAAAGCAACAGTTAAAGACAGCACTCTTGTCACTGTTACAGCTGTAGTTTCCTTGAGAATGTTCTTGTCATGAATTGCCCTGGTAAAATACCCACTGGTTTAAGCTGGACAAATATTATATGATTTTTCAGATAGTTATCACCTAAGCCATTAGTTAATGCTATATAATAAATAATTGGACTTCATTTACACTTAGTCATCAACTTACGAACGCAACCTTGAACTCAAGTCTGTTCATAACAGTTTGTTCATAAATCCAACCAGCACAATTAATAAAACTTTAATAACACAGATGTCTGACAGTTTAAGCAGGGGTATATTTAGCAAAAGACGGTACACAACAAAGCAATATTCTTCCAAGACATAGTCATTATTTTTCTAGCTTATATAGGAAGCCTATCCATATTATTGTAAGCAACGGGCCCTCTCTGAACCTACTTTACTTTTGCTCAAGGTACAGGGATGGGGGACGGGGGGGGGGGGGGTGTTTTTTTGNCCCTCTCTGAACCTACTTTACTTTTGCTCAAGGTACAGGGATGGGGGACGGGGGGGGGGGGGGTGTTTTCTGTGTTTTCTGAAGGCCTTGACATCTGTATTTCATTACAAGTCAGTGATTCACTAATCTTGTTTGTTTGGCAAATGATCAGACAGTACTTTTCACTTTTGTCTTTTCTCGTGACTTTCCTAAAGCTTTTAAGCATCTAATTTTTACTTAAGAAATTCGCATATACTTCCTACAGCTATTAACAGTTAAGACTTACTTATTAATTCCTCATCCTGTGCATTATATCTGTGTTCCAGAGCCTGTCCTGGAAACATACAACGTGAGAGGTAGGGAACATTATGGAGGGTGTGAAAATGACAGACAATAAAATTCTGTTGTTTTCTCTAACTTCAGGACTGATTTAGGACTTATTTGTGCAAGAAACACATGCAATAACTGTCATCGTTTTGTTGTTCACTGACACTAAGGACCACCAGACTTGAACTGTAAACACTGTAGAAGTGATTTGAATTAATCCTGTACCACGTTCCTACTTTGTTTGGATGCATCTTACTGCTTACTTGTGGCTAGATGTGGAAACACAGGAGACGTTCACACAGCAACAATTACTTTGAAAATAGATAGGCGAAGAAAATACAGCCATCATTCCATTTTCCTTAACCATTTTTCCCAGCCAGGGTCACAGCAGTTTGGAGCCTCTCCCAGATTGGATGCTAGGTGGGGAGGCTAATGCCTGGGTAGGATGCTGGTCCATCACATTAATTAAATAAACAGAAATATATTTGTATTTTAAAAAATTTGCCACTCCTACATCTGTAACACAATGACATGGTGTACTATAAAGCTTAGAAACATGTAACATTACTTGGTGTCCTTCAATGCATTGTTCAATACATTTGACAAGCTGTGTTACCTGGCACTGACCGGGTCAAAAAGGTAAAAAAGGTAAAAAAAAGAATATTATATAATCATCAAACTGTTTTATCATTAAAGTGGTTGTATTTAGTACAGTCATAGTCAAGGGAAAGGAAAAAAAATAATACAATATATACAATACTGTGCAAAAAGTATTTGGTACTTCAGATGTTTCACAAAAATATTTGCCTTGATGGGTATTTTGCATCTTCTGTATAAATGTGTGAATAGTGAGTGTCTTTTAGATTTCCAAACATTCCTTTTGCAAAAGTAAAGTGAGTTTTTTGTATGTTGTTAAAAAAGAAAGTAACATAGCAATAGACCTTTTTCCAGATAAAAAACGTGAGGTCTTTGTAGGCATATAGCCCAGTGTAGGATTAAACAAATATAACAAACAGGTGCTAACGATCAATGACATAATATGTAGACTGAACAAAACTGATTAACTGAAACAGAAACAGCTGTTGAGGGAATAAAACTGGGCGAGGGACAACCATACTAAAAGGGTGAGGTTACAGAAGATGTGACAGTTTAACCTTCAAATCTTAGACTGTGACAAGAGTGAGCAGAGCAACAAGACACAAGGTGGTCATTCTGCACCTGGAAGGTCTCTCCCAAACAGAAGTTTTGTGGCAGACAGGTGTTTCCAGATGTGCTGACCAAGCTCTTTTGCAGAAGCACTTAAAGTTTGAGGACCAGAAATGCAGTGGTCCTCCACAGAAACTGAGTGCAGCAGATGAGAGATACATCAAGCTTACTTCTCTTCAAAATTGGAAGATGTCCAACACAACTCAGGACTGGCAGAAACCACTGGGACCCTGGTACACCCATCTACAGTCCAGAGAAGTCTTGTCAGAAGTGATCTTTATGGAAGAGTTTCCTCCAAGTTGGAAACAAGATGGAAACACCTATGCAGTTTCTGATCAATCAGAATTTTAACTTGTTGGCTCTAACAGAAGGTGCTTTGTCCTCTGAAGGGCTGGAGAGCTCTAGAAGGATGAGTGTTGGCAGGCAAGAGTGAAGCATGGTGGAGGTTCCCTGCAGATTTGGGGCTGCACTTCTGCAAATAGATTTGGTAATTTGGTCAAAATTGATGTCCCCCTCACTGCTGAGAAGTACAGGCAGATTCTTATCAATCATGTAATACCATCAGGGAGACATCTGATTGGTCCCAAATTCATTCTACAGCATGACAATGACCACAAACACATGGCTGAAGTCATAAAGAACTATCTTCAGTGAAGAGAAGAATAAAGACTCCTGCAACAGATGGTTTAGGCCCAATAGAGCCCTGATCTCAACATCATGGAGCCAGTCTGGGATTGCATGCAGAGAGAGAAACAAATGAGACAACCAACGTCTGCAAAAGAACTGTGGCAAGGTCCCCAAGATGATAGGAACAACCTACCAGCCGAGTATCTTAAACCGCACACAAGTGCATCAATGCTGTTTTAAAGACAAAAGGTGGTCACACCAAATATTGATTTGATTTAGGTTTTTTCTGTTTACTTCACTTTCTTGGAAGTTTATTGTTTATTAAAAATAATCCATGGCATTATTTTTGGACACATCCTTCAAGATTTTTAACCTTCAAGATTTTTAACCTAGCCTAAAACTTGTGCAGTATTGTATATCCATAACCTTTATTATTCACTCGCTAATGTGTGCAGTGCCATGTACGTGCATGTATGTCTCATGTATATTTTTATTAACTTTCAGTTTTTTTTTCTACGCAGATAACAATAAAATCTGTGTGTGGGCAGAAAATTCATCAGCATGCTTTACATCAGCATAAAGACTCTTTTGCATTCTGTCAGTTGTATGTGTGTGTGTGGAGTGAGAAAATGTGTTTGCATATGTGTGAGAGTGTGCGTAGAGCATGTGTGCTATCCATATGTGTGTGTTAGAGCATGTGTGGTGTCTCAGCCGACCTGTATGTGTGTTGGGGCTGACAAAGAAATCAGTGTGCCAACATGCATGTGGACATGTGTGTGTGTGTGTGTGGGGGGGGGGGGGGTTTAGAAAATCTGCTTGTGTGACTATGTATTCTTTTCGCGATACCATTATTCCCACCTCTCTGAGGCTTGTCAGAGACCCCAAATATAAACATTTTAAAATACTAAGTAACCTTTTTGAAGTTTAATGATCTTTATAACACAAAAACCCAACTTACTGTGAGAAGTACCTGTGTGTCAAATTTCAAATCTGTGGCTTAAGTGTTTAGTCCACCATACTGATGAAGCCATGCATAAAACTCCGGCAGACAAATGGAGCTTCAGCTTTATAGACACAGAGATTGTTTCTGAAATGAACTCAACCATGTATGCTTGCTGAGGCAGTTCAGGTATCACTGGATGGTAAGCTAGGAGAGGTACCCCCCAGATAGAATGTTAGTTCATTGCAGAGCAGAATCACATTTACATTGACCATTTATCCTGAAATACATGTCTTTGCACTGTGGATGGAAACTAGAGTACATGGAAGAAACCAACACAAACAGGGGAGAAGATGCAAACTTCACACAGACTGAGCTGGACTTGAACCTATACCTGAACAATCCAGGCGCTATGAGATGGCAGCAATACCTGCTCCAGCATCTGGTTTTTTACTGCATTCCATTATATTTTTTCATAGGTATGTTCCTTGTTTATCTCTTTTTTAAATCTGTTGTATAAAATATAGAATAGTGAACCACGAAGCAGTTTTCGGACAAAAAGCCCACAGCTGCTCTATATTTTATGACAATGAGATAACACGAGACAGGACAACTGATTAGCATTTTGCTTTGCCATCGTAAAAAAAAAAGAAACTCATTTTTCAGTCTTACTGCCGGCGTGCTGGGGACCAGTTTGAGGAACACAAACAAAATTAACCATTTTAATTAGGCAACAGGAGTTTTGTCCTTGCCAAATCCTAAATTATTAAATTATAAAGGGTCCATTTTACATTAAACACATTACTCTGGTTGAGTAAATGACAGCTTGAAATGATAACACAGCATAAAATATTGATTTTTGTTGGTCCTTGAAATGGACTGAATGTATGTCTCAAGTAGACTGTACAAAACTGATCTGGATTCCATTTGCTAAGCAGGGAATGAAGTTGATGCATACTGATCACATCTGAACCTGCAAATGAAAAATGAGAAAAATATCGTTTTAACAGCAACCTGCATAAACATCTTCAGAAAACAAATATCGACTTACAATGTGCTCAGCATATGAGAGATTCGCAGCTACAACATAAAATAATATTAAATAAATAATAATAGTAATAATAAAAAAATGAAATGGACAAAAATTGTCATTGTCATGTACAGCATGCATGTGTAATAATGTAATATAAAAGTTGCGTAAGGTGAACACTGTATGAAACTATGAGCTATGAAATATTGGTTTGGTGGACTGTACACTTAGAAATAACCACTTTTTTGCGAGTACAATCTGACTTATAACCTGGTTGTTGGTCCTTAACCCAAGGAAGTAAGTCAAGGATAATCTGTGCTTTTCATTTTTCGATGCACTCATCATTTACAGTACTGTGCTCAAGAGTACAGCATCCTTCTGGGACTTGAACCAAAGACCTCTAAGCCTACAACAGCACCTGCTAGCATTGAGAATACATTGAAAGGGTTTTGTTCGATGGCTGTTGTTAGGGTACTGTCAGGTGAGGTGCACCAGTGCACATGATTGAGTTCCATTTGCTTGTAACCCTTTCAACTAGAATCACCCTCACCATCAGCGGCATCTTAATCCCAGAGGTTGTGTTAAGCGGATGGATCCAATGAAAATCCAGATGAGCCAGCTTTACTCAATAAACAGCTGGTTACATCACCACCACTGTGCCTCTGCACTCCAGCTGGCCACAATGAAGTTGTGTTGATGAATGGGGTGAACACATTAACTCACGAAGGCCACAAAGTTGCCCTCAAAACTGCTGATTTGGGTGAGAAATGGCCAGAGAAGAAGGCAGGATGATTTATCTGGGAAGACTTTTTGATGGCTAAGGCAAGGCACCAAGGCAGACACTCAGATAATGTGGAAGCCTGTTCTTTTGCCCTCTCTTCAGTACAAAACATGCATTGACAGCCCAATACATTGCCTCATCTAACTACAATTTTTAAAAAAATCCTATTGTTTGACATTAAGAGTTTTTTTCTAGGGGCTATTAATGATTTCTAGTCATTCTGAAGAGGTGCCAACTGAAGGTTTAGTTGAGCCAGAGGAGAGAGCTGATGTCAGTGGCGTTATCATGAAGTCACTTCCCTTATTCATTGTTCAACATTAAGCTGCAGCTTCTTAACTGCATGACTACTTTAGGCTCTCTTTGATCGCCATGATTCCCTCTCAGCAGGACAATGGACAGGCTTGTTTAGAATTGCTCTGTATACTATGGAGATTAGGCATGATTCCAGTAAGATCTGCTGTGATTTAACCCATACAGCATGAGATTTGCTTGGGAGTTCTGTTGTTCCACTTTGAGATGCTATACACACTCTTTTCCTGCTTTAAAACTGGTCACATGTGTACCAAATGTCACCCTGTTGGTGACATACATTCTGGCTAAGGAAGTAGTTTTCTGCTTTAATCTTTTCCCAAGGGGTAGCTGGCTGGTCGATCACTGGCAGACTGCAGTAGGTCTCTGAAGGTCTTGGGTGACATGAGGCTTTCCTGCAGGCTTTTGTGAAAGGTGGGTGTTTGTCAAGACAGAAGAGTGGCCTGGGAAAGTGAGCTCTCACCAGGGACTATTGGCGCCTGGCTGTCTGTAGTGGGAACCCACAGCTACTGCTGTTCAGGCTCTCAGCTTGGGCAGCAGTAGAGTTCTTCTGCAGACTCTTTTTGGCTAACTCCTACACCACCATCTCACCTCTCCTCACTCCTTAGTTGGAATATTGCATCACTGCCTCTCTGGGAGACTGTTAGGATGTCTTGGTTTCCTTGTCTTCCCTATTTTCACTCCCAATCATGGGAATGTGTTCCTGCTCTGCATGCATATGCATGCAAACCCACAGACACCCCCAAATGCGCATGCACTGAGCACTAAGAGGATTCCCCTGCCTATGCATCCCACCCCATCTTCTGCTCTCTGTCAAGACAAAATGAAGCAAACAGGGAGTATAAGCAGACAGACCCAAAGACAATATCATGCCAAATCAAATTTCCTGCACTGAGATTTACATTTCACTTATTCCACATATATAAGCAAACATAGATCCGTTTGGCAGAAAAGTAGGATATTTGAACTCAACAATAAATATTTTCAATCATATGATCTGAAAAGTCTGGGATACAGAGATGAGTGTTTGTCTTGTTAAACATATGCTGATACCAGTTGTTGTGCTTTGTCCTATTGACTATTGACTATTGACTTCCTCTTTATATGCATGGAATTAATAGTCAGAAAAGGGTGTTTATGCTCTTTGTCTTACATATAAGGAACATGTTTCATAGACTGACTGCCATTCATAAACGTCATTTCATTGATTCCTTGCAAATAAGTATGCTGGAGGACACTTTTTAAAGATTCTGTAAGGGCTGGTAAGGGACAGGCTGGTAAAATTCAGTGGGTCTCCAGAAAGGCAGGATTTCATAGCAGATGTGTACTTGATCTTAAATCAGGGGTTTAAAGCAGTGCCAAAGAGAGAGCTTACCGAATACCAGCATTAATTCACAGATTTAAGCCAAGGCTCAGATGAGCATTTAAAAGTGCTTATAATTTATTGGCTGATGCCAATGTGGAATGGAATGCCATAGATCTACGAGAAAAAGACAGCCCAATTATAAAGAGCAGTTGCACATTGGAATTTCAATGTGAGGTACACCGTATATTGTGTATTGAAGAGCTTTGGTAACTGTAATAAAAACAGTTTTGATTTGAATAGTTCAAGAACATCAGGTTTCCTATGAGGTCATCTATTCAGAGTGACATTTTGAGCAGGGATTTGAAATGCCAGCAGACAGGACGCTGTGGCCCATCTGGTAATTCTATATCTGTTATGAAAACAGATGGTGAGGCTGATTTCCCTTTTATACAGAAACAAATTGAGCAGAGCTAAGCAATGTTGGCATGGGTCCACGCCAGCTAAGCCAATTCAATGAATTTGTCACCAGATTTAGTGACAATTAAGGGAACTAACCAAGGGGCATTTAAAAATTCTGAATTTTTCCATATTCATTTTTGCATTAAGAGAAGAGAAAAGGCTGTGTATTTATATGTCTACACTCCATAACATAGTAGTACAGCGGGCAACGCTGGTGCCTCACTACTCCTGGGCTTTTTGGTGGGCATGGAGGTGGCATGTTCTCCCTCTGTTTTTATTGACAACAGTCTGTAAAAACCACACAAGTACACAATGAGTCAGAAATCAAACAAGTGTTTGTTTTTGTACTAATGCTGAGTGTATCTGTGTATCTAATAAAAAAACCCTGTTAATTTCTGTAAGGTAAAAAACAAGTTATAATATAATTTAATTCCATTGTAGGATGCTGTCATGTTTATTCCTGTATATTTTATTTTCCTGATTAGCTTCTGTATAATTCATATATAATTAGTATATTAAAATTGGTTTATTATGGGCTAATTAACACTTCTGCTATTGATGTAAGTGTGAAAATGTAATGTGAGAAAAACAGCAGCGAGAAACCACCAGCAGCTGTTAATAGGCATGGTCTCAGGCAAGAAAGGGTATTAAAAGTTTTTATTCAATAAAACAATTAAAAAACCTAATGAACCATTACAACACTTGAACACCCCAGCGCATAAGAAGCAGCATCTTTCTGCACACAAAACCACAAATTAAATTTAGTGAAAAGCAGCTAGCTACACTTTGAAAAGCAGTTGTGTGCTGATTTCTTACTGTGCCACCTTCCATAAAGCTCTCTTTAAGATGTCCATTACATTTGTCACGTGACCATTTAGACACAAGCCGGTCTTCTAACTCAATCCTTAGTCAGGCCTTTCCCAAAGTAGACCTCAGTCTCAAAAATATACGCACTTTAAGGAAGGCATCTCACCAGTCTTGTGCTTCTTGTGATGTGTGTCTTGAACTGCACATGACTGGGAAAAGGACAGGTAATTGGAGGTCAGTAAGACTGTAATGGAGAAACCCAAAGGCTGAGTGAACACCTGTCATTTGCTGCTCTCCACACCAGCTGCCTCATCCATACAGCGTGAGGCCCAAACCTGACAGGTGGGTAGATGAGCAGTTCACCTTTGGCTTATTGCTAACTGACAATCTGGTTGGTTAAGCTATAGTTACCCGAAGTTTTGTTTAGTCAAGCTGTTGCTAACTCACACAGTAAGTTGCCGTCAAATTCCATGCACCTCCTTTTGAGGTATTGTTGTACAAAGTAGAAAAGAGACCTTAGGAGAACAGATAAGATCACTTACTGTAGAGCAATTTACCTGAATATCAAATACAATAACATAAGTCTAATTATTTGACATAAAAGAAAACAGATGTCTGTTCTCACATCAAAAACTTACTTTAAAGACGTGCACAGTGCCTGCAACATAAGAGGACAGTTGTTTGTGCACCTGAGGCAGACAGACACCGTGTGTGTGTTTGAAAGAGAAGTATTGTGTATAGACAGTGTTCTGAAAAAAAATGTCACAACTTCAATGTAGAAACTGTGAAAAGGTTGGCATGAATAAATGTGAAATGCAGAAAGGTTAACGTGAGGAAATGAGAGCCATGAAAAGGTCAGCATTAAAAAAATGTGAACAGTAAATTGTCTTTGTTGTTAGACTAACGATACTGGCAGCAAGGGAGGCTGATGGGAGAACATCACCTGCCCAGGTAAGCTGAGTAGCACAGATGTAGGTTTCTCTGTCATTTGTCCAGAACACCCACATAGTTTATTTTAAGATTCCAAATTTTTAGCAGTTTCCAATTGTAGTAAAGAAATTCAGATTCTCTATACTTTATTTGTGGTGCACTGATTTTAGACACATGCGATCATCTCTGAGACTCAGGCCTCTATACTCATGATTCTACACTTAATTTTGAATATGTTTGAGAACTGAGCCCCACATGTCCAAGTAGAATTTATCATGTTAAAGTTGAAAAAAAAAAATCCATATAGATCAGGGCAGAATACGAAGGAAAAAGTAAATCCAGTCCCTCTAACTGTACCCTGTTACGACAGGAAAGGTGCTGACAAGTAACTTAGAAGAATGTTAAGTCCGAACACGATGTGAAAGCTTTACAGTGGAAAAAGTGGAAGCAGAATGGGAAAAGAATTAAAAGCAGCTTTTGAAATGTCAGTTTAGAACATGTACTATAGATGTCAACGGCCTAAAAAATATTAAAAAAGAAAATTAAAGGTCATCATTAATTTCATCGGTTTCTCTTTAGAGCTAAGAGAGAATGACAGATTAGTCCATTTTTGTCAAATGTTTTTGAAATCATTTGCCACACTTAAATTGTGTGCAGTGTGTTTTGGTATTATTTCTACAGCTGTGCACTGAGCCAGGATTTCTGCTGCTGAATAGCACACACTCCCAGAGTCTGTCAGTCACCAGCAGCCCTCTGCAGCCACAGAGATCAGGTGACTGCTGAATTGTAGTCATAGTGGGGGTGTTTTGCTTGTATAGCTCCTGGAAGAAATATACAACATGTGTCTTGTGTTCACCTTTCAGATTGTTCTTGTGTATTGTCTGCTTGGTGAAGAAAATTTGAAAAAAGAAAGAACAGTTCAAGGATGAATCAGGTCCTTTGCTTAGAGGGACTGTTCTGTGCAGTCAACACAACAGAGTAACCTACATCACAACTGAGATTTGCACGCTCAATATGTTTAGAAAAGCATTTAAGACATAGCGCAGAATATTTAAGAAAAGCTGATATATTCATTAGAAGTCTTTGAGTTTGGGAACAGGGAAGGAATTTCAACTGAAAGCCAAATACAGTCATCCATTGTTACTGGAATCAAATCTGTTCCTGAAAATATGTTGAACGGCGAATTTTTGGACAGCCTATATTCCATTATTTTAAACTACCCAAGTTACTTGATGCTGCTTGGCTCAAACAGGTCTAGTAGTAGAAAGGTAAATAGTAATAACACAATATATAATCAGTACATAAGTATTGTTAGTATTATTGTCAGACACATGAACACCACAGAGAGTGACCTGCGTGCCAAGCATAGTCAAGTGGAAAGGGAAAAACAAAATATGTCACCGAATTTTATTATCCTTAGATCACTTGTGTGTGTGTGTGTGTGTGTGTGTGTGTGTGTGTGTGTGTGTGTGTGTGGAATTAAAAAAAAAATCCATCAGCATCTTTAGGTATGCTCTGAATGGGGCATTATTATGTGCTGTGTGTGATGTCACTAATCCTGCTTCACCAGTTCAATCAGAATTTAAAATTTCAAAATAGTAAGTTCCCTTTTTTAGTTTAATGAAGTCAGCCAGAAAAAAAAAACAAAAAAACTGGAAAATTTCAAACCTGTAGTTTGAAAAACAGCTGTACATAAAACACTGGCTGACAGACAAACATATAGGGACTGAGCTTTATATAAAACATATAAGGGGATGAGAAAAAATGCATTCCCAGCCTATCCCAACAACCCCCACCTAATTTCCCTAAAAATCAGCTGTTCACCAAGGATTTCTTCACAAGATTTTGCTTTCTTAGAAGACATTTTCATTAATATCAGGAAAACAGCTGAGATACAACTGCAGTGCACACTTGTTACCATTCCTGTTCCTAGGGGAATTTTGACCTGAACACTCCAGTGCAAGAATTACTGCTTCAGGGTACTTCCTAGTTTTAACTTTTGATCTGTTCTCCCAAGGGTGAGTAATGAACTGAAGCAGAGATCCACTGAATGTGTTTTTTTTCTGATCAACTTGATAACTGCACTTTTACTTCTAATCGATCTGCTGCCCATTTATTGAACTAAGTAACACATCCAAAATAGTTGACAGCCACTTCTCTGGGATTGCATTCACTTCCCATAATACTTCACTTTATTTACTCCACAATATTTTCACCTTCTGACCACTACAACCTTTCTCCAGACTTGTGCACTTAAACATTTTTGCTGGCACGGCCTATGAATTTCTTTGGTATGGAGATTCAACGTACAACATATTTTTCAGTTGGATACAGACAGCAGGAGATACCCCTATATCTTTTGATGTCTTCTAAATGAATACCCATTTGCCTTTTTTTGTCCTGGATGTGCTTGCTTGAAAATTTTTTTGCAATGGGAAAGGAAATTATAATTCAGCAGTATTTTCTGAATATTAAAAAAAAATACTCATTAAAAAAAACTATATTAGTCCAAGAATGCTGGAAGGCAAGATGGCTGATCAGTGCCTGCTACTGGCCGGAAGCCAGGGTTGTGGTGGAGCAGAAAATACAAGTTAAGTCCAGTCACTGGACTTCTGTCTGTCATTTTGACTCAGAGATTTGCCTGAGATATGATCATTATCTCATGGCTATTTTAGCTCACAGGGCTAGCAGCTGGCAAGACTTTTGCTGCAAGAAACTTTGCATTCAGGACAGTTAGCACTGATGAGCACTGTAAAACCTCAGGCAGCATGCAGGTGCCTTGCATGTGTGTAGGAAGCAACGAAAGGGTGGCCAGTCATAATATCCTGGCCTACTTAAGCTTCTCCCCCCTGCCCAACCCTTCAAATGTAAGATGTTAATGCTTAGTACGCACTGGACAACCCATAACCTGAAAGGTGAACAAAGTGTGCCGGCTTTGAAGAGGCTAAGGGTGGGTGGCTGATCCAGGGTGATTATGTTCAGGGCCTCTCCTGCGTCCCCTTCGCTTCCATTGTACATGACCCAGACCACATCTCTTTAACCTTCTGTGGCCCATTTTCAAACTGCTCATGCCATCAGGGTGGTGACGATCCAGAGCTACTCCCTACAAATGCAGAGCATGATGGAATACCGGCCCTACAGGACAGTCACAAATATGCACTGGCACAGGCACACTTTAAGACAGTTTAGGGTCACCAATTCACCAGTTGGAGACAACCTGTTGCCTTTAATCCTGAAGCAAATGTTGCACCCTCCAGACTTACAGTTATAATTTCAGCAGCCAAGAGTAATAAAAATGTATAATCCACAGCCACTGTGGCCTGGCTTCCAGCTATCAACAAGCCACTATGCGAGTAGTAATCCTCTAATTCTTAACCAGTTTAAACCCACTGTAGCAATGTTTGTCTCTGACAGAAGTGAGATTAGTTTGAGCACACAATGAGCTCAGGACCATGTCCTCGAAACGTTGCTGTGGTGGTTTGAGGCCGCTGTGCATTATCTTGGCGAAAGCTTTCCTGCAAGATATTGTCGAGAAGCTGCTGCTGACCCACTGTTTTTGTCTGGGCGTGTGCTGCTGTTTTTGTGGCTTTCTGCAGGGCTCCTCCATGTGATCAGGCACAAGCATGGGTCTGTTTCAGGCCTGTTCTGCATGTGCTACATGCTATCAGGGAACCATCTGAATGTGGGCGAACAAGAGCAGAGATGCCAGTCCTTGGCAGAGACGTTTGCAAACACATAGGTGTGTCTGTGTATGTGTTTCTGGCCAAATTGCTGTGGATACAAGTGTATGCTAATAATAACCAAGGCACCCTGTTGCTTCTTGAGAAAGAGGAAGGGGTAGAACAAAGGCAGCTGTGCCTGCGCAGTACCCCCTTTTGGCCACCACAACTCAGAATTATAAGGAAGGCAGGTGGCTTCTACTAGGAGTGAACAGAGGCGTGAGAGTCCATTGATAAGGAACATAAACTGCCCCTCTAATCCTGTCCTCAAGCCTTGGCTGGGGGTAGCTTGTGTTTACTAATGTGCCTTACTTCAGCTTTGATGCTGCAAAAGCTTCAGGTTACAGTCAGGTGAATGGGAAGGTGGGAAGTTTAGTGTGTGAAGATTTGACAGATAAAACTTTGAGTGAAAAGTCTGATTTGCTGATCGTTCCTCCCTCTGGCAAAACATGACATCATGTTCCACCATTGATAATTACAGGATAGTCATACGGCTGGTAATGACAAGTTGCATTTACCTTTTTACTGCTACTTTAGTAAATTTCTGGAGAAAGTGTATTTTTCAAAGTAGCTTTTGGCCATGTGGCACGTCATACTTTTACTCAAGTACATTTAAAGGGAAAGTATACTTTTACTCTTGCATTTCCATCGCCATGTTGTCTTACCTATATATGTTTTTGCATTTACTGTTATAAATTAATTAAGTCAAAAAAGATATTCTGTGCAGTCCATTGGCAACTGTCTATCAATCACTGTCATTTTGCTGGAAATATTGGCAGTTGCATATCACTGACAGCCCATATAACACAAATTAACATTTATAAAACATCGATACCATAAAGAGGTGACAATTATTTGTACAATACCTCCTGGTTTAGTGTCCATCAATCAGACTTTAATGCTGGTCAGTCAGGGGTTAGTGTTGTTTTGTCTTGTTTGATTGACAGCTTAGTTTTGTTCCACCTTGATTGAGAACCTGACATGAATTATGTTTTGTCAGTAAAGAATAGGATTTTTTTCTTATAATGAGAGCTGAATTGTATCAGTAAAAATGGTGCCAAAGTTTGCCATTCTTAGTGTACACAAACTCCTTGTCAAATATAAAAAGTGCGTTACAATAGGTTATTGTGCTTTTCCTGCTATGTTGCCAGCTGCCTAACTATTCACTAATTAGGTAACAAGCTCTGTTTGCTTTTTAACCAGAATGTAAATGTTAGTAGTGGAGCATCACTAAAGTAGCCAAGTTATGCACCATTTACCTAGCTGCAGTAAACTAGATGTATACCTCGTATTCAAACTAATGCATGCCATGATTTAATTTTTGATGTCCAAAATAAATCTCTGCTGAGCTAGATAAGTGAGCTAGATTAGTTAATCTAGTTGAGGTATGCTGAACTGGTGGCTGAAGTTCGTGAGCGGGGGTGGCAGGCATATATTAAGCCGGTTGAGGTAGGTGCCAGAGGCTTTTTGGCAAAAACTACTACTTCGTTGTTGAGTTGGTTTGGAGTTAGAGAACGTAGGTTAAGGGAAGCGGTGAAGGAGTTGTAGCAGGTAGCTGAGAGGGCTAGTCAATGGCTGTGGTTGAGGAGAGCTCAATTAGAGTGGGGAAAAGTGGGATGGGGTATTGAATGTGTTATGGGCTGCAGGATAGTTATTGGGGGCTACGTGGACCTTTGACCTAGTAGGCTTGGAGGGGGGTGGGTCTGGGACGCCAGGCCTCACTGCTGAGCCATCCGGAGGTGTGGTGGGCTTAAGTCAGCGAAACACTGATGAACAATGGTGCATAACTGATGACCCCAGTGAAGAGCTTACAAGGTGGCGTGTTAGGGTGGTGGGATTGGGTAGGTAGGTTGTTAAATTGGTATGGTAGGGCCCTATGCTTCATCCCAGTGGGTAAGCGCAGGATACCTGTCATCTTATCCTGTATATTCGTAATTACCAGCGTAACTGAGTTTTACCTCTCTTTGGGTTTTGGGACAGAAGATTATTGAATAGACAGAAAGTCATGTTTTAAACTGCACACTTCACAGTGTATGTGAGATCTGCTCTCACTGGGGGTGTCAGTGACACTAAGGCACTTGTATGCATCCTGCGCTGTTGCTTGCTCATTAGTATAACCCCTCCCCCCCTTTGTCACTCCCACTCCCAAGCTCACGGCAGGCAGGGTCAGTGAGGCAGGACCAGCTCATGTGGCATGAGGAAGCAGCTCTGAAAAACTGCGGTGGAAGTGAAGTGACTGAAAAGCGTGCTGCAATGCAGACCATCTATCCTCAGTGCTTAGTTCTCCAATATTACCAATATTAAAGTGACCTTTATTCATTATTTTCATTGTTCTCATGCAAACGGTGGAGCAGGAGCAGCAGACCACAACTTTTCTTATTTTCATTTTTCTTTTAGCAAGGTTAGTAAACTTTAAATGTCATAAAATTCACCTTCAAAAAGTGCAGTCCCCTCAGGAGCATCAGCAGCAGATGTTAGGATACTGGCCAAAGAACTATTAGACTATTACAAATTTGAAATTTATGCCTATTATGTCATACCCTACTTATGGCAGAGCAGGGCTGAACTTTAACTCCAACTTGATGTCGGCCATTTTATAGACACTGAGAATTTCTTTGCATTAATCCACTTGTTGGTACTGTGAGCAGTCAAAGACCATACACCAGCATTATGTTTTGCTACTGGGCCTATGTTTCACTGTCCCTGGGTGGAGCTGCTCTCCAGTTCCGATTGAGAGAGGTGTGGATCCGCCATCAAAGCCCCATTATTAACAAACAAGGGAGGGAGCATTTAACTGGCAGTACATTTTTACAGCAGGAACTCCCATATGCAGATGTATGTATTCACCACATCTGCCATTATACCATTTAGTTTAACGAGACCATCTGTCTGGACATTTTCTTGTGCACGGAAATGATTTTTTACTGATCTTTTTAAATGCGCCTCTATGCCCAACCCAGTCACAAAAATAGCCAGTGTTTATAGTATGATTTTTCATTCCACTCCCACCATGTGTTGCAGAGCTATATGACATAATAGTATCTCAACAAAAATATCACTTCTATCCCAGATGCCGTTTTTGGTGTGCTCCAAAATCTCTGCTGTGTTCAGCAGACATTATGTTCAAAAAAAGCAAATTCTCCGGGCAGCATCGATCCAGTGATGTATAATGTTGCTGCTATTGTTGTGATTGTGATGGAAGGTGCTCAGGGTAACTTTTATGTTGCATTTCCATAACCTGTTTTAAATTTACTGTTCCCTGGAATCAGTTGTTGTGCTGAAGATTTCAGGCCAAGTAAGAAAATTGTTCTTGCTTAGATGATCATCTCCAAGTGTTGTACTCATATGTGTTGCTGGGAGGTTTTGGAGCTAAACATGCAGATTCATAAACCACTGTGGGGTGGATAAGAAATGAGAATTCACCTCAGTTTTGGATTTGAATTCTGTGGTTCAGAGTTCCCTTTGCATTCCAGAGGTGACAGAGGAAGAACAGAAAATGAACCAAGCAGCATTCATCTTAGATGAGTGTCTGGATTGTAGTGAGCATGTGGGACTGAGTCACAGCCAAGTCAAAGTTGCTGAGATGGGTGCTTTCACAAGTGTGTGTTATACATCCCACGTCCTACCATCTCACCTGATGTATATCAACTTCCTGTGCCCCTGGATTGCTGAATTTGTCATACTGTCACAAGTTGTATAGCTTGGCAGCGGCACAGGAAGCTGAAATATTTGGTGCTGCTGAAACTGAAACTGCCAAAGCTGTTGCGTTTTCTGTGAATGTGAAGCAAAGAGTTAGGTCTCAAAAATTCTAATGAGAAATCATTTGCTGCATGTTGTTTTAGCTTTTTTTTGCTCTGTAGTAAATGAGGCTATTTAATCTGCCAGGATGACTTGCATCAGTGAACCTCCATCATATGGAGGCCAGATTAAGTGGACATCACCCTTAGTA
Source organism: Arapaima gigas (assembly GCA_900497675.1). Taxonomy (NCBI): domain Eukaryota; kingdom Metazoa; phylum Chordata; class Actinopteri; order Osteoglossiformes; family Osteoglossidae; genus Arapaima; species Arapaima gigas. The sequence continues at coordinate 1,234,995 of UFQX01000018.1, forward strand.
AGTTAAGTGGTTAAAACACTGAATTTAATGGAGTGTAATGGAGTGGTTAAGTGGATGTTTAAAGTGAGAACATTGCAGAATTAAAATTCTCTGTTTACACATGAGGTCTTTGTGATTAGCCACATGCTACGCTCTCTCCCTCTCTCCACTGGTGGGGGTGCTCTTCTTTCCGGTCTTCTGTTCCTCTCTGTCCATGCAGTGTGACTCACACAAAGGCTTTGCCTGACACAGCCACTTCAAAATGCAGCAGCTTATCAATTATTTGTGAAGAATAAAGGATGATAATTCCCACACAGGGTTCTCTCTTCATTAGGTCACTCCGCTTGTCAAGAAATCAATACCTGATCTCAATTTCCCACACCACAGCTTTCAAGGCGATTTGCAACTGGCCATCCAATTTCCTTCTGTTCTACCAGCTCATATAAATCCAATAAAGATGTTATCGACTGCACAAAGTGATGACATACCAGTATCAGTAGAATAAGTGAAGAACATCAGGGTAGTACTGTTTGCATGGAAAGGGGCCAGCATAGAATATATATTTTTTGTTTTTCTGCCTCCCAAAATGGTTATTAGCACTTCAGGAAAGATGTTAACCTGCAATAAGTGCAAGTCACCACCCACTATCCCCAGGGGAATAAAACAAAAGAACAAAATTAAAATTACTTCTGGAAAAGCTATTGTTTTTTGTCTAGCCACGTCAATTTCTGCCATAAGTTTAATATACACTTTGCACTCACTTTTCTATTAATAAATGTATATGCATGGATTACTGTCCTATACAGTTTATTGTAGACTGATAATAAATATAATGAATCTTGAATGTGCCTTAATGTACTGTTATAAAAGGGAGAACCATCAAGAAAATGTACTTGCTAATGCCATGTTGCTTAATGAATACTGAATTCTTCTACAAATTTAATTTATAAAGAAACAAATAAAATTATTTATCATGAAATAAATCTCTTTGCACATTAATTCCTTTCTTTAGTGACTTAATATGAAACAGTAGTAACTAGATACTATAAAAAACCATTCAAATGTAGCTGTCATTTCCATTTTTGATTTCTGATACATTGATCTGTAAATGTTATTGTCCTTTTTTATAACATGACAAGAGGTTTGCTCCTTAAGCTAAACTCATAAAGACTTTTTCCTGAAACTATCCTGCTGGAACAGAGCCATGTAAATGCTATAAATGATCTATTTTTAACTACTAGATGTTTGTTGATTTTGGGATATGGCTATATCAAAATATTCTCTCCGATTTATACTGAGTGCACTACTTGGCTTGGCAGTCCATTTCAGTACGACCCAGAGTACAAAATACCTTTGATGGTGGGAGAATTTCGCACCACAGAGTTCCACCACAGGCTGTTAACATGGCGTGTGCCCTGTGATGCTTTTCAATAGCCCTGGAACTGGGGGGGTTAACCGTCTTCACACTCATGTTTTTGAACAAGTCGTGTTCCAGCAAATTAGTGTAGGTGAGACAAGGCATATGCTAAATGAATAGCAACTTATAGCCTACATTTCATCTGCTGTTGGTTGTCACTGGCGGGATCTCTGGTGGTTCCAACTTTGTTATCCAGTCCTTTGTGAACTGTACTGATCACATTAATTCATTAATCTTGCAGCCAAGGTGATGGTGACACATTTGCTGATTAACAGTAGAAAATGTATCTAGAAGTACTGATGAATGTACCTGCTTTTGCAGTATATATGAGAATTGCACTTTATTAACATAAAAGGTAAAACAAAGGATGACAGCTACAGTGAGTGTGACCATGAAAAAGTGGAAAAATTCACAAATGCTAATTTAATTAATGACGAAACTAATTTACCTGTTTAATGCTTTACCAAGAACAGTTTGAAAAGAAAATGCGATGATGAATACTGCCTGTGCAAAGAATTTACATGAACTGAAACATTATTGTTTTCTGGCAGAAAACAGATTGATGAAACACAGCAGGCTGCCTATTGCTGATAGAAAAAAAACACAAAGTGTATACAGTTCAATCCAGATGAATTGTACAAATGTTGATTATCACTGAGATGTATTTTTCAACAAAGCTGTTTTGCCTTGCTGTTTTTGCTATGTAAATGTTGTTTACTTTCACAGCTCTGAGACTTCTGTGCTGTCAGATCCTATGTCGGGATCCAGACAGTGGACTGGAGCGTAAAGGTAACACTGGTCACTTTAAGCCAAAAAGACAGGCAACCTCCACGCTCAGCCTTGCGGGGAACCTAATGTCCCTTTTCTACACTTTGTACAGTCGGGTGATCTCTGCACTAGGAAGGAAAATTACTTGAGTTTCACACTCCATCACACATGCAGGCAGACTGAAATGTAAATAGTGCAAAATACTGCCTGTGTACTTTGAGTACAGCTTGGTTTTTATGCAGGCATAGTGATCGAGCATCGTTTTTGTCTGCCTATATGTGCGTCCAACTTCCCTGAAGATCCTATAAATAATATACTGAAAACTGCTTCAACAGAAGACCCTTAAAACTTAATTTCTTCAGAAATGGCAGTAGACTTTTTGGGATAGTGTACTTTGTGTCTGTTGCTGATGTTTTGAGGCCCTTTCGCATTCCATGGTGACACCGGAGAGATGAAGCCCGTTCCAGTCCTACACAGGACCACGACGGCAGGGAATATGGTGATAGGTTGGAGTGAACAGAATACAACTCTGCTGGGCTGCTTCTCCATGGGAGGTAAACCCCAATCATTTATAAAAGGTAAATGCTGTCAGAGAGCGGGGCTCGGAAGCGCCACACTGCGTGTGTGATTTACGAGCCCAACGTGCCGCTATAAATCATGAAAGGCCTTTGTGTCCAGCAGCGGTCGTGCCGACACTGCACATCTCATTTCATGCCTCCAGAAAGGCAAAGTTAACACTGTGGTGGTGTTGAAGGCTGGGAGCTGGGGCTCAGGGGCAACAACTGGGGGAAAGTTCTGGAAGATGCTGGTGCACTCATACCAGATAGTAGGATCTGTCCTCAGACCCACAGCTTTCAAGCGCAAGGGATGCCAATCTGTGCTACAGCAGAATGCCTGATCAAAGAAACACCCTGTTCATGATCTATCAATACAATCAATACTGAACAGTTGTATAGATCGTGTTCTTCCAGGACACAAGTAAAGTTTTGTAAAAAAGTGAAGAATCCCTGACAAAGGTTAACCAGTCAAGGTGGAATGTACATGTGAAGTGGATATGAACAGGACTGTATCTGTAACTAGGCTATAACTGCAATATGTGAATGGTACACGCTGTAAAACAGTGTTTGTTATCATGTAAGAGGTCTGGAGAGACCTGCTGACTGGAGTGCAGGTGCCAATAATGTCGATGATGTGTCCACACTTTAGTGGCACAAGTGGACACCGATGCAACTGCATTGCGATGTATGGACCTCCAGCAGCACGGTGAGGGCTCATTATTAGGTAATGAAATGAGACATTGTGTAAGAGAACATGGCAATGGCAGAGTGAAACACAATCTGAGAGTGTCAAATTATGACACCCAGTCTGAGAAGCCTTTCCTTCTCCATTTTAAATGACAAAAGTGGCATATGCTGTTTGTTTGAGGTCTATATCATTCTATTTTCTGTGTGGGCTTTTTCTTGAGTGTTACTCTCTATAAAATGGGAAATATAAGCAATTATATTTTAATACAGAAGGATTGGTTCGCATACTGAAAAATAGTCTTTTTCAAACTGAGAAACATACATTATAAAACAAAAAGTTAATGGAATAGACATCAAAGTATCAAATTCACTCTTCTGAATGGAGGGCTGATGACATTAACTCAACTTCCACTTCTTTGCTGCAAATAATAATGGTGTTAGAGGGGGTGTCTACCGCACACAAGTACATTAGTTGCTAAATAAGAATACGACATGATAAGACTGTGTAATATCTCATTGGAAATCTGTCCAGTGGTTGGACCCTGACGAAGTCTGAAACAACGCTAAGTCTTTTTCTATATCATTAGATCATCTATCTATCTAACAGTATCATCTACTCTTACAGTCTATCTGTATGTCAAAATGTGCAATAAGTTCAGTATCGTGAAAATGCAAAAAAAATGGTATATTAAGTAAATTTCAAAGTATATTTACCCTTAATATTCACACTGACATTTCTTGTTTTCTTTGAGGTTATTATTGAGGTCTTAGATGACTCATTAAAATTACATTAATATACAAAAATTTTTCTCAGTTATTTCAGTGCTTAATGCTGTTTTAAGGAAACTATTAGCAAGTATTTCTGCTTGCAGAGGTGAACCAAACATTGCACATTTGCTCAGGAGTCTGGGGCAGAGCTTCCAGTTTTGTCATTTTGCTGGGTATTTTGGGTGAACCATGTGACATGTAGTCAGTGACCAGAACAAAGTTGTTGCTTTAACTTGCATGTAATACGATGAAGCCGACGGCAAAGTGAACTCATCCTTTGAATGGGCAGAAAGCTGACAGGAAATTGAGAAGCAAGGGCAAGCCCAGTGTTTGAAGGCAAACTGAAGGCTTTTTCAACGTCAGGCTCTGGAGATGGTTCCAAATGTCAATGTTGGTGCAGCATGTCATGTTATGTACAGCCCTGGCGTGGGAGAACTGCAGTGTGTGTGTTTTAGAGATGTCTCAGTTTGTTCATTTTGGGAAATAGCGGGATCGTGTGCTTAAGTGCTCATCTGTTACCTCTATTTTCCTTGTCTTTTGACTCTGGAGGACCAGGAGCTGATTGCCCTGGTGTGGGAAGTTCAAATGTCAGTTCTCTCTTACTAGATGTATTCTGAAGTGTATCAGGTCTCAGTGGAGAGCCCTGGGAAGGATATTATTAATAACACCAGTATTACTCTATAGTAGTGTGGTTAGCACAGAAGTTCGATTGTCAGTTTATGAGAATATGTCCTATAAGAAAAAGCTAAGTTCTAAAGTAATTTACAAACACATTAAATTATTTAGCCTATGCTTTTCTCCAAAGAGACTTACAGTGATAAGCTACTTACAGTGATCTTTCCCTTTATATAGCCAGGTTTAAAATAGTTAAAATTTCAGCTGTAATTCCATGTCATTAGCATGATCATATATTTCACCAGCAGGCTAAGCAATAACTTCAAATCAGTTGCTGAACTTCATGATTTCTTACTTGCTTCCCATAACAGTTTAACAGGTGACATGAGGGCAGCTGCCAGTATGATGGCTAAAGACATGCACTTATAACCTGAACCTGTCTGTTTCAAGCCCTCCTGCCATCATCGCTGTAGCACCTTTGAACCAACTACTGAAACCGCAGTTGTTCCAGTTAAGTATACAACCGTTTGAATGCTTTGGAGAAAAACATTGGCAAAGCAAGTGAAAAATATTCATAGTAGATCCATATTAATAGATTGTTTATAAATGGTGGAGGGCAGTAATAAAAAAGATCTGTGAAGATGTTTTTCTTTGCAGATCTTGTTTTTTTAAGAAACACAAATGCATGTACATTTTTGTCATGCTCCTCTCACAGTGGGAATTGTGATGTACTGCTCTTGAAACATATTTCTGCTGCTATTATTTAATGGACTGCAGATAAATATATTTCCCTGATTGCTTTCTGAAGCACTGCTCTCTCCATAATGCGGAAACGGAATGACAGTCTGAACGTGAGTGCAGTGCCGTGAAATTGTAGGGCTGCCTTTTTTGTCATTGTGGGCAAATAAGTGCCTCCCTGTGACCGAGAGCTTTGTAACACAGGGAAATTAAAACGCTGTGCCAGATTGTGGCAGGCGAGCGAGAGTGAGAGTGTGAGAGAGAAATTTGCTCCTGAAGTTCACGGCGTGGGGCCTGGGAGTTGAAGCGTAGATACGGCCCATTAATTACCAAATCCTTGGACGTCATGACGAATGACCCCGTCCTACGGCAGCCTTCATAACATTGACTTACATGCCGTCAAGGGACACAGAAGCTCAGCACTTCCAGGCAAGCGTGCCTGCTGAGCTGTCACCATTCGGGGCTTTCTCGAACCTAAACAAAGTCACAGGGTGGGTGAAAGATTTTCACGCATTTCAAATAAGCAACCTAAGCACAAACCTCCTGTGCTCTCCAAGCAAACCCCGATCGCACCCTTTACCTGGGACAGTGAGTAAAAATGGGAGTCTGTTACTGTGATTGCTGGCTGTCTAACACGCTAAGGAAGGTAAAGAGTATTGTCTTTGGATTATATTAGATGTCTCAATATCTACGATTCACATGTGCTCAACTGGGCCTTAGGGATTTAAACAGATGGCTTTGTGGGTAGAAAGGGGGACCACAGTGCACTTAAAGCCCCTTTGCATTTCTTTTTTTAAATCAGCCTGGGTCCTGGCTGCACCGAAGGGGTTCTGGGATTATTTTATGCCATCCACCATTTAAATCAACATATTTACTATAGTTTCTCTTTATAAATGTAAATGGGATTCCTGTGCCTGACTGCAAGGTTTTCAGTAGCAGCTGAAAAACATTTGGCTGCCTTCGAAACTGCATTAATTCTACTGTTGTCAGTAGGACATTAGTACATTAAAGTGTGTTTAAATAAAACCTGAATTTTATGTTTTGTTGTTATTTTTTTTACTTTTTATCATTAAAGACCTGTGTCTTACAGTTGTTGCTTTATGATGATTCCTGATAGAAGGTCTTGTCACTGCAAAGGGAACAAAACTTTAATGGAGTGTTGGTGCAAACCAAGACTGGTAAAATGATTTTAGAGTCTGTTATATTCATCCATCCATCCATTGTCATTAACCACAGGCAGCCTGTACCACTGAGCACTAGGCTATGAAACTACATCCAGGATGGATCTCCAGTCACCAATATACATTTTATTATTTTTGTCTCACTTTTTACTCCTGGTAGCACAGTGGCTGCTGGCCTGTAGATGTGCTCAGGTATGAGCAGTTGCCATGGCTCCCATGTGACCTGGCAGCAATCAGACCCTGTCTTTAAAAAAACAAGGTGAGTCAGGACCTGTTAATGGTGCTCTGTTCCCGAGTGACTGGCCGCCAGCTGGTTTGGACCCCGCCAAAGAGACCCTGTGTGCAGTCAGATGCCGTGTTTCACGGGTTCTCCTGCCTGCTGGAGCCGGAGGGGAAACGCGTCTCAGGGAGCTGCTCTGGCTGACACACCGCAGGGCCATGCAGATGTCAACATGACCCTGCAGCTGCCTTGTAGAACTGCCGACTGTGTCGGACAAGAACAAGAAGTGCCATCAACAGTGACACATTTCCACACAGATTTCAGGTCTCCTGTGTTAGACTCTTAGGTTTCAGTGTTGTTTGTTTATTCATTTACTAAATTTATGCTGACTTTGTTAGGACTTTTTTGTGGCAGCACAAGCTGCACGGCACTGTTTTAGTGAAGATAAGTTACTTAAATAGAACTTTATGCAATTTCCAGAATAAGATTGTTACTATGGGTTTTATATTTCTGACCCAAAGGATTTTCCCAAGTATTTTAAAATATTCACTCAGAAACAAGTCATGCATATGTATGCAAGTAAAGATCTCTTTACTTCCCATGTTTGTTTATTCATTTATGCTAGTTGCTCATTTAGAATAACATTTTTCATGGATTATTATAGCGGGTAAAACTTTTAATTACTCATGAATGACAGAACCAAAAACACATTTTGCTGCCACTTTGTATTATTTATATGTTAATCCACACAAACACTTTGGAAACATTAATGAAGCCACTGGGGTTGTATTAATCATAAGAAATGTGCAAGTCTCTTAATTCTCAATAGGAATCGTGGTTAGAGCATAGGTACCCTTTGTTTTGGCTGATAAATAGGAACTCTGCAGTTTATTGGAGAATAATGAAACTTTACTGGTAAATAAGAAATCCTAATTTGCTTTTCAGTAGATTTATTTAGGCCTGACCGAGCCTGGTTTTCCAAGGCCTTGTTCTGTTGACCTTGCTTTGGCTATAAGGGTCAGCAGTGACTCATGACCTGGAAACCAGGACCTTAAGTGAATCATGGACAGGCGACCACTGAGGCAAAGTGAATCATAGACAGATGCCTGTGGATTCTTGCTGAAAGAAACAACACTGAGCTTGAAAAGAGCACAGCCCATGTTCAGAATCGTAGCGGGAATGGAAATATCTGCTTGGCACAGGGGAACAGAGGTGCATCTGTTAGGTTCGCTCTGATCTGTCTGTGTTTCTTAGAAAGCCAGCTGCCACGTTTTTTTCACGAAGACCTTTCTCGTCCTTTATCTGGAGTCCCGGCATGCAGACGTATGATGGGGAACTATATGGAAGTTTGTGTTGTGTATGTGTTCTGTTAAACTTAGCATCATGTATACCAGGTGCCCTAGGATGACCAGCCAGTGATGTGAGTCTCAGTAACCAAACCATCACTTGATCAGCTCTTTGCAATGTTTTTTTTAGCTTTATTTTAAACCATTATGAAAAAAAAGAAACATTAGCTTGAAAACACCAAAAGCATTTGGCACATGAACTGTTTTGTTTTGACACCCTTCTTCCGTTAATGAAAGCTGACTTAGCAGGGATCTTTGCCCTTTGACATTCACAGAGAGCCTCAGAGGGCTTCCTGAGGGGAATAGCTGTCTGCCAGAAAGCCACAAATGAGAGGTTACTGCAAATATTTGCTGTGGAAGAACCAAAAAGCATTTATCCACTGCTGAAGAGTTCTGGCTGAAAAGACTACGCTCTCAGTATTTTCTTTCTTATGCCCAAATGCAAATCAGCGCGTTTGCGACAACACCTTTCTAAGCCACAGATACATAGTGCATCATAAATCAGAACACCTGCTCCAGGTTTACTATGTACACCAGAGCATCAGGTTGCAGATGCTGAAGGGGGATGGATGCTATCGCCTTGTGTCATTGCTGGGTTTTGAAAGCGATAAAGACATCAAGTTGAAGGCCAGGAGACGGTGCTCAGTTTAAACTGAGCTTGGGACCAAAGGTAGCAGTAGGAATAAAATCTGACTTCTTACAAATGACCATCAGAACCATTGTTTTGACCTTGGGGAGACAAAAATCTCAGCCTGTATGTAACTTGCTGATTGTGCTGCCACTGCCAAGATGCTGATCAGATTTTCATTTTGAATGGGGACTGAATTCTTCTGAAGTGTCCTGATTTTTTGTTCACACATGCCCTTCAGGGATCTATCTGTGATGCACTTTGGTTAATTGACAACCTGGTTCAGGTACACAAGGCAGCAATAATATCCCCTGAGTGGGTTGTTTAGAATGGGGAATGAACAAACAATGGATGAATGAATAAATGAATGAAGGAAAACTTTATTAATCCCAGATGCAAACTGCACAAAGCTGTGGCAAAATACAACATAGAACATCCAACAAAATGCTGGGCAAAAAATATAAAGTAGTGGCAGAGACAGAAACAGAAACTGGACAAAGTCTGTAAAGACTAATGAAGGAATTAATTTTGGTCATTGAAAGTGGGGGCTCAGCATCTTACCAAGTTTCAGAGAACAGCTCCTAAATGCACACCCAGTGCTCCCTTTGCTGCAGACAAGGCTTTAGTGCGTTTGCTGACACAGCTTTGCTGCTCCCCTTCTTGCCGTGTATTGGCAGAACTAGAAGTGCATGAGTAGGTCAGTAAAGTATGGGAGAGCACAGCCCTGTATGCAGTCCTGTTAAGGAGACTGCATCTGTTTCAGTTTACAGAATCTATTTCAGCTCCATGCACTCAGGGCATTTGTTGTTACATCAAATTAAATTGTTTATTTGACTTTCAGAGAACCTAAAAATCAGCTCCAATAAGGGACTGTTGGATTTAAATGATTTTAAAGGGGAACTTACAGTGAACACCTGCCCTGTTTGGAGTGGACATAATGTTATGTACTGTTTGTGACCAGTAGATCTGTGACAGAATTCAATTGGCATCAATACGCTCCACTGAGGGGTTAAGACCTCAGGGAAAATTACTTCTGTCATTTGGCAACAATGAGAACTACGCTGTGCTGCAGCAGCGATTGCTTCGGCGACAGTGTAGTAACACTGGGGTAAATGAAGTGGGCCATCTCTTTTCAGAAGCTGTATCTCCAAGGTTTTAAACCTTCCATAGTTCTAGTTTTAGGTTGTGTGTAAATAAACTTTATGTATAAACTTTATACTGTATAAGTATCACTGTGTTTTTGAAGGGTTGCTGGTGTACAGAAATACATACAGATTCCTTCTGTTCAATGCTCAGGCAAAACATTCTAATTTTCCTGACATTTTACTGCACAACACTAATAATAGACTCTGAACTGCATTTAAGGCAGCGAACAGTCAACCATGCGACTGAAGGAGCCTTGAGCAGCGGTGTATTAGCCTACCTCAAACTGCTAGTGTGGCATCAGAGGCCATTGTTAGCTGCAAGTGGTGGTGACACAACAGGGTAGAACCGCCTTTCTGCCATGACATGTGACACGTTAGGTTGTTAAAGGGGGGTGAGAAGACTGGGGAGGACTGTACACCCATATTTATTTTTGGGAGTATCACTGTGATTCCAAAATGGATGTGGAACATGGATGGAACAAAGTGGTTTTTCTGTCCAGGGGTCCCTCCAACAGTTAGAAAGACAACAGAGGCTGCATGACGTAGGGCAGATATCCCCTAATACGAAGCTTTGCTTTTTGTGATGATAATGAGATTTTGGTCCAGGTTTCACAGTGTGGTGACATTGGCTATGGACACTGACCACTTGCATTTACACAGTGCATCAACACAGTATGCAATCCACAGCAATAACCTGTAGCATCTGACCTGAACATCTTGAGTCCATAATCAGACCCCAGATTTAAAGAAATCTGGTGTTCTGTCAATTCACTTAAATAAAGGGTGCAGAATGTTGACTATAGTGAAAAAAAGGGGAAGAAAAATGAATATAATGTACATCAGAAGTCAAACTAAATGCACAGTGTATATAATATGTAAAATTGTGTTTGCTGTTGATGTAATTTAAAATAACATTTTAGAAAATGTGAAAAACAATTTCTCAAAAATAAAATGTAACTGTAAAACAGTTACAGTTCTGCCTAGGTGGAAAATGAATGGAATATGAATAAATGCCATAAACCAAGTTTTAACTGGTTCTTATAGATACTGTATATATGAGAATAGATGCTGTAAGAACACAGATTCTCCCCGTTGCTGCACATTTTTTCTGATAATTGACCAGCACAAGTGCAAAACAACACCCATTCATAGTCACCTTCTTACATCCAGTACATGAACTGAGAAATCAAGTCTTACAACAGCATGAGCAAAGCAAGAATGAAATTAACTTTAAGGAAAGAATTTTTATGCTAATTCTGTGGGGCCCTGTTTAAAAATGCTAATGCAGCACTTGTATGTAGAAAAGATCAAACAAAAAACAACAAAAAAAACTATACAGCAAAATAAAGTCTAATTTTTCAAATTCATTGGTTACTGATTGTGTCTAAAACTAAAAATTATTTGCCATATTTAGTCAGTTTAATCAGAGCTGATGCAATATTTTTAGAAGGAGAGACCCCATTTAATAATGAATATGTGAACTCAAGGGAATGAGTCCATATGAAACACATGTAATTCTGCTGTGCACTGGAGACCGAGAAAAATGCTGTTGCATTCAGAAATGGTTTTGAGTGCTTTACAGTATATGTGAGTTGTGCTTTTATCTCTGTTTTGCTACAGCTGTTGAAGGGGAATTGTGAGATAATGCGATGTGCTCAATTATGCAATTATATTCAATTATGAAATGTACTCTGCACTATCAAAAATGAGCCAGTAGGGCAGAAAGTATGCAATAACATAATTAACGGGAAAAATTTTGGACTGTGCACTGCAATAACATGATAAATTACAGATCTTTCCCTGTGGGGGACGCCCACTTGTGGAAATGTTCCAGAACACCCAGGGGAAAGTGGGAGCCATCAATCACATTACAGTGTCCTAGAAGTTCGAGTGGCCCTGAGAAGCTGGACTCAATGGGCAGCTATATATCTGAAAGTGACAAAGGACAAGAGAGTCTCACTGGGCATCTGAGCCGACATCTGCAAAGGTGACCATTCTGACTCTGTGTCTCACCCAGCGGTTGTTAGTGGTCACTAGTTTCAGGCTCCTTCTCCTCAAAAGCCTGTTGAACTCAGAGGAAGTTTATTGTTATCCCGCTGTGAGATTATGAATGTTTTGAACTGTAAGTCATTTCAGACTCACAGACCCTCAGCAATTCAGTCAGCTGGAGGTGGAAGACAAGTATTAGAGTAGACTGGGGAGACACTTCCTCTGCTTAAAAAAATCTCAGCACATCCCTCATTGTCAAAATTTTAAAAGTTTTGATTTCTTATCTTTGGAATCACATCTGAACACAAAAAATTAGGGTATCATTAGAAATAGCCAGTTGATATTGATGGTTTTATGGTGTAGATTTGTTATTTATAAGCAATTAGTTTTTTGCATCAAATTCCATAATTCACAGAGATTCTGTAAAGGCTCAGACATTTTCTAGTTTAAAGTTTGAAAAGGTCATTATATAAATCATCTTATTAAATCTGGATGTGAATGTAAAGACATATTTATGAAATATTCATAGTGGTGGATGGTTATGCTGAGGTGTTTTTTTTTCGCTTGGTTCTCACAGTCATCACAGAAGTACGGTCATGAAAAAAGCCTTGATATTCTCAAGTATCTCAACAGACAACAATAAAGTTTTTTTTTTTTTACTGTGGTTCTAACTTTGTTTCAGGGAATTTGTGTCTGGTTTAAATATTATGCAACTTGCATCCTTTGTAGAATAAATCTATAATTTTTTGTAAGTGAGGAAGTGAGAAATTCCACAAAAAATGAACTTTTTGCTCTATATTACAATACTTGTGAATTTTTATTACAATTATAATTGATATTAACCTAAACTTTGCTCATTTCAAATATATAAGATGTTGTGAAATAGAAACATCACCCTAAAAATACTCTAACATGGAACTGATATAAAAGCAGTAAAGATGAGCGTAGTGTGTCGTACATCGCTTCTACATATTCATTCGTCTTTGCTAAATTAATCATAAAATGTTATGTGTTATTTCTCACATGGGGTCTGATTTTTTTAATATGATATTGTCTTGGTGAGAACGAGATGAGGATTACTTATGTCCTATATGTAAAACCACAGAATTGAGTTTGAGAGTATGTACATGTAGACAAACAATCAAACAAACAAAAATTGTTTCAATATTTCATTGTAAAATATTGTATTGTCACTCTCAACACCTATTACATTTGCAGAGAAGAGCTGAATACAGATGCTGGAATAATGACAAATCAACATCTGTAATGTAAAGTGTTGGAACCTCTGGTTTGTAGGTATCTTTCATGCTGTTTTATATTTGCTCTGACCTCACACTTTGCACTCACTACAATAGCTGCTGGCGACTGAGTAAGTGCTTCTCTAATGATGGTTTGACAGCCATCCAACCATTCAAAAGCGTGTCTTTCTGCCAGGTGGAGAGGCCGAAGTGATGGGTTCGATTAGTCTGAGTCCACTGTGCACTTTTGCAGTTATGTAATTACACTCAGTGACTATAATGGATTTCAAACCAACATTCCCTGACGGATCCTTTTACTCGCCTGCTACAGAATTATATCAGTGCATGTTTCCTGGAAAACAGCGCCTTGGTAAAAAACAGATTTTCATGTGCATTTTCCATCTGTTTAAAGAGGACCTGTTTACATGCAGGGAAGACAAATAAAAACGAAGATGTTTTCCATTTTGCCCTTTAGATCTTCCCATGACTGACTGGAAACACCACAGCCAAGCACAGTAACCATGGATCCTGATCACAGTCAAATGGCAAAATGTTGCTTCAAAATGAAATGCTTTCAAAACAAACTTAATGCAGATTTAACACGCAGAGAACAGAAACTTTTTCCAAAGTGACGTTTGTTTTATGTACCAAGAGGTCCTAAGTAATTTCGGTGGAATCTAAGGAGAATTCTTTTCTAAAACAGAAATGTGTCCTGCTCCTTGTTGTGCCGCTTTTGTGACAGTCCTGCGCTTAACATAATCAGTCTGCAAGTTGCTTCTAAAAACTCGATTCACAATCGTCATGCAGTGCTGTGGTATAGACTCTTCTTATTCCTGACCTGAAAATCCAGAAATTATAATTTGGAAATCTGTAATATGAATAAAATCCATCACACACTAATTTTGATGTCCTCTGTTATCGTATGATTTATTTCTTTATTTATTTACTGTTTTTTTACATTTTTAGTTTTTTCGCAATGTTTTAAATCTAATCCATTTCTCTTCAGATGCATTTCTCCATAGACACAGGTTGTGAGGAATTTTAGTAACCACGATAATGGTGTGTTCTGACTGCTGTACTGAGGTATCTGAGAAAAATTTGCACTGTACACCTCTAATGGCTAGTGTCAGAAATTCTACAGGAATATAATAATAACAACAACAACAACAATAATAATAATAATTATTATTATTATTAGTTCTTTTGTTTATTTATGACTTGCTTTTTTCTACATGACAGAAAAAGCGAGTGATACATGGTTTTGTTAAATTGCTTGTGACAGATGTAGGGGAGAGATAGTTTTCTAACCAGAAGTAGCATTTTTTAGCAAGTAGGAATGTGGTTCTGGTCACTGCCCTGTTTGCAAAATAAAACTGCAGCAGTTGGTGTTCTTCAGTCACTGAAGTCATCATAAAGGCAAATTTCCCAGTACAGACTTTTATGTTGTAATAAAATAGTAGTAATAATAATATAATACTATATAAATTATTATTATATAATAATATTATTATTATATATCCGATTAGAACATACATACCCACATACATATCTAGTGATGTAAAGTCCACACAAGCTGGAACCCATGTCAAAACCAATGGCTATGAGACACTATCGCTACCTGTCCTGCTTCTGAATTTTTCTCCCATTTGAAATAATTTAGTTCATGATATTAAGAAGGTCTATGGCATGTCAAAGGTATAGGGCTGATGTAACATTTCTCATATTCTGGTCATTTCCTGCCCCCCAGGAATCACTAAATTTGGTTGGTCACTTGACAGCTTTTCATAAATCACCGTGGAAACCTGGAAGGCTCCCTATGCCCCAGCCCTGCCCCGAACACACTGGGGTCCATGCCGTCTTGCTCTGTGTGTGAGCCAGTGATCTGTATAGCCGCTCCTTCTGAACCCCTCTACACCTGTCCGACCTCAATATGTTACCATGGTGATCAGTGGTGAGAGACCTGCCCTGCTTTCACTGGATGCTCACAGGTGGTAAAATGGCAAAGGGTTAGAGAGAATGTCTCTTTCACTAGGGTTTGGGGATCATGTTAAATATTCACAAAGCAAAAATGTCAACTTTTGAATATTTTGGAGTCGAGAAAACTTTCAGATTTTGCAAAATGTACCGCGTCGTAATAAACTACAGTCTAAGAGTTTTACTGGATCTACAGTAAATGTCAGCTAAAGGAATATTTGAATGGTTGATTTTGTTCCTTGTTTCAGTTCCTTACCTTTTCATCTTTTAATTCTTTAAGCACAAAAGATCTGATTTTTGTCATTCTGTCCCTGTGACATCTGGTGCAGAGTAATTAACGCCTTGGAAAGGAGGAAGCCATGACTGGCTGTTTCTCAGGTAAAAACAGGTGAGAGAACAATAAAGACTATAAAAAGGAATTTTCACTGATTTTCAGCATACTGTCTAGTATATAAAATATATATTGTTCAATTAAAATTTAGTTAAAAGGGTGTAGTGCCCATATTGTTTACTGTATACAGGCTAATTGACACAACAGCTTGTCAAATATTAAAGGGAAAATTAATATTAACCACAACACAAAGTGGCGCTGTACATAAACACTGAGGTGGAGACCTTCAGGTTCCTGAGCGCTGGGTGGATACGTCCCCCCCATCCCTTCATTATGTCAGTTTACCAGGCTGACCCAAACCATTTTTAAGACACAGACTTTGGGAATTTTAAATTGTATTATTTACCACTAAAATTATAAGGAAAGCACAATATAAAGAAAACTGAAAATGGGTGTTAAAATTCAGTGCTATTCAATTTGTAATTAATTTATTTTCCAAGTTTATTATAAGGTGTAAGTTTGTATCTCAGCTGTGTGGGTATGTATGTATGTATTTAGACTGCGTGAACAGGAAAAATAACTCACTTATTTTAAATGAGTAAGTTCATTTGAATACTTTGGGCAACAATACATTTATGGCTTTGTGGCTGTTTAAAATAATAGCTATTAGTGTTATTTGTCATTAACAGCACTGATGGTGAAAAATTTCTGCAGTCCTTTTTATTTTCTGGGAATGACTGCATCCATCTTATTGTAGAAGTGTCTATGAGTTGAGATCCCAAGCTCTATCATTGTTATCATAATGATGGAGCGGATATGCTTGGCTAATTAAAAGCTTCTTTTGACACCTTCAGATCGTGACATTTCCGTTAATTAAAAACAGTGAAAAGCAGAAGGTAATTTGACTTTTGAGTCTGTATGCATGACTCTCCCTGCGTAAGTTTGTAGCTGCATTTATCCATAAGGATTTACGTGTTTATTCTTTTAACTCTGAAAGGCTTACGGCTGCATATAACATGCAATTCAGTTTGATTTGTTTGCACCAGTGGGTTTCATAAACTGGAAGGGGAACGAATAAGTCCCTTCCTAACCCAATTGCACTGTGGGGCCAGAAGAGACTGGCATAAATTACAACCCCTGGCTGGAGGACTTACTCCACTCCCATGCAACAGGGCCACGTTCATCTCCATGAAAGCCAAAAAATAGGGACACAATGCAGGCCTTCACCAGACACACAGTTCCCTCTAAAAAGTTAAGGAGGAGAAGAAATCTGTGTGGGCTTTCGACACTGCAGCAGACCTTCTTCACTGTGTCACCACTAAGTGGGGTGCCAGACTGTGGTTGAGTGCAGCACTTGGCATCCTCAAACGGAAGTGCTGTTGCTGCTTTGGTCATCTCAGTGAAGCATTACATCTTGAGGTTCAGGAACCCCTGTCAAATAGTTTGCAGATGTCTTTTGTTAGATGTTCTCTAACAAGCTATAGTGGTACAGGGTATATGACAGACAGCAATCATACATTATGGTGCTATGATTGCAAAGACAGCAGCTTTTTTGTATTTTGAATCCTAGAACAGTAAAGTGCTTAATGGATGCTTGTCATACTTTAGCATCATTAGTACTGTCTTACTTGAACTTCACCTCCGATCCACTCCCATTGCATTTTTTTGCAAGCCTTAGATTCTTGGACTGCTAAACGAATGGAAGCATGGCAGCTGAGGTCAGGGAAGCTGCAAGATGTGTCTGTGTTTTCAAATTGTCACTTTGAAATAGATGGCCATTGAACTGGAAGGTATGGAAAGATGATGTTGTTCTGGACTCAGTACCAGAAGATCTGTATATCCCAAGGTAATAAGCGGCGATTTAGCCACGGAGCAAAGCTTGTCTCAGTTGCTTAAGTTTACAGTGAAATCGAGGTCTATGTCCAAAAATTTTTTTGTTCATTTTTCAAACTCAAAGGGCCCGGTTATCATTAAACTGCATGCAAGAGGAATCCTACCATTCTAATGAAAATGATGTTGTACAATGGACCGGGTGTTAGCAACAAAAGTCTTCAGTGATAGCACAGCAGAAATGCCATACCCCCCCCAAAGAGGGTTGTCCTCTGCTGGAACATTAGCCGTTAGCTTGTTAGCCTTCAGTGGTGCTGGTGGCAGGCAATGCTGTCTTTTGGTCCACGGCTCTTCTAGAAACAAGGCTGTGGTTTCTGGCTGCTGCCCAGTTTCCTCCACCACAGCAGGCTCTGCACTGGGCCTCTGAATGGCTGCCTAGTAAAACTGTTCCACAAATCCAAAATTCACTTCATATTCTAGCCAGCATCACACCCACTTCTTCAATATAACATGATTTACAATTTAAGGACTGAAGACTCCCCCCCTCAAAAAAAGTGACACCACCCAAATGACAGAAACAAAAAACAAACAATAACAGAAAACCAAAATAACATATCGTGCAAGATAAATATTACAATTATCCAATAGCATTATGTTCTTAATTAAATGTTTAATTAAAGAAATAGTTCAGAACAGTTTTGAAACATTAAGCAACATTTGCGAAAAATGTATACCAGATGGAAGAGAAGTAAATACAGTTTAGAAGGCAGGACTGGGGTTGCACTGTGACTCCTGCTTTTATAATTCTTTATCTTCTGTCCTTCGCATTAACGGCTAAACTTAAACACAATCCTGCATGATTCCTTGTAAATGTGGTTGTGAATGTCAGGTTTGCACACTGTTGTTCATCTTAAAGCATTTAAACAATGAAGTTGAACCGACTGAACCTCTGAGGGTGATGAACCTTGGAATATATGTTCCTAAACTTTTAATTACATTAGTTTATCTCAATATACAACATTTACTTTTCATTTTTTTGTCTCTTACCATCAACATTTCATTTTCTTACGTGGAAGTTTAAATAAATGTAAGTAAATTGAGAGAGTGATGAGGTGGGGTAAGCAGTGACCTTCTTGGAAAATACACCAGTTTTCTACTATGTAAGCCACATAAGATGTTCTTTATAGCATCTGCAGAATAGATTAAAAAAGAGAAAAAATAATATTAAGCCTGCCTCATGGCTATGGGTCTGCATGCACTCACATTTGAAGCCCTTCATCTACGGCTATAAGGTTTCTGCAGTCCACATTCAATATCCTTGTTGCACCATGTGCCTTTTTAAACATATATTTCCATGTCAGATCAACTAGTTGTCATTTCTCCCTCACCTTGGACTTGGACCTGCTATAGGTATTGAAATTATTGTCTGGGTCATTTATCTGAATTTGTTAAAGGTAATATATGCCTCTATCTCTTTACCAGTTTCTTTCTTTCCTACTCTCACACTTTTTCTTTTTGTTTTCTACTGCATTCACATATCAGGCTTGAGTTGTCATGTCACTGCTGCAGACAGTAGTGCAGTATAGTGTTTATATTGTTTTATGATTATACTGAGCTTTCATTAAAATTTTTAATAGTGATGCAAGTGTAATTAGAGGTAGGAGCACTTCAGTATCTCTCTATCTGTAAACCCTAGTCTCTGTTTGTTTGTTCTTTATGTACAGCTTTGCTTTTCAAGCCACAGACTTGAAATTTGGCACATGGGTACTTCTGACACTGTGAGGCTTTTTTTGAGTGTAGTCAAGTTCACTGAATACTTGAAAATAGCTAGTCAGGTCTTTGAAATAAAGAGCAGGAAACGTGAACCCAGTTGCGTCACATGCAGACCATGTGTTACACTGACACGGCAGTTCAGCTGGTAAATGCAAGAAGTTTAATCATTTTATAATTTGGTGATATAAAATGTGTTATTTCTGCCTGCATGTCACAGTGGGTACTGTGTGTGTTGCTGTATGTGACCTTTGAGTGATTGTCCTCAGGTGTGTGGCATAGAAATATAAATCTTTATAGGCAGAAAGCTTAATCTCTCTTTGTCTGCTTGTTTTGTATGGCTTTGTTATTCAAACCACAGACTTGAAATTTCTCACAAGTACTTCTCACCCTAAGTGAGGTTTTTGCACACTTAAGTGCACTCAAAAATGTGCGCAGACACACACATACACACACACGGGGGGGGGGTGCAGGAGGGAAGTAGTTGAACTGAGGAAATGAGGGATAAGAAATTATATTTAAGAGAAATAGAGGGTAATAAAATTTAGTGATATATATTTCATTTTTTTCCCAATTTCCACTTGACCATGACTGACACATCACTCCCCGTGGCGTCTGCTTGTCTGACAGCATTAACAATACTTATATGCTAAATACAACTACCAGAACAGTTTGGTTATAATGTAATTATATATTATATAGTAATTACTTTTTTCCTTGGAGAAAACACCCAAACTGGCAATAGGGAGGGGTAGACAGACGAGTGTATGTGTGGCACTTTCTAACCTGGCCAATGGAAAGTAACCCAGATAGCATTTAAATATTATTCAAAAAAGAAAACTGTCTACATATTTAACATTGGATTTGTGTCAGTGTTTTTTCTTTTAGTTTTAATGACTTTAGAGCTTTTTGCTGTTAATGTTAAATTTTATTTTCTCTCTATATATATAAATTATCTTTTGCCAGATGATGCTGATATTTGTACTTTGTAGCAACTCGCAGGCCCTCTGCACACTTTTTGTGACAGCTGACTTGGACAATGGTGCTTGGCCACTTTTGGAAGTATTGTACCTGATGTTTCCATTGTTTCTCTGTGTTACTGCTTTTGCTGTGACTCTGCTGTGACCCAGTGTTGCTATTTTTGCAATAAAAACTGAAATGCTGAAATGTAACAATAAAGATGAATCTGATTACTGAGTACTGTCTGCACAGTCACCTCAGCTTGGTGCTGTGAGTGCTTTGCAGTTCTCTCTAAAGAGGGCCATCGCAATTCTTTTCCCACCTGTAAAAAGACCATTAAGTTGTGGGTTCCAGGTAAACCACTTTAGTTTTGTTGATGAGCTGCCTCTATGTCTTGCACAACTAGAAGTGAACAGGCTGTTGATCCCCTGTTGTTATGGTAATGATACAGGGGTAAGAAGAGAGCGACAAATCACTGGTAAAATGCCTGAAAGGGTTTAAACTTTAAAAGTAGCCTTGGAATATGTTTAGCAACATAGCTTATCGATGACATTTATTAGGACTGTGTGCGTTAAGTACAGTTTTAAATGTTATGTTTTACATAATTTTAAAAGAGATGCTGTGCTGAAATAATACACAGTCATACCTCAGTTAGTTCAATCTCCTGTATTCAGTGCTGTTTCATGCTTTTACTGAAGCCCTTTAAACAATGTATTACTATAATTTATCATGTTTTAAAAAAGCTAAAAAATTAACATTTTTTATCTATAAAAATGACTATTTTCTGTGCTTGTTTATTAAAGATATAATTAATCTAGTTTGTATTATGTTGTGCATGTGCAGTTTTCAAGCTCTGTTTATGCAATGACCACTTACAGTGCTGTCTCATTAAACTCCATTTCTCTGGAGAGCATCTTGAGCACTAATCGAGGTATTACTGGGCTGTTAATGATATACTGTTATACCGTTCCCATTCAAGCCACACACTACTAAGATGGCTTAGTAGTCAGAGTACATAAAAATGACTTATAGAATTATTTCTTTTATTATGGGGTGTGCCATTTTTGGGAAACGTATGTGTCCTTTGCAAAAACCTGCGCCATCCCAAAACTCATTCACATGACATTATCCAATGTGTGAAGCACAGAAAACAATTTCACATAGTAAACCTTGTTGTCAGTAATTAATTTGGCTTCACATAGGCCTATTGATATTCACTAATTAAATCTACACCATCTCCTACAGGAGTATCCTCTCCCATATGAGTATTTATAAATGTATGACAGAAGTCTGTGAAGAACAGCAATCCTTCACGCTTTGCTGCTCCAGTGAGGACATGCCCGAGTCTCCAGTGAATAGGAGTGCAAGACTGTATCTCATCGAGAAGGACAGAAAAACAAGAATGTGATACGGAGTCTGATTGGGAAGGTCTGTGATGGTGCTTTTCAGTGGTCTAGGGGCCTCTTCATAGTGAGATCAAGTCAGAATCTAGCCAAGCTTCAGTCACCTGAGATAAAACAAGGAGTTGAGCTTAATCAGAAAATCCTCACTCCTTTCATCCCAAATACTGAATCTTAGCATGTACCAGGCACTATGAAGAGACAGTGAAGTTTTTTTTTTCCAGCCAGACATATAAACACATATCATGGATGTCAGCGGAGCTGTTTGAGTTTTCCCCAGGAAACGGCAAAGGTTAGAGTGGAGTGCTCTGACAAGGGCTGATATCCATTCCAGATGCTGGCTAGACTTTGTGGAGCCAGCTTCACTGCCGGCCGCTCCAGGTGTGATGGCTCATGCATAACCACCCTATGCTGCTGTCCACTGCCTCACACACACCCACACACAGCAGACAAACATGACATGCTACCGTAGAATGCCACTGCACTCCCCTTTTCAACCCCAGCCCCACGCATGTGAGCCACCCACGGGAGTCAGGACCAAGCCTGGTACAGCCCTCTACAGTGACCCTGCCTGGCCTGGCTGTTACCACCCACACTGTCTAAGGTGCTACCTTGAAGTGATAGGCTGGCCTGAGTCTGAGACAGCTGCCCTGGGCATTATGCATTTAAAGCCTTAATGCATTTGTTCCTCCACAGACAGCAGACTTCCACAGTAGGTCTCAGTAACTGCAGCAATGGGCAACTCTGCTCTTGGGCACGTTTAAGTATGGAAATGAATTCAGTTTAGATTATAATGAACATGATTAGCCTGTGTTTGGTACAGCTGTACTAAAACCACAGAAATCTATTTTTCTGTTACTCTGTCAGATGTTGTTTGTGAATACGGTTGCAGTGGCAATGTCAGTGGTCGTAACCTCCCCTTGGCCCAGACTCACTCCTGTGCCCTGAATGTGACTTTGCACGCATGCTTCTACCACAGAGGGGTGATGTTGAATGTAACGGTTGAGCTGTTATTCCTGAAACATGATATCTTTCAGATATGCTTATAAGGCACATCTGACATGACCTACGTCACCTTTGACAGATTGAAGATCACTGCTGGATTAGGGAATTCTGAATAAAGTGAAACAAAAACAAAAAAATGACTGGTGAAAACCATAAGGATGTAATATTCTGAACATTATTTGCTGGTCTTTGGTTGGTTTCCATTAAAAAGAAAACCCCACACACTGAGCATAGCTTGCTTTTGGCCCTAAAGAAGAATGTGACAAAGGAGCTGATAACTCAAATAAATTCAAATTGTTCAACATTTTTTTCTACATAGTGCTTGACTCCCATTTCTCTACTGCCCTGATCAGCTCATACTATTTGTAGAATGCATCAAATATTCTGTCATGGCTGTTCTGAAAAAAGCCAAACTGGCAGGTTAGAAGATTTAAAGAAGATTTGCAGCTAAAACTTAAACCGTGCTAAAAACAATGGGATAAAACTAACAATTATGCTTCACAGTTTCTACTAGGCTACTTGTTGGGAACTCATTGGTCCTGGAACTACAAGCTCCAAGATGACATGGAAGTTACCATACAGGGTATCTTTCTTTTACCTTTTAAGTAGTAAATTATCCATCCATCCAGGCATTTTTTCTGAAACTATGAAACCAGTTCAGAGTTGAGGGATGCATAAGGTGTAACATTGAGTAGATCCTGGATGAGGTCAGCTCTATCAATTCTTTTTACTCTTTTAAATCTCTTTTGCTATGTTATAACATCCAAAGTGGCAACATTCTAACCAAAGGTGAGCAATGAGGAATTATCTAAATGATAATTGGCTTTATTATGTAAGAAATACACATTTTATCTAGAGTACAGTTCAGTGGCCTCAATAAAGATTCTCGAAAATTTCCTCCTTGAGTGTAGATGCCTGAAGATCATATAAGTGTTAACCCTCGGATTCTTGTATAGTGGACATTCACAAGCTGGACATTACCTGCAAATAATTGTAATGTTATTTAGGAAGTTATCTTTAATTTGCATGAAAATGTGCTACAACAAAGAAGTAAACATGATAAAAAACACCTTGCGTCTTTTAAATGTCAGACTCCATCATCATAGCCAGCAGAGTCATTCATTTGCTTGATAGAACAGTCAGCAACAGCAAAGTCATTTTAATGAGTGGAGTCACTATGGCTCATTCCTTGTTCCTGAGCCAGGATATCCACCAGATCAGAAAGACAGGAGCTTTCTTTTTGCTCTCATTAGCGTGTCCCACCAGACTGCAAACATCTGAAGAACTGTGGGAAGGAGAAGGACCAATATCACCTTCCCTATTCTGTTCAAATTGAAAGGAAAACCACTAATATTCAATATGAATATATGTCCCTAATTCACAGTCTACTTTTAGAAATGTTAGACTGCTGCACAGGTGCACACATGGATTTTGCAAAGCCTTCATCTTGACTTTGAACAGTGCTTCAGGGCCAATGAATGGGAACAGGGCTGGAGACATACATGTTCTAACCCAATTTGTGGTGCTGGGCAGGTGAAAACCTCAGTGCAGAAAGTGTCTGTGGTCAGCAGTGCCCATGATCACTGCAGTGATATACCCAGCTGAGCTATGGCATGGCTGTGAGGCCAGGCATTTAGTAACTGACAAACAAGCAGCTGCTCCTTCTTCTCAGTGCCCTGGTGGAAGTCTAAATAGGGCTTATCTGCTTGATGCGAGATGCGATCAATATGATCAGGCCACAACAGCGGTGGGAGCGAATCAGTTTTCCAGTTCTTCTCTTTAAAACTTTCAAACTGTAAAAATCCATTTAGTAGCCACAGCATTTTTTTTTGTTATTTATGTGGTGGTTAAAATGAACTGCAGCTACACTCATGTATTTTCACACTCATTACACCTCTTTAAGACCCCCAGATGACTCCTGCAGGCTCACCCACAACCCCTGTGGGGTGATAGTGTGGCAGGAGGAACAGGCAAAGCTAATGGAGCTGTCAACTGTCACCTTACGTTGCAAGGTATGGCCGCAGCATCTAGTTACCACCTCCAACAATACAGACAATTACCACTTCCGATATGGCTGCGCAGTCCAATTACAACTTTCGGACCAGCCTTACAGCCCAAACACTGTTTCTGCTCCTTCATCCCTGTCCTGTCCAGTTACTGCCACCAGTCCTGCCAAATTATCCAGTTACTGTTGCTGGCCCTGCAGCACTAGTACAGTTACTGACATTGATTCTGAGAGACAATCCAGTTACTGCCTCTGAGCCTGCAGAAACATACATTTACTGCTTTTAGTCCTGCAGCATCATCCATTTACAACTTCTGGTCCAACAGCATTGTCCAATTAACACCTGTGGTACTGTAGCACCATCCACTTACTGCCTCCAGTTCTACAGCTCCATCCAATTATCGCCTCTAGTTCTAGTTTTTGATGTATCACCTGTAAAGTGTAAAGGGAAAAGCAGTGGACTGTGGAGCTTCTGTTCTGGTAGGAAAAACACTGGAACTGATCAAAAGTGGTGAAAGTAGCCATCATGAAGACACTGCCAGTGCCAGCTCTGAAATACAGCTCAATGGAGCTGAACTGTGGTGATCTGGAACAGTAACATATCATTAGCCATAACCCTGTGTACATGAGGCCAGCTGATTTATGCTTTATTTTTCGTCACACAGACAAAATAAACATATATACTTAGAAGAGCCCATTGTTCTGTATGCACACTATTGTGGTACAACAGCTTGCAGGAGCACCAGACCACAGCTATAGATGTGTAAACTTTGCAGTTCACCTGGTGGGTTCCGGCACAAACCCAGCTGTATAAATACAGAACAGTCAGTAACGTATAACTGCTGTACCTGAGATCTACTGGGTGTGGCTCATCAAACAGGTCCCTGGGCAAACAGTCCCCCCAGCCATGGATCCTACTTCCTTATCCTGTGGTGTGAAGAACAGGCACCATGTTCCACACCTGTGGCACCAGGTACAAAGAACAAATGGAACAAGTGTGGCGTCGTTTGTGAGAAGAAGCCAGCCAGTACCCAGGAAGGTTTGGAAACGGATCAGTGCTTCTCCCTTCACCACTTAGTCCCAACCCAGTATGTGTACTGAAAAGAAGCAGCTAACATAAAAACCCATCCAAATGTCTAATTTCAGGGACTTAGTTGTTTCATTAAAATGTGTGAAGCTCAATTTTTGTTGCATCTCAATGAGATTCTTTGCCGGACAGGAGGCCTTGATGGATGAGTAAGAATCACATTTGGGGGAATATTTGACTAATATTCTTAATACAGCCAACAGTAGCATAATTATCCTGACAGTCTTCACACAGGATTTACTTGTCCTTTTTGTAGGCCCATTTTGTATCTATTTATATACTTATTTATTTATACGACAGCACTTTTTACCTTAATTTATCTATATAGTATTCTCTTTTCATGATCATTCTTTAAATTTTTGACATTCTCTTAACTTTTTCCTCCTGTTTTGTGCACCATGCACCTGAGGATCTTCATTTAGTGCTCGCTTGTATACCTGCTGCATAAAGGTGTTGGACAATAAATGATTCTTGATCCTTGATTCTTGAGATTTGTTCTTGTTTACCCCCTTAATACTGCCCCTGTTATCTAAAAGGAATCTTGAGCTGAACTAATCTTCCACACAAATAGCCAGTAACAAACACAAACCCTACGAGCAAATAAGAGTTTTTATATGTATAATAGCCTATTCACAGTTCCAGATGCAGAGTTCACCTGATTTTCTGCGATTTTATGTGTGCAGAGGGATACCAAAACCAATTTCCTGCCACCTGAAAGGTATCTTTTCAGATTGCCCCTCGGGCCAGTTATCAGTGCTTCCTGTCTGCTGCCGATTGGCGTCCGTCTTGCGTGGCCCTGCTGTCCAGAGTCCCCTGGCGTCAGATGCAGTAGCCTGGAAGCGCATGGCTTCCCTGGGTAGGCGAGAAACCAAATAACGGAAGCAGGTGTGAGCAGGAAATTAATGTGAGCCCGTCACTGTTCAATTAGACCCCGGGCTGCTCACCATAATGGGGATGGTGTCGGAAGAAAAGTCTGCTTAGTTTTCCATTGTTTGAGGGCTTGTGTGATGGCTGGGTCAGCTACCCTTCATTTCTACATAAAGATTTGAGTAATTATTCTAACCAAGGGTCGGACAACTTTTTTGGTCACTTTACATGGCTGAAACAGAGTAAATCTGTGACTTGGTTAACTTGTGAAAGCAAAGGATCCACTTATGAAGCAATCATTGTGTCATTCCATCTGATCTGAATCTATATTCCATTTCATCGGGGAAATTTTAAAACTACCACAGCATTTATCAAAAACACAAACTTAAAACTATACCTTTATTTTACTGGGAACTTTTTATTTGTACACTTTACAGAAGGAACGGTTTATACATTTCACAACTTAAAGTAAGCAGGTAAAAGTCATATATAGATAAGTACATGCAGTATATAAATAAGATATTAGTCTCCAGACATAACTTGTGTGCTTACTGGGAGAGCAACCGGACGGCTCCTTGGTGCCAGCGAGGATGATATTATGTTTATCTTTGGCCAGGAGACCACTGGAGGGACCGCGTGGCCATCTGGTTGAGGTTGTTTACCCACCGTTTGGACATCACAACCAGGGAGCGGAAGAGGAGATGGGGCGGAGGAGGTATGCAGCACCGAGCTGAGACCCTGAGGAAAGGCTACGTGGGTTTCTTGTACTAGTAGAACAGATGAAGTGGAGCGCTGTGCCTGGGTTAATTGCACAGGGCTCAAGTGAAAATTCCCCTGCCAAATATTGGCTTCAGATTTTCAAAGAGAGAAGATACTTTTCTGTGTCTTGGTCCCGAAGATTTGAAAACATGAAGTAAAAGTACCGGTTGCGTGGTACCAGGGGAAGATAATATTGACAAGAATGTCTGTAAAATCAAGATATCCTGTTCATTTTGCCTTTAAAATATTAGACTGTCTCAGAGATTTTTGGACACCCTCAAATTATAGACATACATACTGTAAAACAGAAAAGATATTATTGCTACATGAATATAGTGCCAATAATTCTCAATTCAACTCATAAACACACATTATGTGCAAAACATATATATTTATTACCATATTATATTCTTGAGGCACATAACTTCAAAGGTTTGTAATACAGTGAATGATTAAAATTATTTTAATTGCTGCCGCCTGCCTCTGTAACACTGTTATATAAGCACTGTTTGTGCCATGTTTCATTATTTGGAGTCACAAGGTAAATATACACCTGTGTTGAGAGAAAAGCGCAAAATAATGAAGATCTTTGTCCCCAAACCCATTTCCAGTGTTGTATGAAGGACATGATATAGTCAAAAAAGTTTGAGAAGGAGAGATAAAGGAGTGCGCCAAAGTGGTGGCCATATATGGTAAAAAAGATCTCTGCTGGCTTCGTGTCATTACAGTGTGCTCCAGTATGGAGTTTGTGGAACGTCAGGCTGGGACCCACAGCCTGGGATTCCTCACACCAGACTGGCCCACAGTCTCACAGTCCCACAGCACTGCAGTCTCTCAATCCCACAATCCCACAGTCCTATAATGTCATAGTATCTCAGGCTCAGGTCATAGCTGGCCAGAGACAGGCTTACAAAAATGTTCTGTGGAAAAAAATTTAATTTACATACAAGTGATTTAGCTTTTGTGAATTATCCACCTGCAGCAATACGTACCATGGAAATTATAACACTACAAACACCACATGCACCAACGGGACCGATTGTTTATTAACTACCATTTGTTAGGACCCAAATGTTTAGGCCTGTTGCAGTCAATAATTTTTCAATTATGTTATGCAATGAGGAGAAACAAATATTAAAGGAATTTTAACTGAGCACAAAAGGAAACTTGGCTAATCCTCTGTTAAATGAAGCATGCGATTTGACTTTGTGAATTATCCTCCCACTAAAATGGGTAAGATGTGGGGGTAACCTGGACATACAACTGTTGTAGAAGGAAGCTATATTCAAATTCATATTCATATTCACTTTTTAAACACTGTATCACCATATGGCCTCAATAAAGGTATTTCTCGCACACTGTTATTTGTAACCTATTTTATAATTGTGTCCTTGTAACCCAAAATTTCTTGATGTATTTTCTGTTTCTCATCATTCATTTTTGAAAACTATTTTCTGATTTTTGTTTTTTCTATCAGACTTTCCTTTTGCTTTGCTGTTCTCTTATTATTACTATTTTGACACTATTGCACATATAATTATATGGTCTCTGTCCTGTATGTACATCTATATCTGTGAAGCTTAATCTCTGTCTGCTTGGTTGTTCTCTCAGTTTTGTTTTTTTAAGCCACAGAATTTGAAATTTGGCAGAGTGGTACTCCTCAGCCCAAGTGAAGCGTTTCCATAGTGAACGTTATTAAGGTCAATAAAGGCCACTTATTCTGTTGAAAATATCTAATTTAGTATTAGAGAACAGATTTATAAATAAAACTTGGAAAAACAAAACATAGATATGTGACATGCAGAGCATACGCCATGCTGCTGCACACAGGTAATTCATAAAATGCAATTAAGTCAGTACTCTAATTGAAACATGCATACATACATACTATATATACAATTTACAAGAAGTAGATAATAATACACTGTTGTTGACACGGTTCAGTCAGAACACTGCTACGAGGGGATTAGCTGGCACTTTGCTACCTTTGTTAAAATGAACAATGGAGTTGCTTGGATGGTTCATTTTTGATACACAAAAAATTAAATATTTATCCTTGTTTATATATAATATTACACTGAAACCAAAGTTATCATACCTGGGATCTGATGGAACTGCTCATCCAGCTTAGAGGTCACGGCCCCAAGTACTCCTATCACCAGTGGGACTACCTTGGTTTTCACCTTCCACATTCTCTCCAGTTCTTCTTTCAATCCGTGGTGTTTCTCCAGTTTCTCATATTCCTTCCTTCTGATGTTTATATCACTTAGGATAGCTACGTCCATCACCCCTGCTGTTTTCTCCTCCTTGTCTATTACCACTATATCTGGTTGATTAGCCAGTTTATCTGTCTCTATGTGGAAGTCCCACAGGTCTTGGCTCTGTTGTTCTCCACCACTCTCTATGGACTCCCATTTAGACTTGGGAGTGTCCAAGCCATCTTCCTTACAGATGTTCCTGTGCATGATCCCTGCTACTTGGTTGTGCCTCACACTGTACACTCTCCCTGCCTGCATCTTGGAGCCAGTTACTAGGTGCAAAATTGTCTCGGGGGCTTCTTTGCACAGTCTGCACCTCAGGGCTTGCCTGATATGGTACTTTTGTTCTCAGTGACCTGGTGCTGAGGACTTGTTCTTGTGCCACCATGATTAGTGCCTCTGTACTGGCCAACTTACAGATGGGTATGTGACGACACATGTATTGATGACTCTGATCTTGTTCCTCCCATACCGATTCCTTTGTGGTAATTCAACTCCCTCTGTCTTTCACTATTTTTACTATCATCCTGCTGCACTTCTCTAGTTCGAACAACGTCCCAATATCCTAACTGTAGATCCTGATCAGGTGGATCAGAGACTCAATGTTTTTTTCAGACTTGGTATACAGCTTGATGTCATCCATGTGTAGGAGGTCATTGATAGCAGCTCCACTCTTCAACATGTACCCATAGCCACTCTTAGTGATGATCTGGCTGAGGGGGTCCAGGTGTATGCAGATCAGTGGTTGGGATAGTGCATCTCCTTGGTATATACCACATTTTATGGTCACCTGGCCAAATTGTCTTTGAGTTGGGTTCTAATGTTGTCCTCCAATCGTCCATTCAATTCTTGAGGAAGGTAATTAATGTTTTATTAACCTTGTACAGCACTAAACATCCTTTAAATCATGTGTGTGGCATTGAATCATATGCTTTCTTCTAATAATTCCAGGCAACACTCAAGTTGGTCTGCTTGGTCTTTGAATCTTGGTGGATAGCTCTGTCTACCGGGAACATCTGTGGCTGATGCCCAGTTCGACTACAGTTCAGAGTACTCTTTAGATGGTTTTTTAATCTCAGTCATGGTGTTGGTTGGGATTGTGGATATAGCTGCATGCATATCTGCTAGCATGTTGTCTGATGGTAGCTTGCCACAAAGTCAAAGAAGCCTAGTGCAGTGGCTGACAGTAGCTAACTTGGCCATCTTTCTTATGCCAGAAACTGAGCCATGCAAGGTGTTTGACATGCACTCTGACACACATTCCAGCAAGGGCTCTTGGATTCTGCTATATAGGATTTGACCCATGGCAATTTCCAGTTTTGACAGAAAGGTTCTTTTCATGATGTGTTTACTAGTAAACTAGTTGTTTTACAAACAGCTGTGGATAATGGTGCTTTCCTTATCCATAGTCCCCTCACGCATTTCATGTAGCCTCTCTCATTAGGTTTTCTGTTGTAGTTACATTCCATCAAGTCCATATTATCACATTTTGTCCATCTGGGATTGGTTCCTGTAGCCCACTTATCTTCAAACTGTCCTGGTTCCCCAACATTCAATGTGGACCTTGTTAATCAGGGCGACATCCGAACTGGCATGACTCCTTATGTTCTAGTCACTCTCATTTTGGAAGATAGGTGGGTGTAATTTTGGGAGCCTTGCCTAAGGATTCTTATTGAATAGTGGTGGTTCACACGGACTGGGCATCGTGCATGACTTTCTTGCATGGTAGGCAATGATGTTGTTTGCTATGGTATCACACTGTGCGTATATGTCTACATCTATGAAACTGTCTCTGTTTGCCTGTTTGTTCTTTCTGCACAGCTTTGTTTTTCAAGTCACAGACTTGAAACTTGGCACACAGGTACTTCTCACCTTAGGTGAGGTCTTTTGCATGCATGCGCACACAAACATACACAGGAGGGGTAATGGGGGGGTGCTGGAGGAAGGATCCAAACTGCAGAGAGGTAGGAAATTGAATGTGTCATACAATTGACACTGGTCATATAAGGGAAGAGAAGTTTGGTGACATATAGCCACTGAATTATGACTCCCTGTGGCATCTGCCTTTCTGACAGAACTAATGATACATATCTACTGAATGCAACATGTTAAGGGTAATACAGTTTGGTGATATGTAATGTGTTATTCTTATTTCCACTAAGGAATAAGAAAATCTACAGTGCAATTAATTAGAATGTATAAATTGTGTTTACATGTACACATTTTTTTAGCAGATGCCTTTCTTTAAAGTGACTTACACTGTTGAGCTACAGTGATTTACTCCTATGTGTAGTTTTTAATGGAGCTATTCAGGCTAAGGACTTTGCTTGAGAGTATTACAGTAGAAGTGGGACTCAAACCTACATTCTTGAAGTACAAGGTAACAGGTCTGACCTGTACATTACCTGCTGCCCCTGGTTTCTGAAAACTTGCATTGAAAGTACTAGGACCAGAATGTGAAACACATTTGGCCAAGACTATTATCTTTGACCCTATGATCCCACCACTCCCCTGTTCTAGGGAGAAAAACCAGTAGGCAGAAATATCTCATGCGCTGCACTGCACCAGACTTATGAACTTTTTTCATGAAAATAATTTAAGGCATTATGTCTACATTTGGAAATGAATGGAGAAGCTAATATGCAAAAAATAAAGTTGTCACATCAATTGCAAGTTGCAAGTATGCATAGATGTGAGAAAACTGTGGTCACAAAGGCTGGGAAACATCTGCCTCAGTGGCACCCTCCTTCTGAGAGGTGTGCTAGTAGCAGCCAGTCCACAGTGGGGGTCGAGTCTGCACTGCAGGGGGACGACTTTGGCCTCAGCAGGCCTTCCTGTCAACAAAAACACCAGAGGAAAGGTAATGGAAAGTAACTAACTAGCGCCCCCTTATGTGAGAACTGCTCAAATAGGAATTGAGGTGAACTGCTAGCTCTGTGGGTTTGCAGTTCTGCACACAGCAGTACTCAGTGGATGAAAAGATGCTAAGAAACACAAGAAACATCTAACATTTTTTGGGCATAATTTGTCAACTTCCTTTACATATATTTTGAATTTGGACTTTGTTTTTTTTGCATTTTGTTTCAATGTGGCAGCAATGTGTTTTAATGTGTTTAAAGCCAGGGCCTTATAATGAAAGGACCCAAGTACAAAACTCACTTCCTGCGCATGGCACCCTTGATCAGGGTACCTCCTCTGAATAGTTCCAGTAAAAACATTCAGCTATATAAATAGATAAATAAAAGATAAGTATGTAAAAAAAGCTTAATAGACAAACAATAACAGGTGTTGATGTGAAACTGAGCCAGTGTAATAAAACAGCCACTGTGGAAAACTTATTAACAAAGGCTGTGCACTGTGGTGACACTTTACTATGTTGTACACTGATTACCAGCAGAATATGGCGTCAGCTTGTGGTCACCCAGGGAAGACTGTAGTCTGTGACCCCAGAGTGCCTTTCACAGTGAATCTTTAAACTTTTTTACTCCTCATTCTGCCTTAGCCACCCTTTTGCCTGTGCTCAGTCTTGTGTGCAGGTCACTGAGAGACCATGGCTGGCCAGGGAGGGATGGATGGAGCAAGATGGGCTGCACTACCATCAGAGACTATCGGGGTCCCAAATGCATGTGCTGGGCCTGTGGATCGAGCTCCTCGGACGAGGGTGGGAGGTAGAGATGGAGCATCTGTTCACAGCCAACTGCCCCTTCGCCTCAGACACCAGCCTCCCACCAGTCTTCCCCTGCCAAACCAGACTGGGAACAAGGTCAAGTCGCTTGCCCACCCCCGCCTTGCTCGGGGGCATGAGCACAGCACTAGAGAACCCAGAGGAGCTTCTCTGCAGAGTGCCAGACAGCTTAGAGAATCACATTACTGAGCCACATGGTTGTGGAAAAGTGCCGAAGACATTTTTATTTACTGCTTTTTGGAGTGGTTTAAGTAATATTTGCACTTCATAGTAATTCATGTCAATATTGCTGCAATACTGAGAAGCGTTCTGGACAGGGAAATGCTTGGGCAATTTGTCGGGGGTCTTAACACTGCTGTCAAACGCCACAAAGGCCATATACACCAGTAGGGCTACTTACATATTCATGCAGACGTATTAAACACCATTTGTTGGGATCCAAATGTGGAGCCTCGGTTCAGTTACATTGAAAAATTTTTGAATGCCCTCCTACAAGAAATATAAATTTCAAAGGAATTTTGACTGTCCAAAAAAGAGAGTTGGTCAATTCTCTGTGAAATTCAGCATCCGATCATCAAACTTAGGAAGTATAAATCTTAATCACAAAAACTTGCAGTGACACTAAAACGATAAAAAGAAGAACTGGCACAAAGAACAAACATTGCAGTGCTGGATGTTAAGTGATTCAATGGGTAGTTTATGCTGACTGAATAAATGTATCAAACTGGCTTCTAGAATACATATTTTTGGTCTAGTAAAACTATTTTTTATTTTGTGCCAACTTTGTAATTATTCACAAAATGAGAGGAAATACTATAAGAAACATTAAAATAAACCCTTCCAATAAAAAAAATGTCCATCTTGAGCCCGAATGTCTACAAGGGCATCTTTTTGTTCAGTAATTTCTGATCCAGCATCAGTGCCTTGTTGCTGGGCGAGGTTCTGCGCCCTAGGTGACCGCAAGTGCACCATTTGCATGGTGAAATCTGCGGTCGGGAAACTTCTGTGCATTTGCAGCCTGCAGAATGGCTTGCAGGCTGCGCCATCTGCATACACTGCACCGTTCCTGGCGGACCTGCTGCTGTGTCGCTGCTGCCAGCGGACGTGGCGGGTTCGCTTTTGTGCGGATGTTCTTTAAAGCTTGCGGCTTTTGCTGGTCGCTATATACGCCGCTGCAAAAAGATAATTAAGACAAATTAATGGAAGGGTATTTCTCCTTGCACGTGTTGGCACTTTTTTCTTTTCACTTTATTAATTTAGCAAATGACTTTCATTTCCATTTGCAGCACCTTCCTTGCTCTTGATGCTCCCAGAAAGGAACTAACTGAGAAAACACAGTATGTGTAGGGCAGCAGTAAGATCACAACAGCTTAAGGGAATAAATAAGCCCATTTGTGGTCTTGGAACTAAACTGAAATTTATAATGCAGAATTACTGGAAGATCATTGCTTTATTATTGTGGGCATTAGAAAATATGTCAGAAGTGCTGGAGAGTATGATGGTGGCTTTCTTGCTGTCACTCAAATTCCATATGACAAATACCAGTAGCACAATGGAATTTTGCAAACTTGAGGCTCGCTTGAACATTTGGAGGGGATATCTATGACAGAAACATTGCTTTGAGTAAACAACAAATATATTTTTGCATTGTTTTTCTGATTCAAAATATAATTTTAAGAGAAATAGGATTTTTAAAATTAAAACATGAATAAATGTATGGGTTACTTTGGCTGTCTAATGTCAGTGAACACAAACAGAGCGGTAATGCTCTTGCTGTACTAGAGAAGGGCTTCTGAGGCCGTGGCAGGCAAGGCCAGCAGACGTTGCCTTCGACAGCAAGGGCCGATTATGGGGGGAGGGAGAACGCTTGCAGCACCATGCCATCTGCCAGAGATGGTTTCGGCAAAGGAAGGGAGCAGTGGGACTTGGGAGGGGGGCTTCAACACCAGCCTGCAGCTGCCACTGAGCCATCCGAACCACCAGCTAAGCCTCAGCCAGACCTGACCAGAGAGATCAGTGCAAGCTGGTGCCATGGAACAGCAATCTGTACCTCTGGCCCCATGGCTGACACTTTACTGTCATTTCCAAAGAGAAGTATAAAGCACACACATAAGAAGAGAGAGAGAGCAAGAGAGAGGGAGAATTAGCATCAGCTGTTTTCAGGCAGGATTCTTGTTTGAATGTTTATCTTTTATCTTGCTTTGCTTTCATTTCATTTCATTAGATCGAGTGCTGACTCGGCTTACAGGCGGAAATAGACACAAAAACTCTTCTCCAGGTGTTCTGGGGAGCAAAACAATAATAATGACGATAATGATCAAGAGAAACAAGCCCAGTTCAATTTCAGGTGCACAGCACACAAAGCAGACTTCCACCTGGAAGCCGAGTCTCAGTGGGGGCTACGGGGGGGGCAGCTGTAGCCACTGGGGCTGTTACCATGGAGATCCCGGTGCACCTGCCAGGTGCGGCCCTCCTGGCCATCTTCACTGCCTGTAGCAGAGAGCAGTGTTGGCCAGCACCAGGGTCCACCTGCCTCCTCCAGGATGTGTGGAAACAGAACCTCCAAGGCAGCTGTGGCTCAACTGAGCTCCTGCTCTCATCTCTGTGGTTTGTGGGATGTGTGGGGAAGCCATGTGGGAAGCCCAGTACAAGAGAAGTGGCTAAATCGGAGTAGCAAAATAAAATGGTAAGACATTTTCCCTAGTTAATGAAAGCTTTGATAACTCTGTGTTACGAGATGTGCTTTTTTTAGCAACCGTTATATGAGGGATAACAGACAACGGTTGTATGTAATCAGGTTATACAACCAGCATTTATATACAAAACAGTTCCACTGGTGGCCTTTAAACTGACTGTCTTTCAGCTCCTTTCTTTTGCAGATCATGTTTCAAATATGCAAACTGGTCTTTGATTCAGAAGTAATATATGACAAAATCTCTTCTTTAGGCTGAAAATAGTTTTAAAAATTAAGCAACAGAAAATTTATGTCTTTACAAGAATGAAGAAGAATATGCCTTTCATAAGAACGAGGTGGACACAGTGGCCCTGCTAAGGATTTCCTCTTACTCTCTCTTTTTTGAATTGGGTCATTACGTGAGATGCAGGTATGCAGTCTAGGTGTGGCAATGCTGTAGAACAGGAACCACAGAGACCCAGAAGGTTCCATTCAGATGTGACGGGTGTTGGATCAGGTTCCGTTTCGCTGTCTGAGATAAATGTGGTTCTTGCTTGTAGATGCTGACCCACAAATTTCCAAAACACATATCACTTGTTTTAAACTAATTAATTCAAGCTTGTTTTCAAAAGCAAGTTACATTGTTAGGCTTCTATAATAATCAGTTTACAATTATCTACCCATTTATTACATAGCTGTATAATTTTTACGGTATCAATTCAGGGTAAGTAACTAGCCTAAGGATACTATAGCAGGAGTGGGGACTTGAACCCTGGTCCTTCAAATGCAAGCCAGCAGCTTTAACTACTTTGTGACTCACTGACCCTCAGTGGTACTTTTTAGTTTATCTATTTCTTCTCTTCAGTCCAGAGGTATTGAAAAACAGCCCTTGTTGGTCTACTTAGCAGCCAAGTGGATCTGAAGGTATTTTGGTTAGGTTGGATTGGCCTTCACAGCTATTCCGCAGCTCAACTCTTGGCTCAGTGTGGAAGAGTTCCACCCCAGGTATTACCATGTTTTCATGGCTACTGGGTCACCACCCTACGGTGAAGTGTCTATTTTGGCAGATTTGTGCTGTTCACAGATTCACCTGGGCTCCTGGAAACCAACACGGCTGATGTCCTGGTTGCTTTCTTCTCTTCCCAAATGAAAATATCAAAGAAACTTCATCACAGTTTCATGGAACACTTTCTAGCAGGCAGACCCAGATTCCATGTTTATGTCCAAACAACACGTATCAAAAATACTTTTTCCTCTTGCTAAGGTGCGTCATATTGATCTTTTGGTGATGAAACATGTCAATGTGCATTTTTTGTTCTTCTGAGTCCTGCACCCAGGTGCATAGCATCTCCATCAGTTCCCGTAACAAGTGTTCTCACTGCAGTCGGGGGACACACATTTAAGCCACCTATTTGGGCTGGCTGAGGAGATACCTGATGAGGGCCACAGTCTCAGCTAACCTCTGAGCTTAGCCCCCACCCCTGCTTCCACCTTGACTATGAAACACACCTTTGGAGAATTAATAGGCAGGACAATATTAAAGAACTTTCATAGGTAGAAGAAAAATGCTGATAGAAATGAGTAGAAAGGTTGTGAATATTGTATTTTAACAGTTTTTTTTAGAATAATGAATACTGCTTATCTGTGAATCTGATACCTGCCTCATGGACTAGCTGAGCTCACTGTATCTGCATGGGAAAGTAAACTGGGGTCATATTTTATACAAACCGAGGTGTAAGCCCAGTTTCCATGTTGACTGTTTACAATCCAACTGGAAATATCAAATGCTTCACTAAACTTTGTATAGATGCTCAACAGCACCCCACAAACTGATTTACATTTTTGACTGATGGCACATCCAGTACTGGAGGTGGATAAAAAGCTCACCGTAACCTGTGGGGGCTGGTGCTGGAGGGGATCCCAGGAGCGACTGAAGGGGGGATCTTGGAGCGTCATGCATTTGGACATGGATTGCCGAAGTACAGAGAACTCTGTCACAGCACAGAGTAACTGTATCCTGTTAATCTCAGCTTGGACCCCTGCATGTATAACTCAACCCTCTGAGTGTTAATTTGGTCCTTGCTTGTTTAAATGAACCTCCCTGTTATGTATACTTTGTCAGATCCTTTGAATGCAACATATATATGTATTTTGAACAGACATTTTGAGCAAAAATGAATTTAATATTCAAATATAATCACTTTTTCATCACTCACCTCACTGAGAAAGTGTCATTAGTTGCAACTGTTGCTGTGGTCACAAAGTTCTGGGACATCTTGCTTCAGATGCTGATAAGTCCAATTCCCACATTGCTCTGTAGTTCAGATAGGCCTGCAATATGTCCTAAACAGCATCTCCTCACTGCCTGTACACACACACACACACACACACACACACACACACACACACACACACACACACACACATACACACACACACACACACACAGAT
The DNA here is from genome assembly GCA_900497675.1 of Arapaima gigas. Taxonomy (NCBI): domain Eukaryota; kingdom Metazoa; phylum Chordata; class Actinopteri; order Osteoglossiformes; family Osteoglossidae; genus Arapaima; species Arapaima gigas. The sequence continues at coordinate 1,273,327 of UFQX01000018.1, forward strand.
GGTTATTGTGGAGCTGCACATAAATTGATTATGTTGGAAAATTAACTGTTGCTGTCAAACGCAGCTGCCAACCTGTCTCCTCGCGTCCCCTTGTTCGCCCATGCGTGGCATCCAGCCGATGAACCAGATGTTGCTCTCCATGTTGTTGCTCATTTTAAGGTCAGCATCAAATGGGGCCTCCAGCCTTAACTTTGTGGTTCTTGTACTTGGATTGTTGAACACTATGTGATTGGAATAAGCAAGAACAGGTGCGTATTGTTTTTAAAGACATAAAAACACACATATATACTGTATACTGTAATGATGCACACCTGCACCTGTGATACCTTAAAAATAATTGTTGCACTCATTTTGGGGAAAAGCAAGGACACAACAGTACATTCAGGAAATATAAAATTTCAAGTACACAACTCAATACACACTCAAGGCATTCTAGGTAATTTACAGAGGTACCTTTTTAAGTAACTCAAGACCCAGTACAATGAATCTAGGGGATTTTGGGGAAATTTCTTTCTGCACACTGTGTAGAGTCATTGAGAATTATTTTTGGTAATATAAATTAAGCTTGTCACTAGGTGAGGACAGATCTTGTACTCAAAAACCTTTCCCAGATCATGACCATGCTCACCTGTGCTCTGGTATCCAAACCACTGAGAATGGCTGGCCTTGAACATGTGGCCAGCAGCCTTCCACGTGGTACTCAAGGCTTCCTCCTGACAACCCTCAAAAGCCAGTAATTCTGAGTTTACTTTAGAGAACATCCAGGCCATGGGTTTCTACACTTTTTACAGCACAGTGCTGTTGATTCTAATCCCTCTCTGCTTTCAGGCAGCTGCTTGTGCAAAACCACCTCTTAAAGGTAAGAAAATCACAAAAAAAAGCATTGCAGTGATACTAGAGAAATGCAGAACAAGCGTGGGAGAATAAGTTCCTGCTCTTACCAAGGTTATCAAAACTTTTTTCTCCTTAAAGCCACTTCCTTTTACATTTAAGTGCCATTTTTGTCACAAATGATTTTTGTTTTGGTCTGTTTTGTTTTGCTATATCTTTCACTAGTCCTTTTTTTAAACATCTTTGTTGATAAGGAACGGAATAATAATATTGCGGTTGAAAAATACTTACCTGAAAAGTCCTTTGTATCCTTTTGAAACAGAACGACCCATTTTTATGCTTCCCCAGGATTCAGACACAGCAGACTATTATAATCTGTCCTTTCCCGCTATACAATCCTTTTACAATCAAAGGCAATACGAAACAAAAAGCAACATTTCATAACAGAACATCAAATATATTTTCTGGGCCTGAATTAAACATATAATAGTTTTCCAACGCATCAGTAAAAACAACACAACTTACTACAAATAAATTAAAGATATGTATTTGTGAGGGTTGGTGGTGATGGTATGTTGGTGGATTTTAATGAGCAATCTTTTTCTTTTCTTAATGGAAATAAACTAGCCAAATGCAATGGCTATGAATTAAATGTATGTATTTCTGACTATGCAAAACACTTTAAACATCCTCAAAGCCTTGATTCACTTTGGAATGTGTTGACTGTGTGCCAAAACCCTTTGTGTGGTCCCAACAGCTCCCTGCAGTGCAGCAGGTTCAGCTGTCAGACCAGTGTCTAAGACCAGTGTCTAAGTTAAACTGTGAAGCTAATGGTTCTGTGGATGTGGTGCTGCCAACAGTTGTCCAGTTTAAAGCCCACCATGTTTTCCACGTGCCGACAGGTACCTGCGTGCTGAACGTGTATAACTGTGAGAGCCTGTGAGAAAGCGGAGTAGGTTTCCAGCGACATTTTGGTAATGACAGCCTTTCCGCACCCACGTTCACAATCCACCCTGCAGGGGAAAACATGTTTCATTTGCATTGAGAGGCTGTATTTTCTGTTTATAAATGAGAAGACGCACTAATTAAGAAAAAAATCTGTTCCCCCCCTCATCTTCTGGCAAATTTTTCACCTCTGAGTTATTTGTTGAATGTACTCTTGTTCAAGGGATTCAGTTATACATTTCTATTTCCTGTAGCGTGTGAAACATTTTCTCATAAGTCTGGAAACCTCCCCATACCGCGATTGTACTCTACTCTTTTTCCAGTCTGCAGCATTCTGAAATCATTTCTTTTCAAATGTATTTGAATCACAATTGTGGCCTGTTCCTTTCAAAAATTTAATTTTTTAAGTGCTAAAAAGAGAATCATTTCAAAACATTTCTTCGGTTTCTGGTTAGCCGTGCGAAGCCTAGCACAACGTGGGCAACGCTACACTTTATCCACTTGACAAAAACGGTTCCCTGATTTATTGCACAGGGGATAATTCCCCCTTTTCAAATTCAATCTGTGGGAAAGCTTTTCAAAACCCTCTCAAATCTTCCATTGAATCAGCTCTGAAGCACAGTTGACAGCTGTATAACCCAGCAAATGACCTTCATCCCCGGATGGAAGCGACACTGATGTGACCTTCATCCCCAAGAATGAGGCATCCAGGTACATGGGACAAACAACACTTTTCATAGTCTGAAAGACAGAAAAGATGAAAATAATATGGAAGTGCAATAAATTAAATTGTACATGACTTGTATCCTTATGAATACATACTTTTAATGTACCTCCTCAATGAACATACAGTATATCAGAAATATATCAGAATATTAAATAAGTAAAAGACACTCCTATCCTTCACATTTGAACCAGGAGGTTTATGAGGGATAAATAGATAGGAATAAGAAGGAAATCCATACATATGATATTTGAACTCATTAACTACCAGCCAGTTGAGACTGAGTTTCATTAGACATGTTAGACCAGTTGAATTCTCCTCACTTCTCTGAAAGTGTGCAACAGTGTACTGACATGCCCTCATCAGGTATCTTGGGTTCAGCCAGATTTAACAGATGTAGAAAGTAGGTGACTTTCACATGATTTATGCTGTTTTTGTGTTTTTGCTCAACTTCTGTGCCCTGGTTCGCCCCAAGGTTAACCGCAGTCAAAGGTGGTTTGTGGGGTGAGGTTTGTGATGCTGTGGAGGTTCAGTAGGACCAAGTGAGACCTAGTTCCCATTTCCTGGGTCACGTTGGACCACATGCCAGATGGCTGTCTACACCAAAACAACCCTTTAAGACACGACGTGATGATGGTGCAGAAGGCAGCTAAGAGGAGTGGGAATCTGCGGTTCAGTGGGGATTCAGTGGAGATTCCTCTGTGTTCCAGTGTCAGGGTCTCTCAGTCAGGAGATTCTAAACTTACTTCGATGTCCGACCACTGCTTCCATTGTCAAAAAGTTTGTGAGCAACCTTTCTGCCAAAATGAACTTCATTATCTCTATACAACAAATTCTATATATTTATATATGCTTTAATTGAGGGCTTTCAATAAATGATAAAAATCCAAGTGGAACATGTCACTAGCAAAATGCTGAGATCTTTACACAGACATTGTCTGGTGTTCCATTTGAACTTGATCAAACACGGTGGACCTCATGTCATAAAGTACTGCTCATTGTGAAACCTGCTGCTGATGATTGTTTTCGATCAACTGCGGTGTCCGTCATTTCCCTAGAAGAAACCTGATGATGGCAATGCCGGGAGCCGCGCTGACATGCTGTCGAGTGGGAGGTTTCTGCCAGGTTCTGATGCTACAACCCCCATGGGATTGTAACTACAATGTTGCGCTCATGCACAACAATCCTTCCCATGGTAACAGAGACCTTACATGCAGTCAAATCCGTTGGTGGGGACGCCCACGTGCTTCCCTTGAGAAGTCACACGAGCAATCATCTTCTGCCTGAGCCCATATGAAAGACAACCGCAAACAGTGTATCTCTTGATGCAAGGCAGGTGTCTGCAAAAATGCATTAAAAACCATGGGTGGAACCTCCTGAAATAGAATGACGCAACTGGAATAGCTAAGATAAGTAGGAATATACACATTTTTCAGATGTTTCATTCCTTGTTTGAGCCCGAGGTAAAGCTAAACAATATTGTACAGCAGAGGGCCTAAGACTGGAACTGGATGAATACTCGCACTTATGAATGGTAGCCCACTGGGTAAAAAAATAATAGCCAGCCTGCTAGTGCTGGTAACGGCCCTTAGTGGTCAGGATCACCAGTTTATTGGACGTCAACCAGTAAACAGTGTACAGAAGACTGAATGCAGAGGACTGCTTTCTGCAGGTGTTGCGGTTGTGATGTAGTTATATGGATGTTGACAGCAAGGCCAGGGCTTGGTAGTGGTGGTTCCCCCATCCAGAGGTGACAACCGCAGAAGGCGGGATGGCCCTTCAGCAGTTTCATAAACACAAACAGCATTCGGTACCTCGCACACAATCGATGATTTTTCATTAACCATCTCAGTGCAAAGGTTTCATTGAGACAGTAAACGCAATAAGTGATTTCTTGGTTATAAACACCATTACAATTTCCATCTACTTATGTCTCTTATGTAGACTACAGTCTGTTCTTCAATATCAACTGCAAGGTTGGCAGCATTTCTACTTGGGCATCTCCAGCGTCATGCCCTGTGCTTCCTAAGCTTCATAAGGTCTGGACCATTGTGACTCTGAATAAGACGAGGTCATTTTTAAGAAATGAATGCCTGGATGACGCCAAGGAGAACAATCAAATTTGTATGTGGAAAAATTTAAAAAAACCTTTTTTTTTCCTCGTGCTGTATAAATATCCTTTCAATTTTGTTTGCTTGAAATATTATAAAAATCACTCGGACATCAATATGTACTAGCGCAAAACAGGGTGAACTAAAGTGAAATAGTGAAATAAAGCTTTTCTCTACTCTAAGGATCTGGATTGAAATCCTGTTCCTACTGTAGGAAGGTACTTACTTGAAGTGACAAGGTGTACAAATCTCACAGCACAACACGGCTTGGACAAAAAAATTTAGGTTGATAACAATTGATTAAAGAATCCAGGGTGTGAGGGAAACAACAACAAAAGTAATAACAAAAATAATAATAAGAATAATATTTTAAGTTAATAATGACATGTACTAAGTAATAATTTAATAGATAATACATTTATTCTTTATCATTTGAAAGCAGCTTTTCAATGTACTTTCTAATAAAGAAAAAAGAGAACAAAGAGGCAATATAATCAGACTTCAGAACTAAAAACTTGAAAAGAAAAAGAAGGAAAAACTTTGAGATAAGAAGTGAGGCTGAAGAGAGTGTGAGAAAGAGTGCTGAGCACACTGAGTATGTGTGGGTGTTTCCTTTGTACCGGTGTACACACACTAACATCTGCAGCAGCGTGCCCTCGGAGGTGTACGATTGCAGCACTGCTAGCGGGGCACTTCTGCTTCAGACATGATCATATTCACTGGAGGAACGGCAGGAAGAAAAGGCGACATGGGGCACAAGGGGAAGCACAGACAGATGCCACAAACCCTCGCAGTCGATGGAAAGCTGAACTGCGCCTGTTGTGTTCCTTCTCTGCGATGCTCATTAAACACGCACAGCTTAGTCTGGAGAGGAGAAGGGCTGCTGGATTAGAACATCTGTGTCCATTTGATCCGCCATCAACAATGTCACAGCACCCCCTTCAGGTAGCAGTTCACCATTGTTGTTGACAATTTCAGACCCACCCTGAGGTGTGCCTGAAGAGAGCTTTTTTGGTACTGTTTTTGTGAATATTCCCCATTCCCCAAGCCCTTTCCCCATCCTGTTTGCAAATGCAAATCAAACATTTTCACAGTTGTGCTGTTAAACTTCAGGAAGCAAACGGATGAATACCCTGAGCAGGAGGAGAGAGAGCCGCTATTGTTAACCAAACCCACCACCTGGCCTCTCCAAAACCAGTTCTGATGGGCGTCTTTCCGTCTCTCCTCTTGCTTTCAACAGCACAACTCCAGCAGTAAGACTCCATCCGGAAGTTTCCGCGGGTTGTCTGAAGCGAGGTGCGTGTCTGTGTTAATTACACAGACCCCTTGGGAAGGGGGAGAGAGAAGAGGTGGATCTGTTTTGGCAGCAGTATGCTGTAAAACGCACAGTGTGGAGCCACGAACACCTGGCCTGCCCATTATTCTCCTCCTCCTCTTTCCCGGCAAACACCGCTATATATGTGTCGCTTGGATTCAAAAATGTTGCTGTTATCGATGCTGATATTTGGGGAAGAGCTTTTAGAAATGTTAATTCTGACACCGTTTGCAATGTAATTTTTGTTGCTCCCTAATGCAGAGCATCTGGGAAGTCCAAAGTGACCACGTGGGAACATTATCATGCCAAACATTAATAATAAATATGAATTAAACGTATATGTACATACCACTGGTGCCTCACTGCTCCTGGACTGTGGACCTGGAAGTGGCTTCAAATGTGGTTCAGTCTATAAGTTTGCATGTTTTGCCTGAGTTCATATTGGTTTCCTTTAGGTGCTCTGATTTCCTCCCACAGTCAGAAGAAACGAGTTGAATGTACTGTAAGTTGCCAGTTGTGTGCATGCAAAAGTGACAGAGTGACGATATGGCATCCCCTCCAGGATGTCCCCAGCTGCATGCCTTGTGCTCTGGACCACTGTGGCCTTGCCTAGGACAAGAAGTTATTTATAATAAATGACGGGATGATGCCAAAGAGAACGATTAAACTTCTATGTGAAAAATGAACAAATTAACATTTTCATTGATATTTACACAGACGTTATTTGATTTTTGACAACTGACTAGAAGCTGCTGACAAACTGATCAGCTAGCTGGAGATTATTAAAAAAATCACTGGTTTCTGGACCACAGAGCAACTGATGGGTGTGTGGGAGTCTGTGCAGGCAAAGACATGGGATCCTGGGCCTGGTGCCTCTTGCTGTTTGGGGTTCCAGGCGTGGCGTGTGCAGTGCGGGGGGAGAATGGAGACAGCCATAAGGCCTGCCAGAGCTTTCATTCATTATGAATGCCCCCGGGCACCCACTCAGCTGTCACTGGGGCCTACTGCCCGAGTCACACACAGCAGCACATCTGTGCACAACACCAACATACAGTGCAATTACCCAAAATGCAATGGGGAGAACACAACTTTTCTCATTTTGAGCACCAGCAATAATGGAGGCCTGACTTCACTGAGCACAACTTGCCTGCGTGTACTATTTACACCCCTTGTTCTGTCTGACCCATTTAAACAGTCTTTGTGCTCCTGTGGATCCTCCTCAGCAAAGGATTCAAATCCAACAAACAAACACGGAAGCAACTGTTCCGCATGGCCTCTTCTGTTCATGCCAGCTTGGGCTCAAAGGCCTCATGATTGTGTTTATGGGAAACAAAATTGATCCATAAACCTGACTTTACAGGCTTAAGCAAAAACCAATAAGCTCAAATGGCACAAGCTACTCTTCATTTGCATCAATAATTATCTAATTACCCTTTGCTTTCAATAAATGGAACTGAACTGATTTATTTCACAAAGGACAGTGATTACCTACAGATAAAACAACGCTGGCAAATACGGTGAGTAGCAGTATCTCCTACTGGGGGTTATAATGCAAGGTTTGGCTGTGACATTTGGCCAGTAGACTCTTCTGAGGGCAGGAGATGGTGACAGGTTTTTTTAATGAGCTGGTTGACACACACCACCTAGGTTGCCACCATCTGTGCCCTTTCACAGCCTATTTCCATATTTAAAGAGAACAGAGAAGTTACCCACGCAGCCCATAACACACCTACAGTTTAGCCAGCTGGCATAAGGAGGACCATACAGATGAACTGAAGGTGCACAATAGTTAGGGAACGTGTTGATGTCCAGAGAGGATGACCTCATGCATCTGGAACTGAGCTGATGGTGTCATGGGCAGGGGATTACAATAAAAGTCTGCATACATATGAAAGGAAAAATCTTGCAGTAACATTCACAAGATGCCCACATGCCTCCTGAGTAATCAAAAAACCACTAACAACAGACTGGGTAAAGCTACTGAATAAGTGCTGTTCTATTACCTTAAACTCTCCTTTGCTTTGCACATTGAAAGAACACATTCATGTTGGAACCGTTCGTCCTGTAATGATGGATTATTCCCTACGACACTGTGCAGTGCTCTGTGCCACCCTGGTGAGAAAAGCACTCTGTACTCACAAAGCAGAATTTAATTGAATCCCATCAGCACCAGCATTCAACAGTTTGGGATCATAAGGCTGCCCACAATGGACTCCTTATTCTCATGGTGTCTCCAAGAGACGTGAATGTGATCCAGGGTTAGGGTTATATCATGGTGGTGGGCCTTGATCATATGTGTTATATATAGCAAGATTCCATGCAGTCCATTTTATCAGCTCTTGACCAACTGGGATTGGTACTAATAGCTTACCATCAAACTGTTCTGGTTTCCCAACATTCAGCAGAGACCTTGCTAAAACAGGTCACATTTGAGGCAGCATGGCACTCTTTGTTCCACTTCCACTGATGCTAGGAGTCCTTCTGAAGGAGTGTTATAGAACAGGGGTGATTTGCCTGGACCAGGGAGTGAACAGTCTCCCACATGCCGGGGGGGGTCGTGAGATCCACTACACTATCAAACAGCAGCACACACATCCTGAGCCAAAAGTGTGGAAACATACAAATATTTTAAGATGCCTAATCAAAGAAGTATTAGAAATTTGCCCAAGTACAAGTGGGAAGCTACATGGCAGTACTGCGCCCAGCATCTGTGTTCTGTCTTTGCCTTGCGTGGTCCGTTTTAAAACACAGTTTGCAGTTCTTCATCACACTTCATCACACCGAAATAGGGATATTTTGAGGAAATTAACTGGGGTTTCTCTGATGAACCTGGAAAATTAAAGATTTTCCTCATAGGAAATAATATAAACAGCTTCCCGATATTCAGTTCTGATATACTTGAGCCATTTGTAGGAACCAAGCACAGATGAGTAATCGGTGCAATAAAAAATGGAAAGGCGGTCATTTGACCACTTACCAATGTTTAAAATTTCAAAAGAAATTCAATGTTGAAGTCTGTTTTTTATATCTTTATTGGTTACGAAGTTTGACCTGTCACAGGGCAGACATTAAGCCACCATGCTGAAAATGATACAGGTATAAACTGAAAACATTTCACACAATATGTTCAATGTGCTGTCCATTTTCAGTAAGGTGTAGCTGCAGATGCTGTTCTCAATCACTTTAAACATGTTAAAGAACTTAGGGACCAGTTGAAGGCAACATCATTGAGGCCTGTGCTAGTATCCAATCACAAGTTGTTTAATATATATGTGTGTCTCTCTCTCTCTCTATTATTTTTATATATATATATATATATATATATATAAAAATAAATTTAAAAAAAAAGCAACAGTACTGAAATTAAACCCCCTACTGATGAGTCTTTTTGGGCTTGTGCAACTATTGTGGCACAGAAGTGTGTTTTGCCAGAGCAGTGGTCATAGTGTATTTTGTCATTGAGGACACCTGATGCCATTTATCTAGACTTACCTAGACATTATGCCAAAACATGCTCAGAAACAAAACTGCATAACAGTTCCAAAAATAAATAACCAAATATGAAATTATTAAATTTACATCAGACAACTTGAATGAATATTGCTGCACTTTATTCCCTTGCATCTTAGATGCTACTTCGCACTCTGCTACACCTTCCCAAATATGGCAGAGGTAAACAGGGAAGAAAAAAAATATTTGAAGTTCCTTGAACAGTTGGATCCATCAAAAACCTCAGAGACGTTCATTCATCTATCATCCATCTAGGCATCCATTTTCAGAAACTTCTACCCAGGTCAGGGTCAGACAGCTATGACAACAGAAATGAGCACAATTTCAAGACTGTGAACATACACCCTCACACTGCAAATAATTAGGACACTGGGTTTTCGTGCACTTTCCTTTTATTGTCCACAGGGCCAAACACGGAAGTGAACACATCTTCTGAGGGAGCTTCTTATAACTGAACAAAGCTGTGAATACTGTACACGCAAAGCTCTGACTTCTCTGCTCTCACCCTCATGTACACATGCTCATGTGGAGTGCTGCTCTTACAGATAAACATACAAATATATAAATTTGAAGTTCTCTAGCAATACAAAACAAACATAGAAAAAGAAAGGGTAAATATTTAAGGCTAATATCAGAACCATACATTTGTTGATGTAAAATAAAGGAACTGGGCTAAATCATAGTACAACTTTGTGCCGTTATATGAAAATTATAACTATATTTGATTTGGAGAAGTGATGAATAGGTACAAGTCACTGTAGAGCACATTAGCAAAATTCCCTTTCTTTTCCTTAAAAACAGCTATTAGAGTCCCTTTATACAGAAATACAAATGTTCTTAAAGATGACAGGTTGAACAATGTGAAGAGGTATGCAAATACACTTGATATCAAGTATACAGCCACAATTACCAACAATGGCATTTACAGATAACTGATTTTTAGGGTTGCTCCTTTTGCATATGTTTCCTCTATTCATAGGCAGAAAGTAGACATGTTTTGTACCAAAATACACCCTCAGTGCCCTATTGTTCACATGTAATGGGGAGACAGACAGCTGTAATTTGAATGTGACATGCCGGCATTATTCAAACTGAAACTGTTAGCAAAAAAGTACAGAAGAGCATCAATACAGCTTAAACACTGTAGATGTGATCAGTCTGCACTTTGCCAAAAGGTGATGACAAAAAATCAGCTTCAGTTTTTTAGTGTGAAGGCCTGTTGGTGGCACCGTGAGCTCTGACCCCCCACCTGCTGTACCACTTTCTCTCCATCAAGTACCAGTCAGCTTATGAACATGGTACCTGACCAGAACCAAAATAAATCAAAATACACACTTGACAAAAAAAGATAACCAGAGGGTTTAAAAAATTTTTTTTAAATAATAATTAAAAAACCCCTCAAAGCCACTGCCTGAGGCAAACTGTGGGTTTTGACACAGTTTACAGCTCCAGTGCAGGAAGAGTGAGAACCGTCTGCTGCACATTTCATATTACTTGAGTCTGTAATGGAAACTATCCTACTTGCTGTCTGAGTTCAAATGAAAAAACTCAGATATGTGCATAGAGTTACTGTAGAGGGTCATGCTCACATGTGGTGAAACAAAACTACAGATAAACCACATTAAAAAAGAATTTCAAAAAAAAGATTTCAAAAGAGGAACATTATGCACTTGCCCACAAAGAGAGAAAGGTTAAACCACAGAGTGTAATGTGCTTTGCCTATAAACAAAATACACAAACTAAACAGAGAGCACCTCAGTGGGATTATAGGTCGCTGAAGGCTAATTCTAAGACTGGTCTGAAGCTCTTCAAAGGAATAGTATATATTAAAGGCTATGTGCCCGACTGCTACAGTCATGCTGAGAGCAGACTAGCAGGTAGAAGTGCTACAGGAGAGCAGATATGCGAGAGAAGAGGCCGATGTGATGAGGAAAGGCCTTCAAAATGCCCAGGCATCTTATATGCAAGATCTCAGCCCCCCAAAAGACCAAAGATAGATTAAATAGAACCATAGAATAAAGAGATAATTCTTTGTGGATTTATAAAATTCTCTGAAATCCTGTTGTTGCCTCACAGTGATACACGGAGGCGGCTGCATTACTAGCATCACCTGATCAAAACGTATTTAGTTGAAAATGGCTCAACACTCCCTGAAACTCTGCATTTGATGTCAGCTGACATATTTGCGCAAAAATGATACCTGCAGCGATAGTTACTTCAGATGAAGCACAATACAAATATTGTTTACAATGTTCACACTGGGGCTGAATATCTCTATAATGGACTGGCTAAACTGACACCAAACTGGGACACCAAGTACAATTATTTGTAAAGTTATCTGATGGTTCTTAAAGGAAATTTCTGGAAGGCCATGCACTTTCTGACCTTCTGGGAGTAGCCTGTCATGGGAGGAAACTATGTGATCTAAAACATAAAGTGCTTGTGACAAAGGCAAAGATGTTTTAAAGATGTTGTCATTAAAAAGTGTTACCAAAATGTACTCTTTACAATAACAAAAACCAAATATCTGTATGACTGAAGGTTTTGCTCAACCAATGAGAGATGTGGTGATCCTTGGTACAGTAAACACTCTTCAGTGATGTAGTCACCTTGACTGTAGAGAGAAATGAAAATGAAAAAGTAAAGATTAAACCTAGTGAAGGCATGCAGATGTTCAACATCTTAGAGGTCACACTCCTCTGTATCTCCAGTGAGTGAGAGATGCCATTTGAGGCCCTCAGTGATTGTGATTACACCCTCTTGTGTGACCACTGGGCTGTGCAACCGCTGCAGCCACCAAAGTGAAGAATACAGCTATGTAGGGGAAGGAAGGACAGCAGAAACCTACTTCACCTGGGAACGTGGTCAAAGACAAGGGTGGATCCCATCAAGTACTGAAGAAACCCATTTCAGAAAAATGAGCTTGGTGAAGATGAACGAACCCTTCATCTGACCGCCCACCCATGGACATGGTGGCTTTACCTCACACACACTCACACATGAGCTCACGCAAACGTGGGTGTGCTGTGTTCCCATCAGCCACCAGCCCCTCAGACAGAGGGCCATGTCTCCGCAGCTCTGGGGATGAGACATGCGCCAAACGGCATCAACCCTATGCAAAACAAAATGCATTGGGCTGAAGGGAGAAGAGGTAAGGGTGACAGAGCAGGATCTGCCTTTACACCCCTTAACTGGGCAGGGGGTCGTCGTCCCTCTTGCAGCACTTGCACTTGCAGCACAAGACAAAGGGTGTGGCGAGGAGGAGGAAGGGTGATGCCACCAGCAGGAGGAGGCCAAACCCTGCAAAGATGCCCACCACCTGAGCAGGAGAAACAGAACAACAAGAATTAGTGATGTGCATCTGTGAGAGAAGGTGCAGTGCATTATGGGAGTAAAGGGGACTTGGCAGCAAAGCTCAGGAGTACTGCACAGATGTACTCCATTTTAAAGGTCACTGAGGTCCCTCAGCCCCAATCTACAATGGGGGAATGTAACTACAACCCCACAACCAAACAAACCAGGCTGTTTTCCTGACATTTCAGGATAACTAAAAACCCAAAGAGACAATTTGCTCCTAAAATCTGCCAGGGAAGCCTGACCCAACACCATTGAGGTACATGGCTGCAGTGCATGCTAACTTTTTTCCCCAAGACAACAAACCATTTTCTAAAGCTTTGCTTTCTTCTCCACCTTAGCCAACACATTTTCTTTAGCTTTAGTCTTGATCAGCTACCCTTTTGATCTGAAATACAGCACTATAACAAATAAATGAATAACAAGAAAACAAAACTGTAAAAAATGCAAAACAGTATGTGAAAATGCACAGGTAGATGTGCAAGACAGTTTGTAGAAGGACCACTGCTGAGGATGAGGGTGTCTCATTCTCACAACGCGGTGCATCTCAGCATCTCTCACATTGACGCTACATTAACGCAGTCTCAGTGTACTGCACTGGACCAAATTTCCCAGTCTGGATTGGATGCTGCCAAGTGGATAATTGAGCATCCAGAGGGGTAATAAGTGGTGTTAATAATGGCTGACTGGATATTTGAAAAACCAAGTGGGTTTGTGTATACAAGTGAGATCATCTCACCTTAAACAGAAACCCAAGGAAAGAGGAGTTACCAGAAGGGGGCAGCAAACACTCACACAATACCAAAATGGCTGTCCGTGGAGAGGTCAGGTCAGCCTTTTCCACAAGATACCTGTTGTCCCATCCAGATCACCAGCTGGAACATGATCACATGGCACTGTGCAGACAGCACGTGAGCTACTGTTGCTTTTCTTTTGTCCTATTACACTCTCACCCCACGTGACCCACCTGTGTCCGGTGCCAGATGACAGAAGCCCGGGAGTGGCCCAGTTTGTTACGACAAGGCCCCTTGTCGTAGTGAATCAGGAGAAAGTCATCCTGCAGAAACAGGACAGAGGACCAACCCATATGAGGCTGTGTGGGGACAGAATGAACTCCAACCACTTGGCATGGGTTGGCTTACGTGGCTCTAAGCACAGAAAAACCTGTTACCAGAATTTCCTTTAAAACATTAAAAACACCTGGTACAGTTTAGAGCAGAGGTGTCCAATATGTGACCTGCTGTTTTACACAGTGTTGTCCACAAGAACATTTGAAAAATTAATATTAACTGTATATATATCAAAAACACTACAAATTCTATTGAATCACCTGATAACATGTACAGGTAGCTACACACTTGAGGACAGACCACACCTAAAGTAAAATCTAATTTCAAATTTAATCTGGACATTTAAAATTTAGCGTATGTCACTCAGATTTTTACATGTGTGGCCTTGGACGAGTTCACAGTAATGACTGTGGCCCTTGGTCAAAAAAGGACAGACACCCCTGTTTTAGATATTCAGACAGGACCACAAATGCTGTTAGTGCCCTGACACCCGAGCTGTGACAAAGGCAGCAGAGCACCAGGATGGGGCATCTACTCACGTCCAGCGACTCCAGGCAGTACCAGCAGAAGGCGTGCTTGCAGCTCTTGCACATCATTTGGGCACAGCCCTCGTCCCGCTCAATGTACACTTTGCATCTGGGGCAACGCTTGATGGGGGCGTCTTCCTCCTCGCTCTTGTAGAACGGGCTGGCAAGAGGCCAGAAGGCAGTAATTTCCTGCTATGCGGTCACTCCCTGTCATTATCATTGTACTAAGCTGTCACTATCGACAGACAAACAGTCTGTCATGAGGTATACACTACACTGTACAGTGGCTCCTCAGTAACCCCCAACACACTTGGACATCTGTCATTTTGTCTGCTGATCCAAACTCACTTTTGCCACCAAGTCACATTAAACCAAAGTTTAATAATACAGATTATTCCTTGATTTATACACAGGTTAGATTGCGTAAAAACATTGGAAGTAAAAAAAAAAAAAAAAAAAACTGCTTCATATTGAAGTTCTTATTGAGCTACATTAACATGAACAAGAGATTAAAATAAGAGAAAATAAAAATGTTGCTTCCTTAAACTCCTACTCAATCCCATCAGTTGACTGATTCATTCCATAGACGTGAGGCACTCTTCATCTTGTTAAAAATCCCGAACCCTCGGGAAAACAGCAGGGGGATCCTGTATCCCAGGATGTCTGTTTTGTGCCAGTTCTTCAAAAATGTACAATCTCAGTCTTTGCTACCCCAGGAATCTTGTTTATGCCCCCCTGCGGTGAATTTTTCTTTTCTTACTTCTGTTTTTACTTCATAGAAAATTAAGACTTTTTACCAATAAACCCTGGAAATGGACCTAAACTCCTATTCTAGACAGATGCAGTGTTACAGCAGGTTAAACTGGTGACTCACAGCTCCTGGGTTGCCTACCGGATGTCAGGTTCAAGTTCAGCTCAGAGTGTGTAGAGTTTGCAAGTTCTCCTTGTTTTTGTACCGTTCAAACATGCATGAAAGAAGGCAAAGGCAAACAAAATCTTTCCCTCCCTGACTTAGAAACCATGTTGATGTTCACCTATTAAGTCACATTTGACTGTATTACACTTCCACACAGACTCCTTCTCTGTTTGGGTGCACTTTACTGCCATCTAATGGCAAATGATGTAAATACAAGTTGTGTTAAAAAAATTTTTAAAAATACACAAATTTTGTCTTTGAAAAACTGCAACTTTACTATCCTGAACACAAGCCACAGTGCATAAACCCAGTTATTAAAAAAACAGAAAAATAAGCATACAATCACTTTTGCTAACATTCAGTTTTGAGTGAACTTGGCAGGATTCACGTGTACAAAGTGACTCTTAAAAACGTGACGTAGTCTGACAAAGTTATCCTAGTCTTTAAAGTATTTCCCCAGGCTGCTGACATTTACTTTTGTAACAATTAACCATATTTCAGTCAGATACCTACATATCTGGTGGTAATTTCAGTAACACGTCCAGGTGGAGAGAGACTGAAAGATAGGGAGCTTTGGGACCTTGAGTGTGAAGATTTGGCCAAAGTGCTGTTCACACAAACTCTTAGTTCCCCCTGAGCACTGGAGACAGCCTTTCTATCACAAAGGGATCTATTTCTCCAGCCACCACAGCTCAGCTGACACTTTTCCCACTTAATTTTTTTTGTACTCATTTACATGGTTGGATATTCTACTTGTGTGGATATGAGCATGTGGGCTGCACCTGGATTCCCCTGGCAGGAAGGCAGGGGTGGGCAGGCTCTCACGGCAAGCCTGGCCTGGGTGCCAGCCGACGCGGCAAGCAGAGCAGAACTCTAGCCTACAGGCATGGCACAGCACAGGACGGGCCGTTGGCTCCCCTGACTCTGAGCCTGGCTCTGCCTCAGTCAGCTGGCACACGGCCTGGCAAGATGAGGATGGGCACCAGGTCCGGCATGGGTCCAGCAGCACCTCTGGAGTGTGGGGAGGAGAGGCATTATTGTCACAGGCAGCAGGACAGAAATTTTATCCACTTTAGTGGATACTGACACAGACACCCTGCCCCACCCCTCTAAACAAGTGGCAAAACACCACGGGAGAAGGGAATTAGTTTATAGACCAGCAGCATAATGTGATTTAACATAATAAAGCTAGCTGAGAAGAAACCAGGGACCTGTAGTCTGTTCTCACCATGCAGTCAGGAGACCCAACTTTTACACAACTCTGACCCCTGCCCCTACCTCTTGCTTGCTGGATTGCATCATCCTCCAGTCAGACAGCCAGTACACACACATACACACAGACACAGCCTCTCCATCCTTGGGAAACATCACCATCATTAGTATTTCAAGCTGGGCAGATTACAAAATGTCAAAATAAAACAAATAAACTGACCACAATAATGCAGATTCTGTATGTCTTTAAAATTGATCTGTTCAACCCAAATATGCAGATGCGGTTGTAAGCAAGGTAAGTGGAAATAAACCTGAATCAGTTTAGACTAAAAGGCAGGGAGGGCGGGGGCTGTGCGAAAATCCCACCCCTTGGATCTGGCTGTGAGAATGTCAGACAGTGCAGGGACAGACACATCACAGCATCAACTGAAGAAACTGCCGCATGCACCTTACACAACTGTATTCAGTCATAGCCGCTAGCATACGGTCGCTAACCACTTGAAATCTCACGACAACACCCTGTGACACTGAGGACTCTGTTGTCATGGAAACTGCGGTGTGCCACTGGCATGGTGCTCACCTCTTTCAAACTGCAGCTTCCTGTATCTCTGCATCGTTTCAGCAGGAACCATGCTTTCGATCTGCGGAGAGGAAACCAGACCACAGAGAGATACAAGTCAGTAAAACGTGAATATCAGCGAGAAACAGGAGAACACCTTTTGACTTGTCATTTTACACCTTTCACAAATGTTTCATTTGCCTAAAGTATACTGGTGTGGGGGAGAAAGTAATACAAAAACTTGAGAAATTGAAAGACAATTTAATTTTAATTATGGCTGTTCCAACTGAACTAAACAAAAAAACCTTGGAAAACCAGTGAAGAACAATCTTTTCCTGATAAACACTGAAGGACAGTCAGAAAAGTTGGACAGACCTCATTTTCCTGAAGATACCCATGTTTTGGACAGGCTGAGTCCGGACAGCTAATCGCAGCTTCAAGGCCCTCTTTGATCAAAAGTTCCACATACTGTTTTAGGCACTGCAAGGAGGGAAGAAGAAAAAAAGATTATATATATTACACACTCATGCACACAAAGTCCTGATGCAAGCAGAAAATAACTTTTTTCAAAAAGCAGGACAGTGATGTTTCCCCTCAGCATCTTCCTGCATTGAGCTGGGACAGATCTAAGCTCATCATGTCAAAGTGGCCTTTTTAAATGTACATGACAGCCTTAGGCACAGTCCTCCTCACCATGGTGCAGAACACACACTGGCATTGGCTGAGGGTGGTCATCTGCTCCATGGGGAACTCTCCAAGGCACAGCTTGCAGGACACAAGCGGGTCAAGAGCCAAGTCCCAGGTGGGCCGATACCGGGCGGCGGTCATGTTGTCAAGAGATGAAGTGCTGAAGGTCCTGTGAAGAAACACCACTCAGTGAAGAGTTGTTATTAACCATTAGTTGGCTGAGACCTTTGTCTGGAGTCTCTTATAGTGTTAGTTATGAGTGGAGTATTCAGACGTATCTATCTATTTATACAGCTAGATTTCCTCGAGTAATTCAGGCTAAACACTAGAATTTTCAATTACTGTAAAACAAATGAAGCTGGGGAGTGGGGGGTTGTGGCCAGCTGACCTGGGTCACTCCAACTTCATCAGGCAACAATTCACCGAGTGGTTTATATTTCCAGTTTAACGTCAGTCCGTAGGTCTATAGATGTTGGTTTCCTCTTCTGATTTGCTAGCTTGGCACTTCATCACTGTACATTGTTCATGACTGTATTATTTCATTTATTGAAATACTGTATCTTAACTTCTTGATTTTCATTCCACGAGTTTTACTTGTACATATTAAAACATTGAACCTTCTGCAAATATGTTATACATGTTGTTTTGTCATTTGCTTCAGCTGGGACCTTGTGAAAGTGCTTTGTGGCCGTCTTTAGGATAGACCACTATATAATTGTAAATTGTATTATAATGTATTACTGATACTGTCTTGGGGGGGTTGATTCAAACTTGGGTCCTTGGACTGCAATTTAATGGCTCTAGTAACTAGGCAGCCAGCTGGCCATTGTCTCTGACATGCTCAGTGCATGACGTAGCCAACCTTATCTCTTCCTTCATATTTTTTCTGGCTTCACATTGTACAAACAATAATTAGAGGGCTACAGTTTCACAACTGCAGCAAAAACATAGTTCCTAGGCTGCTAATAGAAACTGGAAGTGCTACGTGCATGGCTGGTGGATATCATTCTCTTTTCCGAAAAGAATCACTGACACTCTTAAATTTTGAGAAACTAACAAACTATTAAGGTAGAGCAGAAAGGCAAATCTTATTTACTATATCTCTGGCTAGAGTGATCGCATCATGAGAAAAGTGTAGACTGCAGCTTTACACTGTAGCTTTTCAGAGGAATGTTATAATAATCCCACTTGTTTTAACATTTATTTCTCAACAGCTGGCACATAATGGCAGAAATAAAAACCATAAATTAATGAACAGACATGCAACCAAGTGCACCAATTTAGAATCCACTTTGCAACTCACTTTTTAAGTAGAAATCCATTAAACTGTTCTGCACTGGGAAGTGAGATTTTTATGTAAGACTGTTAACACTACATTGAAGGAGGACCAAGATGCAAACCAGAAAAGGGAAACAGCTAGGCCATGACAGAATTTACAGCGATTACTACGACCTCCAGCACCAAGTCGGACAGTGGTGTTGTACCTATTACAATCAGAGATGCACAGTATTAGAATTCTACAATGATGCTGGTATCTGATAATTTCTATGCACTTTTTGGGCAATACTAATACAGTACTGTGCAAAAGTCTTAGGCATGCAACTTCAGTGTCTGTTGAGAAGTACAGGTAGATTCTTATCTACCATCAGGGAGGTTTCTGATTGGTCCCAAATTCATTCTGCAGCCTGAGAATGACCTCAAACACCCAATCTCAGTCATACACAACTATCTTCAGCAAAAAGAAGGAATCCTGCAACAGATGGTATGGTCCCCACAGAGCCCTGATCTCAACATGATCAAGTGAGTCTGGGAGTACATGCAGAGACAGTCAAAGTCTGCAGAAGAACTGCGGCCAGTTCCTCAAAATGTTTGGAAGAACCTACCAACCTCTACCTTAAACTGCATGCAAGTTTGCATAAGAGAACTGATGCTGTTTTAAAGGCAAAGGGTGGTCCCACCAAATATTGATTTGATCGAGGCTTTTTTTGTCTACTGCACTTTTTAGAAGGTTTATTGATTAATAAGTATTCATGGCATTATTTTTGGAACCATCCATGCTTTATAGCATTTTTCCCACAGGTGCCTAAGACTTTTGCACTGTACATTTATAAAATGCAGAAAAAATTGGGACTACATCTGTCTGTATAAGAATTACAGTGGAATAAATATTTATTTGTGTAACATTTCAGTACTGCAGACCATGTACAATCATTAAAACAAAAAGCATTTGCTGAACTACATTTCACTGCTACCAAATCTGTAAATAGGGAATGATGTGGGGGAAGGGGGGAAAAAAAAAAAAAACTATCAACAAATGAAATAATGAAAATTGGGGGGGTAAAACAATACAATGATCAAGCAGTAACACCACTTAACAGTAACTTTTCTGGAAGTGCATCTTTTTTAGCATGAGGGACACGTTTTTCTTAATAAACAAGTACGCGTCTGTCTTGTTGCAGGAGACTGTTTAGTGCGGATTCTAATACGGGGAAAGAAAAGAGAAGCAATCTCTCAATGTCGACACTAAGCTTGCGACTGTTACAAATGGCATATTTTATGTCACTTTCACTTATAATAATTTCCACACCATACACATTTTTCTGCTGTAGAGTTGCCTATGTTGTGCTGTTATGGAACACAACAATTGCATCATCCAACAACAGTTTGAATTATTGGTCATTTCTAAGCCTCTTGCCAATAAAATTAAACAATTATTGGCTGATACTATTATGTTTCTAGTATCACCTCACATCCTTAATTTACAGTGGCTCAACCTTACAAACACAGCTATAACAACATTTTTCAAAAATTTGCTATAATTTAAAAAAAAAAAAAAAAAAATTCACTAAATTTGCACTACATGAAAATTAAAAGTAAAAATGTTCAAAGAAAACTAATTTGCCTGATATGACTGAAAATAAAAATACACTGTCTTCACAAACTCCATTTCAATGCCAACTGTTGACTTTTCCCCATAAAAACGTGCAACATTCATCTTCATCTTATGGCTCACCAGCACTCAGAACACCAGACACCAACTGTAAGCACTGTAAGCCAGCTGAATTAATCCACTCCTACTCTCGTCTTCATCAGCGAGCATTGTACTGACCTTTGCAGGCTGGGCACATAAACACAGGCTGTGTCCGTTCCTTGCTTTTTTAAAAGAGAAGAAATGCATTTTTAAATAAATTAAATATACTGAAAAATGTCTGTCTTTGAAAACACGTTACTCAAGGAGTCCGCGTATTAATTCCTTGACTAAAAGCGACCTGTGTTTCCACTTTTCCATTGCTTTTACTTAACAGTAAACGTGAAGAGGTGCTGGAACTAGTATTTATGATTCACATCTTTACAATCCAACACAAATCAGTCACATCCATTTGGAAGGTCCTCTCCAGTCGATCACAGCTAACAAAGAGGAGAACTGGATCTGACTGAACTAAGTGTGAATGGGATGCAATTTCAGAATGTCACTTCCGATCAATACACCTATCAGTCAGACACCCTGAATGGCATTGCCTCAATCACAAAGGCAAAATATAATTGAACACAAATTGATTCAGACATTGCTAAACAATCAGCACTTTGCCACTGCAGACTGGTCACATACTGGGGAAAAAAAAAAGAAAAAAAGAAAAAAAAGAAAAAACAGCACACATAACCCAATCTAAATTTGTCAAAGAACCTACGCACAATGAATAATTCAGTTCCAAAATGACAGGGACCAACAGTGTGTATTCACAGTGCTCTTTTCATGTTACTTTCTAAAGAATGATTATGTGCCTTATGCACGTGTTCCTTGATGTGCATCCAAAATTGTGTGTGGGACTGCTATAGAACGTGAATCTGGGAAAAAGTTGGAAATAAATAAATTACACTAAAAATAAATGGAGGAAAAAATTTGGCCATTAAAAAGGGAAGAAAATGCATGGAACCTAGAAGGAAAACAAAACCGAGGCCTTTAAGGTAACCCTGATGCCCAGGGAAAGTGAGGGATCCCAAAATCTCACTCCCATCTTTATTCATAACACCCTGTTTTGTGGAGCAGCTGTTCATAACACTGACTTCTGTTTCAACTTCTGCAATTTCAAAATTCAGAAGGAACAGTGACATACTGCACTTAATCTAAGGGGCTTCAGTATTCTTACAGCTAAATGGCTATAAATGGTTAAAGGGAAAAATGTGTCATGTGTTCCAACCTTTGTACGACAGAACATTTTCAAGAAATTAGAAATTACCTATGCATACTGAAGGCAGTGGGAGGGTTTGGTCTCCTTAACTTTAAATGTTATTTTTAGACACGTAATCTGAACATCTAAACTTTATTTGGTGGAAGTTGAATTTTTTAGGTAACTCTCCTCTCATGATGACCCAAAGTGGATTCATGTTGAAAAAACCTCTTGCAGGAAAACATCATTGGTTCACATACTAACTGTTCAACAAAACACACTTAGTGTTACAAAATAGTAATATAGTTACACAAAACTCTCTAAAAATATGTAAGCAGATCAAAGCTTATTTAAAAGTCCTAGATATGTATACTGATAGTCCAATATGCAAAAACCACTCATTCCCACCTGGTTTGAAAGACGGGATTTTCTTTCAGTGGAAACAAAAAGGAATTTTAACAATAAAAGCCCTTCACTGTATACTGACAGCCAGTTTGGATCATTTGAAACATCTTAAATATAAACATGTGCTGCGATTTTCCAGTTTCTAATGATATTTATGAGTCAGGAATGTCACAAGGAAGTACATATCAAGAAAGTATCCTCCAATGAAGTATTGTCTTTTATTCATGTATACTTTGATCTTAGCCAAAAGGCAGAGAAGTGAAGAACCCTAAGAGACTTTAGAGACAGCTAGCCCTGCCTTAAATTTTCCAAACACCCCTGTTCTACATCTGGCCAGGGTTATTTATTGCACTTTCCTATTTACAACATTTCATAAACACCCGTGCCAAGACACTTAAAACATGCAGGCATGTGCACGAGGCATCCCAGCTCACAAAAGAGAAGCACTGTCTCTATGAGCTCAATGGGAGAGAGAAAACGTTGCTCTGTTTCCATAAACTCTCACTGTTGCTGACTGGGCTGTCATGTTGCTCACATTAATTAATTAATTAATTCCTAGATGCTTTTCTCTGGAGAAACATACAACTCAAATTTTTAAAAAATGCATTTCTCCAAATGACAGATACAGATTCTCGAAGTTAGTCTACTTAGTCTAATGCCACTATGTGTCACAAAAGTAGCTGCGTACAGAGCTGAGGGTGAGCCCTTCACCTGCTAAGTGTCACACTCAGACTTGAGTCAAGAACCAACCAGTTCTTAAGTAGTGGATTCACTGTAGAGCCATGAAGCACACTACCTAAAATTAAATGTAAAAAATATCCAGTCCAAATAAGTAGGTCACAACTCTGTGTCCTTTTGAATTAGTGTTAAATTTACTGTAACCACGTGTCTTGCTGTCAATACTTTTGGACTTGGCAACTGCAAATAAAACACGAACATGCAAATTCCATTCAATACCAACATGCATTCAGGACAAGCAGATACCTCTTATTATCGCAACAATAATATTTATGATTATTATTAATAATAATAATAATAATAATAATAATAACTTACAATGTTAGACTAGCAGCTTTTACAGTTACATAACGTTTGTGCAGCCAAGTATTCTTTATCATTCACTACATTAATTTCAGTGCTACAGCAGAAGTTGGCTTTGAACTCAAGACCTTGAAATATCTCACTACTGCTTCAAACATGGACAAATGATCAGAGTGTAACATTGCTATACTAACAGTGTTGCTCCACTGCATGAACTTGTGAGCTCTATGTTCTGGCCAAGTAGGTTAGGTGCAAATTAAAGTGATCAGTCATGTCTGTCTCTTAAAAGGTCTCTATCCCTTAGGGCTGAAAACAGGCCAGGAATTCAGCAGGTTTCTAGAAGAATTACTTAATAATTTTACTTTCACTGTCTGGCTTTAACCTCCTTTTTCTCTTATCTAAATCAGTAAGGTTAGTGAAGTTTGCCTTTGCTGTGTATAGACACAAAAAGCCCCTCTTTGTGCAGTTTATCTGCCTATGCTAAAAACCACAGTTTTAACCTTTTCTGGGGCACATTGTTGCTTTGAATCTGAACTGAAATGAGCAATCTAGCTAAAGAATAATACTGGCAGAATGACAAGAGTTTTCTAGAGTCAACTGTTCTGTCTCAAGAGAATGAATTCTGGCTTTGAAACACAGAAGACAAAATATTGCCTAATAAAATAAGGCTTTTGACAAAACAGCAGAATGTCAATAGTAGAGGAGAATTCACTAAAAGAAACAACAACAATAAAAAAAAACTCACAGCAAAAACAAGTAAATGCAAAAACCAGGATCAATTCATGTTTAAATTTACATGACCTGTTTTTTGTGTAGAGTAGACAATTCTGCAAAAAAGGGGGGAAAACGCAAGCTTCACTTTTCAAAATAACTTATTCCAGTTTTTTGTCATCTCTACACCCTGTACTAATTTAATAAACTACAAATAGTCATTAGGTTTATGTGGCCACGTTGTTAATGAAAATGACAGCTGAGTAAACTGGCCATTTCACAGCTGGATAGAATTCTTCCTTCAGTCAAGTTAAGTAGTATGAATGCATTTCCCTGCACTCCATTTTTTAACATACAAATTCATGCGTTACCTGGCCTGGTCTTTACAGATGTGGGTCCAGTACAGGAATGCTTATTTATACTCGTTGTGTTTGTATTTTTTATGTCATGAAAACCGCATTGCCCAGACTGACAATATTGTGATCCTTTGTTAAGCAAACGTGCTCCCATGTGAGTTCACTACTCATCACACAAGAGCAACAGAGGAAAACTGGACATTGTACAGAGAGGAGGCTGTGGACTGAGGCCCAGAAACAATTACACTTTAAGGAGATGTCCTTACACTTGCTCTCTGATCACCATGGAAATGAGTGAGAAGCTTGATGCCGGTGTGATGGTGCCACAAATCAGCGTAATGGCGCTTACAATTAGTTAGGAACAGCAGGGAACACCACTGCAGGGGAATGTGAAAAAACTACTTATCTGCTCAAGTCCAGTTTTCAAAAGCCATGTGAAGCACCTAGATGTCTTGTGAGGTTATCCTTTGAGAAAGTTACACAAACCCAGCAGGAAGCCCTGGACAGATCAAACAGCTGCTGACAGCTTTACGGCTCAGGTCACCGTGCAGTGAAAACACTGCTTTTCATCACCCCGCTCCCTACAGTTCTACAGTGTGACAGGACTTTTTTAAACCAAGCTAAAATTCATAACGTAAAGCAGTTAATTTAATCAAATAATTTAATAACTTGAACCAAACTAAGGCATTGACTGTGCAAACTTGCAGTTACAAACTGTTAAGACTTTTAATATTCTCAGTTGCTTAAATTCATTAAGTATTTTCACACATCTACATCATGACTTTTTTTTTTTTAAACAATACAAGAACACAACACTATGGACAACAAATATGATGACACAAAAAAACCCCATGGATAAACAAAACGTGAACTAAATTTTCAAAATGAACTGAATACACTGAACTGTGTTGGGATATCTAATATTTCCTGACACTACAAAAAAAGGCTTCGGTCATTATATCACCAGTGCTTCAGACATACAACAATGAGCTTTCAAGAGGCCACACTTGTCTGTATCCAAATAACCCAAATGAAATGTTCACCAGTGATTAAAAAGGATTATTTCAGGCCTTTTCGTCCAAGGACCTAAGAGGTTAAAGGCGAATGTTGGGACACCAGCTACCTTTGTCACCTGCTTAGGGTCCTTAAGAGACCCGACCAGTCGTAGCTGGTTCTGCCCTTGATTGTTAAAGTCTGATCTGCAGGGCCTGGGAAACACAACATGCTAGGGCCACCAAAACACTGACCGCCCATCTGGGTCACGGCACCACTACTTAGACAGAAATGTCACTCTGGTTCATATTCGATAAAATACACAGCATCAAGTTCAACACTTAACACATTGTCATTTTAAAACACACTGGTTACTTAAAATCTGAATTTATTTCTGGCAGATCAGAACTTTTTATTTGACAACTGTCTAATGGCTGGAAAGTCAGAAGACTGTATAGTGCATTGTATATAATAAGAGGCACTCTACACACTATGTGGAACTACACAGCTTTAGCTCTCAGGGCTGCACAGTTAAGGCATGTTACAACACATCAAATGGGTTCTTTCCAAATCGGTTACTTTCAGCTAAAATGGGGGGAGGGGGGATTTGGAACATGAGGTCAATCTTATATTCAGCAAGATCACCGATAAAATATTTATGCAAACCACACAACCTCTTAAGCATTAAGTCTCCATATAATATTTACACTCCAAACCAACCAGCACAATTGAAACTGGATTTTCTTCTGCAACAGAGGTATGGGTATGGCTTTTGGCTTTTTTAAACATATTAGTAAAAACTTTCTTGCGATAACAGGCATGCATGATGTTGGTATCTATGCAAATATCCAAAAAACCTGAGGCAGAAGTACAGATCAGTGGTGTGATAATACTGCAAAAGTACAGTTAAAAAACTTGCTAAGACAAGCCAGCAGAGATTTCCCATGCAGGTTAATAGGTTTGTTTCAGTGCCCTTGCCCTCTTTGTCTGATCACCTCGTGGAGTGGGAGGTAACCCTAAGGATAAAAGCTGTGATACAGCCCTAGAAAACACACTGAAAGTGAATATTGTTTTAGCAGCAGGCAGTCTCCTTTCAAACTTGATCTAAATTTAGATGATATATAGCAGAAATATGTAAGAGAAAACTGACAAGCGCTCCATTAGAATGTGTCTACAGTGCAGACGAAACACCAGGGCAATCACGTTCAGTATTACATTATTGCCAGTACATGAGCTTCAGAAAGAAAAGGGGATGAAAACACATTACTGCAGTCCTTCCAGCTTATAGACCAATATGAAACAAAACTTGTTTGCAGTAATGTGTTTATACATGCATTAAATGTTATCTTGATAAAAAGGGCACCAATCTGATGACTTCAGTTGTAAAACATCACTAGTAGAAATTTAGCTTGCTTCCTAAACGGAGGTAAAAAGCAAAGATCTTCAGTGTTAATCACACAGGGCCTTTCAGAAATGAGAGGATTTATTTGAAACACACAGACACACAGTACTTCAGATACTCGGAGTCTGTATGCCCTGAAAAAAGGATGAAAAGATGATACCTAACAGGTACAACACATCTGCCATCACCTAAAGCCTCCTTGAAGTTTCTAACTTGAGTCATGTACCAAAGGTAGAACAAACCAAAGCCTGAGAACTGATGCAGTTCATTGATTCACCTGAGTGTGATATTTTTTATTTTTAGTTTTTATTTTGTTAGCCTGTTGTTCTTAAGGTAGGATTCCTCCAGACAAGCAGCTGGGTGCTGTGCAGTTTTTTGAAACACAGCATCTCCTGCTCCGGCCCCTAGGAGCAGCCACGTAGAGAAAGAGGAGTTGTCCCAGCAGGTACACTCCTCAACCATAGTTATACACTTCTGCAATTTTCCTTTCCAGTTTAAGTGTATTAATTGCTGTGTTGTGTTAAATGCACACTTTTTATATTCCTCCTCATCATTATCAACATTTAGCATTTATCCACACTGACATACAATTTTACCCATTTGCTATGTGCATGTGGATATAAGACTAAGTATCTTTCTCTAAGCGTACAATAGCAAGACCCCTACATGGGATCATTTAACAACCTCTGTACATGAACCATCTCTCCCAGTATGTACATCTACTGGCCCAGTGTTGCCTGGGTCAGAAAGTGGTAAACAGGTAAAGGTAAAAAGTAAAAACATTATATAATCAACAAAATGTATCACCCCTTAAAGTGTTTGCATTTAGTAAATAAGTATTGTTAGCGTTGTCAAAAAGGTAGATGCTGCAGACCAACACAGGCAGGATGTAGCCCAGTGAAAATGCAGAAAGGAAAGCAAAAACAAAATCTGTGTCATCAGACTCTATTACACTTGCGTCACTAAAGTGTGCAATGCCATGTGTGTATTGAATCATTTCTTATATTAACTGTAGAGAACTGAAATTAAAATGAACAGAAAGAGGTTTGTCCTTCACTACTAGAGTCGAAGCTCGGTAGGCACTCTGGCAGAGAACTCTTGCTGTAAACCCCTCAGAAGACAGTAAGTCATGTAATTGTTGTAATTGTGGGGGAGGGGCAGAGTCGTATTTGCCCAGTGCCTTCTTTGGGATTCAGCAATTTAGCTGTTAGGAAGAATTCTGGGAAAAGCTACAATTACTGATGCTATCTAATAAATAAAAAAAAAAAAAAGGCCACTTTTGCATCAAGAGTCCCTTTTGCTGTATTAGCACCACGGGCTGCAGAATTAGCGTCGGTTTCCTGCCAACTCAGGAAGGCCTGTTTTTGCTGTCGTGCTTTTTCCCCTCAGGCTGTACCTCACATTTAACTTCTTCACGCACTAAATTTCAGTTTAGGCTGTTAAACTTAGTACTCTGGCAATGTTTCACTGCAGTTTCCTGGGAATCTAAGATAGGAATGAATGACAGTCCCTTAATAATCTGACTAATTAAAACTGCCAGAAAGACTTATAATATCACAGTGTTCAGCCAACATGCAAAATACAGCCTCAAAGTAAAAAAGTTAAATTATAACTGAGTGATACTATAGATGTACTTTTGGAAAAAGCCATATAGCTTGGTCAGTTTAGTCTCAGTCCTTCCCCTTTTTGTTGACTGTGGTTCTGGTTTTGGACAATCGTCTTACCAAGTAGTTTGATTCTCACCAATCCACTAGCTTTGGGACTCCTTCTGAAGCCTCCCAAGGCCATGAGCTGGTGGTCATGCCTCAGTCATTCGTTTGGTGCTTCCCCAGCCTCAGCAGTCTCTTGAGTCAAATTAGAATCTTGTATCACTTCTTGATGCCAGAGATTGCCATGACTTCTTTACCGCCTGCTGGTGCACCTGTAGACAGCTCCCACCTGAGACATGCAATGCAGCACTGGTAGGGATGCCGGGCAGGGGCAGTCACAGCAATTCCAAAACAGCATCTGCAAAGTTATTACTATAATGAGTAAAATTTCTTTTTCCAGCTTCAATGGTCTCAATTTTCCTAGTTAGGAGCAACATCAGT
Organism: Arapaima gigas; assembly: GCA_900497675.1. Lineage (NCBI taxonomy): Eukaryota > Metazoa > Chordata > Actinopteri > Osteoglossiformes > Osteoglossidae > Arapaima > Arapaima gigas. The sequence goes on from UFQX01000018.1 coordinate 1,302,255, forward strand.
GAACCTCCCTTCAAAAATATTGTCAATACAGGTTGAAAGCAATATGGAAGATCACACTTGTTCACAGGGAACTACTTAAGACAGGGGTTTGGCTGGGGGTTCTAGTCCTTTCACTGTAAGGTTAGCCAAGAGGTCAGGAAACATGCAGGGTAATTTGTGGAGGAGGAAGCCAGGATGCTCCCTGCATCTGGGTAATTACGTCAACTATGAAGAGAATTAAGAGTCCTAAGCGAAACTTTGGGGCACATTCCTTTTGAATTATTCATAAAGCAGCAGGGTCCAAAGCACAGCAATCTGCTAACTTCTCCTGATTGTTCCCCAGGCTGGACATAGAGCTCTGATCAAAGGTTTTTATTTTATCCTTTATAATCTTTTGATCCTCTATAATTTATTTTCCCCATTTGTTCCAAAAACATGCCCCTGTAAATGCACAAAACCACAGGCCAGTGCTATAAGTTGGAGTGGGAAAAAAATGACTACTAGCTACAAAGTCCTGTAGATGCGGTACCATGTGCAGTGCCAGGTGGGAACAGGTCAGAATGGGGGGTGCCATAGTTAAATTTTACACATCTTTGACTTTTTCTAACCAACCACGTATTCCTAAATTTCAGGTCTCAACCAAACAGTGAGGTTAGCTAGTGAAAATAAAATAACTAGCTATACTTATGTATTTCAAGTATAGTGACAAATGCTTTTTTACATTTTTTGTAATATTTGTGCAGAAAATGAGCAAAACACTGACCATTTGAGGACACAAGATAATGACACACATCCTTTGCACTGGAGTAGAATGAATAACTTTCAAAAAGTTGCAAAATGGCATATGTTGATAACCACCTGTATTAGAATGTACATAATACTGGTCAACGTGAAAGGCTATCTAACAACTTTAGCATTAATTGCCGTCCCTACATCAGGCCATAACACAAGCTGTGTTAGAAGTCTAACTACCTCAATTTGTTGCAGTTTCCACAGATTTGTCTTGTTTTCAGATTAATTAGATGTTCGCCAGAGATTATGCAAAAATAATATTAGTAAATACAGATTTTAAAAGTAATAAAAACATAAGAATAACTTCAATTCTGAAGCCAAGCGTAGGAGTAAAGACTTCAGCTTTGGCTTGAAAACTATGGTGGCACGTGATGGAGTGTAAACGTGAACTAATGATTCATACCCATCTCTGGGCCCAAGACAGACAGGGCATAAGGGGCCTGTTCTGGTGAAATGCAGTATTTCACAGGCACCCTTAACTCAAAACTGTCATCTCTTTAATGCCACGTTAGCAGTGAAATTAATCTGCTTTCATTTTACATAGCGGCATACTGAGCCGCTACATTCACTTACTCATTACCTAAACACAGAAACACTTTATAGACTTCAACAAGCAAAAGCACCGTGCAGCAAAGAAACACCATGAGAGGAACTAAAGAGCATGAGCTGTAGGATTCTGGATTTTCAATGGACTGGGGAGGTATAAGATGTGGAGTTTATATGTCAGTCAACAAAGTAAGAGCTATAAAATGTCACCGATCAGTATATAAATTAAGTCTGATACTGCTTTGTGGGACAAAAAGCCCAGGGACAAAGAAGCTGAAAGAAGGCCAGGCATATACACAATATAGTGACAAGTGATGAGAGTCCACAAGGCAGCCATGGAGCGTAGTGTGTGGCTCTCAAAGGACTCCAGTATACCAATAAAACCCTGACACGTTCTCTTCATGTGAACATCCATTACAGTCGACACGGCTAGAAATAAACGCGCAGAATCACAGCAAAAGACCCCAGTGAGTCTGACACTCCAGCCCCACAAAAAGGAGGAGGGGGCGAGGATAGGAGTCAGACGTGCTTTTAAGGTTGAGCTGACAGTTATTTTTAGGGCTGGACATTTCATTGGGCATGCTACACTACAGCAACACAGACAGGCACAGGGTAAGGGACAAGTCAGGGTGAATAAAACACACAAAGAATCTGTGTGAAAATGCCACACTCTGTACATGGTCAGTTTACAAACACGTTAAGATTAATCTTCTGTTCAATTTGGCCATTATTCCAAGCAGGTCTTGCAGACTACATAAAGGAAACGCCTATTTAGTTTTCTTTAATGTAGTAGTGGCTCAGAAACTGTGGCAGAGAAAACTGGATCATGGGGACCTATCTAAGTTTTGCTCAAGGCAGATCAATTATGTCTTTAAAGAAAAAAAAAGAGTAAGTGATACAAGCTGTATTTATGACTTTAGTTGTGCTAAAGAGGCTTTCGTCTTCTTCTGGGACCAGAATTTGTGCAGCTTCATGTTGGTTAAAATTGCCTGATCGCAGGTTCGAGTGGCAGCACTGCTGCTTTCAGGCCACAAGATTCTGTACAAGAGACTTGATCTACATCATGTAATCTTCAGAAGCTTAAGAATAAAACTGTCATTGGCAAAACACAATACAAACACAAAGCTCTGAAGAAAATAAGAGGAGAAAACAGTTAGGCTACAGGCCAAACAACAGACACAAGTCCAACAATACACATCACATTTACAGCTCCCCAAAAGTCAAGCTTTGACTATCAAATTACAAACTACATAATGTCCTGGAAATGCAAAATAGCTGCAACAAATTCTTTTGCCATAATTATTGACTGTAGTCAGATTCTTTGAGAAAGAACAAAAGGTTCTCTACAATTCCTGCTGTCCTGCTCAATATGCAAATGAGTAATTGATAAAGATTTCCAAAAATTCATACTGCGATGACTAAGTGGAAATGTGTATTTGGAGGAGAAATGGGTATCAGGCAGCCTATTACAAGTGAGGACAGAATATCTATTGCCTGGTTTGTTTGCAGCCATTAGCAGCTGGGGGTGTTCCTGCAGGAAACACAACAATAGGATGCTAAATCATGCTCAGAATCATAAACTATTTAAAAAAAAAAGTCAATCTGATGCCAACACAGCTCAGGAGCAAAAACCCAAATGTACATTTTCACTAGGCTGTTATAATAGCTTTGCAGCAGAGTTCTTATTCAAGGCTGACTGCTTTCACAATCTTGTCTTTGTACCATAATACACTTATAGAGTGGTGAGAGACTGATTAAGAGATTTCCTCAGGAGTTCTAAAACATACACCACCAACTGAAGCAGCCAAGGCAAAATGCAGACCTTCCATGTATTTCTCAATCATAAAATCCCAAAAATGCGATTGTAGTAAAAACCCAGAGATAGCTCAGGGTATATTCTGGGGGGGAAAAAAAATTGCCGTTTTCACTTTTGCGGAATGCTTGTAAGTTGCTTTATCTGGATAAAAACATATGGCTAATAAATACATAAAACAGTACCAAGTGCACTGTCCTTCATCAAAGAAATACTCTAGATGTCAATAATAAAAACAGCCCTGTGAAGAACTGCCATCTACAAAAACCACTGTGACCCTAACACCCAGTTCTAATAATATTAAATAGTTATATTTTTTAAATTTAATAATTGTAAAATATAACCTTAATTTTTAATCACATTAATCCTAACTTTTAACCATTTAGTGCTTCAAACAGAAAATGACAAAGTATTTGGGTCACATTTTACAATTTAGCAATCTGAAATTTTCCAAATTATTACTTGGGAAAGTTATGAATACTAGTAAGAAAGTAAACATGTTGATATTAAATATAGAACGTTGAGACCAAGTGATTGAGAGTCTTTGGAAGGAAATGCAAGTTCCTGCTGTTGTGCAAAATGGGCAGCTACAATCCCCAGAGGACCCACGACTGAAATCTGCTTTACATTTCCCACCCCATCCCACTAGTGCAAATAACTTGGATGTGGACCAGTTTTTTCCCACGTCTTTTCCTCCTTTTTCTAAAGAAGCTCTTCTGCTTATGCCTCAGAGAAAAAAAAATGTTTTCAGTTGAAGATACTGATTTCCTTAAGCAAGTACATTCACAATATTGAACTGTGGCACATTTACACTACAGTCAAACAAAGTCACTTGAACCCCCATCACCGTACCCATTTTGTACATTTGTCTCTTCACCTCCCATACAGCTTTCAGCCTTTAAATCCACTAATCTGACGTCAGCAGCGCCCATGGGAACTCATGCATTTTGGCACTCCTCGGAGATCTGAATTTCATAACTGGGAGCTCCACACCTGGCCCATGCAGGACACCTGATGTACATCTTCCCAGTCCCTACATAAAGAACAGCAACGACGCAAAGTAAAGGGCGAAGAGGGTAAACAAGTTAGCAACAAGCACGGAATTTTGCGACCGAACGTTTCTGGAAAGACGTGCAAGTTCCTGTTCTTGTGAGAAGGATCAGGGTGGCTGTGTTTCCCAAAGGACCCACAGCTGAAGCCTGTGGTAACTTTTACCACCGTTAAAAGCTTTTGTTTGCGGGGAAAAGAGCAAACACCCACTGCGCTCACTGACAGCAGGTCGCATCCCGGGCGGTTCAACGGAAGAGCCACCGCACATTTCCAGCCGTTCAGCGCGAGCTGCGCACACGAGACCCCGCAGGGAGCATTTCCTCACCGAGTTAAAGTCCCAGTGTTGCGGAATGGCTGAAACGTTTATCCGCTCAAAGTACTGCGTTAAGCAGACAGACACTGCCGTTTAACGCCCGACTGTTTCGTTTCAGCTGATGCTACACGAACAGCGGCTCCAACATGGTGGGGTGTGCGTACAGCCGGACACAGAGCGTTCGGGTACGCGCGAAACACAGCGCCACCAGATTTACAGCCACAGTCGACGGAAAGTTCACCTGTGCGCGCGGGGGCGAGACGCTCCGGTACGGAAGAGCAGCAGGGGTCCCGGATCCCCACCTCGAAGCGGCGGGGCCACGTCTTCCTTACAGTGGCGCGGGCATCGCACACCAAAGGTGAGCGCGGACACTGCGGTCCGGCGACAGCACAACCGTGCGGTACGCTGCGGTGTCTAACCACGCAACGGCTGATCGGCTCGAAGGATCCACCGCAGAGACGCCATTCGCCCTGCGTTTGGCGAGCTCGCTGGAGCGCCCCCTGTCGGCGGAGACGAGTCAGCAGCGGCCGCTTTGCCTGGCGGGACGGCGGATTGATAAAGCCGGCGGTGTTCTGAACTGCGCTCTTCTTTTCCCGGAATATAAAGCAAAGACTTGTGCTAATAGCGACTCAGCATGTCAGTACTCGTATCACATAGCTGTGGCGCCTCCTGCCTTCTTTACTTACCAACATACAAGTACTGTAAGATGTAACAAAATGAGGGCACTTGAGTCTCTGTGGGTAACATGCAATAATATGTCCACATGGCGTGTATTAAAGTTGTGTCTAAGCCTTAAACTTCAATAGGCAGAGTGTTGTGAATAGTGTGGGCTTGTGACTACCTCAGAACTGCTGAATCCCTTTCAGCAGCTAAAATGCTAAACACTCTTTTGAACCCATTTTTGTCTGGATCAACTGCCTGCACCATGAAGTTGCCTTACATTATCTGCTATTTGTTTTCCTATAATTTGTATAGGCCCCCCCCGTAATGGCATGGCTCCCCACCCAGGGGCTGTTTCCTAGCCTAGCGCCCACGGATTCTGTGATGGGCTCCAGACCACCACAACCTTGACCAGGATACAGAAGTTACTGAAGTGGATGGACGGATGGATATATACTCACCCTCTTGTCTAAGGCGGTCTGTTTGTCTGTTGGTCAAATGCACTTTTTAATTACTCTGAGTTGTATGTTCTGAGAAAAAAAATCTGTGAAATATAAATGTAAGATGATGTTTTCAAATCCTACTTCTCATGACTGCTCTTTTGTGCTTGATAAAGGTACTTAAACAGAATGCCTCCAGTGAAAATATCCTGCTGCATAAATAAATCAGATACTGCTTTTAGATTTGGATAAAAGCATTTGCTAAGAAACAAAATTATAAGATGTAATGGAGGTGCAAGGTGGGGAAACGCTGAACCTTTATTTTGAACAAAGATTGCCAATTAGGCCGGCAGTAAAGCCGATGGCAGTCGGACGATATGAATAAGTTATGCTTTTATGAGAAGCGAAACTGAACTCTCCCATGAAGAACATAGTCAGCTAAAGTTGGGAACAAGCAGACACCTTAATGAAATTATCACTCAGTAATAGTGGCTTTCAGACTGTTAATGTAGGCTTGTAATGTATTCTGCAGTAGAAGAAAAAAAACATTTTTCTTCTGTGATTTTTTTAAAATAACCTAAGAGGTCAAGACAACAGCATTACAAATGATTTGTGTTTTGAAAGTAGCACTCTGCAGATACGGTTCTGATTGAACTGAAGACGGATCTAGGATTCCTTCTTTACTGCAATGAGCCATCGCAGGACCTAGACACAACACGGTTCCCAGTAAGTACCAACCAGGTGGAAGCACTGCCAGTAACCACCAAACTTAATTCTACATCAATTAAATATGAACATAAAATCAATTTCAGCTTGAACTTAAGCAGCTGAGTGAATCACAAACAACACTAATGTAGCTATGGACAAGTTGACATGATAAAACATGGCCCCATGTACACATGCAGTCTGGTCACAGTGAAGTCCTTATTACTGGAGTCATGTCTCAGGGTTGAAGTCTGCAGAACTTATCACTTTCTGCAGTGGAGAATAACCCTTCAACATTACTGGCAACTCTTGCCTAAGGCTCTGAAGGAAAACACTGGAATCAAATTACTAGTTTTTTTGTTGCATTTAAAGGCATGCAAAGAACTCGGCTGCAATATTGCATATGAATGAGTCAGAAAATGTGTTTGTGTATAAATGCATTTCCTCATCCTTAATGCGAGGGGCTATCAGTCTAAAATGTCAGACAGTTATGTCTGCTCGCTACACATTTGTTGATGAAAAAGGAAGTGCTTTATTAAGTTTGCTGCACTGTAGTTTGCCTCCGTACCCATGTTTGATATTCAATGCATGAAAGCCGTTTTGTTTGAGAGCATCAGTAAGACTGGTAAAGCTCAGTGTTTCTAAAACTTCAGTGACATATGTGGTTCAACAGCATCATTACTGTTTTCACTTAATAATTATTAAATTGATTTTTTAAAAGGTGGCATATCTGTTCTGGTGTGGCTTTGCACCTGCCTCAGTCTGCAGAGTTTGCATGTTCCCCTGGTGTTTATGTAGGTTTTCTCCAGGTGCTCTGGATTCCGCCCACTGTCCAAAGACAGGATTCACACTAAATTGTATGTGTGTGACCATGTGCATTTGTGGCCAAACTGTAATGAACTAATGATTCAGGAATAGGCTCTGCTCTGCTGTGACCCTGACCCCAATAAAGTGATTAAGAATAATGGATGACTAAATGAATGAGTGATTGAACGATTTTTAAGAATTATTTAAAATGTAGAGGATTATGAACTTGTTATACAGCCAGCAGGAAACTGAACTGCTGCCTTATCACATCATTGAAGCCTGTTAAAAGGTTTAGTAATTACTCTTATTATTGAACAAACAGCCATCCCAGGTTAAATGTCATCATTTTTTCTTTTCTGCTACACAAACACAACTTTATACACAGTTCTATTCCACAAGAAGTGAGAATGTCAGTGGTTTAGGGGAGGTGTTTGTAACCCAGTCATTAATGTGAGCCAAGTCCTTCAGTGACACCCTCCTCAAGCAAGTGACAAAGTAACAGAGGTTCAAATCCCAACTGCTTTGCCATCTAGTATGCAGCACCATTCAATATTTCAAAATTTCATTTTGTGCCAACTGCCAAAAGGTATGATTTGCATAACAGAGGCATCAACATATATAACAACAGATTACAATGCAAGCTCTTATTAAATATCAAAAGATTAAAAAGTACAGCATGAAAAAACACTTAATCCTATTTACAAATGTAAAAGCCAAAGCTGTACACACACACACACACACACACACACACACACACACACACACACAAAGCCAATACAAAAACAATACTGCCACCTGCAGTCAATATTTCCTGAAGAATTACATTTAATCTACAACTGATTTAAACATTTTCATTTGACATACGAGTGACCTGGGTGACTAAGATGTTTTGCATAATTATAATTAATTAAAATAAAATAATATTTAAAAAATATTGCAAAATTAAAAATAAAATAATTAATTAAATTATTTATACAACAGCAGCATCTTACCTGAAACTTGAATAGAAAATTGTGCTTTCAGTTTAATATTTTTTCTGCATATTTGTGCTTTTGTAAAATCTGATTCTGAATCTGATGTAATTCATCCAGAACTCTCCAACTCTCAACTCTAATGGTGTCTGAACCCCATGTAGAGTGACTGCATTGAATACTGTTTAGATGTGTTGCTGGAAAGGTGGTGCAATGGTTAAAGCACCTCTCTGGACTCAGAGGTTACAAGTTTATATCTACATGGAGCAAGAAACTAACCATAGATGGTTCCAGTAAAAAATACCAAGCTGTATAAATGAGTAAATGACTCTTAGTGGATCAATGTTAAAAGGCATCTTGGAAAAATGTGTGAATTACATGAATAAATATCAAAATCAAAAGTGTGCACTATGTAAAAGTGAAATCGCCGTCCAAGATGTAGTATAAACTTAGTTAAGTATTAGTGGTCATTTTATTTGAATGCTTTTGACCCTGTGTTAGATCACCTGGTTTAAAGTGTTTCCCTGGAGCTTGTTACTCCTTTTTGGAAAATGAGTCTTGCAGGAAGGCCATGATACAGTCTATTCAGGTGGCACAGACTGACAATGTGCACCTTTTCACTGCTGTCACATTCCTCCTGTTCATTCAGTGAGAGTCCTAGTTGGTTTTCCTTTATTATTCAACTCACACAGTCCATCTTTAACATTAACTAATGGGTACAAATACATGCCACAACTACATTTTCACCTGGGAAAATAAACAGGTGTTTAGAAACAACTGTTGAGCCTTAAGGAGGAACATTACTATATGGTAAGGTAATATAACATGTTTATGTAGCTTTTATTATAGTATTGTTAGCCTTCCATATATCCATGATGGATGAACAGCCCAGGCACTGTAATGCAGCAGCACTACTTGATAATATTTATCATATTTATTATATGCAATTTTTAGTTATATATTGGTCACATATACCTGTAACTGCAGCTTGCAGTTTTTTGTTTTCACTACTGGAGAAATTTAAAATACCCAGTGCTCAGTTACAGAAGACAGAGAGAAAGCAATGCAGCTTGAACCCCCCCCCCCCAACTCCCTTTTTCCTTCTTCACACCCATACCACAGCCTGATCTGGTGGTCTTGCTCCTAGGCCACTGCACTGCTGCTCCACATGGTGGCAGAGTCGAGCCAAGGATGGCCATACTCTCTGATGGTGGACCCCGTGGAAGCAGCGTAACTGGAAATAAAGTAAAAAACAGTCCATTCACAGGACAAGGTGGAATCTGGCTCGACCCCCAGGCACTAGCCAAGGAGCAGACACACATGGACATGGGTTCAGACTTGTGGCATATTCAGGACCTCTAAAAAGAAACTAGCACATGACGTAGAAGGGAGGTGATAACTTTAGTGTTTAATTCCTGAATGGCAATTAATTCCAAGTAGGCTGTCCTTCCATATCCTATGGCCCCTGCTGAGGTCACCAATAAGCCCGCAACAGATGTAAACAATATGTCCACAACAGCAGACCCCAGAGACAGGAAATGAAGGGAAGGAAATAAGTGAATGACCGCAAAATAATTATATTACCATGAAGAGATGCTGTGCTGGAAAAATCATTTTAAAAAAATCCGGGGCAGGTCAAAACAATATGAATAACACTTCCTAATGAAGAAATGCTGTAGATTGCTTTTTAGAAATCTCTTTTTGAAAAACAGTAATAAACAAGTTTTTAAACCTAGTGCATCTAATAGCTGTCAGTGTTAATTACAAGAGTAGAAACTCGGTGAAATTTAAATACCTTAATTCATCAGTGTGACAGCAGAGAGAGTAAATAAACAATGACAGAAATGGCACATATGTACGCCCTCAGCCACCATGAGTATATAGGACCATAAATTAAGGACCTTCTCTATGGCTATATGAGAAGACTGAGGACATTATTATACAGTTGACTGCAATCTGACCAGGGAGGTTAATGTAATTAATGCGCTTGTCACCCGTCCACTCCAGCACAACACTGTGGTACATTGTCAGAGAGCCATATTAGTATTAAAATATTTAAAATTTTATGGCCTTGTTAAATAATTACAGAGCACACATGAACTGGGCTTTAGGAGCTGTATTCCAGAGAGTGGGTCACATCTGATTTTAGTGAAAAATACCTCAACAGTAAATATTCATTACAGTTTCCAGCTTCAGTTTCCAGTAGTGTTACAGGTGGCTACTGATGCCCCGGCAGCACATCAGTGATGGCCTGAAGTGACCACAGTCACCTGCAGACGGAGGTGAAGCAGAGAGGTGGCTTAGCTGCTGCTAGTGGTTGTGTGTGCAGGACCCACGATGCATTTGTTCCTGCAGTCTGGTGTGACTGGCCCTGGCCACCAAACATTTCCTGTGGTGCTCGTGTTTATCCCCACCTTTGCTGATGTTGAAACAGCTGCTGCATTTTTCACACCTGTAATTCCTTACATTCCCACAGGCAGCAGAGAAAAAAGTTGCAGGAAGAATTCAGGCCCATCTGTAAGGAAAGTAGAAAACGTAGCCCTGCAGTCTTCAAGTCATTGCTGAGCAGTGCTACACACCTACAGATTAATCTTAAAATAAAACCAAAAACTATGACTATGGCAAAAGAAGAAGGAATTTCTCTCAGAAACAGCAAGCATCAGGTGGAAGAAAAAGAATATGCAATGATGGAGTTTGGTATGAGTGACAGGCCACAGCATTCATTTTGTCACTGACATCATTCCGACACAGCTAGGTGACATTGCAAAAATATTAGTTCTGTGGGACGGAGGGCTGTGTGGCAGTCTGCTGCTCGCTTCACCATCTGGGTGCCTTTCTTTAGTCACCGCATGATTTTGTTGCCATAAACAGCCACAGGCACCATAATCACCTCTGACTCGCCTGGCTGACTCAATCAGTGTCTGCCTTGTGGCACCCAGGACTGTGGTTTTATTTAGGGTCCCCGTCCCCAAAATACAAAGTCTAAACAGATGTTACATGAGCACAGTGATATACTCAATACAGCGATTTAACAAAATAAAAACATGCTGTTACAGTGAGGGGTCTGTTACTTTTTTTGGAATGACTTTAGCAAATCTGTAAAGAATAATTTTGCTACACTCAGCTAACAAGTCATAGACATAAGAAAGTGGTGGTATCTTTCTAATTTAGGATGCGTAAATAAAGCATAATACTGCTTTTGCATCCATTGGACAGGTGTTTTGGGAGAGATGCAGCCAGTTCTGCCAGGGGGATGTCCTTGCATAAGCAAGGCCAGTCGAGCCATCTGAGAAAATTTTGTCTAAGAAAAGACACCATTCATTTCCCAAAAGCTATATAGAAGAACTTAATACACAGCTGCTAACAATGCCAGGGTCAGACTCTAAAAACTGCTGAAATAGAAGTAAAAATTGGCTCAGCTTTCTAATGACTGCACCTCCCAAACACAGGACATACAACATTCAGCACAAATATGCAAATGCAGAAATGTTTCTTATATGACATTTTATCTTTTTACAGTAGTTTTACTAATTAACGCTCAAGTTATGTTGTCTCCATCGTCGATAACCTGCTGTTAAGTAACTGGTGTACAGTTTTGCTCCCCAGTGTTTGAGTTTTTATCCCCACCTTTACACCCATACAAAGTGTGCTTGGGCTCAGTCTGACAGTAAAAAGCTGACTGTACAAAATCCTCCTTTACAGCATATTGTTTGTGCTTTGTTGTGCATTAAATGGTTCATTGTATTCTTATTTATTTAATAAGCCCATTAATGTTACAGATGGTTACTTGACTTCATTGGCATCACTAGAGAGCACTGACCCCTAGTCAGAGTCAGAGGAAGCTATTTTGAATATGCAAATTACAGCTTTCAGATGAGGAGACAAGAAGACACTTAGTCACAATACATACGTAATACTGAAAACATAGCCTAATTCAATCTTTCAGACATTAAAAATCAAACATAAATTGGCTGCATCCTTAGACCAGAAATAAGTTAAATAAATTAATCTGCTTAATAGCATCCAAAGCAAAGCATGGCACTGTGTGGTACCTGGGGCCACAAGCAGTAGTGCAGGCCTTCAGCTTCACACAGACAGGCATGTTTTCATGAAGAGTGAAATAAGTTGCATATCACAACTTTGCAAAGTTTAGCTTTGTCTTACCACTATAACTGTATACTGTAATTGATGTAAACATTTGCTTGTGTGAATGGAATGCATCCCATATCCTTGTCTACTAATTTATTGGGCATCACATATCTTATCATATAGCTATGAGTGTATGAATGGAATTGCACACTGTCTGTAAAAACCCAACACGACACTTTTATGGCTCCTCACTTATGACACATACTACGGTGAATGGAAAGGTGGGAGAGGGAATGTGTCTGTAAAATGAGACTGTAGGGATCCCCAATATCAATATATACACCCTAAATTCTCAAGAAGATTCTAGTGTGTGCCCCAGTGAGCTAATCCCAGTGCTGAACCCAGTGCACCCATTTGGTTCTCCCACTATGTGCCTTTCTCCAAGAAGAGCCAAATATATGGTTGCTTGATATTCATCTCACAGGTCCTTTAGAAAACTGCCTTTCTGACAGCTCAGCCTCCCTTTCTGCCATATGCCCAGCTGCCTGTCTCCCTCCTGCCGAAACTAACCAGCGGGGCTTTGAAACCTGCTACTCCCCCCAAGCGCTCATGGACATTCAGACGGCAGCCGTCAACCAAAGGGCTCAATCTGTTGGACGTGCCATAAATCCTGGCTTTTTGCAGGGTTCAAGATGTCCAGCTTGTCACCTGCAACTCTGATTTCCGTGTCTCTCAGTGTCAAGGTGCTGTAAATGGATTGTGACTGCAGGAAATAGATGTGCAAAATTAGCCCAGGTTTCTGTTGCTGTTTCCCAGCAAGGGCACCCAATTGGGAAAGGAAGGTGAAACCAATGAATATTTATATTATAGTCTGTCCTATAAATAATTGAACCACCCACTGCACTGAATTGTCTTCCTTGAGAGCTGAATTTCCATACACCCCTCTGTGCCTCATCTAAGAGGCAATGTCTACTACACTCTACCCTGCAGGCCCAAGCATGTTATGGCTCTGTAAAAAAGCCTCAGAAAGCCCACCCCCCAGAAAAAACAAAAACAGAAAACATGCAAATGCAATCCAAAAATATATATTTGTGGGTTTTCCTATTTGCCTTTAATCTGTTTTCTATTTAAAGCTGTTTTTGCATTATTGTTTACTGCCACCACCACAAAAATTTTCACAGTTGTGATTTTCTCCAAACAGATAAACTTCCCAAGAAAATATAAATAACTTGATGTTGTGAAGTTTGGGATTTTGCGACATTACTCTTCTTGAAAAGGAGTACATTTGGAGAAGGAACAATGAGCTGAGTAGGCAAAAATGTCTAGAGAAACTGAAGTAATAGTGGACACATGAATCGTAGCCATAGAGTTGGAAGGCATACAACACAACAACTTTCCTGTGCTTAACGAAGGTCAAGTTACACTGGTGGGTTTCAAAGCACATCATCCACCTGACAAGTTAAACTTTGACCTTTCGGATTCCTTCAAGGCACTGGGCAACAAAGACTTCAACTATTGTTACAAGAGCTCAGAATGCCTCAATATTATTTCTGTAACAGAAGCTGCAATTTAATTGGCATCTGAAATGCTAAACCTCATGTTTGTGTTGAGCTTGGTTTAGGTGAACCTGTCTAGAAGAAGGAGAGCTTGAGATCCCCTTTTCACCCCTGGGCCAGTTCTTGCTTCCTATGACGAGACCAGTCATGAGGTCAAAGGTCCTGCTTACATCTCTCATACAGCACCAAGGTTGCCTAAGACAGAGGTACAAGAGATCAGCATCAAGTATCAAAATCTTTCAGTCTTCCAGAAGGCAGGGAATACAATAGCACTGTACTCTTTTTTGGGAGAGCTTTTTTTCTTGAAAGGGCTTGAAGATTGGTTTTTAATTTCTCTCTGCTTCCGTCCCCTATAACTGTGCTGGTATGTAACCATTACCACGTGCTGACATTTTCATTTGTTTTCAACAAGATTTAAAGAATTTTTTCCTAGTTTCCTTACTGTTCTGACAAATATTGTGTTCTGCCAAATATACTTCTGTTTAACAGACGTGTTTTGCCAGCATACTATTAATTTCATTTGTTTATATCATGAAATAAAAAGATGAAAAAAGAAGAACCATGTGGTTTCCAACATGTTGACACTAAGTGACTGAAGTTATGTTGTTTATAAAACACTTCTGGCCTAAACAAACTTTCATGGGAAATCAGTTTGTAGTATAGAAATAATTCGAATGCCTCTAGTTATCTAAAAAAAAGAACTGCAATATGGTGGAATATTGAATAAAATTAGATGTGAACCTTTACTCAAACTCAGTTCTTTATCATTATCGGAATGCGTGTGATTATCATCATTTTCATGTACCTGTGACATATGTATGCAAATTAATATTTACTCAGTAATGTTAAGTAATTTCACATCTGTGGTTATGGTAAATATGAAATCTTAGGTTTCCTAGCAGGCACTGACACAGGCAGAATATGACCTGCCTGGAAAGATTCTCTGCTGTCCTTGTCACTTTCCCTTGATAACCTGCTTCATCATTTAATGAAACAAACTCATTTATGAATCATCAGGCAGCCATCTAACAGCATTACGTTTCCATATACAGAGAAGAGGATATAAATCATAATTTAAATATGCCAGCTTCATCAGATGAAAAACCAAAGGTCGGCTAGAAAGGGCTGAGTCATAAAGACTGGGTATCACATTAGTTCTCTGTATCGCCCAGAATAAAAGGGCAGATCCACTGTAGCAATGAGCAAAATAGGTACAGTAAATCTGACAGTGGCAAACGGTAAATCTGACAGTTGTCTCACATTCATTCCCTCTGATTTAATCTCTTTCCTTTAAACCCAAAAGACACAAGAGAAAAAAGGCACCTTTAAAGTTCTCCGATTGAATGTTGCTCCCCTCCCGTGCCTTCTCTCTCCCTGAAGAGCTACCTGATCCTCCCAGTTTTCCCCCGACCTGTCACAGGAAGGTGAGGGATAAACCGTGTGATTAAGCAAACCCGGCCTGAACACGGAGAGCAGAGGAGAAGAGCAAGTGGGGGCTCTCATTAAAAATGCAGGGGGATTCTTTGGGCCAGAAAATGTCCTGTGGTTCAGTGCTTTTCATGCGGGAAAGTTGCCTGGAGCCAATTCACTATGGCAACTCCTACAGTAGCAATAGGTGGAATGAGAGAACTAAAGATGATTGCAAGTCAACATCCCAAAATTATCATATGAGCTTCTTAGATTCACCAATAAAAAAGAAATCTTAGTCTAACAGCAGATGTTTCTTGTTTTTTTTAATTCCAACATATTTCTCTTAGTAATTAAAGGAACAGAAGACAGTGAAGACAACACTGAAGGCGATAAGCACATTTTAAATTGCCTTCTCTTTGTGTTTTTGTTGTCATCACTACTTGTTTGAGCTGGGCAGATGGCCAGTCTCTTACCAACAGTTGTTTCCTGCTTAATCCAGAGAAAGAAGTTACTTAAAATGGGAGCAGCACATGAACCATAGACAGAACAATAATTGAATGAAAGTTGGGGGCTAAAAATCTCTCTTTACTCCTTCCAGGGATGAAGAAGTCCCTTGAATATGTTCTGTTCCCCTCAAGCTCACAAAGGTGGTATGGGTCTTAATGGATAGCCAGTCTTACCTAGGAAGCTAAGCCTCCGTCCCAAATCCCCCTAGGAAACTAAGAGTGTAAACCTTTCAACTCTTCAGAGTTATGTAAAACCCTTTTTAGCAAGTCCCTGACACTTATAAAAAATATCCCAATACCTCGATCTTCAAGCCAGGATATATATAACAAATTCAGCAATACTCAAGCACATCAAATCATTTTTGCAGTAAAACCCCACCCCAAAGTAGACTAAATTTTAAATGAATGTGCTTACTTCTACACACATGTATATACTCCAAAATTATATTAAATTCCAAGCAAGTAATATGACAAACCATAGAAATAAAACTTCAACTGTACTTTAATGTAATAACTTGATTTCCTTATAGAATTTGAATTAAAAATACAAAGTTATGAACTGAGGATTTGTATTAACAAAGAGTGTATGGCTATAAAAGCTGTAATTCTTTTATTTTTCCATTCTGATCCATTCTGTATCCATTTTGTCATAGAGAAAACCTAAGAAACATTGAACTACGACCTTGAGTTGGTGTCCAGCCTGCTACTGAACCACTGTAATAAGGCATGTTGTCTCACCATAACATTTGCTGACAGCAATCAGTCACTTCCTTCATTGTCTGACTGTTGCTTTCCTGGAACCAGGAGTCTGATGAGTATGCAAACTTCAAAGTTGGGTCAGTTATTAAGAAATGGTCTTTGTTTGCTGGTTGCTTGTCCATCTCCTGAATGCCATTGTTATCATAGGCAGTGAAAGAGAGACAGATAGACAAATAGATAGAAAGATAGCTAGAGAGAGAGAGCAAGTGAAAGACAGAGCTCACGGAACCAATGTGGGCAGAGTCCCAGCATTTTGATTGAATGACACACACCACTGGGTTCAGTACAGAATGCCTTCGATTATCTCTACATTCATTGTCTATCCATCACAGAGATGTGACTTTCATGACAGACACTTGGCATCTCTACCGCTTACCCACTGAGATTCAATGCTCCATTGAACCGCAAAACCTAAATAAAATAAAAGGAACAACCACAAAGTCTCCCACAAATAAAAGCATGTATATAACTAGGAATAGCTATGTTTTTTATTGACAAGTCCCATTCAATGATTTTGTATCACTCTAAGGTATGTCAGAATTGTCTGCTAAGTAGCAGACTAGTGTGGGTTTGTCTACAACAGCTCTGCAGTGATGCCCTTTCTTGCTTCACTATGAACTGCACTTTCACTGTGAGCACTGTATGCCAGGTGAGCACCTCAGTCTAAAGCCCTGGATGTACTTTTTCTAAAGCCAGCAGCACTCACTGTTTCTTCTTCTGTTAGTCTGGGAAAAGCAGTGTCTGGAACACTTCATCATTTTCAATCCAATATCACTTATGCCTGTATGCTTCCACACTTGGTGGTTTGATGACAACATGGTTATATTTTATGTGGTGGAATTAGTCAATGGGAAAACTGTCTCACATAAGCAAATGGAAAAAGGATGAACCAATGCCACAGCTTGTGAGCCTTCACACTTTGGAAGCAAAGCCTCATGATACTGTGTATTAGAGGGTCGACTCTGTAATCTCAAATGTGTTCAGCTGAACACAAAACTCAAAGATAATGTGAAATAACTTCAGAATAATTGCAAAGTAAATGTGAAATCTACACTACAGAGGACTGGGAAAATGCATGTGAGAGACTTTTGAATAAGAAATACAGGCTAACAGATGTTTCATAGCATAAAATGTCACTGCTGGATAAACAAAAATAATTATCTGATATAAGTGTGGAAAGAGAACTGTTTATGTAGTGCTATAACTAAACAGTGTTTCTGTAATAAGTAGCATCGCAGCTGTGTTCAGAAATTGTCAGCTGTGTGTTATGAGTGCCGAGGTACAACAGCTGGATCCAGGAGTGGAATTAGTGTGTTGTAGTGCAAGACTGAAAGCTGCTTCTGTGTGTCAACAAAGACATTCACTGGCAAACGAATTGATTGAATCAGATGGACGTCTACAGAAGTCCCGGGCCTCTGCTATCCAGCCACGGGTTTGTTGGCTTAGACTGCTCCCGCTGAACACTGGGGTGGCAGCTGCTGCCCGGATGAAGCTAAACTAGTGGCTGCACCAAGCCGAGAGGGTTCTGGTTGCTGAACAGGTCACTGTGTGGGGATCTACCAGTAGGGAAAGTGAACCACGAGGACATACATCTGTAGCCATGGAAGATTAGCAAATAACTGACTGAGTATGTGGAATGAAGACATAACTGAACACACCAGGATGCATAGTATGCTAGGGACGATGTGCATGGCCTTAAGACTTATGCACATTTTGTCAACAGTGCAATGTACCAGGTGTTGTGCTGAGAAATTAGGACACCTAGGATACTTGTCACAATGGATTAATAAATTTGTAATCAAATAAAGATGCTCTGAAATGTAGACACTGGACTAAAAAATTCAGGAATTTTGGGTGGTTTAAAATATTTACATTTTTAATGTACATACACTTAAATGATTGTTATTATTTAGCTGACATGAATGGTGCAGTACGTACAGTACAGGACATTTCACATGTTAGTGACTGCGTTACACACGGGAGATGAGAGGGTGCATGCACAGGGTTCGCAGTGGGAGTCCAGTGTTATGAGATGTTTATTAAAGGGATTACCGACATGTGTTAAAGAAACCCACCATGTCCACCTCTTTGTTTCACACAACTGGTATTTAAATAAATAGTTTAATTTTTAAAAAAAAATGAACTATGCAATAAATGTAGTGATGCACAGCAAAAGTGTTCAAAAAAGCGTAACAGGCAGAAACAGCTGATAACACCCCTGCAGCATGTCTGGCTGCAGATAAAGAGTACACAGTATTATTACAATACATACCGTATTATTTTATTTTACACAGTATACTACTGCACGGTGCAGATTTTTATATACATTTATTTTGATTTTTATTTATGTTTTGATTTTTTATTATGGTTAAGTTTTGGATTAAAATTTGTTATAGCAGAAGTTTCCATTGGGCTACTGATATATAGGTATTAATTTTCAACAGCCGTTATAGTAAAAAATAAAATAAAAAAATGTATATAGAGAGTGCAGATACCGAGGGATTGCAGCATTTTCATTTTTGGTAGGACTGAGACTGAATTGTGTCCTATCCACGTATATATTATATAGATGACTTCTGACACATTCAACCAAATCCCACCTCTTTATATGTCAAGTGGATTGGCTGTTGATTCAGCACTTTTTATATGTCATTTGTGGGCTACAAAATGCAGCTTGGCACTGCCAATGAATCTACGGATGACATTCGTTTACCTCTGATAGAACAGAGGAAATTAGAGTAGAAGATCTGAAGTCAAATAAAATATACATTAAGCTAGATCACTGCCTTGACTCTTAAATGTAATCAAATTGAAATATAGACACTGATGCATTTTCAATTATTTGGTTAAAAAAGTAAAAAAAAAACAATGTGCATGCAAATGAGTACTTGAAGACTCTTTTTGGGGTGATGTCATCTTTTTGCCTGCAGCAAATTTAAAGAAATATGGTTCGCTCTTTATAGCACAGGCTGTAAATTGGTTTTGTGTGAAAATAGACTAATAATGAAATATAATGTTACTACATGAATTCATGTTGACAGGATGCTGATAATACGTTGAAAAAGAGTCATAAAATACAATCATAAATAAAAAATAAAAACAAATAGTAGTCCCACGACACAATCCCTGCCACTGGTGATTTTTAAATTGATATATTTATCCAGGTTTGTTGCTTTATAATTTCAGCCTTAACTTGATCAGGTTTCCAATTGTTAACGAAAAATTTTAAATGGAAAATTTGGCTGTTTGTTTTGGTGGCTACATGTGCTTTAAAAACACAAAAACATACAAGTTACCCCAGCTGAAAATAATGAGTACTGACCTACAAGCATGCCCAGATGCTGTTCTGACATCACGGACAATAAAAAGATAGTGTAAAGGTCTCCGTTGTCCTAAACCTGTTTATCTTCCATTAGTACTGAGCACATGAACTTTTGACTCAGTTGGGCTGCATTTGACTTTCAGTTCCTCATTTTGACCATATATGGACAACAGGTGGGAAGTGAGACATAGACCGAAATGTTGATATTATCAAGTCGTTGACGTGGTCCATATTGGAAACGTTGCATGTATTCAAATGATCTACAAGCTGCTCCCACTGCAAGCAAACATGCTCTTCCTGGACCTTGTGACCAAAAATAATTCCAGCGAGGAAAAGCACGGATTAGTGAGTGGAGAGCTGGCAGACGCTGTTTCTCCTGCTCACGCTGAACATACTGCAGAATGATAAACTCCCACTGCTAGGCCCATACCGGCTGAGCGGCTGTTAGTTGTTAACCTAGTAAAGAAATCACTTCCACATGTCAAAAAGGCCTCGCAAATGTCTGCCCATGCTATGCCTCCTCTTCCTTTGCAAGCAACTGCTTGGTTGGTTTGTTTAGTTCCTTTGCAGTTTTTTTTCTTTTTTTTGGCCTTGCACATTCACAGCTGGATTGGATCAAAGCACATTAAGGTTAAGCAAGGTAAAGAAAAGGGACAGTGGTAGTGCTCTGTTCACATTTGTCTGTCTTGAACTCTAGCAGCTGCACTTAAACATACATGAATAGAATTGCAGCTCCCTTGGATTCATGGCCGTCTTGGCAGATGGCAGGAGCTGGGTAATCTTGTCAGTCAGGCAACTTGCTGATACTCTAGCAATGCTCCCTAATTTCTACTAAAAACAGTTCAGGGAAGTAGAGCCCTTGTGACAAAACCACATAACTGTTAACAGGAAAAAGTTAGCATTTTAAATAGGACAATGATGTAACTCTAATGTCACGCCAAGACACTAAGAACAAAAAAGCTTTCCACAGCCTGCGGTGACATTCAAACTTTTTCAACTGACAGTAAATAATTAAACAACCACAATAAATAATTAGAAAATATTGTGGATGCTAAAGTATTTCAGATGTATAAGTACTATTATATATGTTATTTTGTCTTTTTATCCCTAATCCTCATATTGTCTTTTTTTCCCTAATCCTCATCTAGCATCTGTGATGCTAGCCTTGATAATATGGACAGAGTAGGGCAGCACATCACAGGTATCAATGCACACATAAACAACACTCTCATTGTGCTTTCCAGAGAGGACCACACACAAGGACAAAATGGCGACAACATTGTCACATTCCCATCACACTGTCTGTTTTTTCTAGTGGGCCAGAAAGAAACAGCAAATCTCTCTATTTGATTATCTCTTTCCATCCCTCTTGTCTCTCCCCTGCTCATTTATCTCTTCATGTTCTTCTAGGTCAAGTGGATCAGTCTGCTGTGAATTGCTGTCACTCCGTCCTACTCGTTCACACCAGCCCACGGTACTCTCACTTAAAAGTTTCAACCATCTCTTCTGCCTTCATCACTGAGTCCATTTTGACTCACAGAAGAGGACCTACTCTAACTTGCCCTCAAAAGCAGCCTGACAGTGTCGATAGACCAACTAATTGAAAAACCCAAACTATGCCTAGTTACATTCACCTACTGAACCTCTATAATCCTGTAAGCCGCCCAGTTTTCACTAGTAAATAGTGAACGACGCTCTTCATTGCTACTTTTAAAGAGATTCTGTGGGTGGTAAGGTTGTGTTTTTGTAATGTTTCTCCTGCTATGAACCCACAATTGTTGAATGTGACATTCATACTTGCACCAATGTGGTTTCCAAGCATCACTCCAAAGCATCGCCTCCGATGCTGTAAGTAAAACTGGGTCAGGACTGGCTACTTTAACAAGGAGATAAATGTATGACTGCAGACTGTTACAGAAACGGGGAAGGAAGCCTTGCAATTCAGGCCAGGAACTGCGTGAGCCAGACTGAGGGTAACTCGACGACGACATAAACTCCATTTGTTTTCTCTGCTTGACCCTCACATTAGTGTAAAAGTCGTTTTTCACTTGAGACTATCTGGGATATTAACCAGACCGCTGTACAGCGCTGGCTCCTGCTGAGCGTAAAACTAATGTCCTTGGCTCGCATTCCACGGGGTGCAAGTGCACACAAATAAACAGTATTGCAGCTTTGCGAGAAGCACCCTGTGGCTGTGCCATAGCGAAGAGCTCTGTGAAAAGTTTCACTGAGATGCTGCATGTTGACTGAGCAAAGACATCTGCTATCTCTTCTGTTCTTACCTTTATAACTTTTTGCACTCAAATCCTGTTATACAGTATGAGATTTATGATAGCTGAGTTTCTTTTTTGTGTTTTTGCACCCCAAGTCCCATGTTCTGTATTAAAGGCTGCCATTGGACTGGGTGACTGCAGCAAAATGAAGAACAGCTGCAACAGAAGGAATACCAGGGAAGTATGATAAGGCCTCCAGATTTAGCGCTGTGTTGGAATACAGATTTTGTATGATGCACTGGACAAAAGTTCCTTCAGCAAATTTAAACAACAGAGAAACTGAATGTTGAGCTTGATTAATGACCCTTTTCTAGGACCTGGACTTGGAGTTGGTTTTGTCTGCTGCTTTTCATACCAGTTGAAGCTCTGCTGCTGGATTAGCTCTTGTGTGTCACCTGGTGTCCACTCTGACAGCACTCTTTGATGACACCTCTCTCTCTCTCTGGCCTCGACAATATGGCAGATTTCGCATCCTTGACCTGACTGCTCTGACTCCACTCAATTTGTCAAATTGCTCGTTCAGGTACCACTGCTGGGGCTGTCAGAGTGACTTCTGACAGAAATAAATTAAGCACATTTTTTGGTTGGTTTTGCTATTAAGTGACGGTGGAATTTACCATGCTGTCAGAAAACCTGCGTTCTTAGTGATACTCTCTGGAAGAATCAGCAATGGAATGGTCCTTTATGCCATTTCGTGCCCACGACTTTGAACGGATGGGAAAACAAAGGCAGTTGCTCTTTCATATTTGTAGAAAGGAGCTGGAAGGGATATTGCACCGCCTGTGCAGTGATTCACGTTTGTCGTGAAATGTGTGAATGAGCCAAACTTTAAATGAGATGCTGGCAAGGTCCACTTTTAATTGATCAGCAGCTTGTTCAAGGAATTAAAAGGAGACGGACTTCCTGTGGACAAATGTACTGAGAGGTCAATTAAAGCTAAGCGCCACAGCCAGATTGTGATGGGTGAGAAGTGCAAATCGATAATGCTTTTAATGCAAGTTTGACTAATTGGACAAAAACAGTCGTGTGTGGAACAACAAGCGATGTTATACTGCTTTAGGTTCTTTATCGAGTTGTACTAATTGGTGCCGGGGCTTCTGCTGCCGATCTGAGATGAATGCCTTCAGCCCTCTGTGTCTTCAGTGGGCTTCAGCATGGTGGGATCTGTACTGGGTCAAAACGTTGCACAGCTCTAGTGAGAAAAAAAACTTCCTTGGAAGTTTGGATGTCACTTGTTAAATAAGGTCAGATTGTGTTGATTGAAAAAAGAAATAATCCTTCTATGGATTTCCATCCATTATGCCCATGCATGTATAATTTTTTGTTTGTGTGAGTTGGGGTGGGGTTGGGAGGGTGTTTGAGAGTATGTGTCTCATCCAGGCCAGAGAATGACTGCAAATATGAAGTGAGATACCAATGTAAATAAATATATATTTTACCCTGCTTAACCCCCTGAAATGCCTGTGAGAAGTCTAAATGAAGTATATTTTGAATTGAACTGTACAAACCCTGCATTTCCATCACACTGCTGCTCATCCAGTTCATACTTCAAATCCTTCCTTTTTTCACTTTGTTTGCTAAATGAAAGGGCAGTTTTGCACTCTGCTCTGTTGCTAAAATGCAAAGAGCCGCTATAGTTCCTTATTCATTTATTAATGGCTGCCCTCTGGCCACTGCTGACATTTCCAGGAGTCGGCATCTCTTCAAAGCTGCATCAGACCCCGGTGGGTCCTGTTCCCTAACATAGCAGGTCGATGCTGGGTTCAAAGCGGAGTCACTTTCTTTTCTTCCCGTGCACACAGCCAACACCTGAGGACGTAGGCAGGGCCTTGACTCATGATGTTCAGAGATCACCCTCCACGGCAGGACATGGCAAGTGAAAAGCAAGGTTTACATGACCTGTGGTCAGCAAGGAGCACTAGGGGAGAAACTGCCAGGCTGGTGAAGGGGGTCCAGACATCCGTAGGATCTTGTGATACCAGAGTAGCCATCCATCCACTGATTGTACAATTCAAACTAATTCAAGGTGGTGTCATAAAAATCCCCTGTACAAGTGCAAAAAAGGGTTTTTATTACATGGACCAAAAATATAATAAAAATGAAAACAGAGCAACATGTGTCTTACGACACCGATGAGAGCGTTGTGAGGAGTGATTCATCCTTGTGTGTTTTGTGTTCTGTGACCTTGAGTGTTATTGGTTTGTAAACAAAAAGTGCCTGTAAGGCATTAAATGTGATTATGAATGCGAGACAGTTGTCTTATGGTTTGTAATACTCTTGTTTGTATTAATAATGGATGCTTAGCACTATGTACTGCATGTTTAAAAAACACCCTAAAGCATTACCATGTTGTGTTTATGTAGTAAATATGTACAGGTTGGTATGTGTTGGGAAACGCTGTATGACATGGCTCAAGGTTACCAATTAAATAATGTTCCTCAGATGATGGTCGGCCCAAGCAGTCTGAGGCAGAAAGCTCCGAAGGGGCAGTGTTGCCACCCCATTGGTGCTTGTGGGCAGAGGAGGGTGTAGGAACATGATCCTCCACACCTGAACTCAGCTGCTCAGAGATGAATCAATTCCCCCCCTCCGAGGAGGGAAGAAGACAACTGACGGCTCTGTGCCTGGAGGGGTTGGGGTCCCAGGAGCCCCTCTAGGTCCTCACTATGGCTGATGGCTCATTGAGGTAAAGTGCAGCAGTAAGGATGGGAACAGGCTAAGGGCTGTAACACTGGGCCTCAGCTCCAATCCCAGATAATGCTAGATGGTCTGCCCTACTTCAGACTCCCACAAGGGGAAACAATGGCTGTAGGGGATGTAAAACTAACAGCACTGCTTTTTGCCCAGCATGCATAGTGTTGGGATATTTGGACTTTGAACATATCACACATTTACGCTTCCTAAGACACTATAACAGGAAACTACTGTGTGGCATCACATTAAGTCCTTTGTACTACATGCCATGACTGCAAGACAAAGGGATGAGGTTATGATGATAAAATGCTGAAATGATAAAACTGACAAAAATTCTCATCTGAAACTGAAAATTGGTGTATAAGTAACTATTAAAAACATTTTATTAACAACATTGTGATGATGTTTAAAAAACCTTCATTCTAATGCTGGAGTTGCATGAATATTTGTGGAAAATGATCAATCTCCCTTGGGTTTTTAGTCCAGTCATGTCAGAAAGCCAACATGGCAGAATATTAAACAGGTGGGCCTGTGCTCAGTCATACAAATGACCCCACACTGTTTATCTGACCTTACCCCTGCAGCTGGTCAGTCACCTCTGAACAAAACTATTTCCTTAGATTCTCTTTGTAATACAAAAACAAGAACAAGGTATTTCTGCTTCTTATAGTGCGTGAGAGCAGACAGGCTTCAGAAAGGAAGCCTTTGAGCATATATGACTGGTTAAATGAGGCATGTATGCTTGTGATGTGTAACGTATGCATAATGACACAAACAATAAAGAAAAAAGTCCAGTGGGAGGCGTTCGAACGCTGATCTGGTGTGCGTGTTCTGGCTGTGGACCTCTCCGAGGGCTTCCATTTAGACCTGCCGGAGCAAAGGGGTCACTGAGCTGGGTTGTAACAGAAATCTGTGCATGGCATGCTGGGAAACACATTTGCCAGGCACACAAACATTCCCTCCAGCAAGACAGCCTGTGTGGCAGCTTTGGAAGACACACAGCTCTGTTTTGGGACTGTGTCAAATGTATAGTTTGCTATTCATTCGCTGAGTTTTGTCTAGCGAGATTTTTCAGCTAAACAAACAAACAAGCATCTTAATGTAGAAATTGGTGGAAAAAAGCTTTACTTACTTGCTTAATTTAAACTTGCTATGACATACAGTTACCTTGAAGGTTAAAGACAATCTCCCTCCTCAATCCGTTAACAGAGCTGTTTGTGGAAACGAGAATGTAAACACACTTTCTGATGTAATGTAAATCTCTTAATTAGAATGTTGTGAACCAGGCAGTGGTGATGTGGTAATATTAAATCTGAAACTGAATAAACACAGATAGACTCCCATATAAACAATGTTAAGGGAAGTGGACTTGCCCCTGACTTGCGTTATGAAGTTTAGAAGTAACATTTTACTTTGCATTTACTTGCCACATTGGACATGTTCCTCGGATTAAAGGAAACCAGTTGCTGAGAGAAATCTATTTGCTTCTAATAACTAGATTATTAAATATTTATGTAATCATATTAATTCAAGTCAAAAAGCGTAGCTATGTAATAAAGATGATTTTCTTTAATAAAAAACTTTTTTAAAAAGTGTTAAAATAGTAAAAGAGGCAAGTTCATGAACTCAAAACACAACATGCCTTAAAGCCGAATGTTCATCACAAATGTGATCTAAACAAAATCCAGCTTTCGTGGCCTGCTTTTGCTTCTCAACAGGATTTTATGCATCTCAGTACTGGTGCACCTCGGGTGATGCTGGCCAACGCTGTGACCGCTTGCTACCGGCTCTGCAGGCGATAGTCTGTTCCATCATGGGCAGGAGGTGACGTTTAGCTGGGAGAATGTGACAGATGCGGTGACAGTCCCTTTGATGATTTTTATGGTGGTAGCAGGGTGGGGGTAGCGGGAAGGAAGGGTCTATAAGCAGATGCCACTTTATCTCCAGGCTCTATTTTATCTTGGACCGGCCAGCACAGGCAGCGAGGTGCTGAGGGGCAATCAGGCTGAATCGTGTCTGATCACAGAACCCTGTTTTTATCTGGATGGAAATCAGCGCGTCTGTGCCTCACAATGAATAATTGATGGTGGAAAAGCCACCCAGCTGCCACTGCTGGTTTGTTCACTGGGGTCCTGTGGATACAGAGAAATATTTTTAAGGGATTGCTGCAGCCTTGGAATCCAGGATGGGTCAATAAAGTGTCTGACTGTGAGGCAGCCAAGCTGCCTGTAATGTTGAGCATCTATTTGTAACCTGGCCACGGATGCTGCTTTTCCAAAACAGTGTGTATAGGTCTGCAGCGCTGATATTGTCTGCTGCTCAGCCAGCGCCAAGCAGTGTATCTGCAGCCTAGTCAGGACGACCGAGCCGGCAAGAAGAGTTTCTGAGCTGTTTGAAAGATCATTTTTGTGACTTTGTTGTAACACTTGCTCCTGAGCCCGGGTGGAAATTAGAAATGTGAATACATGCCGCATGTGAAAATTAAATCCATGCACTAGTGGTACCCAACACACAGTGAGCAGATGGCAGATACGGCCCTGATTGATAATCCTTGCCATATCTAACTAAACAAGTTTTAACAGGAGAATGTTATCTTAAATTTCAACACGAGGAATAAAATTGGCTACTGAGGGATATGAAACAAAAGTTAATGTGTTCCCTCCCATCACACATGGGAACACAACTGCATGGATGCAGAACAAAGGCACATCAGAAAATGCACGCTTGCGTATTTAAAGCTCTGCTTGTCCAATTGCAGTGTAAACGAATTCCTTTCTGGCTGTAGCATTTAATGACTGTAATTAGGGTACCATGTAAACGAATCGCTGACAAACGAGGGATGCCAAAGAACTAACAAGTTTGTATAAATCGTGTGCATAAACACATGCACCATGAGGGCTATGTGAGATATATAAAAAGAAAAATGCTGCGGTTAAAAGAAAACACATGAAGCAATGCAGATTCTGATGCCGATGCCTGTAGTGTGATTCGCTGGAGAGGCCCAGGCGACCTGCCGGTGCGGAGTCAGCCCAGGTACCTGCTTGGTGCTGCTGGTTTAAGGTGGTTTAAACAGTGCAATGGCCATCCGCAGATCAGCCCCGGGGCGCACTGTGCAGGATGATGAATTGCCGAGCACTGTGGGAGGTGCGGTGATGATGTAGATCTGGAGGTCTCTTGCAAATGTGAATATGCAAGCTACATTTAATCCCACACAGAGACCTAATTTCACATAATTTGTCACAAAAATTAAAACAAAACATAAGAGCAAAGGGGAAATATTGGCTCAAATGAGGCTAAGTGAATAGATGCATCTACCTAAGGACATTTCAGTTGTAACAAATACAGAACCATTGTATGCATTTAGAGAGTCTTTCCAGATGGCAAAGAAAACCATTTTAACACAATTATGACATTTATTTTTTCTGAAGGTACATTTATGCAAAGCAGCTGACAGGGTGCTTGTATTCCACATCAAACCTTAATTTAATGTGTCTTGTCTAGTAGCATTGTTTTTGGAAAATTTTTTGCTCTTAAAAGTATTGCTCTTAGGAAAACACATTCAGAAAAGGTGGTGTAGTGGTTAGAGCTGTTCCTCTGTAATGAAAGGGCCTGGGTTTGAACCCCATATTTGGCTGCAGTACTTTTAGTCAAGGTACTCACCAGAAATTAATAAAGTTAAAATTACCCAGCTGTAAAATGGGTAAATAATTGTAGCCTCATGTCAAACCTTATGTTGTAAGTGTTTTAGACAAAAGCACTGGATAAATGAATTGCTACGGCCTTTCTGAAAAGGACAGCTTGGTTTGAATATTTATAAAGCCAGTGGGCCATTTCCCCCTCTCTGACAACATGGCCTCCATTGCCCCGACTGGGGTCACAACTCAACTACACAACTGGGACCATGGGGATTCAGCTTTGTGAGGTCAAAGTGCTGGCTTGCTGTGGGCATTGGAGATGGGTGGTTTGTTGTCCTCCTTTGCATTAGGTCACAGCAAGCAGGCTACCTTGATGTATGAATATGTGTGGCCTGTCACAGTGCCCAGATCAGGATATACAACAAAATGCTCCCTGCCAAACCAGGACATCCCCTTTCTCCCCTTGTCCTGCTGTGGGTCCAGAAGAGCAGAAGAATCCAGGGTCTAGACCTGCCAGTACTATCCAGTCTACACACCTTTCCATTCTCAGTTTGAGCTTCATGCTATTACTTCTCTTGAGGGATCTTTCTGTTTTTCTTGCTCAAACCAAATGTAACATTCGGAAATTCTAATCCCCTTAGACTTACTTTGAACCCCACTTTATGAACCCCCATTTCCCACCATCTTCATTCTATGCCTCACATGCCATGTTTTGGAGTTGCAGTTATAGCAACTTTAGTAACAGACTATTTCTGATATCTGCCATCGTGGGCCTCTGAGGAATCTTCTCAGGACGTCTTCATACTGCAAGGTTTCAAATAAGGACAAAGAAAACTTTGTGAAAAGTCACCTGCAAAGTATAAAATATGGGCATAACAACAAAATAGACCCAAAAAAACGCAGCGAGGACCACATGCAGATGTTTAAAAAAATGGAAAGAAAAATAAGATGCTTGTGGAAAAAGGCAGGCCTGTTCCACCTAAGATGGGATTCACATTAGGCCTCTGCAATGAGCCCCTTTATGTGGGGGAATGAGTGACAGCCGTAATAATGGAGCACACGGGGAAGAGGCCGAGCGCAGGCAGGCCCAGAGCCAACGACAATCTCAGCAGCGCGACGACAAAGCCCCTGGCAGTGCTCCCTGCGTGCTCCCGAGCAAACGGCTTCAGTGGCGCCCATAAAAACACTCCTCCTGGTGACAATCACTCCGCACCCAAAGCAGGGCTCTCCGGCACCACGCTCCAAAAGAAACATCTGCAGAAACATCCCCAAGATACAGAACTGTAAATTACTGGGGAAAAAGCTGAGCGCATCTAAGTCACGTGGGCATGCTGGGAAATGGGGATACTCTGTTCTACTGCTACCTCTGGATCACAGACAGGTAGGGTACTGCTGCTCAAAATATGCACCAGAGGAATGAGTCATGAATAACCTACTTTTTCAAAACGGCCCCTTTCTTGACGTTCCTGGCACTGGTTCAGCACAGGTTTTTCTCTCCTGAATGCAAAAGTTTTTTTTTTTTTATAACGGACTAGATGGTTCAGAATGGCAAGAGGCCAGTGTTCTGCTGGATCGTGAAATAACCTGCCATGCTGTGATCTTTACATGGGAACAGGTTTGTTTGTGTGTCTGTGTGTGTATGAGTATGTGTTGGGGTTTTAGTGAGATGCACAAGAGGATAAGATGTGGTGCTCGTGTTCTCACAGCCATCATGCAAATGCACCTAGTCCCCATCCAGGACAACTGACCACACACAAACAGGCGGATGCATTCTTGTGGCACTGCCAGTTTCCTCTCTGTGTTCTGTTTAGCTTTAAGTTGGAACATAACTGTATTTCACAAAGTGCTGAGAGACAGATGCAAATATTTAGAACACGTCTGTTTGAATTTGACATTGCTGGTCACCCAGCGCTTGCGTTCTATATTGGTGACTAGGGGAACACTGTGCAAGGGGGCTGCAGGTTGACAGCAGAGTGCTGATGCAGAAAGATGAAATCCTGTTTTAAAAAAGAAAAATCAATAAGCAGTCCAAAATGGAAAATGCATCTTCACTGTTTGAGTGGGTACAACACTTAAGTGCAAGTGTATAAACTTCTAGTGGCACCACAACGGACACAGGGAGTTTTCCTTCCACTGCTGCCTTTTGCATAGTTTTCCAAAACACTGCAGAGAAGAGGGACAGGAGCACAAACATGCTCCTACAGCACAGCAGGTGGCACAATGGCCAGAGCTGTCACCTAGCAAATGGAAGAGTGCCAGTTGGACAACTGCTTCTGTTGTAACACCCCTGAGCATGGTACTTTCCCTGAACTGCTTGGGTAAAATTACCCAGCTGTATAAATGGGTAAACAATTGCATGTAGCTTAGTGTACCGACCTAAGGCTCAGAGGAAAATGTCAGCTAAATGAATGAATAACATTAACACAGAGCTCAGTCTGGCCTCAGCGACATCTTATTAACTTGGAGGAAACCGCCCCGCCCCCGTTTAGTGAACTACTAATACTTCCTTGATTTCTGTTAATAGGGGTATTCATACCTCCCCACAGTCCTCCGGTTCTCACAATTAAGGGGAACTGGTTTCAGGGATTGCCACAAAGGTCTGAGGATGAATGGACTACCTAGGCTAGATGGTGCACATCTCAATGCCTCTACATGGTGTTTTTGGCAGAGCATTGATTTTTTCTCAACCGCTGCTTCAGAAACAGACTTTTTTGACAGCAGATTCACACACAACAGCTGAAATATGCATAGCTCCTCATTAATCTTCTAAATCAGTTTTGTATGAAATATATGCCCTTTACAAAAGGGACTGCTGTACTGAACTTCACGGAACATGGAACAATAAATCTTTCAAAACAGATGGTAGGGCGACGACACGCAGCTCACAAACAAGTGTGTGCCATTGATCAGAGCAAGATAGATTCCACATTCTATGTGTGGTTTGTGTAGAAAATTTGCATTCTGCATCCTGATGCTTCTTCTTGTCCTCTGACAAGAGAGTCTTGGATGAGCTGCTACAGGCACCTGGTCTGAAACGATGACCATGAGAGGAACGGGAAACGGTAAACGCTGCACAGTCCACCCCATGCGACCTGCGGAGCCAGCCAACAGAGGTGACTTTCTGCAACGCTCCAGCAGTGACACAAACGACCAAATTCAGAACGGTCTCGCACCAGTGAAGTAGCGGAAACTGAATCCCATTTGCTGGCCACTAGAGACCGTGGTTCGTTTCAAATGAGTCCACATTAAACCGATGCAAATGCGCCAGATACCTAACCTCTGTAACTGATTGGTTAACGATGCCCTCGCCATCTGTGGAACAGCCAATCAGCAGCTAATGAGGATTTAGGCTCCAGTGGAATAATCAATCAGTGATCCATGACAAAAGGGGTAATTGCTCAATAACCAATCAGTTAGCAGCGATGCTGTGGGTGGCTCAGAAAAAACCAATCAGAAGACAACAACAATGTGGGTGTCTGTGGAACAGACTGTTAAGGAAGAGAGACCTTTGACCTCCCCTGATGCTAATACAGCCTGGTGGAATGAATAACGTAAATGAGAGGTAACACTCGCACCTGGGTGTGTTTGCCCCCATCAATAAACCGAGCGAATTAAGAGTTTAACTCACGTCAGCATTCCACAGTTTCAGACGTCAGGTTGGTAAAATAATTCATTCACAGTGGTTTCACCACCACTGCTCGGTGCTTAGAGCTTGACATAAATACTTATCGAACAGTATCTGAGCTGCAGGTTGCCTCTTAATGGTGCTGTAATATAATACATTGGGAAAAGTACACTAACATCTAGTTATATAAAACCGGAGAGGTTGTCATTCCAGTATCGGTTGTAAAGCTGTATAAATTCCTCTGTGAAGTGAAGGCTGGATGAACAGTTTACCCACCATACTACATTAGTCCTGTCTTCACTGGTCACCAACACATTGTAAAACCGAGTCTTTAGAGAGGGCTGGGTGGTTAATGACCCTCATCCTCCACTCCAGCTTGGGGCTTCTTAATAGGAGTCGTGTTCAGCCACTCCAAGCCCCTCATCTTGCTTCCCAGACTCAGTGCAGTTACCACACGTTCTCCCAAATAAAGAAAGGGCGAATGTCTCCAGAGATGACAGACAGGGTTGTGTAATCTTTCTGAGAACAGGTAACTATGGGAGCCTGAAGGAGGGTGGGACAGGGAGTCCAGAAACCTAGCCTCCGCTAGCTGGAGAATGGAAGCTCTTCCAGGTCTGACTATTTAACTCCTCCCAATTTCAGTGTGCACGAATGAACGGAGTTATCGGGGAAAAGGAAGAGATGATATCCAAGATGACAGTCCTTATGCGTCGTTTGCCTTAGCTTGCTTAGAGACCCTATCTCAGATCCACGCTGCCATTTCTGCGTAAGCGGAGACTGCCGCCAGGTGGCGCTCTGGTAATCCGGTTGCCACGCGGAGCGGCGCTCCCCGGCCTGCGCGGCGAGTCTTTGGAGTTCAATCGTCTGAAAAAGTGCAGCATGTGAACTGGAGCAGCCCGGCAGAAAGCAGGAACCAGAGCTGCACCTCAGATTGATTCCAGATCTCTTGGCCAAATTTTTCACTAACTTTTGAAAACAAATGTAAACCGAACAGAAAAAATAATAACTGTTTGTTTTTTCACTGGAATTTGATGCTTTATATTCTAAAATTAATAGGCATCTTATAATATTTACTAAATGTCACTCCGGGGGGATTTTTAATTTCCCAGGGCTGCTTGTGCTTTCAATCAATCCCCTGCTTGATAACGGAGTGAATAATTCAATATAAAAAGCAATCTATTTTTCGGCCAAAATACATACAAAGTGTGACCGTCTCGTTATGGACCGATTTCACAGCAATTAGGTTAGACTAAACATAAGCCGCCTCCCCCCAGAAAACAAACAAATGACTGAAATTGGACGGCAGCGTCGATCCATCCCAGGCGACCCGTAACGTTTGCGGATGCCTGGACAGCGGTGCGGTGACACGGCCTCGGTGCGGAGGTGCGTGCGCTGCCCCTCGGCTTGGCGAAGCTTGTGTTGAAACACTGCTGTTGGGTCCTTGTTTGGCAGCAGGCCAACGAGTGCCACGGGGTCACACACCCTGTGCTTGGCTGCCCCTCAGCTGCAGGACAAAACTGTGACCCGCCACCCCCAAAAAACACATCTCCAAACATTAAGAAGTGCTAGATGACACAGTTTGCTAAAAATGGCACTGGGTATAAAGCACCTGTGCATTTACAGCCATGGCTCAATTTTTCTTTTTAGCTTTTATCTGACACTTTCCTGTGAAGCAGCTTATAATGTTATGTTTACATACTAAGCTAATTACAATGATTTACCCATTTATGCAGCTGGGTAATTTTTACTGGAGCACGAGAGGGAATACAAGCTGGCGAGGGGTCAACTGGCAATATAAACGGAAGTAGGGGTCCACACCAGGAGACTTATAAGAGAGAATCTAAATGGCCCCAACATAAAACAACACATACTTCGTACCACTCAAATCACAGTCATGCACCTGCAGGCTGACATGGGGGGTGGGTGTGGGTTGCCCAGTCAGCCCTGCTGTCAGACCCGCAGGTTCTCCCCTCCTCAGAGTGAAAGTGCTGAGCTGGTGCCAGAAACCATGATGGAGAAGTGGGTGGAGCGTACAGGAACAGTTGCCTCAGCAGACCAGCCTCCTCCCTTTGTGGTGGGGGGGTTGTCCTTTTCATCAGTGGTGCTGATTTTCCTGCATCTCATTGCAAATCCCTTCCCCCGCCGCTGTGCTTTCATCTTGCGACCGCGCGGATCCTCCCCCCCAAGTGGCGTGTGCGCAGATGATGCTTTGATCATGTGACACTCCCAGACAGCAGCCCACATGTACTGCCCCCACGGACTCTTGGCCACACGTTCCCCTTCCTTCCTGTACCTCAGACAAATGAGTCCGAGCACAGGTTGATGCCACCAGCAGGCAGTATGTGGATGTGGAGTTGGGACACTGATGGGTCAAACCTTCCTTATTTCCTGTCTGACTCTACACTACATGTAAGTGTGCAAATGCTGCCACTGATTCTGCTTTGAAATATATACAGTACTGTGCAAAAGTCTTAGGCACCTGTGGGAAAAATGCTATAAAGCGAGGATGGTTCCAAAAATAATGCCATGAATACTTATTAATCAATAAACCTTCTAAAAAGTGCAGTAGACAAAAAAAACCTCAGTCAAATCAATATTTGGTTACTTCTCAACAGACACTGAAGTTGCATGCCTAAGACTTTTGCACAGTACTGTATGTTTCTGTGTTTTACTGATCCCAGTGCCCTTGTGCACAACATTTGAAAAGTGCAGTTTTAATTCCTTGTGTCACAGAGCAGCCTGTCCCTCGCAGTGTGTCTCAGCAGCTGGTGAATTGCTTTCTCTGAGCAATGCCCTCTCTGGAATTCCTGCTTCCCTGTGTTCTGGACAGAGGCAAACATTTGGGCACCTGCTCCTCCTTCACACCCAGGAAAGACACATGCATAAATACCCATGAGTCACTTTAGAGGGACTAACCATTATTAATCACACACTTTCCTACAAAGCAGTTTACAATGTTACATATGTACGTTAAGGTACTTACAAGTGTTCACCCATTCATACAGCTGGGGAATCACAGACTGGTGTAACTGGTGTCTTGCTCATGAGTTCTGGGAGGAGATGGGATTTGAGGAGGGGTGTTACTGATGGCAAGGAAATGGCTTAACAAAATATGCCACCTGCTGCCCCTCACTGAAGTGACCCGCAGTGGTTTACTTGTGATTGTACATAAAAGCACAAATGCTTTCTCACAATGAAGTTTAATTTAAAAAATTTTAAAAAACTAAGCAACGCAAAAATCCAAATAAAAAGTGGTGTTTCAGGAAATTT
Source organism: Arapaima gigas (assembly GCA_900497675.1). Classification (NCBI taxonomy): domain Eukaryota; kingdom Metazoa; phylum Chordata; class Actinopteri; order Osteoglossiformes; family Osteoglossidae; genus Arapaima; species Arapaima gigas. Next base: position 1,337,470 of record UFQX01000018.1, read on the forward strand.
GCCTCCCACATGATTCCTTCCCTCTTTACATTTACTGTTTATTTTGATAAGGGTCAAGAGGAATCATTGGTATCATGGCTGCGGTCCACTTCCCTGCTAGACCCAGGATGAGTGCCATCATTTCAGGCCAACTGCATTTAGAAGTTCTATGCTAAAGTTTATCCACAGGGCTTGTGTCATAAATGACATCCAGCGGGAAAGAGAGAATCATTTCCTTCTTCAATACGTTCATCAGCTGTGGGTCTCCGGCTCTGGGTTTGCACTACATAATTTATATTCACTTAAGTGAAAGAAGCAAGACAGTCTGCAATATCAGAGCAGGTCTGAGACAAAAAAATAAAATTTAGCTGTCAGTTGCCATTGAAGCACTTGACTATAGAGAGTTCTCATAGAACTTGTTAAGAACTAATTAGCTGAAATAGCTAAGGGTAAAAAATGTGAGCAGAATTGATCATGATGAATTATGTAACGCCCTTGAGTATAACTAAACGTCTAGCCATGAAATGAAAGCATGGCTTCAGAGCCGCAGGCTGCACGCCACAGTGTGTGACTGCTGTGACTGACAGGCTGTCATGTACTCGTCTGGTGTGTCTGAGTGCTTGAACTCAAAGTAATATTTCCATTGCGTGACCATGCGTAGGGTTTTGGTGATAATGCGATATATGCGGCATAGGAGCCGTGTTAGAATGTGTCTCTGCCAGAGACACGTCCAGGATGGATCCATCTGACCTCTGACCTAAAGGTGTCGTGTGAGCAGTAGGGCACCGGAGAAAGAAGCGCGCGTGTACACACACACACACACACACACACACACACACACACACACACACACACACGTGCGTGCGCGTGTCACTGCCCCTCTCCTGGATGGTGGCCCATGTTTTACATAGCAATCTCATACATAAGGATGCTTCACTGATTATTTTCACAGCTTTAGACAGCTTTAGAAAATATGCAAACTACTCAGCAAGTACAGTGGATCAAAGACAGGGGGCACAGGGTGCACACATTTAAAAAAAGTGCTGTAATTAAACATCTGTCATTACCAGGGATTAATGAGCTGATTTAGATGCAGCGCAGCCTTACAAGTGTCCAGAGTACCTTGGGGTTTGATGGGCCTTTGAAACATACCCTTGTAACACTACCGTGACGTGGGCTTTCTTGAGGGCCTGTCCACAGAGTGGGAATAAAGTGATCTCAGCTCAGACAAGGCAGGGATGGAAAACAAAGCAATCTGGAGTCAACAGGACAGGTGTATTCATTACTTTTCTTAAACAAACATCCGTGTGAATGACAGAGGTCTGTCCAGATATGTGGGTTGTAGTGAACCTGTGTGCTCTTCTCAGCCCTCTCCTTCACCTTCCAACTGTGCTGCTGGTCCTCATCTTACCCTCATTTTTATGAAACTGCATGCTCACCCAGGGCTTGCACTGCTTTCCTTCCGGATGATCTGGTTTACGCCCACACTCTGAAGTCATCGAATTGGCTTAAGTCAATTGGAGACTTTAAGTTGCCCCCAGAGAGGGACTGTGTGAGCGAGTCCCCTGCAGAAATACTGGCATCTGATCCTGGGTGAGTCCTACATCACACCCAGTGCCTTCTGGGACTGGCTTCTGATCACCATGACCCTGTTTGGACAAGGAATTCATGCGAAGGCATGAAACTGCACAATTTACATTGCACAAAATTTGTATAAACAATATTGCATGAGTGTCCTACACATGTGACGTCGGGTCTTCTGGAGGATAGAGCTGGTCCTGTCCTTTTCACATTGCTTAGTTATTATGTGTATGAATTGATAAGGGGACTTTGCAGTTGCCCAGAGCACCAGGCAGGTTGTTTTTGAGCAAAGCCCCTATTAAATTACACACATTTAGGATGCTGTTGCATCAGCGATGCGAACCCACCAATTAGCGGAGCGGCCCATTACCAGTTTTCATCATTATGGCTTCAGATCAAACAGCTTTCTTTCAAATGAGATCCACTGGTAAGTGTTGGCAGTTTGGGTGTGGTGTTGCATGCTGAGGGCCTGTGATGACTCACAGGACACCAGATGACATTGGGTCACATTCACGTTCATGCTGGGTGAGCCGCTGCAGACCACGCTCACTGATCTAGTACATCCTCATTTTGTCCAAAGTATAAAAAAACAGTTTGCCTTAAGATTTCTGTAGATACAAGGTGTTCCAAAAGTCAACATCTGTTTCAGCTGAGATTGGAAAGGGAAACGATAAGGCTCATTGATATCAAATTGGTGCGTGATACTATACAAATTCCGCTGTAGCTCACTTGGCTACTTAGGACTGTGTTTTTATCAGGGTTTTGAATCTTTAAATTAAAAGAAGAACAAAAAAAAATAACAGGAACAAAGAATTCAAAACCATATAACATGGACCACTGCTATATCTAGAGACTGATGTGAATTTGCTTTTGGCTTCAGGAAGACATGAGCAACAAATCTGCTTATAACAACATGCCTTCAGATAAGGGAACGCGACTGGTTGGCCTTTTTCGTCTGTGTGCCTTTCGCCTGAGCTTCAGGTCCGCATTAAGGTCTGTGTGAGTGCTGTTTGTCTTATGAATTATTTACCCCTGTCTGAGGGCCTGGTTTAAAGGCTCTGTCTCATACCAAGGAGAGCCTCATTTTACAGCTGGCTGGGCAGAAGCACAGAGCTATGCAGAGTGCCCAAGGGGTCGTACAAGGACAACGGAGTCAGACAAGGATTTAATAGAATAATATTAAATCACCAAGTTTCTCATTCGTTTACTCTGCTGCTCTTCACAAGTGTGCAGCATATATCTGGCATTTACTAAAATATGCAGTGGCTTAATTACAGACAATGAAGAAACCCTTTTGGAAGGCGATAAAGAAAACTGTAATGATTGTAACCCTAAAGGGCCATGCGAGAATTTGAATGCTTTTGCCACTTAGTCCAATGGGTTCCAGAGTGAGAAAATACTTCTGCAGTATTTGTTTAAGTGACTAACAATATAAATGTTTGTAAATCAAATTCCCTTCTGAGCATGTCACTGTGAACCTAATTCAGCAAACAAAGTTGAATTCCAGGAAGTGCAGAGTTAATGACGTTGAAATTTTCGTGGCAGCAACAGACAGCTGCCCTGAGAAACGCAGATTCGCCTCCTGTGTTTCGGAAGTATAATGAACGAGGGAGGAAAAAACAAACAAACTAAAAAAAGGGCCGCAACAAGGGAGGTATCCGCGGGACAATTTAAAATAAGAACAACAGCTTTTGAACTGCTTCCGCAGATGGAAGTATCCGGCGCAGCAGAAGATCAGTGGTCTGCTGAGGCTCATTAGGTCTTCCAAACGTTCCTCAACTCTCTTCTTGTTGAGTAACATGAGACTCACATTATACAACATGGAAAGTAAACTATTGTCATGTTTCTGTCTTGACAGCATGGTAATTTCCCCCAAATCATTCTTGGTATGCCTCACATAAGTCCTTTACCGAAAGCTGCACCCCTTCATTTAGCAGATGTTACGTGTTTGGCACATTCAGCAGTAAATATGTTCATATTCCTGACACATTTATTTTTTGTTGCTCCCTTAAAAGGAGGCGGATCAAGTGTTCAGGACAGAGCTTTGAATTCAAAGACTTGTTTTAAAAAATTCAGCTGCACACAGAAAACCCCAAATGTGTGCAACTAGCTCTGTGTATAAATGACCCAGTGTATAACTAACAGAGTGGTGTAGAAAAATATTCCATTATGTACACTTTTCCTCTGTGGGTACGAAATACGAAATGGTTTTGCAGAACTCACCAAACCGCATCAGTAAAAGAAGAGTACGTCCACGTCTGACATTAGAAGTGGGTGAGACCACGTGGGACCGATTTGTGTAAGATTGCTGGACTTCCTGCAGTGCCGGTGCGTTGCCCCGGGGCTCTGAGAGCGTGGCTGCTGCGGGGAGGCTCTCAGAACAGCCAGCCTCCCTGGTGAGGAGAGGGAGGCCAGGGATGGATCTCTGGAATGACATCCAGGTGGGAAAAAGGGGAGCGGGAAGGTTTGTTACGACGGGATCTGTGCTGTTTGTGTTATATAGGAGACAAGCCAGAGCACATCTGTCTGGTGAGGGACCAGACTCAGAAATGGAGGGTGTCTGCTTACACGGGCTTTGTTTGCAAAACAAGGGCAACAAATCATAATAAATACATCTTGAGGACCGAGCAACACCCTCTATCACTCTAGAGTGATTTTGTCAAAGGAAGACTGCAGACTTCCAGTCTGTGAGGTGAGCACTGCAGGGCTCTGGTTCCAGCCATTAATGTGCTGCACCCGAGAGAGGTTTCCCTAAACGTGCTCTAACTCAGGTGCAGGGTCCTGGGGGGTGGCAGGTGGGCGCGGTTCTGCAGTCCTACTGCCACAGCGTGCTCAGTATGAGCTGCTTATTTTTTTCTTCTGGGAGTCCAGAGACGACATTTTTGTTCGGAGAGGCGTGAAACGGCGACTGTTCGTTATCGGGGTGAAATTTAATGATGGAGAGTGCAGATGCCGGACAAGTGTCTCTTAGGCAATTTACACGGAGTGTTAGGGGATGTTCTGTGTGGCTCCCTCACTTGTTGGGGGCTAATGGAGGTCAGGTTCCCCCCACCCTGCAGACACAGCCCGCAGTTTCCCGGCCTGCTTGCCTGTTTGATGGAAATCCGCATTAGTTAAAAGGAATGCCTGTTCACTTCCCATTTAACATTCAGTTGCTGTGTCTGCCAAATATGAACAACTTCCAACGTGTCTGAACGCGACGTGTTGGGAAAGTGAAACGGAGCAGCAAGGAGAGGCTGTGTGTTGGGCTGAGGATAACTCTTTGCTTAATTTTCTTTCATCGTAAAGTTTTTTCCCCCATCTTCTGTAAGTACACTGTTTTTTAACAGGACTTTATTATATATCCCCCAAGGCAGTCAGTTTTTTTTCTGCTAGTTTTTATTTCAGATATGCATAAAATGCAAAGAAGAAGGAATGAAAAAGGGCATCTATTTCAGTGATTAAATAATATATTTTTGAACAGCCAAGTTCATCTACATTTATTTAGTTGGTAGTTTCTCCAAAGTGACATATAATGTTAAGATACTTGCAGTGATTCACCCTTTTATACAGTTGGGTAAGTTTCACTGGAGCAATTCAGAGTTAGTACTGGGGTACAACAGCACGAGATGAGACTTTAACTTTACTCTGAGTACAGAGGCAGCTGGTTTAACCACTACAAAACCTATTATAATCTCTTCAAAGCTGAATGTCTGTTTGTTTGTTCTTTATGCATGACTTTGTTTTCAAGACACAGACTTGAAATTTGGGACACAGGTGAGATTTTTGTGTAGCCAAGTTTATTAAACTCTTAAGGGGCCACTTATTATTTAGAAAATTTTAAATCTGGTCTTTGACAAAGCTTGGAAAAGAAGAAGTAGCAATGCAACACGCAGCCTATGCATTAGTGATGTAAAGGTAATGAAGTTTGACGATATATATTTTGTTTTTTTCTTTTCCACTTGACCACAAGCAGCACGCACCTCACTCTCTGTGGCATTGGTCTGTCCGACAGGCACTCACAATGGTTATGTACACTTTAATGATAAAACAGTTTGGTGATTATATAATATATTATTATTTTTGCCTTTCCACTGCTACACCTTTTTGACCCAGGAAGCACCAGCCACCTAGCTAGTAATATCTTAAAATACTAAACTTCAGTGAGCAAAAAATGTAGTGAGCTCCACCTACATGTACACAGGTAGGACAGGAAAAGAAAATGAAAATCTTGTGTAACTTGTTTCTAAGAAGAGCTCCATGGCTCTGACTGGGATGTAACTGCTGGTGCTGTGGATGTTGCTAACATCTGTAAGAACAGCTGAGAAGATGATGGCATCTGTGACATACCAGTGAGGAAAGACATCATCATGTTTGAAAAAGAATCTTGAGCAGTTGGGCTTGTTCCCGAGCGCTTTTAGTTTGGGCAACAGTCCAGCTTACAATGCAAGTGTGGTGATGTGAGCTGTGAGCTCCCATATTGATGGGAACAATCAGCAGGTGGGACACCAGAGACAGGTTCCTCATTCAGGTGCTGCAGTTTCTCTTTACACCAGGAGGGACTTGTTTGAAGGGAGGATATAAGATTAACCACTTGGTAGTGGAAGTGTGTGACGCCGTTTTACGAATGTGTTTCTGTATTTGAGAAGTTTCCAGCAGCGCGATCTCCGCTGAATTGATCACAATGAAAAGGAGCAGCTAATTCCCAGTCTGATGGCAGTCATCACTCCTTAACCGTCATGGGCAACTAGTGCACAGCACCTGTCGTGCGTTTTTCTGTCACTGGACAAAGAGGGCCGGAGTCTAAGTGACACTTTACACAGCTCCTTTCAAACAGAATCTCTGCATAATTAATCTGAGTCACTGTTCGTCTGGCAGAGTTAAAAGCCGGACTGGAACACAGGCTCTTGTTTCACGGGACCCTGATGGGGAGCCTGGCTCTTTCTCTCTCTCACTCTCAGAGCCATTTTCACCACACTCCCACTCTCGCTTGCTGCATCAGCAGAGCCTGGCGAGCCCAGTGCTGCGCCCACTCCCCCAGCAGGGCATCCTTTCCACATCGGGAGGTGGCAGAATGACGGCACGGCCGCCTTTGCAGGGTAGGGCTAATGGGCACGTGAATAATAGACAGCCATTGAAAGAGACACAGTGGAGAGACCCATTAAATGGAAATAAAAATGATCCAGCCAGAAGACAGAATGCTGCCTTCTCATATGGCATTACACGCATGTACAATATTTTCGCCAAAAGCCCCATTACTCACAGCCCTGACACCTAGCAATACAGAAAGCAGTTGGTGCATCACTGTTTTCTTCTCAGATGAGATTTTCACTAGCAAAGTTCAGCTTTTCTCTCATTCTTTTTTTGCTTAATCTTTTCAGTCATTAAAACAACTATTAACTGAAATATTTGTTAAGCTGTATATATCAATTCAGTGCTGTGATGCATCATTATAATAATGTTCGTAGTAGTTAGCTGAGCTTGGTAAGTGGAAAATGTCAAGGTATTTTTTTAGGGAATGCTGTTTGTTTTTTTAAGACTATGTTAGTAACTGCCAGTTAAATGGAGAAAGACGAATACTGCGTTGCTGCTGCACGGGAGCTATGTTGGTGGTCCCCGTGTGTAGTTGCTTTGTCACTTCCTAAAATGTGGTATCAGAAGTGGTATTCAGTGAGAGGGGAGGTGCTGCATTATAAGCAGTGAGGACAGAAGGAGGATAAATCAGCATAAACAAGGAGACAGGTGAGCTGGGTCAGTTAGAAAGATAGAAGACAGCTGGGGGAGCATAGAGAACCTGATCCCACTCTTAATCTCAACCTCCCTGCAGCAACAAGATAAAGGGACTGAAGACAGAAAGAAGCAGCGATCTGAGGCTGGAGGCTTTGTGCTTCACATCTCGCTACTCGCCAGTCACACAACACCGTGAATTAGACGAGTTAAGTCAAAGGTATTTTCTGCTTACTTTTATCAGTGAGTCTCCATTCATGTTAGTCTGTTCATGGCATACATCTATTTGTGTTTGATCGATGTTTTATATATACATATACCCTTTGTTATAAGTAGTTTTCTTATTCTTCCCATTATTTTAGGTCCAGCAGTTTGAAAACAACAGGTTACGATATTTTAAAAAACCTGAGTACGCTTTAATTATTTGACACTAGGGTATAGCTAGTTTGTGGACATAAAAAGCTGTATTTTTAAAAATTATAGATAAACCTTACATATGGCACAGTGGCTAAGCAAATAGTGCTCTTACCTCCCAAACCCAGGGTCAGTTGGGTATGAGTTCAAATCTGATTCAGTCTGTGGGGAGTTAGCACTTTCTCCCCGTGTCTCAGTTGGATTTCCTTCAGGTTAAATAGTCCTTCTAATTTGCTTTTAGTGTGGCAACCCTGCGATAGGCTGGTGTCCCATCCAGGTGCATTTTTATTGCCTAGCACCCATTGCTTCCGGGACAGGCTTCAGACCTCCATGAACCTGCTCAGGATAAGCAGTCACTGAAAATGGATGGATAAACCTTGCATATTTTCAAGCTATAATGTTCAGTGATGGAACAGCGGCATGCTTTTACATCAATCATTCCTTGCTCACTTTATCTGAATTCCTTTACACAGGAATTAATGCTGTTTTAGGAGAGGTGCACAGGAGTGGATACGTTCTGGAAGATTTTGACATATCACCTGTTTTTAATCTGCCCGAGTTTACAACCAGTGTTTAAAAATACAAAAGAATTTGACTATTTTGCCTGAGGAAGCACCTGCTCAGAGGAACTTGTGGAACAGCGGTAAAAGGACCAAATAAATTCATCAATAATTTTATCAAAGAAATGCATCTCTGTCATTTTTACTGTCCATCTGCTTGCACTGTAAGACATGCATTACATAGGTATGTTCTGGTGTGTTGAAAGTTTTCATGTATAGAGGGAAGGATGAATGTGCTGAATGCTGACCATCTCACACAAGTCTTACAGTTTAACCTCAGGCAGTGTAAACAGTATTATTGTTGTTGTTGTTGTTGTTGTTGTTATATATCAGATCCTTTATCTAAGGAGAATTACAATATTTTGGTACACTATACTAACTTATGTACTATATTACAATGATTTGCCCACTTTATCTGCATCAACTGCGGGTGTCACTTTTTCAAGGTACTCATGCAGGACAGATGTTCAGTATTGGGTCTTCCAGTTGAAAGGCAATAGTTCTAACCAGCACACCACCTTCTACCCCCATAATTGAAACTGATATTCTATATACCAACCAGATCAGCTCAACATCTACTAGGAACCTCAGCATCTCCGCATGAAGGCCTCAGTCTGCACCCACATCCCAAGAATCCTGTAGATAAGCAAGGGAAGCACGCTGAAGCACAACTCTGAGAAGGACTCTGAATTTTAAGATTTCTCATGGCTTGGCAGGAAATGTTATCACTACAAAAACAAAGGAAAGTTAATGTTTTTCAAGCAAGAAAATTACAGGAAATGGTAAATCAGTCATAAACTAAGGCAGTGGGTTAATCCTGCACTGTAGGACTGACCTGAAAATAATTTGGAGTTATAATAATCCTTGGCAAAACAGCACTTATTACAACTAACTTTAATATGTCTGCTATGCACATTTTATGTATTTTTCAGCAACCTTTCCTCTATTGTGCATATATTTATATATATAATATATGCTTTAAACTCACCAAAAATAAATGAGGATCTTTTTATGTATCAAAAACACATTTTAGTGTACTACTAGAAATAGTATATACACAAGTAAAAGATTATTAAAAATGGTTGACTTTATAGATGTTTACCATTCAAGTCTAAACGCAAATAATTTTTTTTCATGTGAACAAATCTGCCATCAGCCTTTTATCTGTGTATCACTTAGATGGACAAAGTGCTGTAGATTCATGTGACATGAAAAGGGTCAACAAGGCAGAGGGCAGTGAATACAATTAATCTTCTACTAGCTTGCCAAGTGCTGTTTTTCTGTTGTCATGGAGTGCAGTGGTACCAGGAGGTAAAACAACAGTTAAGAGGCATAGCTTGGACTGGTTGACAGAAAAATATGGGAGATATGTTTCCTTTGGCTATAGGACATGTTTTCCCAGGACCCAGGATGAAGCTAAAAGGTACACAGAAGGAGTGGGGAAGTTAAATGGATGCTGACATTCTTCCACATTCATTACTTCATTAGTTACTACTCCAGAATCAAGCCTTGAATTAAGTCATGGGTGGACATGGACATTCCCATTGGAGGGCTGCCGAGAACCAGAAAAGCACCTGCAGTCCAGATGAGTTAAAAATGGTAAGTCAAAGGGTCCACAGAAAAGGACATAAAAGATTGTTTTGAAAACTGGCTGATTTTTGTTTACGTCAAGGTTTTGTAAACACACTTAAAAGAAAGCAGTATTAACTCTCCGATGGACTGGAGATGTCTCGGAGAAGCTGGTCATCCTACACGCCACACTTTTTGGGGCTGACTCAGAATGAAAACAACACAAAATACATAAGCTGTTCTAATGGAAAGGATGAGTATGTGATGGTGAGTATAAAGTCTTTGAAAATGTAAAGCACTGATAAAGCAAAATCCTTGTCCTGTGTTTCCAAAATGCTGCTCAAAAGTACAGTTTTACAGCAGAGCCCATCATCCTGTTCTGCTTAGGCGTCAAGTGTATGTACTTCAACCTGAGCACCTGCCTCCCAGTGCTTCAAGCAGCATTCTGGAGTGGAACAATGACCTCGCTTCAAGGCAGCTCTGCTGGACCACCACATGCCGGCTGGGTTGCTGCTGAGCCCCCGCTGGAGTGGGCCCAGCCATCCCCTGCTTGCGACTCTCTAGAGCGCTCTCATCATCCCTCCCTGATTCAGGGAGCACAAGAGGCATCGCACACACACTGCTCTCTCCTCGGCTAAAAACATAATGTTCTTGTGATGCTGCTGCGTTGCTATGGGAACGTGGGGAGCCAGCCATGTGTGAGCTGGGGGTCTGTCTCGGTGCTGCTGTGAAGTGGGGGATATGTAAAGTGTGCTGTTTGTTAGAGGTCTGAGTGCATCGACTAGACTGAAAAAAGGAGCCAGCTGTCCCAACTGCCTGGAATGCAGTCTCTGAAAAAATGAACAGCAGATGCAAGATTGGAGATAAGACAAAAAGACATGTCACAAATCAACCGACTGTCTGGATCTGACATCCACCATTTATTGGGATTCAAATGGCATGTAATATGATGAATTTAGAATGGACTGTTGTGATCACTGTGGAAAAATCCCAGCAATATCTCCTGTGGATAATTTGATGTGCAATGGAACTGCTTGGTTTTAAAGGAAAAGTAGATGCACTTGAATGCTCCCAGAAGAAACGAAGGTTTAACATGGTAAGCTATAACGAAAGGCTGGAATAAGCCAGATTAAGATGACTTAGGACATTTTACACTTTCCATTTTCATTTTCTTCTTTAAGCAGAAACCGTCTCTGACTGGAAAGACACTGTAAAGAAAAACAAAAACAACGCACATCACAAGCTCTGTTAGGTGAAGCTAGCTTACCATACCCATGTACCTTCATACTGCTTTTCCTAGAGCTTTGCAAACTTCTATTTGTCAGCAACAGTACATTCATGTCAAAGTTGCAGCAAGTCCTCAACTTATGAACATGAAAGAGACCAAAAATTAGTTTGAAGGTTAGTGAGTTTGTACATTAGAATTTGTTTTTTGTAATGTTGAAAACATGGCTGGTGCGAAACGTTTTCTTGCTTTGTTTACCTTGCTTTACTTTCACTATTCTTTATTACTTGTGTTTTTTTAAATAGCCCCAGCAGTGCTTCTAAGACATACTGTGTTTGGCTGTATAAACACAGTATGGCACAAAAGAAACACACTCTAGTGACATGGAGAGTAAATCATAAAATCTTTGTTACAGACAACTTGACCGGGGAACGCCTAGAGTGCTGGTGAACACCATCTACTGACACGCAGCTCACCTTACAGCTACTGGCTGGTGCAGAAAAACTGACAAATGGCCAGGTTTTTTCGCATGTGAGTCATTTTTTTAAGCTTAGGATTTACTGTTTTAAGTTTCCTTGGCGAACATGTATCATTGGGACAGCTGACTTTCCCTTTCCTTAAACGATATGGAAGGTGTAAGAAAGTCAGACTCCTTTGTGCACAGCGGCTTTCAAAATAGCAGCTGAACATATTCCATTCATAAACTCATCTTTTTAAAAAAATGCTAAATGTATACGGAAATAGAAAGTATAATTAGACTCTGCAGTGTCCGTGAGAGATATGTGTAGATTTTGTGTAAGTGGGAGGGAAGTGGTGAGAAGCACCCAGGACAGGTGAAAAATAAATAATAAATAAATAGAAATACAGAGTCAGGATGTCACCCAGGATACCGCCATCACATGTGCCACCTCGTCTGCCACTCCGAGGAGAACGCCTGCTGATGAAATATTAACTAGTTCCTTATTCTCAGATTTGCATTCGTCTGCCCCGGTTCACAGACAGAGCCTTTTTTAAGTCAAGACTGGTGTGGCAGAAATCTGTCTGCTGTCTCATATGGTGCAAGGACATATCCCTAATGAGACAAATGTGTCACCCAGTCCAAATGTAAAAACGCAGCCGTGCACAGTGCACTAGGGTTTCCTAAGGACCACTGGCAAACAGGCAAATTGCCATGGCAATTAGAACCTGTGGGAAAATAGATTCAAACCAATATACCTGTGGTGTGCAAACAAGATTTTCTGCAATACTGATTCACGGCATTAGTTCATTAATTATTATAAGAGTAAAACTGGTGCTTTATTTGAATGTGATTTCAGAAATCTGTTTGCAATTTGATTTAAAAATATATATATTTATATATTTATATTTAATATCAAAAATAATAATTAATGAGCTTTGAGTAAAATCCCAATTGGCTCTCTGAGTAACTTGGCAAGATGTAGCTAATAAGGGCATCAGTTTGCAAAGTTTATAACTAAGGAGCAAACAGACAAATTGCACTGCGATGTGACTGTCAGAGAGCAGAACTCTGCTCTTGTCCTGTTTCAGACTCTGAAGACACCAACATGCTGTGAAGGTACACGCACGTCTACAGATCTCTGTGAGTCGAAGGTGACCCAGGCCTCAGCCAGGGAGCTCTGCCTGGCACCACACAACACACTTCATTAGAAACACACTGTGTTCTGCTAACAGACTGTCTCTGTCTGTATTTTATTTATACGTCCTGGTTATAGTGCAAGGACACTAGGTCTGGCAGTGTGAGTGTGTTTGTGAAAATGTGTGTATATGAGGAAGTGTGCGAGTGTCACATATGTGAGAACAGCTCACATCTACACCTCTCCCTTAGCCGATACTGAACTCCAGAGCCTGATCTCCTGAAACTTAACTGACAACAAGGCTGACGAAAGAGCCAATGACAGCACACACACTCACACGCACACAGACCTAAACACACACATAGCAGCTACTACATCATACTATATTTTGCACTCATGGATTTGCAGACTGGACTTGCAAAGCTATCCAGAAATGATGACCTTAAACAAAGATGCAGATCTTGCATGCTGAACACATCATGCATCCACGTACAATTAAAAAATAATTGACTCTGAGCTGTTGCACTGATTTTGTTGGCTTGATCATCTCCTGCTTGGATGCTATTAAGGTGAACAAACATGAGAAAAAGAAGCAGAAACCAATTACACAGAGGGCATAAAGAGGCGTGATGTTGCAGTGATATGTTGAAGATGGGTGTCTCTGTCTCCCACCATAAAGACGAAGCCACTGAGCTCAGGCATCCTTCAAGGTGGGTGAGCAGGAGCTGTGTGATTGGTCAGACATGACATCAGGATGATGTAATCACACTCAGAGGACTGGCGGGCATGTCTGACCACCTGAGCCACAGGATGGAGCTCTGAGGGCTCATTGGCTAGGGGCACACTCACACGCACACACACACACCCACTCCCACATCACCCCATACGTACATACAGTCTGTCAATGCTCTTTTGTATTGTGTGAATTCTGTAGCCCTGTGCACCTGTCTGTGTGCCCCTTGGACATATTTATTAAAGAAAAATAAGCTGCGAAGAAAACCTTTTGAACTGAATCTTTAAAAGGGAAAAAAGAATTAACACAGCCACATATTTTACTAACAGTGATGTTTGTTGGTGACCTGAGATATACAAATATGACAAAAATCAATGTTCAACAACTGACATCTATTCTAAAAGACTGAAAAATAAAAGTATAGACCCAAATTTGCTAACACCAGTATAAACCCTGAGGATTTAAGAGAAAATGCACTTGATTCTCACCTTAGTTTTCTAAGTCATTTTGGGACTAAACAGAAAAGGAAACAATTTCCCCAAGTATGGCAGTGTTCAAAATTAGCAGGTAAAAATGGTCTGATTCTGATCATGCATCAGACTGGTGACTTTCCACTCTGAGGACTAGCAGCAAATTTGATCGTAAAATGGATTTGGACTGTAAAATTAGCCCCAAGACAAAAGGGGATTGAAAGCCAAAATAATCCCAGAGCGAGACGAAAGCCCGAATTGGCCGCCATTTGAACAAACACAACGGCGATAATAAAAAAACTACCGTTGAACAGCAGGGCTCAGCAACGGCTCTAACATCAATGTTTGACTTAAAGCTTAAGAATTACATTTAGTTTAAAGTAAACGTCAGGCATGTCTTTCATTTACATGTCCCATCCATGAAGTTGCAGTGAAACACTTGAAACAATTCAATTGACAGGAAATGTCATGAATTTCGTGCTGTGGACTCAATGGACATGAAAGTGCTATTTCTGAAATAGGACTAATATTAAATGGAGAAATTGGCTAGATTGCACAATGCGTATCTTGAGGCTTTTTAACTGATCGTCAATTCTCTGGCTTAAAGGGCATGATAACTAAAGCTGTTTTTGATTTACTTGAGAATTTCTACTGCACACATGCTTCAGGGCCTCGGTTATTAACGTCAAATGAAAAGTGTTAATTTTATATGGATTCATCAGAACAAAAAAGAGCACATATATTAACAATGTATAAAAACAGGTACTGGTGAATGGACTTTTCCAAAGCTCTATTCCTGGAAACATCTTCCACCAAAAAGCAGAAGACTTAAAAAATGTGACTTGATAAAATGTATGGAAAAAAGCACATATTTTATTTCATTGCTCCATAGTGCCAGATGGCTAAATACTCAGTGATCCTCAGAGATGTATGTGGTTCGATCTTTGTGCAGTTTTGTTTATTGTTTACTAACGGCAAGAGACTCCCAGATCTGCAGCACCACAACAGAGGAGAACTGCTCTCAGTTTGTATGGACTCTTGCATTGGTCAGTGATGTGTTGTAGACCAGCTTGTTCCATAATCTTCTTCTTAATAACCTCTTTCTACATGGTTAACTCAGTATGATTCAGTCATTTATTTATTAATCCATCCATTCATTTGTCTGTAACTGCCTGTCCAGTGCAGGGCTGTGGGGGTCCCGATCCTATCCCAGAAACATAAGGCATGAGGCAGGACACACACTGGAAAGGACCACCATGGCAAACTCAGTAGCTAAGTGCAAAAAAAGCTAAAATAATATAAAAGTAATGGAAAATGTGTGGGTTTTCACAGCTTATGTAAAGGATGCTATATATGCTGAAAATACCATCAAAATAGACATAAAAATGGACATATGTATGTTTCCTCCCCAATGAGGGCTTCGATCACCATCCTGTGCTTCTACAGGACTGAGCTTTCAGGATACTTCTTTTGAGCAATATACTGTATCTCATGGGTCATGCTTTCCTCCCACAGAAGTGTCTCTGTCTGCCGTCGTCTCCAGGGTGCATCTCCCCAGTAATGACTGTGGTGTGTGCTGCATTAAACAGCGAAACCTAGGGGAAATGTGCTTAGAAATATGCTCTACACCATTACTCTGCTGATAAGCTGGAGGCAGTGGCCACCATTAAACAGTTTTGCCTCAAGGTAATTTTAAATTTTACCCTCTTTTCTGTAGGGTGCAAATCTAGGGGGTAGTGTGAGCGTATGAGTGCCCACAGTCTGAATGACTGCACAGTTTCACTGGGGTTTCAGATGGCCATTGAACAGAGAGAAATTTGGAATAAATAGAAGACAGCAGTACCTGCTGGATGTGTTTCTCAGTAGGTATTGCCCATATGGAAAATCTCTAAGGGGAGGAACCCTTTCAACACACACAAGGCACACGTGCAAGGTCACACATGCTGTCTTTAATACAACAACTAATTTGTAACTCCACCTCAGTAGAAACATTAAAGTTGATCGCAGGCAAAAAAGCATTACCTTTTTTCAAACTGACCGTTTTCGAAGACAGGGATTCCTCGCAAATGTCCTTTGAAAGCTAGCAAAACGTGGCATCACTCACAGACACATACAGGCAAGCTCTTACACATAAACTCAAACACCGTACATCACGCTGTGTAACTCATACATTTGTGTTTCATTCCGATGAGTGAATCACGGCAGACAGCCTGTGACCTGTGGGGGTCTAATAAGTGGTTCACTGCACATCCAACTGTTGCCTGTTAGGTTTTATGTGACGTCTCAGGGTTTGGTTTTTCGCTGCCTACATGCTGGTGTGCAGCTCAGACAGGACAGCTCCTGCCCACTTGCCACATGTGGTAGAGGAGGACAGGAGAGTGGACACAAAGGACAGCGGAGCTCTGCTTCCTCATAATCCTGAATATGTGCCTAATAGATACCAAATCGATCCAGCTGTTTTCCACAACTGCTGCTCCTGTCACAGCTGCCATGATCTGGAATTGATTTTAAGAGAGTTACACACACACACACACACACACACACACACACACACACACACACACACACACACCCAAAATCCACTTGAGGGAGATAGTGAAGTAATTAAAAATAACACCAAGGGAAATTTAAATCAGTGTACCTGGACAGAAGGCTGGAAACAAGGGTAGATCATGGAAAGATACAAAAGGACAAAGAATCTAATTCCAGTTTTAAGATCTGAAATTATGCTACAATTGGTATAAACAGCATGTTGATGGCAGGAGGATAAAAACAAACTTACTGTGTGATGCTTTTGATCTAAAAATTTTTGTTAAAAATTGACAGATCTATATTGCTTGAATTTGTTAGACTGCTTTTGTGAACCTGTGGCAGTGAGACTAAGGCTTTGAACTGGTGGCTTTTGAAAACTGCTGTGAGCCTCAGCCACAAAAGACAGGCTGCTGACCCCTTTAGTTCTGTAAATCAGACTGGTGGAAAACACAGCGACACTTTGAACACAAGGACCCATCATTGTTTCTCTCTTGCTTCAGCACTAAGTAGGCAATCTTTTATTTTGCTTGCAGTAAGAAATAAACCCAGACCAGCAGTGGTAGAGAGGTGACTAAGCTTTAACACCCCTTGTTCCAATTCCCAGCCCCCACCACTATTGCAGGGGGCCACTGGCAGGGTCCACACCCCTTGGAACAAGCATAGAGCCCAGTTGGAGAGGAGGGGCTACAAGACAGCTCAGTCTTGGGGGAAATGACAGCTATTCTTAACAACCACATTTCCCAAACTGTACCTTCTCCACTGGGGCAGGAAAAAAACAGAACATTTATCATTTATAACAATTAGTAAACATGTTAGAAAAACTTACAGCCAAGTGTGCGGTGTTATAGGTAAAATATCCCTTCATGAAGAGACACAAAGAAATCAGACTGTTTTGCGGGTTTATTTGTACAGAGCATCACTTACGTACTTCAAATACAATTCTAATTTAGCCAACACATCATACATCTGGATATTTCACATATCCGTTTGCAAATAAAACCAGTACACGATGCTGGTCTCGTAGTGACTGAATACAGTAGTAATCAAATGTCACTACTTTCAAATCTTATAATATAATTTAAACATGCAAGGCTTTTAGAAAGTGCCGTCCTTGGGGAGTCCTGCATTCACATCTGAAAACAGTTTTGAGAACTATAGTGGTTCGGAAGGAGCCCCTTCCAGAGCAGCTGCGAGTACTGGCGCATCTGTTTTTGGGCTTTGATTATGACTATCTTTTACTTTAGCAGGAAACTTGCTGTAAACCTAAAACCAGCCCCTCCCGTTTATTCCCCTCCACAATCCGTTCCAAATCTTCCAAGTGGGAGCGAGATACTGCTGAGGTCTCTGAGGTAAACGGCCAACTGTTCCTGCCCTCTGGGTGCTCATTATGCGCTGTCGCTCTGGAGACGGGCTGGCAGCAGCCAATCCTGGCTCTCCTCCAGGGACACTGGGGGCGAGCTTCTTGACAGGCCGCCCTTGGGACTGTTCATCGTGGTGGGCCCTCTGCTGCCCGACTGTGCTGTTGGGAGATCACTGCCCTGGGGCTCTACTGTTAGGCTGACTCCAGGCGCTGCTAGCCCTCCCATGTTGCCCCGTTTCCTAAACCGGTATCACACGGTGGTCCTAGCCCAACGTCTCGGCCCCTTTTGCCACTGCGTTGAGCCAGAATCAAATCGCAGTGCCTCTGGTAAAGTATGTATTAAATGCACATTTACTAACAGCCAAAATATACGGAAACACACAGAAGGCAAAGCAACGTGAATCATTAGAACACTACTAAACAAATGCAACTGGCCAAACAAGAACAAAAAATATAAAGGAAAAAAAAATGAAAAAGAAGTTGTTCTTAGTGCCAGTGATAATTTACAGACTGCACAGCCTTACCTTGAACTAAGCAGTAATTTGAAGGCTGCTATATAATTTGCAAGTAGAGCAGAAAACCACAGTACACAGAATATCACGTGTCATGGCCCTTGTCTGGTAATGCCCTTAAAATGAGGCATTAGTCATGAACTGCGCGGCACCTGGAAGCCGTTAATCAGCACGGTAGTGGCCGGCAAAACCCTTCCCCTCATAAGAGGAACTTTACTGGTCGGCCAGGGAGCCAGGGGACTGTCTGTCTGCCCCGAGCGCTCGAGCTCTGAAAGACAGAAGAGGTCCTTGCTAATGCTGCTTGATATCCTGCAAGAAGCTCATGCAATGCAGTGCCACTCCAGGGATTTATCATAATTCCTGTCTCCCCCAAAACACAGGAGGCAAATTCTGATCAATGACAAACCATACACTGCACGTCTTCACAAAAATGGGACATTCGATTCTGCTTCCTGATCACTTTAACAGAGCAGGGAAAGGGAAGAAATATTGGCAGTTGTGAGGGGGTCCATATCTCATGTCTTTCTGTAAGAAGTTCTGGAGCATGGCAGCTTGCACCGAAACACAACTCCAGAATGAAGTAGCTTGTGCGCTCAGGACCCTGATGGCGGATTTGATTCCAGTGCCAGCAGAATGACTGCATTCACACAGAAGACTTTGTAACGTGACGCCGTGTGACTCTGCAGCGTCACCCTTCTTTCAGCGCACTGTCACCGCACTGTCCTACTTATGTTGGCCTAATGTTTCTGAAATGCTGACCATACATTACATTATGTCTTCCCTGAGGCCAAAGAAAATGAACCTGAGTGATGATGTTCTGGACCAGAAAGCAGTCCCAGGCAGATAGGCCAGACAGAGCTGAAAACACATTTTCCTTACCAGACTTGAAGTGCAGTTTCATTTGAGGACAGAGAAATATTCCTGGATCTTCACTTTTATACTGTTGATGTAGCTATGCTTTTTTCATCATATAACTACAGCTCTAAATTCCATTCTGGAAATGGGCAACAATAAATCACATACAGTCATTTGTTTTCACTTCTTTTGGATGAAGTAGAGAGGATGCTGGTATAATTTTTAGTTTTCTACCAACCATTAGCATCTTTGTGTGTCAGCTGCCCTAATGCACAGACTAACTAACTAACTAACTAACATCAGCACAATGGTCCTTAAAGAACCCAAGCCTCCCTCAAGTCCTACTTCCTGTCTTCTGTACTCTTTTACATTCAACCAGTTTCTTTCTTTCCTTTATGTTTCAAGACAGTTGTATTTTTCAGGGTGGGCTTGTCAGCATCATTGCCCACCCCTAAAGTGGAGGATTAAGCTGGACAGTTTACAGTAACCAAATAACACATGTCTCTGGACTGTGGGAGGAATCCAGAAGAACCTGGAGGAAACCCACACAAATTGAATGGGAATTGAACCCAGGCTGAGACAGCTCGAGTGCTGTGATGCATGGGTTACAGCATCACAACCATAACAAGAACATGTGCTGAGCTGTATCATTTCCTGCCTTGATTTGCCGCATGCAGAGGTGAGCAATGCTGTGCACAGTGCATTATAGACAGAAGTGAGCAATGTTTTGCACACTTTGCAATAAGGACAGAGACAAGCAGCATTACGCACAGCACATTACAGATAAATGCAAGCAGTGTTGTACACTGTGCAATAAAGACAAAAAATGAGCCATGAGGCACCCTGTGACACAGCATTTACAAAATTTTATGAAGGAAATTTTTATGTGAAGTGAATGACTACATGTATATGATGATCAGAAAGTGTGTTCTGTTCTCTGTAAATTCTCTGGGCTTTTGGCACAAATGCATCACGAAACCTATACATCTGCTGTGTGTCTGAGTCTGGGTATGGCCAAGACGGGGGGGGAAGGGTGGTGTGAGAGAGCCTGAGTACCTCCCAGCTGGCCCCTCAGTGTGACCTGACCTCAGGCAAGCTGACGGATCTCCTTTCGGGCTGCTCTGTAGGCCGTAACAAGAGCCTGTCCTGCTCACTGTGCTATAAAGCAGCCAGGAAGGGAGCTCCAACATCAGGATCAGAAGCTGAGGAAACCTGGGAAGCTGTTTCTGGTTGGAAATTCAGCACTCCCTGCGCCTGCTTTCTTACATGGCTTCCGCTTCTCATTTACTAGCAGAGTGGAATGGTAAGAATCAGGGGAGTTCCCATCTGGACCCTTCCTCATGCTTCCACCCAAGGCGTGAGTTTAGAGCTGCAGTAGTGTGCTTGGGCCTGGCATGTCTCATCACTCTCCCACCCTCTGAGACACATCCTTTGCTTTCAGGGAATTACGTTCATTTCTTGTTTGGGGCTTCTGATCAAGTGAGGAGTACTATGCTAATATTTTAATAAGAAAAAACTTACCCATTTTGAAAGTGTCTGTCATATAATCTTTCTCTTACAACCGCAGGTAATGATAAAAGAATAAAACTGCGCCACTTGGTTTTCTCAGTTTCAATGACATCTACAATTTTTTAAAAATGTTGCTAGGTATAAGGATAGAAGTAGATGCTTCTGACTTTGCTTCTATAAAATTAGTTCTTCAAAGCATTACTCAAATGTATTAAGGTTTATATAATTTGCAGACATTTGACCTTTGGCTGTGGATCACTGAAGGAGCGTTGGTTCACTCCTATGTAAATGGAATTAAATGGAAATTTGAAGATGGATACATTTTGTCAAGTTTATTTATTTTCAAATGCGTTTTCTTTGTCTTTTTTCCAGAATTTGTCCAAGGTGAGAACATGCGCTGCCTTTCCACAAGCCACTGCTAGTTGGCAATACATTGAATGTAAACAGTGTGATGTGGTGGGATCATATTAATTCATCTCTCTTCAAGAAATCACACCTCATGTCGGGTGTTGCTGAGTGTCAATGATCAGTAACAAGATGGTGAACTTGATTTATGAACAAACTAAGTTACAAACTGGCAGCCAGTCCCACCTCTGCTCATGATTTGAGAACCCAGTGTATGGGGCCAAAATTCCCCTGCCAAAAACATCAGAACTTATGGAAAACTAAAAAAGTTAATGCAGTTCTGTTGCCAGATGAAATAAAAGATGCTACTTTAAATAACAAATACGGAAGCCCAGCATGAATTACAAAACACCACATGGTCAATGCTTACAAATGCTAATGCCTCTGATCAGCTTTGCTTTTCAGTGGGTGAAAAAAGTCCTAAGGCTTCCATGCACTGGTAATGTCTGGTCAGCATTTGGAATGGTGGTGAAACACCTCTCTTTGTCTCCTTTTGGTACCTAAGTGGCTGCTTTGCTGTATTAATGGTCTAAACAAAATGTCTCTTTTTTTGGGGAGGTGGGGGCATATGGACTATATGCAGCTCAGGGCTGTACTTCGTGGCGTCGGTGTGTCAGCAAAGCCACAAGCCAAGTGAACGTGGGGGATCTGGCATCAATGTGCGTGTCTCCCACCTAATCCTCACAGAGAACTTGGGCTGACCTCTGACCCCTGTCCCAGCTGGCAGAAGAATACTCTCAGCCCTGCAGATGTGACCCAAATTGAGTTAGGGTAATGGTGTTTGATCAAATCCGGAGAGAAATGGTGTCTTTATGCAAGATCCTGCTTTGACTGCAGCTGCCTACTGGTAACTCCTTACAGCTCTAATTATATATTCATTTATTTGCTTTAAAGTTTTTGTCCTGACCTTTTGAAGTTCAGTAAATGTTTCATTAATCAAAAGGAATGTTTAAATAAGAAGCAGCCACTGAGATTTTTGTCCAGAACAAACAGGATCATTGACAATGAGTAACATTTAAAAATGACCATGATCTTGTTCATTTTAGAAAGACAGTCAGGGAATCTGCACCTAAAATGAAATAAATGACATTATAGCTCACTTTTTTCCAATCCAGTATATGTACACATACAGACATACAAAGGGACTGTGATGTCCACGTACATACTGTTGTGTTGCAAATATATTTTGGAAACAAAACAACAGCTAAGCTAAAGAAATTTACAACATTTTGAGCAGTAATGAAAACAATCATTGCAATGTATTTACATGGCTGCTTTCCAGGGAACAGACACATCATTCTATTTTGGAACTTTTACCCATTTAAACAAAGCTGTATTATGTGCCCTAATGCACAGTATACACAGTCAAATTTAGAGTTTGAACTTACAAAACATCTGGTCATGGTGTTTAACCGCCTGAGGAAAAGTCAGGTGTAGGTTAAATCAGGGTAGATGTACTGAAATTGTAGGAAGTGGCACCTGAGATGAACCTTGTCAATGCGGTTCGGTGCTTTGCTTAATAACTGCACCGTATCAACCACCTCTTCTCCGGGGCAACCTGCTAATGTCAAGAAAGGAACTGTTTAGGCCATTTAACCAAATGCTGTTTAATTATAAGGCGTAATTTGCTATGCTTTATAGAAGAGTAATTATTTTCTGCCTTTTTGTCAGTCGGCAGTCCGGGTGTTACTATGCTAGTGTGACAGCAGCCAATGTGAGACTGACTGCCACATGCAAAAACGCGATTGTTTGATTAAACAGGTTTTCTTCCCTGTAAGTTATTAAGGACTGTCATGGATGGCATCTGTCAGAGGCAGCTTATCTTTCAACGAAGGGAGCCTAGGTACAAAGCAGTGAACCTCAGTATGGCCACACACACCAGTGCTGTTCTGCGGTAGCAGGCGTAAGGCACCATGTTTCCCCCTGACCTTCATGGTAAACCAAGACTGTTAAATTGCTGTGTGGAGCAATAACCTAACAGCCATTCAAAACCTGAAGAAAACAATAGGGCCTTTTTGTACTGTGCAAAACAGCTCAGTGGACTGAGGTGTTGAGCCAAAAGAAGTTCTTTTCAACCTGAAGATGCAGATATCTGTATATACTTTAAGTCAGACTAAGAAAATAACAAAATATATGTCTAAAGTGAGAGGCTCAATCTTAAAGAGAAGGTTACTGGGTGTTGGGAGGGTTAGAGCAGTTCAGCATCTTTAGTGCATTTACAACCACGTAAAAGCATGACATGGAAAATATATTATATGCACAGTCAGCTGTCCTGGACAATTACAGTACATTGCATTATTTATATCCCTTTGCAGATGCATTTTACCTCTGTGACACACAATGTTACACTTACTCATATAGCAAGGTCTTACTGAAGCAATTTAATCTAATTCCTGGCTTAAACGTACAACAGAAATTCCCCTGGGATTGAAACCTGCAATCTTGAGCCACTGGTTCAATAACATTATGGAGTCAAGGGCCCTGATATAACCCAGGTTGCTAATATTAAGACATGTACTAACAGTTTTAAAGCAAGCTATAATTAACTTAAAATCTTAAGAGTACATTACTATACTTTCTTAGTAGCTAAAACATATCTGGTATCACATGTATGCTTGGTTGAAACATAATATCTGTGTGTTTTGGTAAAGAAAATCCACCCACAAGCAGTAATTCATTTCTGTCAGACTGTCCAGCAAAAGGTAACTAAAGAAAGAAATTGTTAGTCAGGTTCCTGAACAGTTCTCTCCACTGCCACCAGACATGCTACATGGCATCTTGCACACACTGCATATCACCAGTTTGTATTTTGTCATCATGTAGCCTAGCAACAGAGCAGAAGGGAAAATAAATGAATATGTATTTATAGCTTCCTTCAAGTTGTTTTTCACCTTTTCTGACTGCAAAAAAATTAACTCAAATAGTTAGCCACCCCCAGCATGAGTTTGGGCCTCTAATGCCTAATAGGATTTTAGGAAAGGGTTTATTGTACAGTCTCACCATGACCCTTGTGTGATGCATTAAAAATCACTTTTGACCATATCAGCGGAGGAGAGCAGCGCACATAACACTATGTGTCGGACATGCTTTTCACTGCTTCGGTAAAATAAATCTGGACATAAGTCACGCATTTTTATCGAATACAAATTCAATTTAGAAAACATCTAAAAAATTCAAAATCAAAACAAGGCTTGAGAATGAGATTCATGCGTTTTACTGAAAATGTAAGAGCGTCATTTCTGTTGGCTCCTACTGTATTCCAGTACCTATAGATGTGGCTGAAATGATACCCTTCTGGTTTTTCAAAAAAAAGATTTTCTCTGGAATAAGCTGAAACTGAGAAGTGGTATGGTATCCACCATTCTTTATTTCACAATTAATAGAACAGAAACTTTGCTTTTGATTTATAACAACATATTATCTTAAATAATAAAACAAATTAAAATGGCCTGGACAAAAAAATTAGGACTCCTTGTCTAATACTTTGTAGCACAGCCTTTGGTGACAATAACTGGATGAGATTCCTACACTGGTAGTTTGAACAAACTGCTCCAGTTTTCTCAGGTTTGATGGATGTTGTCTCCCAACTGAAAGTTTCTGTTCATTCCACAGATGTTCTATGGGATTCAGATCTGGACTCATAGCATAATAGTCTAATGTGTTTTTATCCATTTTGGGTGCTTCTTGGGGTATGTTTCAGGTCACTCTCCTACTGGAGGACCCGTAACTTGCAACTAAGACTTTCTGACATTGGGCTGTACATTTCGTTCAGAAATGCTGGGATAGTTTTCTGTCTTCTGATTTTGCCCTGCACAGATTCAAGGCACCCAGTGCCAGAGGCAGCAAAGCAACCCCAGAACATCATTGAGTCTCCTCTATGTTTCATGGTAGGGATGGTGTTCTTTTCTTTAAAAACTTTGTACTGTGTTATGTTCATTTTGTTTTGTTTGTCCAAAGGACATTCTTCCAGAAGGACTGTGGTTTTTCAACCTGCATTATGGCACACTCTAGTTGTTTTTTTTTTCCAGGGTCTTCCTTGGTCTCTCACCATGGAGGCCAATTTTATTCAGACAACAACAGATGGTGAGACTTGAAACTATTGCACCTTGAGCTTGAAGGTCAGCCTGGATCTGTTTTAATGTTTTCCTTGGTTCTTTCTCCACCATTCAAACAATCTTTCTCTTCAATCTTGGGTCAATTTCCTCTTTTGGCCACATCCAGGGATGTTGGCTACAGTCCCATGGACCTCAAACTTCTGGATAATATTGGCAACGGCGATAACAGGAATATCAAGCTCTTTGGAGACTCTTGTTGCCTTTACTTGACCATGCATGACTATTACCTTTTCTCTAACCACCTCAGACAACTCTCTGCTTTTCCTTCTCTTTTCTAGGTTTAGTGTCATACATAACAGGGACACAAAACAGCAGACTGAGGATTTTTCTCCATTTAAACTGGCTGTATGAGTGTGCTGCAAGACTGAAGACACCTGTGGTACTGATTAAAGGAGAACAGTCTGCTTTGAGTATCACTACAATACAGCTGTTTCTCACAACTTTTAAAGGGTACCAACGATATTATCTTTGTAGATTAAGCAAGAATTGAATTTTTTCACAGGTTTGTAGATGTGCTCCATGGCAAACCAAAGAAATGCATCAATGGATGTAAAATTATGCATAATTTTAACTCTTTTCAGGAAGAACGGTACACTACTGGAAAAAAATCCTAGAATACCAATACTTTCAGCCACATCTATATCAGATTTCAGGTTATCCATCTGACACTAGGGGAGGAGGTCTGTGTTATTTATCTAAGCTAATTAGCACATTAAATTAGAACATCAAATTATAACTATAAACATGGTTTCACACGGGTTAGCAGTCATATAAACAACAGCACGGAAGAGGCGCCATGCGCGTCATTTCGCAATGGCATTGCGGCCATTCTCTAGGGGCAGAAGGATGGGGGTGGAACATACCACTTCTTAAAAAAGAAATGTGTAACAAGACACAAAACATTGACATAGAAAACAAGATATTTTAAGAGGTTGCAAAGTTTGAGCAATGCACAGTTTTTTAATATATTGGTGGCCTGAAAGTTATACAGAGACTGCAAACACGACTGGGCTCAGAAATATAATCAAACCAAAATTTTTGCATCTTTATCACATTTTTACATCTTGCAGACTTTATTCTATATTCCATAATAACATTTATCTTAATTGCACCAAAAAATGTACAAAAAAAATACACAGGCAACTAAAGTCCCCTGTGTCTTTCATGGTAGTTACACCCAGGCTAGGTTAGCTCTGAGAATCCATCATAGCACATTCAGCAAACAAGAATCCTTCATAAAATGCATGTCTTAAAGAACAAACGAGTTTATGCCTTACACGGACAAACAAATGAGTTTGCACCACACAGTGACAAACAAAGCCACACATTTACTGGCTAACCTGGTTATTAATGACCAAGGGAGAGGCGAGAGATGCTCAGCGAGGACCTAGTGCACTAGGGGCAGAGTGTCATATTTGTTATTTGCACATGCTACCTCATTAATCACCGCCTCTCCAAGGATATGCCAGATTATTATCATTCCTATATCCCAGTTTTCCAGCACTGGAAGTTAGCTACAAATACAGAAAAAAAATCACAGCACAGTAAAAAACTGCATCAACAAGGGACTGGTACCACGTTGATTTATAATAAATGTACATGTGAAAAGTACAGCGATACCTGTGCATACCAATTTTTAACTCACTTCATCTTAATCTATTGCTGTAGACTGATGGTGCAAAAATGCAAAAAGAAAAGTATCCCCAGGACCATCTTTTCACAAGTGTGAAAGAGCCACTGGTGTAATGTAAGCTGACTTTTGTGATCTGGCTGAGTTCTGCCCGGTTGTTTTGGACATCTCTCATCAAGCGGATCAGTGATCTGCTGGGCAGGGCCTTGGCCCCGTGATTAAAAAGGGTGTTATCTCTGGCGGGGAGCTGGACCAGGCCCAATGCTGGGCTAATCCTTTCCAGCTGGCCTGCAGAATGGGGTCACTGCGGCCGCTGACCTCCCTTTGCCCACGCTGTTCTACTGTGTTCAACCCCCGAGAGCAGCTGCTGATCAGGGATCAGCTCCGGGTTTCAGTCTCTGCGGGAGACAGAAAAAAACAGTGGCAGAGCATATTTTTGCTATTAAAAAGGTTTTTACTTGTGTTGCATTTGTCATGGGAGCAGTGCAGTGTTAGAGATGTTACATCAGGTTTGTTGAACACCATTTGGGTTCCGTTTAATCCAGCACCGAAACTTTACTATCACACATTGTTCTTTGCTGTAAGAAGTCAGCAAATTATAATTCATTCTTTTCAGGTAATGTGCTTAAGTTAAAAACTTCTCATACACAGGCCGTGGATTTTTCACAGAAACTTCACGCATATTCACATATTGCCTTTTGGTTTAACAATTTTCTCTCCAGATACATTTGCGTCTCTAAATAAACAGAAGTCATATAACAAAGTTATAACAAAGTCCACATAAGGGCTGTTGAAATATGATCATGCAATGGTGTAAGTCACCAAGAAGCCATTTCCAGCTACATTCTTAAGCTGATGTTGGGTGTTTCTGACCAGGGGTTTTCCTAAATTCAGCCGAATCCTGTTACACCCCAGTTTCCCAAAGGTCTCTTATGAGACGATTTTAATTAGAAGAATTGCTTGATGCCCTCTTAACTAAAGCCTGAAGTGACCTTACCCATGATTTACCTACTTCTGTACCCACACTACCACCATGTCAACAGGCACTAAATCATGAGTCGCCACCTGCCCCTTGTACACAACTCGCATGTCTGCCACTGATGACTATTAAATGTTGGAAAAGGTTAAAAGATGCTTACGCTGCAAACAGGTTATGAATAGTCATAAATTGGCTGGTGGAAGGCCTCATGAATTCCAATCCAGGGCCGATGACTACAGCTGCAATCCCACACACGTTGCTGATCCCACTCATGACAGCGTAATACCACTTACTTTGCTACTCCTACAGATGAGTCCCTGTTACAGCTCACTAGCTCACGTCAGTCACAGCTCACTGCTGAAGCAGACCCTGATCTCATGTGTGCTGAGACGCTGCCTCGCAGGATGATCTTCTATGAAGGAGACTTCCGTCTAGTGCCTCTTGTCAGGAGCTTCATGGCTATTTGTTTGGACTGCTGACAAAAAATGGTGAATTGGTCACTATTCTTGACACTCATTCATGCCAGTAAAAATCCTGGAGCGGCCTTTATGGGCTCTCACTGTATTATTTCCAAACAAGCAGTGGGCCCCGTCAGCCAGAGTGCAGCTGTGCGGTACTTCATAACATGCCACATGTTTCAGGCTTGGATGCAGTCTTAGGGCTACAAATTTCCTCGAAAAACAGCAGTTGCAGCAAGGCACCCGCACTGCCCTGCCCCCTTACAGCTTGTGCACGGCAGTCCTGTCAGCTTCCCAGAGGTAGTGGGCCTGCATCGCATTTCTGCGTGCCTGTTACATATGGAAAAAAAGACGAGATCTAAAGACTGTGTGGTGCCGATGAGCCAACCTACGAGACATCTGACATGAATTATTCTGTTTCCTGTGCTCTACCTCTGAGTCTGAGATCTGAGATTAGAGATGCCATTGCATCACTTTAGATTTGCCTCTAGTGCCATTGAAACAATTATTTCTGTGCATTCCTGGTGATTGCCTGGATTGCTCCTTTGCAATAGTTAGGCGAATTCGTTCAGATTTACAGAACCCAAGTTTGGAATGGATGAATGCAATCAAATCAGTTGGATGAATAGCGGCTGATCAAAGATCTGTTCAGCTTAATTTGTGACCATGTGATTGACTGCAACCTTCCACATGCCTTCCAGCCCAGCCAATGTACACTGTCCTGTTATTATTGGCATGGTTGCCTTTGTGTTGAATTCCTGTGGCATTTACCATACAAAACATGGGGTTCCTTTGTGCCTATGCCTGCAGATGCAAACTGCACATTTAACTGGCTCCATGCCTGCATAGTGTGCATGTGGTGTATACAAACAACAATGTAGCCAGTAAATCCTTTAGGTGTAACAAGCGACAAAGGACCAGAGTGCCAGGTTATTATGAGAGGTAGTATAGTGCTCCTAATGACAGAGGAGCTGGGATAAAGTGGAAAAGAGGTAGTTTACTTTATACCAAGTATATGCGAGTAGGCTCAGAGCATCAGTCATTATCATCACACAATTACAGCGGTATGTGTTTGTCTAAGAGCTGGACAACATAATATTATCGAAGGAGTCTTGAATGGGTCTTCAGGAAACTCTCGGGTTGACTCATCTTTAGTGTTTCATGCTGACTGGGGGTCTTGTTGAACTTCATTAAAAACAGTAAAATGGTTTCACTGCTTTGGATGCTTGCTTTCGATGATCTTGTTGTATGTGTAGATATATTTTCCACCTTTCCATTTTGGAAAAAGAGCACAATTTTTTCCTCTCATTCAGTCAACTTTTTGTTTTTGACTAATATTTTTTTTCCATCTCTCAGTTTAGTCTTTACTTTTTCTGTGCCTAACCTTGTTATTCAAGGTTGGACCAACACAGTGCTTAATTCTAAGTGCTCATTGAAAATAATAAACATTTATGGTGTCGGTATGAAATGTGTAATATATTGTCCATATGTTATGTGAAAATAGCCTGCGTCTGGTCACTGGTAACTCAAAGTGATGCTAGTAACCGCTAATGTCTGCTTACGTCATCTTGTGCCTTTATTACATGTTTAAAATGTGGATCCATAAACCAGAGCTGCATGCCATATGAGCAGCATGGTGCACTAATCAAGAACTCTCTCCTGCATCAGTATTTCCAGTAGACTCTGGAAGGGTGTGCAATTTGAGTAACAGAATGCCTGCATCCTAACTGTAACCTTCACAGGTCCTGTGGCAGTGACTCTACAGAGCCCATCTGACAACAGAACAACATGAGCGGTTATACAGTGGTTCATCAACGGTAGTCCTGTAGCAGTCTTACAAAAGTGGTGAAACTCCACACTGGTCATACAGCAGCTCTGTAGTTCTTCTGCCCCAGCCTACGCATACAGGTGAATAAGAGGTTGAAGAGTTAGTGGAGAGAACTCCAAAAGATGAAGATGTAGGCTGTTGGTGGAAAGGACTGCATTTGTGTTGATCCTTGTGTATGAGGTTTATTAGAAGGTTTCTGTATTACTGCCACGTTCCATGCTGACATGATCCTTGATCACCTCTCTATCCTCCAGCTTGGCTTATGACAACGCTGATGTTTCATCACTTCCAAACAAGCTTTCCATTTACACTGTCTCTGTCTAAATAACACGAACATACAATATTGGTGTTTTCTATCAGTAAGTTTCTGTGGATGGAAATGGTTATATGAAGATTTAAAAAAAACTTTCACAAGGGTTTCTAGGGCTATAAATAACACTTTACTATACATCTTAAATGTTAGCCTTCCAAAATTGCATATGGTTTCACAATATCAGAAAATGCCATAATTTTGTTTTATTAAAAGCCAACATTTAATAAAAAAGAAATGTATTTCAAAAGCAGTCACCAAACACAATATTCTAAATGAGCTGTAATTAATTTTTAACACGTAATATCAGCAAACATGTTTAGCCATAGTTTCATGCAGAGTGTATTTAGAATAAAGGTTATATTATAATAATGTCTTTTGGGCAGACTATTGTTTCTCATGAATCAACACACCAAATATGAACACAAGCTATTTTCTACCATAAATCCTATCAGTGTGGTAACTTCTCACCACAGCAGATAAAGACCATTTTGCAGATACCGCAACAGTTTTATTTTTTAGTTTTCCTGGAACAACAGCTCTGCCTCCCACCCTTCACTCGCTAAAAAAAATCACTGTAGTCCTGGCCCTGGGGTGGAACTCCATCAAGATGTCATGCTCACGTCTTCCTCACATAATGCATCCATTCAGTTGTTCTTTTCTGGCAATTCAGCAACCAACCAAAGAAACCACAAAATGCCTTGAGAGGTTTATGCTTCACATGCTATCACAGTTTTTTGAACTTTATATTTTAGATTAATATAAACTGTTCTTACTCAAGCTCACTCTATTGGAAATTCTTTTTAGGAACAGCAGTTACATAAATCCTGACATTGTGTTGGCACTTTCTATACAGAAAGGGAAAAATGTTCACCTAAACATAAATGAACCTGCTGTGTGAATGCTTTAGAGTGCCAGAGTACATGCACACAGGTGTTCATGAAATCAAGTAAGAAGTCTTCACCTTGACTGTCTCTCCAGCAAAAACACCTATTCCCCACCCATGTATAATCTGAAAAATAATCCTGAACCAGGGAGGATGTTGGGGGTGTAATATCTGATAGCTGCAGCTTGGAGTTGGGTCATTTGGGCTGTATTGACGAGTTGTTCCAGATGGTGCTGATGAGTCATACAAGCAGGCGGGCAACACTGCAACCCTATTGGAAAGCACTGCAGGTTCAAGGTCCCCTCTACCCCAGCAACAACCCCGCCCCCCTCTCACCACAGCCGTCATATGTCCCCCAGCACTCCCACCCCTGATTTCCCCCCCAACAAACCTAGCTGTAGAGCTACAACAATGGCCTCTCACACAAACCCACGCTCTGGGGAGACAGAGCACTGCCCTCCTGATACACCGGGGGTCTCCGGTTTAGAGTAAACCCCTTGGGGTAAGCAGCTGTCAATTAGTGATAATTCCACCCAGAGACCCTGTTTCCTAGCAACCAGCGAAAGACCTCCACATTCAGGACGCCCGGCCTACCGTTCTTCCAAATGTACAAAAAAGAAGAAAGACTGGAGAGGTGTCCCGAGTGGGGGGAAATATATAAAAGGTCCTTTTACATGCTTGGAGCATGTTATTTATTTTGAATGTATATGACTGATAGAACAAACGAACAACTAAGACAGCATTTAAGAGACTGTCTTTAAAACGCAACACGATTGTAAACTTGAAAATCTTGCTGGCACAGATGATTTGTAATACATTTTCCCAAGGCTGCAAAAAATCATCCAGTTCATGCGATTCATAAAAAATTGCAGTCGTACATATATAGTTTTTTTTCTTTTTCAGAAATGAATGCAACAGATGCCGCCTGGCCACTAGAGCTGTCAGTAATGGCTCCTAGCCTGGCTAAGCTAAGCTAAAGTGCTTTAGAGAAAAGGTGCCCCACTGTGATCAAAGCAGCCGCAGTGAGAGGGATGGCTGTCTGTGGTCCAGTGCCAAACCGTATGGGGCCTGGCCTCCAGTTAGCGTCCGTTGAAATTTCACTGAGCGCAACAGCAAAGGTGCTGATCAAATAGCAAAGCCATTGTACTTTGCAGACGTCCTATGTATTACAAGAACCATGAACATCTGTCTCAGGAGAAATGTTAACCCCCATCCATTACAATTAAAAGTGGGATAAATTAATGATGCTATAATGTTAGACAAATTGCCACCAATAAACTAACAAAGAAATGTATCAATTAAATTTATAACTTCCTTCAGCCTCATCCCATTTCAGTCCTACCTAGCCTGTTCTGAGCAACATGGCACAAAAAAGACCATATCCCTTTTTCCAGAGCATTCATTTTCCATCAGTGCATCAGCTTTGTATGCATTCTATGCCACTAAAGAGTGGAATAAAAAGTAATCAAATCAGCCTCCTCTCTACCTAAATATATTAGTTTCATTATAACCTATTTGCAGCATTTAAATTTAAGTCAAAATGAATCATCCCCATAGTAAATAAACAAAAGCAAGAACTGCAGGTGTGTCAAATACACAGCTTTATTGTCAGACAAGTCTAGAAAACTAGTCTTGAAGCCTAGTTTGTTAAAAATTTTGCTGAAGATAATGAAACATTTGGAAAGCAAAAGTGGTCTGCAAAACAAAGAAATGAGCTTTCCCCTTTATAAAAACTTACACTGTGTAAGTAAAGAACAACTGTTCTGATGATATCAGCATATCTGACCTTTGCATGATAATGCTCCTACTCTTTGTTCTTTGCTTGACAAATGCCTGGGATGGACCAGCCACCTGGGTGGGCTGCTAAGCCAGGATGACCACAAGTTGTAGAAGACATAGCTTTCCTTAACTGTCAGCACTAGTTTCCACAGTTGGATGTATTTCCTGAGAAATTCCTGACAACCTGGCTCAAAGGTGCTATCACAGTGTCCCTTCAATTAATTCTACTCCTGTATAGTAAAGCAGAACTTAAATAGAGAAGTAAAGCAGGTAAATGGTAAGATGGTGTTAGAAAGTGAGAGTAAGAGCGACAGAGACAGTGACAGCACATAGTAAATAGTAAATAACACTCCTTAGCAATTCAATGCCAAATCCAAAGGACATCAGAGGAAATTGAAGCAGGAAACCGGGAGGTCTGGAGCTAATGGGGAAGTGACCTTGGCCAGCAATGAGAGAGGGTGTGGTGGCTCAGCAAAGAATTTCTGTGGCACAGGCACCACTGCAGTCAACATCGGACACCGTGCCTACCTCTGCTGTCCACTTTGAAGTAGTAATGGGTATGAAGGGAAGGCCTACAGAGTAACAACTATGTCAACAAGTAGACTTTTCCTGAGAAAAGACTGAGTGAGAGAGCGTCCACTGCTCCATTTTTGAGCGAATTGCCACCTCCAGTACAGAAAAGTTGAGTACAGAAAAACATGGGGGAAAAAACCACTTAACCGGCCTTTGCACAAGACTATGGTTTATACTTTGGTGGATTTTGTTTTAGTTGGTGCTTGTTCCAGTCACTGTAAGACTTTGGACTGCTCCCCTGTTATTCCAATCGTGGCAATGACACCATGATGCAACTATCACAGTGATAGGATGTTCCAGAGAGTTCCAGTGACTCAGACATCCTGTGAGTAGGGTGGTGTCCCCATTGCTGGTATCCCATTGCTGTTTGTAGATGGCTTCCAAACCAATAAATGCAGAACACCTCTTCAAAGCAGCCCACTGTCCTGTAATCAAATAGGCCAGCTTTGATCGCTGGGTAGTGGGACCAGGGAGACCAGACACGACTTTGGAAGTACTCTCTCCACATTAAATAAGAACCGAGGTGGCATCTAGACTGTTGGCAAGACCCAGTCTCAAGAATGATGATGAGAAGTACTGAGAAGCCACTGAAAGTGGGCTAACAGCAAGAAGGGAGATGATGTGGTCCTCAGCAAGGGTTCCATAAAGTGGTTCCCTATGCAGGATACAGCAATGTTCTACTGCGTTTTGTTCAATATTGCTCAGAGCAAACTAAGAAGGGCTCCCTTGGGGTTTTGTGAGGGCCAGGTGCAAAAATAAATCACATTGATTTCCCTCCATTTCAGTTACCCACTGTGCTATTTCTCTCACCAGAACATGCTTTCATCTCTATGCTTTCTCCTGAATGACTCACATTCACGCTGCCTGTTCCATAAGAAGAACAGAAAGGGGGGGCAAAATTCTAAACATTTGAAAAGTATAGGACAAAAAAGTGAGGCTTCTTATGCTCTGTGAAGAGAAATGATAGTCATCATTTTGAAGAATACATTTTTCTTTTCTCCTAAGGGCTGTCCTTGTAGGTAATGGGGTATGGCAGAGCAGAGTGAGCCAGCAGTCGCTGGGTAACTGTTGGGGCTTTCAGAGTGGCAGCATTTAAAGTCATGCGCCCGATCCCGTGGTTCGAGTACACAGGTGTAAGAGCAGCACTTGTACGTGTTAAGTGTAACCCAGTTCCTCTTTCATGTCCAACATTAGAGACCTAGAAAGGTCAGAAGCTCTGCGAGGTGGTCTGCCAGCAGGCATTTGAAGGAGACCACCTGGGCCAAGCTGCAAGGTACCGCATGGGGAGGCTGGGGGAGTGAGCAACAGACTCCCGGAGGTGCACATGTTTTTGGACTTGGACACGAGAGCCTAAGGTAAGCAATGCTAATAATGATAATGGGAAAGTCAAAAGCCAGCTGCATAAACAGCAAAAAACACAAAAAAATGTGTTCAGGCGGCATGCAACAGGATCTCCTTGTGCAGGCGCTCCTCAGGATGAGCTGATAAGAAACATATGCAGCATGTTCGTTTGTTCCATTCTTCATTGGCACGCAATGCATACAAGGCTGACATTTCAATATACACTACTGAAAAATTGATGCTTTTGATTAGCGAGGTATCAAGGCATGAACTATTCTTTTTCTGCAAAGTACTACTCAGAACAGGCTGAGCGGGTGCAGTGATGGAGTTCGTGAACTTCATGAATACATCCCTTTGTTACTTTATTTATCACCTCAAAAGATGGCAGGCCCACACTCTCTAAAGTATGTTAAAAATGTTCATTTTCCCTGGATAAGCACGTAATGAAAACCAACTCTTTGTGACTGTAAACAGTGGAGAAAACCCCAGAAAGCACCATCACTCATCATGCTGACATGATTACTTATTGATATTTATTCATTTATGTGTTGTTTTTCCACAAAGCAGTTTATAATATTAAAACTTGTACAAATGTACTTAACATGATTTGCGGAGCTGGACGACTTTTACTGGAAGAATTCAGAGTAAACAAGTGTATTTCTTTTTTACTGCAATAACACAAAACTGTGTCATACTAACACAGAAACAAATGGAGCAGTGAGAAATAACATTACTTTCAACACTTCCGAAAGTGATCAACTACCACTGTCTACATCAACTGTCCTAAAAACTGTGCAGAGTTCCTATGAGTCCTTATACAGATCAAATAATAACTTTATCTGTCAAAAGAATTCATCATTTGGGTCAATCATACAGAGAAGGAAGTATGACTATAGGCCTCAACAGCAAAATTAACAATGAAATTGTTAAAACTTAAAGACATAACACAAGTTTTTACAAGACTTAAATTCAATATTAAACTGAAAGAAATATGTAAATATATAAATCCTCCCATCTCTAATTATATTGGCCTCACAAGGGATTATTTTAACTGGAATCTCAGACAATTTAACCTCAGTTAGAGTCTGTCATATCATCAGGGACAACAGTAGATTTCACGAACAAATGGGAAGCTACAGACACAGAGATGCAATTCTTTAAGCAAAGTCCATTAGTCAAATACAACTGTTTTACCTGCAAACATTACACCAATAGCTATATATAGAATTGATAGGCTATACTGAAGTTTTCCTTCTTTTTTGCAGATAGTATAATGCATGTCTATAGAACAGGGAGAAAATCAAGACAGAAGTGGTTGTAAAAGGTGTTTTGAGACCCTTATTGAATGTTGAGGGTAATTCAACAGTTCTGATCTATGAGAATGTTTGTTCTAAACTACACTTGTAACGTCTGTAATCCTCTATGCTAAGCTGCTGGGGTGGATGGCTGGGAACTTCCCTCTGAAAAACATGAGGAAGCGGGAGAAGTGTGATGAGAGATCCTTCTCTGTCCCTCAAGCTATTGAGGAAATTGAGGTGATCCTAACTTTGACAGGCCAGTCTTTGGGAAATGCAGAATTTAAATGCATGAATGTGAACTGACAGACAAATGA
Source organism: Arapaima gigas (assembly GCA_900497675.1). Taxonomy (NCBI): domain Eukaryota; kingdom Metazoa; phylum Chordata; class Actinopteri; order Osteoglossiformes; family Osteoglossidae; genus Arapaima; species Arapaima gigas. The sequence goes on from UFQX01000018.1 coordinate 1,373,986, forward strand.
AGCCCAGCCAGGGAGCTCCATGCTGCACCAGTACTTTGTGTAAATTTTGCAGCATAAACCAATTTTACACATTAAACAATCTTAAGACGCACAGCAAAGATAAATGATTATAAACATCTTGAGCCCTGATGTTCTTCCAAGACTCACAAATGGTGTTCGGTGTTGTTAGTCATGCTAAACAGATCGGTTCAAAAATGTGATATCTTTCACTTATGGCTAAGTGAAGCTAATGGCAACACATACTGCATACTATAGGAACCAATGCCCACATAAAGGTGTTTATTCTAATGTTTATCTGATTATAGTACAATGTGCACAACAGCAAAGTAAGGCAAGTGCAAATTTAAAAAAAAATAAATAAAAATAACTGCAAAAGTAAAAACCACGTTTGATTCCCCAATTCTCCAGATCTCACCCTATTTCGGGATGAACACTGAAGCCCTTTACAAAACACAGCTCACATCTAAACAATTTGAGCTGCCTGTGAATAGCAAAAATAAAAGGTCATAAAATTTTGGTTGTCTGTACCACATTTTAAAAAGTATACCACGTATATCACTTAGTATTGTGAACATTAAACAGCAAAAATCAGTGGAAAATAGAATCTAAAGACAGTTCCTGTATTTCTAGAGTCCACCTTAAGCCACACTATTCCAAGGTCTCAAAGAGTCATGCTTTTGCCATCTTGACTTTATTTAGGTAGTGAGTACAGGGCCAAGGTGTGAAAAGAACATTTCTCTGATTCCACCAGTATTATTCTTTGAGGAATGTTCTTACTTCATCTTGACATTTATGAAGCCTCCAAGACATAACAATACCTTGGACTATTAAGCACATGTTTATGTATCTTAGTGGTAGCACAGTCCCTCGAAACAAAATTCCCAGGCCCAAATTTGCACCCTCCAGTAATGTACTTTCCTTATATTTCATCATGTAAAAATGACCCAGCTGTATAAAGTAGCTCAGTGGACAAACCTTTTAAGCTGCTTTAGGTAAAAGTGTTTCAAGTGTTTCAGTAGTTTCAAGGCATGACTTCAATATTTCTATTTTTATATGTGTATATACCGTTAAAATTTTTGGTACCAATTACAAGCTATAAATATTTTAGTAATCCTCCTAAACAAGTTTCTTAAAGATTTAACCATAACATGTCTACTTACAAAACATACTTCTACTCAGTTTCCTCCAACCTTACTAAAACATCTTTCAAAGGCCATGCAACCTGATTTACATCCTTGATTTTGTAATTGACAAGACAAGCTGCTGTTTTCTCTATTTGCTGCCTTGGCTGGAGTCAAAAAACTTCAGTCAAAACAACAAAATCTGAAAGATGGGACGAACTTAAATGTGAATGTTGAGAATGTTGAGAATAAACTCATCAAAATCCTCCAAATTGCTTGTGGGAAGGTTAGAAGCTTCAGGTTAGAAGGTTAGAAGGTTAGAAGCTTCAAACTTTGTGATATCCATGAGATTTGCTTGGAACAGTGCACTTCTTTAGAAAAAAATAAACAAAAATACATAAATATATATTTTTTAAAAAACACAAGGTGTCCCAGAGAACATCACTTCCATGCCACTGCTGACACAGATCCTTCTAGCTGTGAGATTTGTGAAGAACTTTGAGTGAAAAGGGGTGGTCAACTTGCCAAGATTTGGTGTCAGAAGATGAGGAACAAATACACTGGACCTAGTTACCTGTTTGTGACAGCTAGCCTGGCATCTAAAACAAGACACAGGGCCTTTGAAAGATGTTTGGGTGTCAAGACCCTGGCCTAGGTTGCCTGGTCACCAGCTCCCTGCTCAAAACATTTATATTCTTAACACCACTGCAGCTGCTTCTCACATATGTTAAGTGTTTAAATGTGTTCTTATTGAGAGTGGTACCATGAGTAAGGGCCTGCCAGAGCTCTGTGCTCCATCAGACCCAACACCCTGTCCTGCAGCCCAATAAAGTCGCGCTGGGCAGTTAAGCTGCCTTCCAGTAGACAGACAGATGAAAACAAATTTGTTTAAAAAAGTAAAATCGTTGTTGGGAGATGGCATGTCTGTTGAGGCTAAAGTGAAAAGGAAAAGACATTAAAAACTGGTGGTAAACTAGCTGTCTAAGTAGGGACCGCTTTAAGCTGATACGGTCATAGTGGACCACATTATTTCAGGACATATTTCAGGTTTTCATCTAAGGCTACCTACAACAATGCTTTGGTCCTAATCAATGTCAATGTTGCATCTGGTAGCAGCAACTTGCTGTGTGTGGAACTTTTCTTTACTGACTGAATATGAGTTAAATAGAATTAAGTAGAATGCTGCTCATTATTTATATACCTTAGCTGACACCTTTCACCAAAGCAACTAGCAATGTTAGGACTAAACACCAAGCTAGCAGCTACACCATCAGCTAGGATACATGCAGGGGTGTCAGAACCATTGAAACACAGACCTGTTTTACAATTTATGGCCCTGCGAAAAGTTTCAGAAAATGTTTTTTGTTTATGCCCCCATCTCACCAACTGGAACAGACCCAATGGAATAGGGCCAGAGCTGACTACCCAGCAACTGCGGAGATGGCACTTCATCTCAGCACATCCCAGCACACAAATAAAACACATGCAAAGACTATCTGCACCACTCGACATGACATTAGTATAAAGAAATTGCACTGACTTAAGATTCTCGAGGTCAACAAATTATAAAAGTTGTCACACAGGTATTGACTATTTCCCCTAGGCCTACTCCTGAAAATGGGATTTGATTCAAGGAAAAAACTGCACTCAATTCACAGTTTTTTTTCTTGTTCTTTTTATTCCCACTCTCCCAGTCGGATTGAGACAACACAGAGATGAAGATGGGACAAGACCCAGAAAAGCAGCTGCTGCGGTACCACTGGTGAGCCATCTTCTGAGAGATCCAACAGACAGAACCCACACAGTACTTTCTGAAAATCTCTGCAAGGAATTACCACAAAAATTGTCATATTATAGTTAAACAATATTAGTCTTAAAATTATATTAGAATGGTAACAAAAGAAGAATAAAAGAATTCCTTTTTTCTGTGGAGCTAGCGGCATAAAGTCAGAGTAATGGACTTTTCAGCCTGGTGTACCTCCAGCCCAGGGGGAAAAAGGCCCAGGCTGCACACCTCAGTACTGCTGTTTGTATCAGACGCCTGCAGCAGTACTGAGAGTCAGTGTACATGTGTGAATGAGATGCTATCAGGAGGTGTAAGGTGGACCTTGTATGAACTGCAAGCCCTCATATATATGGTAGGAAGCAGCCTTTCCATTTTCCCCGTCACTCTCCAGGATGGCCCCCTTGGCTGAGCCCATGGTGCTGCTGATGTGCGGCAAGCTAATGAAGAGCCTGTGTTTCCACATCCCTACCCCCATCCTCCCAAGTTCACTGGGCCACTGGGACTGCGATTCCAATACCACAAGATCCTCTGCTACTTTATTCTGCCTTTTCAGCAAGGGTACTATTTTAGTCCATGGAAAGGTTACAAAAATGTGCAATGCCATATGGAATTCCTCCCATCACTGCACCTCCCCATTACTGCTTTGTGTGCATAGGAAAAACACCCCAGACAATCTCACTCAGGACAGACAGATGCTGAGGATTCAACGACTTTTCCTGCTATTGCCCACTAACTACTGCTGCTCCAAACACTCTTATGCATTTGCTTCAAATTAACTCAAGTAATGACCCACATTGTTTTCCACTTCTGGGTTTGCCTGTTTTTATAATCACATGTATCCAGTAAATAAATACATACACGCATATGTGAAAGAAAATGCTGAGAAAGGCAGTCCTTTGCAGTGGCACAAAGCTGAGACTCTGGCAGAACAGCTGGTGTCCACTGACTAACACTACATCCCTGGAGAAAACAAACCCCAACGGCTGTTTGAGCGGCAGTGATCTGTTCGCACAGGGAGACGACTGTGCTTGTGTTCTCTTAAAAAAAGACTGGAGTTGAAGTCATGTGACTGTTCACCTGATGGGGGCAGTCTGGGCCATCTTTCCCCCTCAGCTCAGCTTGTGCCTTGTGCTGTCAACAGCTTGCAGATTCAAACCAACCCAAGCATTTTTGGCTGCATGTGACAGAGTGCTACGATTGGTCCGTGACTGACAGTGCATGTGGGCTCAGACCACTCACTGTGTGATTAATGAAGCCCCAACCATGGGAGATCATCGGCACTCATGCCAGGGCACTCAGTGGGGTGAATTGACACCTCCTGCTTCTGGATGAAGAGACTGGGTCTTAGCACTGCAGCCTAATTCCAGGAGAACAAATATCTGGTGTGGAACATACTCTGGTCACCTGCATGTGCTCTGAGCTTAAGGGCCAGACCACACACTCCCTGAAACTCAGGATTTCCAGGGCCCAGAATCCTTTGCAACATACATACCCCTTCTAGCATCTATGGGTGTGTACTGTGAAAGTGTGTGAGGGCAGGCTTGGAGGGTTGTTTTGAAACCCTGTCCAAATTCACTCAGCTTTACTTCCTTTGGTTACTTCAGGCTCATATGCGATAGAACGTCCACCATGAAGACCACAGCAGGTGAGTCAGCAGATCATAGCTCGCCTGCACAAAAGCACAGGAAACGCTGCACTTTACATCCAAAATTAAAATAAACAACAAGGCTGGGATGACACAAGTAAGTGACAGACACAATAGCGACTGGCGTCAAACTCAGCCAGAGAGTATAAAAAGGGTTCAGCCCCCAGCTGGGCCAAGCATGGACAGACACGCTTGTCTGGCTTGCGACTCGCAGAGTGGCGACGCTGCAGGGTTAAAGGACCTTGGTTTGCTCTCAGGCCCTGGGTATTTCAGTAAACACAGCACCCCCACCCCAGTCATACCCCCAGCCCTGTGGGGGGAGCTCTGCCTCCCATCTGCTGTCCCAGACCCAGCAAGGGGCATCACTGCTTCCCAGATGCATTTAAAATTCAATTAAAGCCAAACAAACTTCTTCCTTTCTTCCATTCAGATGACCAGTGCCAAACTCAGCAGAGAGCAGCAGAGGTTTGTCCAACCCCACATGAGACCATCATGGGGGAGCTGCAGCAGGCCTCTGTGCATAAACACACGTGTGTGAGTGTTTGTGTATATAGCTAACTTTTTTAATTAATGGAATAGAAATAATTGAACAAATGGAAATTCATAACCAGATACGCAGATATCCTCTCTGACATATACAAACATATACAACTATACATACATACATAAAAGCATACTTACATGCAAATACACATTCACAGCTATACATACACATGCAAACAGATACATTTACTCATTCAGCTGACCATTTTCTGAAAAAGTGACTGACAAAGTTAAGCTACTAGTGATGATTTATATGTTTTTAGAGCAGGGTAGTCTTCACTGTACACATTCAACACCTTTCTGAAGGACACTACAGCAGGAGGTTGATTTGGATTTTCTGTTTCTTTTGAGGCAAAAGGTGGCAGCTTTAACCACAATATCACCTGCTGCAGAATGTAATTTTTGTATAATTATAAATAAACAAACAAACAAACAGATAGATAGATAGATAGATAGATAGCATCTTGTCTTTGGTAATATAACTGTGAAGAACCTGAGGAAATTTTATTGCAAAGCGAAATACATAACATCAACAAAACTCTGTAATCTCTGCAAAAACCTCAGTCTTAAGGAAATTAAGAAATCATTTTTCCTATATTAATGCATAACCAAATTTTCATTTTCAAAGGATATAATGGTAGAACTTGAGACAATCAAAGATGATTAAACCAAAAAAGGGAAACACATATTGTGGAAGGCAAACTGCATAAAAGCAAATGCACTGAGGTGGCATGCAGTTATCAGAAATGACACATCAGCATCTTACACACAAACAATTCTTATGTTTATGATATAATCTGAGGCATCAATATGAGTAGCAGAGTGGAAATTAGGAGTCCTCTCATACATATTCACAGCACAGTGATGAGCAAGCAGTTTCCACAGGCATCCCTGGTCTGGGAAGAAGATGAGCAAAGGAAAGGAAGGTTATTAATATTTAATTACAAGGGGGGCCCACGTGATCATTTCATCCCGTTGTTGTGTCATCTGCATCTCTGGCAGGCCCAAAGGATGTGCACAGAGGGAGAGAGGGGGAAGAGAGAGGGATAGGGAAAGAAGGAGAGAGAGAGGGGGAGAGGCAGAGAAGGAGAGGGAGAGAGAGAAAGAGGGAGCGCTGCAGCAAGGACACATTGTTAAGTGGGCAGACAGTTGGTGACGCCAGATTGGTGGGGTGGTTCACGGCAGTGGGGGCTCGGCTTTCTCCCCCTGAATGGGTTGATTTCAAAAATCCCCAGGCTTCGGAGGGGTGGGGTTGAGGAGGCAGAGGAATTCTGGGAAAGTTTGTGTAGGAGGCTCTGGACTATCTAGGCTGAGAAGAAGGCAGTCTGAGGAACGGGGTGCTGTGGGGACAAGGGGGAGGGACTTGTCACAGATGGCTGCAGTTCAGCGCTGTGTCACACCTCATGCAAACCTACAGCATCTGCTATGGACTACATGACAGGGTCAGGACCAGCCAATGGGAGCTAAGAGCATAAATGAGGCCAGTTGACCCTCTGTGGAACATCCCAGGATAAGGGTGGATTTAAAGAAAAACAGCTCAACTTGTTCAACAGTTGAGGTGGTGACATCATCACACATTGTAATGCTAATTTTTAAAAATAAAATAGAGAAGTGAGAGGTCTTTTGAGGCCTCACAAGTAAAACTTTTGGTATGATAATCATCATATTAAAAAAAATCTCAGGTAATTTTACTGCTGATTTGCCCTGATGCATGATGTAATTGATTGAAATATAAAAAATGAATGTCTAAAACGTCTAATATTACACATTACTGTTAAAGCATATCTGCCTCTACATTTTTTTCAATTTTTGCAGTTTTTTCTTTACCTTAAATTTAATCTTTTTGTCGGTTCCAATTCTAAATGAATTTAAAACTGATCCAGAGAAAAAGTGACCGATATTGTTTTTATGTCATTTTCTTGGTGTGGAAGATAAAATCTAAAATCATACATGTAATAAAGAAATTGTCCCTTCACAATCAATAACTGGTACCTTTTACTGCAAAGACTGCAACTAAACCCTTAAACATTCTGAACAAATTATATGTGAAAAAGATGAAAGAAAGAAAATTGGAAAGGGGAGAAAATAAATTTGTTATTAATGACACACTGGAGATATTTGTACACAGACTGCATTTATATATTGTAAAACATTCTGAATAGGTGGTATTGTGTCCATGTGAAAGAGGAGAAGCATTAATATTGTAGTGTTTGTTCACAAGAACTGTATCAGGCCTAGAAAGGTGGACATATGACTGCAGAACCCTGGGGGCCATCAATACAAGGCAAAAATATTGGAAAGCCATCAATTAAAGGTTCCTGCCTCTCCAATTAGCTGTGGTGTATTCAGCCAAACTGGCAGGACTCAACTGACTCAACTCACAGAGAGTAAAAAGAACAACCCTGTCCTTATAAGACATTAACGTATGTGAAGGAATCCCCCCTATTTAATTTATGTCTCACTGTGGTCCAACTCCAAAGGAGCTCTTTGCAAAAATAAATAAAAAGAAATCATAAAGAAATATTTATAAATTTTTGGTAAAAGTAAAATTAGCTCATTTGAAATGAAAATATTTAGTGTTATGGCTATTTCTGCATCATCTAAATGTATAACATTAATCATTCCAAAGCAGAATGGCCCTTTTTTCTTTCAGAAATGTGCTCAATGTGAGAAAGGAAATGTCTGAGACTGTGTCTACGCTCAAGTCCCTCGGTTTGGTGCCAGACATGGGGGTTAACGCGCTGCGAGCCACCTCTGCTCGAGGGAGCTGGGGTTCAAGCATGAACCTCTCACAGAAAATATGACATTTGTTAGAAAACCTGCCAAATGCTGTTTTTGAAGATGAAATCATGATGACAATGTCAGAAAAGAGGCAAAACGACATGGTGATGGTCAGAAAAAATCCAAAAGTGAAGAAAGTTCATGCCATCTACACCCATAAAAGGGACTGTTTCTGTTGTGAAATGTTGTGCTCTGCTGTACCCAACCACTCAGGATGTGTGTCAGGCTGGTGTCCCCAGGCACCACCGACTCCGTCTTGGCAAACAAACGCAGGAGAAAAGTGCATTTGAGGCCTGATCAGCCCTCTCAGTGGCGTCAGACGCTGACCTTTAGTTATCAGCACAAATCTGCTCAGGACAGTGAACTAACTGCAAGCGCATTGAAAAAGGCAGAAGAAGCTTCCCTCTTCGCCCATGTGGAATTGGAGTAAAGTGTGCAGAGAAGGACATGTTCAATATTACCAGTGTGTATGCGTGGGGTGGAGGGCAATGGTAACCAGTGGGGTCATTAAAAAAACATTGAACATTGAGGCTGTCCTGCAGTAAGCGTGTACAACACACACCGCAAGGCATTAAAGCGCACACCGGGCTTGTTCCATACCTCTGTTTTCCTTCTTGCTTTCACTTAAAATCTGTACCAGTCAATAAATCTATTTATTGATTGATGACAAATGATCCTGTTAGATAATGGCACCAACCCAGGATCACCATGGGTAAGTCCAAATGGGAAATTAAATCAATTTCTTTGTTCTCTGCAAGACATATGTAATGACCAAAGCACTGGACTTTACACAAAGGCACCATTTTCCTTTTAAGTAAATCTAATAATTATCATCATTTCATCTTGCACTTCCTTCTTTTCCTGCTTTAATTACTACAAAATGCTTTACAGTGCTTCTTAGTGAACAAGAAATTGATTATATTGACAGATAAATTAAATATACAAACATGAAAAAACAATAAAGCAAAAATACATCCAGAATGTATAAATAATCATACTACTACTACTACTACTACTACTACTACTACTAATAATAATAATAATAATAATAATAATAATAATAAATACTCTGAGATCCAGTACTTTTCTAGCTTATTTGTGGGTGGACAGTTTACATGGACAGTGTCTAATGCCATGTTCTCATGTCACTGGGAGCAGCATCTCACACCCCATCACTGGACTACACCTTGCTCCCATCTGCCTTCCTGTTTTCTGTTCAGACTCGCTTACCTAGAAAGCCAGGTGTGACAGAACTAAATTCCCAGTGAGGAGGGATCTTGTCAGGTAGGAAAGAGGATGGAGGAGAGGTGAGCTGCTGGGGGTGTTGAGGGATACTGAAAATATCTCTTACAATGTACCTCTGAGTTAGACTAAGCTATTTGAAAGAGCTCCTCCAAGTTTAATGAGTACATACACCTTATGGTTGAGATGAGAGCAATACTAAGATTTTAAATTCTGCACCAAACGTGAAATGAGGGACAGGTCATTTTGTCTCACTCCAGGACTGCATATTCTGTAATATCAAGTAACAATGGTACACAAATCACTGTGGACATAACTGAACTACACACACCATGGTGACAAAAACCACAATGATAGTCTATTCATAGCAAAAAGACACTGAAAGCTCAGCAAACTATAACTTTTTCATCCTATAGTTTTAAAACTGCTAACAAACAAATGACTATTCTCAATGCTTAAACTCATTACTTACATTCAGGAACTGTACTTACTTCTAGCATGGAATTGATAGCTATTATCTCATTCTCAAATGTATCATTTAAAAAAGTAAATAAATTCAGTAGGCATGTTTATTATTTAAAGGAAAAGAAGAGCTAAAACTAGATAAACTAGGGTATAGAGCAGGATGAGACGGACAGATCAACTAATCTCAGCTTCACTTCTATTCCCATTGTGTCCCTTCCTGTTATTCCTACATGAGCAACAAATACTGCATTTGTGTCCTGAAACCTTTGCCGAACTGGACCTCTCCAGGCGACTGGTCTCATTACTCCAAGAGCCCTCTCGGCCCAGGGACAAGAAACACTGATGTGGCTGACTGACCGCAAGACCGTCCCCCCTTCCCCAGGTCCTGCTGGGTTCCTTTTATTATCATGAAGAATGGAAACGGCTGGGGGATGGGCAAGGAAGGAGAGCAGGGAATGAGAGGGAGAGGCAAAGAGGTCTCACGATACAGTGAAAAACAGAGGACCCTGAGCACCATCATTCACATTTGTTTAGCCCAGCGATTGAGCCAATTAATGGCTCCAGTTAAGGGCCCAGAGAAAAGAAAAACCAGAAGTGGACAGTGGCTATGAAGGATCACGAAGCAGTATTTATGGTAAAAGAAGTAAACTCCTTTTGAAAAATCTCACAGCCAGGAATGGTGACACATGGTCCACTAAAGCTAGCTGAGGGAGCAGAAGCAAGATTACATTCAACAACAAACATAAAGTGGATATCCATGCTATTGGCCCAATGGGCAGAAAGGACCCGGTTTCAGTAAATTAAAAAAGCCAAGAAACTGCACAGTGCAGCTATGTAGCTAAAGTGATTACAACTTATTTGTTTTCAATGAATGGACATCACAGGTGCATTAAATCTATAATGCACATTTCTAAATTCTATAATTTTACATACTTTTTTAAACAAATTTTGAAAAAAGTTCCATTTAATAAAAGATTAATTTTTTTTTACTGGATACTCCTTCCTAGTGAATATAATACCTCAGCCTTAAACATCACATAAAAACGTTATTCAACCTTTCACCATCCAGAATCCCATGAATATTTTGCCCATTTTCATTAAAATAACCTTAATAAAATTAAGTGTATGGCAAATATCTTATGACCATATAGCATTCAGATTTTTTTCGCACTGAATGCCTTTTATCAAGAATAATTGAATTCCAAAATATTATTAATTTGAATTCACTGGAGAATGGAGCCTATTGAAATTATAATTATGTTAATTTACAAAATTACTATGGAATTGAGAACATTTATTTAAGAAGCTATATAGTCAGAAACAGTTACTTCACTTTGGTTATTTCCAATTTATTGTACTTTAAATGCAAAGACAAAAACAATGTGCTTCACAAGAATTAAAAAGCCCTTATTTCATATTGCTTAAAATCCATCCATTTCATCATCATTTACCTGTTCCAGAAACACTAGACACAAAGCTAAGAAGAAGCTAAGACATCCCTTGGATGGGATGTCAGTCCATCGCAGTATTGCTTTACAGTTTTTTGTTATTACTTTAAGCAATATGTTTCAAACGAGCAAGTGAGTATATTAAAATGTAACTCCAACCCACACGGGAGATAAGCTAGCATCACTTCAAGTGACTAGGCACAGATTTCAAACAATATTTACTCAAAAATGTTTAACTGTATTTTCAGTGAGTTATACCATATGTTTTGTTTCATAATACCCAGTGAACTGTTGCTTGCTTCATGGTAAGTGGGTGTCTGCTTGAAAAATAAGGACAAGTGTGAGATAATCATATAATATCTGAAATTTATTTAAAAAATTTTCAAAGTATGATGGGTCTCCCACACACCCACTCTGTCAGCATAGCTGCCTCTGCACATATATTCTAAATAGTTAATTAGGGCCGTTGCTGTACCTAAAATGAATCTGGCAGCACATTTGAGAATTGGACTAGTGATGGGGTAACGGTGACATAAAACACAGCTGTGGGCAGACCTCTATGCCCTCGCTTCCTGTCCTGGGCACTCTATAGTCTGAGCCACACAAACCAGTGGCGAGCTTCACCCCCTTCGGACACACACACAGATCTGGGACTAACTGGCCGGTGTCATTGTCACCTCGCCCCTGACGAGGTGCTTGCTGACAGAGAGGGCCCTCATTAGCTCTGGCTGCATTGGCAGCAGTGCTGATACTGAGTGGGATGTGAGCTGAGGGGTAGGGAGCTTGAGGAACATTGCAGCTTCATGATCTTGGAAACTGTGCACCAGTTTCTACCAGCTATGCTAAAACTACTACATGTATTTAATCAATTTTGTCTAAACATCGATTTTAAAATATTAGAAACCACTTGCAAGCCTACCCTGCAATGGATTGGTGCTCCATCCAGGGTGTACCCAATGTCACAACCCATGTTTTTGTTTTCAAATGTACATGTCATTAATAATAAAATTAATTTTTAATAATAAAAAACAAAATATCTTCCAAAGTACAGTATGCATGATTAATAAAATTACATGGGATGTACAGGGAATGTATAGTTTAAAAATACATGTTAGCCAAATGAATCTGAAATGCAGCCAAGGTGACAACTGTGGTAATGCATAATTTAGCGGATTTTAACATCTAGCAACTGGCAAGAGCTAAATTACAAAGTGAGGGAAGAAGGAAAAGGATAGAGAGAACAAGAGGGGGCAATCCATCACTGTGGCGATTGTGTGCAAATTACAGGGAGAGTGTGGTGCTCTGTGATCGGACCAGCTGCTTATAAGCATTGGTGGAAGTGTACCCTGTATGACCTCCTGCCCAAGCTGATTGTGTATAAATAAATGATTCATTTAGTCCTGTGCTCCTTGGTTTAAACAGAACACTTACCACACACGCTGGCTTGACTGTTGCTCATGGAGTGACAAATGGTGGTGCGGAATTACTCTAACGAGCAAGAAAAGCTCGGGAGGATGATGGACGGTAAACTTGTGGAACTAGAACTTTGATTCTCTTTTTCTGAATGTGGACTGGCTGAGAAAAGACAGCAAATGCCTCCTGATAGTCATCTGTGTCTAAAATGACATCATAGTGTTTTTTCCAAACGAGATGGTATATGAGGACAAACACCCATCAACCACTTTATTAGGAGCACTGATACAACAGGTTGTTCACAAAATCATCTAATCAGCCAATCACATGAAATCAGCACAATACATAAAATCACAGACATAAGCCATGAGCCTCAGTGAAACTTTACATGAAACGTGAAAAAAATGGGGAAAAAATGTGATCTAAGTGACTTTGATTGTGGTGTTGTTGTTCTTGCCAGGTGGGGTGGTTTGAGTATTTCAGAAACTGTTGCTCTCCTGGGATTTCCACACTCTCCAGAGTTGATGCAGAATAGTGATAAAAACAAAAAATAAAAAACTTCCAGTGAGCAGCAATTCTATGTAAGGAAACACATTGTTAATGAGAAAGATCAGAGGAGAATGGTCAGACTGTTTTGAGCTAACAGGAAGGCTACAGTGATTCACATAACACTCTTTACAACAGTAGTGGGCAGAAAAGCAACAATCAATGCACAACATGTTGAACCTTAACTCAGATGGGCTACAACAGCAGAAGACCACAGCAGGTTCCACTCCTGTCAGCCAAAAAAAGAAGCTGAGGCTACAGTGGGCACTGGCACACTGAAACTGGATAGGTGAATATTGCACAAATCTCACCTGGTCTAATGAATTTCGATTTCTGCTTCTACACACAGAGAGTACAGTAAGAATTTGGCATAAACAGCATGAAGTCATGGATACAACCTGCCTTGTGTCAACAGTTCAGGCCAGGTGGTGGTGGTATAATGGTGTCAGGAATGTTTTCTTAGCACATATTGGGCGCTTTAATACTTTTGTATTATTGTTGACCATGTGCATCCTTTTATGGACACAATTTAGACATCTTCCACTAACTACATCCAGCACGATAATGTGCCATGTCTCAAAGCACAAGTCATCTCAAACTGGTTCCATGAGCATGACAATAAGTTCAGTGAACTACATTGAACTCCCCAGTCACCACATCTGAATCCGATAGAGCACCTTAGCAATGTGGTAGAATGGCAGATTGAAAGCATCTGATCAACATGTGCAACTGACAAATCTGCAGCAATTATATGATGCAGTCATGTCGACATGGACCAAAATCTCTAAGGAATGTTTCCAGTACCGTGCAGAATCCATGCCACGAAGACTTCAAGCTGTTCTTGGAGCCAAGGGGGGTCCATCCCGGTATTAGAATTGTGTTCCTAATAAAGAGGCCAGTAAGTAGTTTTTACTAACAAAAAAGACTTTGCAAATCAAGCAAACTGCAAGGAGACCTGAGCTGCAAGTCCTGGAACAACACTGACCTTGGGTCTGCAGTACAACAGGGTGCATATGTTCATAATATATCTTGCACTCACCAGGAAAAATCTCTTCCTCTGCTACAGAGACTACAGGTGGGATTCTTGATGACTGTGCTATAGGCACAAGTACTGATTTACCAAAATCCTGTCCAAGGACAAGATCTTTACCTTTCAGGTGTGGCTTTGATTCTGCTTTTGAGCACTCATTCAAGTCCCCTGGTGGGGTCACGGTATCAGAATGCCACTCTCTCTAGGCCTTTGATTTCCACCTGCTAGGTATAAAAAGGATCCTCAGCAGAGAGAAAGAGGCCACTGCCTAATATGGGCTTCTCTTTGCGCTAAATAAAATTGAAGATGCTCATTTGTAAGGCTTACCAGGATGTTTTCCAAATCTATAAGTAACAGCGAAAGACCACGGAAAAAACCAGTGGCGCTGTCAGTGCCTTCATGCTTGTAATAAGCATTGACACGGTGACGGGCCCTCAAGAGCTGTTCTTACTGATACTACATCTGTGACGTTTTCCCTCATTACAAAGTTCAGATACCAAGGTTTTACGCCTGTCCCAGGATTGCAGCCTAGATGACAGACATGTTTTGGACAAAGTTACAGTGGTGAGTAAATACTGTTAAACATGGCAAGGAAAGGGTGTCAGAAGAGGGCGTGGCCAAGTATTTAGTTCTGAATGGTCATTAGGTCCTTTGGAGCAGTTCACCGAAAAATGCCATCACTCTACCGCTAACATCCAGTGGATGTCTTGCTTGGGTGGAAAGGTCTATGTTGCTGAAACCTAAAGCAAACACAAGCTTTAAGAATGGTGCTACTATTCATGTGCTACCCCATTCATGTGGCATTTGGTACACGGGAGAATTTACAGCCCGCCAAGGACAGATTTATGGAACTCTGGGATGTTGCTAATGACCCAGCTGGGCAATGGGTACCTATTGGAGAGATTGTGGGAGGAAAGCTGTTGGAATTTGTAGGGAAAAATAAATAGATAAATCCAAGAAAGGGTTTTAAAAGAACTCTGGGGGTGCACTGAAATATGTCTGCCCCCCTCCCCCCGCACACCCTCTCCGCCTTCTTTCCAAATGAGTGGCATTGATGACAATTGTCCAGAGAGCAAGGCTCCCAACCCTGTCATCACTGGAATGATTAGTTACAGGAGGCCAAAAGCACGTTTATGTCACACTGAGCGTGTCTGGTGGTCACACAGCGGTCGGAGGACGTTCTTTTGACACTCCATCATGGAGCGCCATCACATGTATGCTGGGCCTGTCATTAAACTGACCCCATGCATTTCACTTCTACACGACAGGGTTTTGTAGCACATACCTCTTCCCCCAAACAAGCTGATTTACAACCACATTGCTGGCACAAGTTTAAGACCAACACACACCACTCAACTTTTCATAATTTTCCCTGGTACAGTAATTTTTTAATACATCGAAGAAAACACTAGAGAGCCTATCCTAGTGAAGCGGTCTAGTAGTGTTCATTTACAAGTTACTGCTTAAGGCAGGGTTCAGCCAGGACAGGAGATCAGTCCATCACAGTAGTAGTTGGTTCAAAAGGTTATTATTAAATATTAATGCAAAATATATGACATATGGGACAGTATGAGAGTAAAATCACGGCACAGAGAGGGGCATTCATTTCGACAAGGCAGCCATGGAATGTGATTTAAGAAGAAAATGACAGCACCAACTCATTTCTACGGCCGCCAGTGACGTATCCAGGGGCCCCTGCTGTGCTGTACCTTCGGGGCGTCTGCCCCCTGTTAGGCAGTGTGCTATTAAGAGCACTGCAGCAAATATCCCGCTATGGCGCTAATCAGCGAGTGCGCCCCGCACGCAGCTGGAAACAATCTGAGTGCCTTGTCACACAAGGCCCTGCTCATATTCCAGGGCATGCTCACACAAACAAGTAAAAAAACCTTGTTGTCCAGCACACTGGCCCATTTTACTTTTGCTGTGCCTCAGAGGGTGCCCTGGAAAGGTTGAAGCGAAGGACCTGTACCTTGGATGGTTGTCTGTTTCAGATCAGGACGTGGTGCCCGGCTCTTGGTGGATGGCAGGAAGTGGGTGCCTGGCCTTGTCTGACCTAACAAACTTCTGCTTTGTGTTTCCTGTCAGGGTTTCTCTGTAAGAAGCCCCAGTGGACACAGCAGGGCAGCCAGGCCATCCACATCCTCCCTGACCCTGCCGAAGGTTCGAAAGGCTGCATGTCTGCTGCTGCTAAAATTAATGCTTATATTTTATTTCAACAGGGCTCCTTTTAGAAGTAAGAGCTTCAAGATGGCTATACAAAAAACAGTATTATAGGAGGTATCAAAATTTGTCAGATATGTAACCTGGGAATGGATTAAAAAATAATAAGCAGGAGATCTATTTTATAAACTTTGCTATGCATTATACTGCCTGTGTAAATGAAGAATCAGAACAAAGAAACAGTCTATTTTAGGGACTGAGAAAGAGTATAAAGGTGAAAATGCTATGGTTTTATAGTCAAAAACAAAGAAAATATAGGGTTAACAACAAATTTTCCCATTTTCTTTACTAGTAATTCTTTTTAATGGCACTTTTGAAGGGAACAGGGATTATGATATGACTTGTCAAAAATCTACATGTTCGAATTGGTCAATTTGTATTTTAAACATGGTTGGTAAATCAAAAGGTCAAAGGATACATTCTATATTTAAACAATATATCCATCCAATGCATTGACTACCTGCTTAGCGCAGGATCATGATGATCTGGAGCCTATTTTGGAAGTACAGTATGTGAGGATGGTTCAAATTGCCAGTCCATAGCATGGCAGCCACACTCAAGGGTCACTCACAGTTGCAGACACTATTAGTGGTTTGCAAGTTAACATTTCCCCTGAAACATGTCTTTGGACAGTGAGATGAAATTGGAGCACTATCTAACGGGAACATCATGCAAAATCCACACAGACTGAATCTGAATCCAACTTCCATTTGATTGCATACTTCTGGCCCTTTGAGACATCACAGATACCCACTGCCAAATGTATAAATTTTATCACTGAAAAAGATTTATGTTACTGTCAAAAATTCATGAATGCTAAATGGAAGAAAGATCACACTTGAGTGTTATCCTGCTGAAGGAACTTGTTTTCAGCACTACAGTTATTTCGGATGACCTGATCTTGGTCTAAAATTATAGAAATAGAGACTGATATTCTGTCAATATCACCTCTGTGGTATTCAGTCGCCTGTCAGAGCTGAGTCTCTGACAACTGTGAATGTGCCATTGGAAGAAAGGAGTTGCGGTAGAACCTTGCTTTGAGGGTTAGCAAACACCTCTCTTAAAGGGCCTCGACCCTAAGCTATAGCAACAATCTGTGTGTGGTACGAGGAGATTACAGGGTGAGGGGTAGTGCTGTTGTACCCTAAATTACTGTACAATTACTCAGACATACTGATGTATTATTGGGAGAATATGATTTATAAAAGGAATTCCAGAAGTAAAATTTTACCACTTGACTACAACGTAAAAGATACTAAATAACATCAACTGACATAAACAAATTTACTATCTATTTCTGTATATGTAGAAGAGTCTGGAAAATTGAGCAGTTTCCATAGAGGCAGACGTGCTTACAACCTTATCTTCTCATTATTTGCCCAGAAGAAAGAGTACCAAGCCTACAATGTTATTAATGGATACAACTCTATGCAGAAGAAGTCATACAAAAAAAACATATGGCAGAGTCATCTGCAGCTATGACTAACATGTTTGAAAATATAACCACAGCAAAGCAAGGCCTTAATTGGTGATGGCAAGTTTAGGCCAGGTTTTAAATCAAAACCTAATTAATTGGTTATCCAACAGGAAGAGCCATTGCTCAAACTGGGGAAGGGAATGCTAATTTATACATTCAGCTACTTATTTGCATTTCATGATTTCTTTCATTCACCTGAAATATTTTTGTCCAACGGAACAGGCGAGCAAAGTGCGAAAATAAACACAGAGTAGGACTGGCCTATCCTATATATGATGTGCAAGTTCCCAGCAATTGAGGAAGGTAGTTCTGTTTCAAAATGTAGTGTATTTTTAAAATATGCACTGGACCATGGTTTGAAAGGGTTGAATCCAAGAGGTTTTTGTTCTGGTTGGACAGAAAACTAAGTCACCTGATTCAAATTACTGTGTTAATCAATCTCATTTAAAACCATTTCCGAGCTCTTAGCATTGAAAGAAAAGCTGGAAAGCATGCTGAGCTGCACCTGAATCACCCTGCACTGACAAACAGTTTCTCAGCATATTATGGGGCTCATGACAAGGTTCAAATGATAGACAAGTGGGTAATTTCTCACTGGTCCAATCTGTTCTTTAACACAAGTATGTTCACTTGTAGCCACTTACTGATCTATGTACACTTCCCCACACTTCTGTGGTTTTTGCCTACAAGACCTCCTGGTAAACAATCTTCAGGCCTCTTCTATTTTGCTCAGAAATCTCCAAAACCTTACTTAAGGTCAGTGACTTCTCAGGTTCCAAACCATGCGTGAACTATCTGTGCAATAGCATCTGACAGTTCCTTTTGTATTTCATGAACATGGGATCTTTAAAAGGCCAGTCTGGATCAGTGATAAACATGTGTGGAGTGTCTTAGATATGCCCACATATTTTAGGGAAAAAAGCCCTTTGGGAGATTTTGCTGTGATGTAACATGTAGTTGTTCTCAGTTCAAAAATGATGATAGTTATGTATACAGACAATTGTTGCTTGTTAAGGATTCTTCTTGCTCCCAGCAGCTCTAAAAACCCACATTCAAACAAAGGGGTCCTATTTTGTTCTCTGTAAAGACTTCACATTGCTTAAATTCATACCACTTTAGAAAGACAAAAAACAAACAAAGTAAAACTGTTAAATTTAAAAGTACAACCATAGTACAGGGGCTGAAATAGGGACTTGGTGAGGCAGGTCTGTAAGTGAAAAGCATGTTTTTCTCACAGTCCTTCTTGCCGGCCCAATGACAGGCATAAGCATTGCAGCCCCACATACTGCACCCTGCCACCTCCCCATAAACTCTGCCGTCCTCTTGAAAGTAGGATTGATTGGATAAATTGATCCTCTGGTGGCTCCCAGACAGAGATCCATAATTACTTCACGTAAATCTCTACAATCAAGCGTGAAATGTCAGAAAAGATTTTTTTATGCTACTGAGGACTTATGCTGTTCTGCTTTTAAAGTGCAGGCAGAGCAGAGCAGATTTATCGTGGAGTGGACAGCATCTGCTGAATTTCTAAAAGCCCACATACTTGCTTCTAAATGTTTAAAATGTCTGTGCACATACTTTTAAGGTCAAACTGCCATTCAGTCTGGAGGACAAAGAAAGGATGAATTATACACCAGCCGTCAGGTGGAAGCTGCTCTAAGTGGTCCATTCGGGAGCAGCGACTGCTCTGGTCCCATCAATGTCATTGCCAGTTTGTGGAAGGCAAAGCTATAAGACCATATAAACAGCTGTACACCAGGAGTTCACTTCTATACCTTTACAGGAGCTGCTATCCACTTGACCAACTGGCCATGCTACTGTATTATTAAGTTGAAAATAAACTTCAAAATATATAATGCTACCTTGGCTTTATTATGACCATACTGTACTGATCTTACAGTGTTTCCTCTTCAAAATCCATCCCTCTGGTCCCAGTGTAGAAACCCCACTTCACCCAGTCCTACCATCCTACATATGTACCAATCATATTGGCAAAAACACCAAACATGCAATACATAAGAAGATAAATAAGTTGTTGGTTATCACTTAAACTTGACTTCTGTGAAAATTTGCACAATAACCGGAATGAAACACAAAACACATTCACATATAACCTGGGGCAGCAGGTAGTGCAGTGATCAAACCCACTGACTGTTGCCTTGCAACCAAAAGCCCCGAGGATTGAGCCCCTATTCCTGCTGTAGCATCCTTGGTCAAAGTACTTACCCTGTACTGATACATTAAGAACCCTGCTGTATAAAATGGTAAATCATTTTAAGTAAATTTAGAATACATGACTAATATTGTAACATGTACTGCAGAAAGGCATCAGCTATTTGAATAAACAACATACTGTGTACATATTGAGTTTAATTTCACAAAATATACTGAGATATATTAGTACAGAAGTGGGCACAAGGAATTGTCTTGAAGGAAAGTGTCCACTGGCCAGTGTAAACCAAATAAAAAAAGAATAAACAAAGCCGTGCACAATAATCCCGTGGAGTGGTGGCAGAGTGCCCCAGATCTACTGCCTAGGTTGTTTTCTGGAAGATCTAAAACAGAAACAATAGCCCTTTGGATGGCCTCAGCAGCTGTGTTTGGTAAGAGCTCTCTGCTGGCCGTTACGCCAGGGCTTGTCAGGACGTTAGGGGTATCCCACTCAGTTTCTACACACCAGCTACTTCCAGAGCTGAGCCAAACTGAGCTGAATCCAAGATAAAAGGTTCTACTGCTGAAAGAGAAGTGCAGAGTGGGAGGGTAGAGGGGGGCCACGACCCAGACTGACCTCCCTCCTAACTCAGTCCAAAGCTGGAGGAGGCCTATAGACACCACATACATGCAGGGGCAGAAGTGCACCAGTGAGGTTTCCAGCTGGATCAAAAAACTGGCCACATCATGTGTCCTTAACAACTGCACTAACTGTATAACAAAAAATGATGCTTTAATCTTAAAAATATGGCCGAAGAATCAGAATCCAAAAGATTACAGTATGAAGCCTGCTAGCACATGCTTTCCAAAAATGCAGCCATCCGTCCACCCCCACTGTTCCTCTCTCCAACCTGTGTTAAGACATAGGGAGCCAATTCTATCATCACACTACAGCTGTCTCTATTTTACTCCACTGTGCTCACATTTCTAGAAGAGATTAATTATAACAACACACACTCAACTTCTAACAGTGCAGAAGCACTGTTTCTGTTAAGGAGATTTCTCATCACCACTGACGGGCTGGAAGTAGACAAAATTGGGACCACTTCCAAAGAGATGTGGTTACCAAAGCCTGCTGTTCATTAGGTGAAACACAGGCCTGTTCGATAGTCCGGGTGAAGGTAGGCGATTCTGATTCTGTCTGGAGAAACACCTTATCAGCAAAATCATGGCCACCAACGGAAGGATGGTGTGTGTTCCTTAACAAAGTGTGTCATTATGACCAAGGGAACCTCATCTCCATTTAAATTTAGATGTGTTGCCAAGATTAAACTTTAATAGGCCCCTGATGGCAGAGGATATCAGAGCAAACCTTCACTTTCATTTTCAATTCCATTTCGATATTTGCATAAAGAAAGTCCAAATGAATGCATGAGTATTTCACCATGTTTGTCACTAATTCTGGGTTTCTAGCTATTTATTTGCCCTGAACAAAAAAAAAGCTTTCCGTTGGGGGAGAAATGTAAATAAAAAATTGTTCAATAGAAGAATAGAGGCCTTCATAGTTTTTGATCTTAGCAGCTGGTAAGATTATTAAAAAGAACTAATTATAAAAATATATATACACACACACACAGAAACACACACACAAAAGAGTAACAAGCAAGCAAGTCAGAAGTGTAGAAATGACACTCATCAGGTTACATACAAAAGGCAGGGAGAAACGAAGCAGCCCCTGTCTCTACATCAAAAGACAACACAGAATGGCATGCCGGTGGGTCATGCTGTCACTGAAGCCACCCAGCTCCAGTGCGTCACTGTAGAGATAGGATCTCTCACTGCTGGCTTGCAAGGGTAATAAAAAGAATAACCTTTATCTGAACCTCCAAGAGAATAGAGGGTGACACGGTGCTGCTTTAACCCACAATTTTTTCTGCCTGAGCGCTGAAATGTCAATCTCAACAATACCTTCACCAAGACATCTACACACATTGAAATTCAACCCCCACCCCAGTGCAGTCTTTGTGTGTGAGGCTCACGCGAGTTGCCCAATTTGTGGCTTGCTTGAAGAATAAACAGAACGACACATGCGAGAGACGCAGAAATGAGAAACAAGGGACTCGATTCTCGCAAATGACTGCGACACAAATGTCAGACCTGACAAAAAGGACAGGTGACGAGCTTGAAGACAGCATTGACTCTGCAGCACCATGTTGGGCTCTGCAGTCTGTATCTAAAGCTCTTTGTCTGTTATAAACACACCGTTATATGCTGAGTGGTACACTGCTTTGGAGAAAAGTGTCTGCTAAATGAAAAAAAATGCAAATGTAATGTATTAAGTAAAACTGTACAACCAAGTAACTGGGAGCTGTCTGTTTCCACAAAACCAGTCCTGCACAACGAGAGGTTAAGAGCAAAGAAACAAACAAGTCACTGGACAACTAAGGCAAAATAAGCTTGGGGAATGTTGAAGAAAATGAAAACCTAAAAAAGTTTTCTCGTATATTTTAGGGGCACTAAGCTGACCAAATGCCAGGGGTAGAGTCTTAAAATCTGGGTTTGAATCTATGCCTGGTAAGCATATCTGGCCAATGCAAACATTTTAGTATTGAATGTTTCCATACATGCCGCATGCTAAAAATGAGCTTTCATAAATAAGTAAGAAATAAAAATACTGTTCTTAATGTCTAAAGTAAAGTAGAAATATTGCAGTTAATATATGTAATTTATACCCAACATTATATACACCTACATAAAAAATAAAAGGTGCATTGTGAATGAGCGTGTGCGTGTGACTGTGTGGGAGTGCCTGACATGTTTACGTGTGTGACTGAGTGTGGGTGTGTATGAATGGACTGTAACTGCGGCAGTGCTACTGCTGGCTATGTGGTATGTTCCAGATCTCAGTCTGTGGGGGTGGGCTCTGGGTGGCCCGCGTCACAGCAGGCCCCCTCCCTGATGTCCGTTCTCTCCCCGTCACCCTCCAGCAGCTGCTACCTCCACTCCATGCACTCAGACAGGCCCTCTGGGGGGGGGTTGTTATAACAGAGACCAAAGTGGAAGCAAATGCAAAGAGTAAATATGTGAGGAACAGGATTTCTCACAGGCAGCAGCGCTATGGTATTGCATCCGTCACTCTGGTATACTTATCCCTTACTGCAGCAATAGGCCACTACTGCAACTACACTCTGAAAGTGTACAACTGCTGTAAAAAGACACCCTTTATGATTCAGCAGTTTAGCTGACAGTTTTCTCCAAAGTAACTTTCAATCTTTACAACCTTCTTACAGTTATTTATACAGATGGGCCAATTTTTTACATTATTAATTCTAGATAAAGAGTATTACAAGTTGATTCAAAATTCAAAAATGTTTGAGTGACCTGGGACCACAACAGAAACTGCTATCCACTTTTGTCCTATATACAGTTTATTCTCACAACAACTAACACTGTTATCAGGAACACCAGAGTAAGCTTTGGACTTACAGACCTCTGTAGATCACATATCTTTTTCTTCCGTGTTCCTGCCTGCACCATTGGCATCAGTAAGGAAGAAGGAAGTGTAAATTATGACAGAAAAGCAGATTGAAAAAGAGTGCTCATTCTTTTTAGTGGACAGTCACAGTCCTCAGGGAGAATGTAGAAAGACACAGTGCACAAGAGCCTTGAAAGAGCACACAGAGTCACAGATTTGCATTAATATGGAATGTCTGTGCTGACATTTCTTCTGCACGATACTCTAACATACCCTCTATGGAGTGTACCATATATCGGTCTCTACAATCATAGCGAATGCACAGCACATACAAACATTTGTTTTACTGTCTTTCTGGGCATTTCACACTGATTGCGACTAAGAGTGACTAATACTTGCTAACTGCACACCAAAAAAACTGGAAAACAGTTTTGACAAAAGTAAAGAGCGTTTGTCTAGCAGTCTTGCAGTCAAATGGCCCAGGTTTTAATCCTTCCTCCTAAAGTACCCTAAACATTAGATAATTCTAAGTAGTGCCCTATACAAACTGTTGTAAATTGCTTTGAAGAAAAGTGGAACCATGGATGAACATGATGAAAGCTTTTATCATCTGACAAAAATTTGTTTGCACAAAGTGAATTTTTAGGGTTTATTAGCATGGTTAAAATGTTCATTTAAATCAACACTCAAGGCACACTACACACAT
Source organism: Arapaima gigas (assembly GCA_900497675.1). NCBI lineage: Eukaryota > Metazoa > Chordata > Actinopteri > Osteoglossiformes > Osteoglossidae > Arapaima > Arapaima gigas. The sequence continues at coordinate 1,398,035 of UFQX01000018.1, forward strand.
CGAGGGATAGGTCACAGTGCTCATGATGGAGGTGAACTCCAGCTAGGTGTAAAGATCTAAGCATTTGTGTAGATGACAATCACGCCAGGGCAGACGGCTCTGCCAACACTACATAGCTGTAGCTGAACCCCCGCTGCAGCTGCCCAGTGTGACTAATGCTGAGTGGTTCTGATGTCACCAGCTGGTAGCTGATAAGTGGATGTGCTTGCAAGGCAGCCTGCTGCTCATGCCACACCCTGTTCCTGCAGAGGGCAATGCTGGTGCCAGACAGACTGAGACCATTGGAATACTGCAGGGCTCCATCTCAATCCTGGCTCCCAGAATGCCAGAGAGACAAGTCACTCATCAAACATCTATCCAAAGCATGCTGAAGCAATTTAACTGACCATCAAACCCTCCCTGATTGGGCACAGAAAATTCTCTCCACAGCCAAAATCTATTCTGATCTAATCTAATCTGAACATTAACAAGGTAAGGTAAGAGTTATTCATAACTGCAAGCATATTATAGAAGCCTCCATTTATGTCAAACTTTAAAGCAAGTCTGTTTGTGGTGTTAAAACCATCACTCACTTTCAGATTTGACTGGCACACCAAGACATAAAGGTATATCTACTCAGATTGTCAAAATATGATTTGAACTTGTTCTTACAAATTAACAGGAGAATTTTTTTTTTGAAAATAGCTCTAGGCTGTTGATACACGGAATGACAGATTTATGAAAAACACTTGTACAGTTTAACATGCTTTGAAAAATGTGCCAAAATACATCAAGAAAAGTGAATGCATATGATGTTCTGGTTTTACCCTATCATCCGAAGAGGCTAATAGGCCCAGGCTTACAGATCTTTACTCCATTAATACATTCAATCTTTGTGAATGTATTTTAACTGCAATTTAATTATACCTGTATGTATTTAATGCTCTTCATTTCTTTTCCTCCTCTGAGTGTTCCAGAGACACCGTCTGTCGCTGCTTCCACACTGGTGAAAACACAGCTGGAGTTCTGGCTGCTGCAGAGCCACATGTGGTTGAAATCTGGATGCCACCCACACATAGATGGCAACTGTGGTGTCCATGTGGCTGCACCTGCGGAGAGGTGTGTGGGCCACCGTGCACAAGTCCACCATGTGGAGCTGCTAGCCCAGTTGAAACATGGCCTCACACCTTGGCCTGTCCAAATGGGACTGATCTAGAACATGCAATTCATCTGTTACTTCCAACTCACCCCCACAAAGCTGTAGCTGAGTATATATATTTGGGTTGCAAAATGTGGCATAAGGAATCAAAATTGCTGGACAGCAAAAGGAAGAATAAAGTAGGCGGCAAGCACACAAGAGTAGAGGGAGGGCCAGATGTAAGAACACAGCACAAAACAAGCAGATCCCCATCATGTTGATCATAATAATATTAGCATTGCCAGAACACTTCACATTCAATTCATTGCCCTCTGCTGGAAAACATTCTTGAAGGTTTCACTTTCTTGAGGCAAACATGAACAAAAATATATATGAATAGTCATCTAACAGGAGACAACATCGATCAAGTGCCTTCTGTGTTTCTCCTGTATGGATGAGACCACTAATAATGAATGGCTCAGTTACAGAGGTGAAAGTCTGAATAAAATATGTAGGGTAAGTGTAAACTACTGTGTATAATAAATAATATAGAACTTCTGCTAGACCTGCTAGGAAGTACCAAGTACTTTTGGGCAGAATTTTGGGCATTGCTTTAATTTAACCCCAGCCATGTTTCTATTTTATTATTTGTTATTTAACTAGTTATAAAACTTGTTTTAAAACAAAAGTAAAAAAAGATTTAAAAAATGTATGTAAAAAGTGTAATACAATTTTTGCTTTCCATAATGCAAATTATGGCAGTTTGAAGCACAGTATATACTAAAAAACCTGTATCTGAAGCTTAACAAAAATTGCTCTATCCTGCACATTATCCTGCAATTTTTCTGCAGGTGGTGCAGTGCAATATTCAATTTGTAATGAATCTGAAAAGCAGGTAACATGGAATTGATCTAGACATCTATGTTTGACAGGGATATTTCAAATGCTGAAAAGATGGAAAAGAGGATGTTAATAACAAGCATACCAGACTGAGAATGAGCTCTCAGACAGTAAGCCATGTTAATATTTCATACATGCACAAAATTGACTTCAAATATCAGTCAGTGAGCAGTTAACTTCTTCAGAGTTGAAGTAAAAGTTTTTTGAATATGTTTGTTTGAAGGAAGAGTTTAAAATGTGGGAGATTCAAAGGGTTGTCAACTTTTTAGTCTTACAGCTTCAGTGACTGAGAAGGTTTATTCAGAAGGTATCAGTTTCTCAACTATAAACGTTCTTCAATGTGCACTTCAGTGAAAACTGCTTCTTTGCAAGAAAAGCAGCATTAAGCTGTTCATGCTTTCCAGTTTGCAGATTTTATCTAGTTTCCTCCTGCAATCAGTCCATTTGCTGTAGGTGATGGATTTGGGGCATTTTGCAAATTTCTGGGTTTCAGGGACAAATTCCCATTTCCTTTCATTTGGAGCAGGGCACACAACTGCAATGTAAGCTTGCAATAACACCAGTAAATGACCTGTGCATTTTAATTTGACTACTTAAGTGTCACTTTAACTCAAGCAATGTTCCCATTTGTTTTCAACAAATTCTGTGCAAAATATGGGCTAGAACTATTAACAAGCACCATACCAGATAGAAATGGAGCCTCACCCAAACTGTGCTGGTCTTTGTGAGTGTGTAAACCTTCTACAACCATAATACAGTCTTGATACACTGTTCACATCCAAATACTATCAGCAAACATTCCTAATGATATGGACTTCCTATTGACTACCATCACAGAAGATAATTCTCTACTAACCATCACATTTACGTGCCATCCACTCTGAAGAAACATCTCTGGTCATTTCTGGTGCTGATTCTGTTTAACTGAGTATTGTTCAACATGGTCAGCCATGATATCACACTCACTTTAGTGAAAAGGGATGTACACTGTAGGCAAACCTGGCCTTCAGTTCATCTCTGTACTATAACCAATCACCAATGTCTGTCATTTCCGCTCACTGGCTACCCTAATCAATGATGTACTGTCAATATCCAAGTATTCTTTTTGGTTCCTCCTCCTGGCCCTTGGGTTCTTTTCTGGCAACGCTTTACTAGATGAACATCTGTTTCCCACAAACCTCAGCACTTCAAACACTCAACAGATTTACTGAACAGGTAAATCACCACCCTTCCTAGATCTCTCCAGCCAAGCTGATCCCTCTGAACTGCCCACTTCCTCTACACACCCCTACAAACCTGTCATTATTTGTCACTTAGCTAATGCTTTTCTAAAAAAGGTACATAAAATTTTACCCATAGCTAGAGACCAATTCGGGTTATGTACTTTTCAAGGTACAATATTAGGGAGCCTTTGGGGATTTGAACCAGTGTGTTTTTCATGAGGTTACCTGCTGCCCTTGTAAGTAGCCTTTTAAGAGCACACTTACAGTGAATAAGTTCTGGTCACCTGGATGTGCTACCTTTAATAGTTTCACAGCAGCAACCCTCACTGAATTTGCCTTATCAAAAATTTGCTGCAGTGAAGGAACCTTCAAACACCTTCACAGTAGGCGCACAAAAACAGGTTACTAAGACCCCACTGAGATTATTCCTGGAATTGCAGTTGCCCTTGATACCACTTCCTACTATCACCAGCATTATGGACAGACTTGTATACAATCTGTTGCCTGACTGTGCTTATATTCTGTTGTAAATACCTTATGTGCAGTTGCCTTATGTAATACCAATGCTGCCTACGCTCAAGTTTAAAGGTTATTTATCCATCAAGTTTTAATGTTTTGTACACCTCTGGGATTATATGCATAAACTGAGTGCAAGTTTGGCAAGAAAAAAAACATCTGCCAAATAGCTGAATAATCGTAAGTGTTAAATATGATTTAAGACTTCACATTTGCATTGTATTACAACACTAAAATCTTTCACTGTGAATGTACTGTTTTTGGTATTATTATATTATTACTTGCTGCTGAAATCAGGCAAAACAGTGTAGCCGTCTTGCAATTAAGTTACATATATATGTACAGGAAATGTCCCATAAAATGTTTTGGACATCTCTGATTTATTGGCCTTGTCATACAGAGAACACAGCAGATGCCATGGCAGTGAAGTGACTTTAGCTGAGATGCTCTGATGAGAGTAACCTAATTGGAGACTAATGACTGCAGGAAAAAAAAAAAGAGTTGTGCACATGCAGCTGCAGGCCAGGGATAGGCCATGGAAGCACAGGCTCATAGACCTGTGCACAAGGGCTGCTTCTCACGGTTTTTTCACATGGCCCACATCTTCTGATGGAGCCTCATTAGTCACGCAAGAGGACTCCTCTAAGTTTCCACTTAGAGGAAGGGAATTAAGGAGACAGAAAATGAGCAAGATGGAAGAGCAGAAATACACAGTAGCCAAGAGAAGCTTGATCTGTACAGTATCACATGCGGTATATAAGACCTTCTAAGAGATTTTGGTATGATGTTGGTGTCCCACCCTGAATTTGGTTTTACTGCACTTGGTACAGTTCAATAGAATAGTTCATGTTTTAAGATAAGCAGGACATCAGTTAAAAAATGGACTTCTCACCTAAAAGTTACTAGATCAAGGTCCACTTCCAGCAGCTGTGATTGTACTGATGAGCAAAGTAATTTGTCTGAACTGCTCCAGTATAAAAAAAAAAAAACACAACTGCAAATATACACCACCATGTAAATCACTTTCAATAAAAGCATTAGCTAAACAATTATTTGCTTGCAGTTATCTGCATTAAAACCAGTATGGTGTCTGAACACGCTGCCCCCTTTTCAATCAAATGCAGAACTGCTGCGAGGTTGCAGTGATGCCCAGCAAATGAGAAACCATTAAAGCCATATTTCTATAAATTTATCCCACACTTCAACAATGCAGAAGGAATCAGAAAGAACCACTGTGGAAACAGGTACAGGTGATATGCAGGCACTCAGTTTAAGTTTATGTCAGAGTTAGCACCCTCCATCATTAACCTCTGTATCTCATGAACTCTGCTGAGTTCAGCAACCTTTTGGTACACTTCCTGTTCAAGGCCCATCCCAATGGAGCCCACTTCAGACAGCACAGGGCTCACTGTAGTGATGTAATTGCTCAAGCATGCTAACTGGCCGCACAGTCTTTGTATAATTCCCCTTTATAAGGGCACCCATAAATGTGGCTTGCGTAATGGTGGGACGCTGGGTATAAATGATCATTAAAAAAGAAATGACCCACCCCTGAAGCTATGAACAATTACATCCAAACAAGCCTGGCTTTGCTCACTTCACACTTTATATAAATTCAAGATATCTTTTTATTGCATACTATACAACATTTGAATCCCTAATTTGTACCAGAGGGTCTACTTGGAATACTCAAGTTTTATTTTTTTTTTTATTTTATTTTAATATTATTTCCATTTGAACAAATATGTTTGGCATGCCCCAGTTCTCTTTAGAACAATACGCCACTAAACCTGAGTCAACCCTATCTTACATAATTATGAGTACATTGCCACAAAACTATTCGCTATGATAACTAGCTATGTATGATGTACTGCTAGTATGATAAACTGGCTGCAGTATTTGAAACCCAGGTCATTAAATGGAGTTCAGATGACAGCTTTGGCATGAAAAGGAGGAACAGTAGGACACTTATGAGAACATAAAAACTGCATGCAGATTGGCCTGAAATCAAACTGCAGAATAGGGCTTGTCAGGCACCGGTACTTTTACAGCACAAGGCTGATGACTTTGAGGAACACGTAACAGACCAGAGTCAGATGAACAAAGCTTGCAAGGTGGTGATCGGACTGAAAGATGATCATAGAGTTACAGATATACCAAGCCATGTAAAGCGTGAGGATTTTGAAGCCTCATTGAAACCTTGCAGGATATGGTACAGGGATTACAATACAGGTAAAATGTTAAAGTAAGGTTTGTTTTACTAATTTTTCATCAAGTCAGTACAGCACAATAAAAAAAAATACTGGCAGCCACACAGAAATTCATCTTGCTTTTTGCATCCAGGTTTCATTTTGATTCATAAAGTTATGAGTAGCATGGGGCTCAAACAGAAGGTATCCAACAAAGTAACGCATTCCCTGCCTGCAGACTTTCAGGAGAAGCTGTGATTTCATAGCCTAGATTTGTCTCTCCCTTCAATATCACCTGGGATGGTGTCATAATGTGCAGGTTACAATAAATCTAAGAGTTGTCTAAGAGTGCAAAGAGTTGCCTCTGAGAACGTTTTATGATGGTGCACATTTACTGCAGAATGAAAACAACATGTCAGTGGTGTGCCTTTCATTAGATCTTGCTGAGTGTCTTTTCCACACAAGCTACAGTGATAAGTCAGAGATCTATTACTTCGGGAGACTAAGTATGCAGTCACATTTCAGTCATTTATGCATCGTGTCATGCTGACGTCAACGTGACAGCTGCTGACAAACACTAACACAGACACACACCCATCTACACAGACACAAGTTAGTTTTCTCTGTGGTGATCTCAAAAACCATTCAGTATAAGATGGCACCGTATATTCTTAGCTGACTTCCATTTACATATATAACCTAAAATAAATGTTAAATTGCAAATACATGATTTTATCCTGTGCGTATCCATGTTAAATTCATTAATTTCCAACACACTTCAGTACTTAAAATATGATGTGCAGAACTGATGTATACTGAAACCCATAACATTCTCCATTAGTCAATAGTGTATTGGAACAGAGCTATTTTTGATTTATTAGTCGATTATGAGGAACTACCACGGGGGAATATCAGGGTCATAGATCCGTAGGCTCATGTTGAACACTCGCATCATACATATGTATGCTGGGATCTTGTAGCAGGTGCAAAATATTTAATATTGGAAAGGAAATATGAGCAAAGCCCAGACATAACACGAGGTCAACAGGACCCTGGCTAGAAAGGTGGTGAGCCAAGAGCAGACTTCTCTCCAAAAAATCTGGCACTGGTGAGGTGGTGACTAAAGCAGGAAAAGAGTGATCCAGTAAAAGGTAGGAAATCCAGTCAAAAGTGAGAGAACCAGTAAGTGCTGAGATACTGGTGACTCCTCTCACAGCTTGTGTGAGTCACATGAATCCAAAGACAGAATAACTCAAGATTAGGTAAAAAGATGTCGGAACATATAAATAAATGGAACATAACATAGAAAACATAGTAACCATGTGAGTTAGATTCTGTATTTTGTTGCAACGCCCTTAGTATGTTAAAATAATGTAGGGTTCAACCCCAAATTCTCTTTATCCCACTCCGAAATACTGCTCTGTCATAGCCACTAGAATTGAATGGAGGAACCCACCTCAATGGAAAGGAGGAAAATACAAAAGCAAGCTGGTCTTAATTAAACATAATAAATCAAATTCAATTGACTCCAAAAACAGCCGCCTCACTGGTGCCTATGCACTCAAGTACTGCTCAGCAGAACAGATCTCTACTAATTCATCAAGTGGCCTGTATCCATTTGTGTAGAATGCATCAAGTGAAGCCCACAGGCCTTTCACTCTCTCCTATGCTCATGTTTTAAAACTGTAAAAACATGCAAAAAAGCAGGTCAAATTGCATCCAATTCACTCTACTCCACATCCTAGCATGCAAATTCAACAAATAAGAAAAAAAGGACAAATAATAAAGCATATTTAGCTATTTGAACTATGATCAAATTAATGCTTCTGAATTACTTTTCCTTTTACATAATATTGCATTTTAGCAAAGAAGGAGACACAAAGATCTAAACAGCTCTCTTCAGGAAAACTGTTCCTAAAAAAGCCAATTAGCCATGTCCTACAAACACACACAAACAGTGGGGAAAGCAGCAGAAACTAAGCATTAATTTGAGAAACAGAAAAGAAAACAAGTACTGCAAAGTGGGGGGGGGGGGGGGAGTACAGGCCCTGTCTCTGCTTTAATGGTACCTCAGCCAGATAACCCTGCTGAATCACTGCCAGGGCTCTTTGGTGACTGTGTACCCCAATCTCTGCTGGCTCTTCTAGGGACTTAGAGCCCCCTCAGGGTGGTCTTCTTCACACCTGATGTAGATTGCAGGCCAACAGCATATAAATGCTCCATAGACCAATATTTAACTGGCTGTCATTGCCTTAAATTGTGACTACTTTCCACTGGTCTCTCTTTGTAATGGCAGCCAGTCTTTACATGTGTGTACTTGTGTGTCTGAATTAAAATTAGCCACTCATCAGTGATTACAAACTTACAGTTTTTAATCGCCATCCTATTTTTTCATCACATATTATAAGGATGACCCCCTAGCAAGCCATTGTAAAATCACCTTACAATATGACTGCAAAAGTATGTTTTAAAATACATTCTGTATATTGCAAACATGAAAAATATGTAATGCATAGAATATTCGCTATGTCAGATATTACTTGGAACAGTATGCAGTGCAGTGGTGAGAAATGCCATTTTGTAGAATTCAAATCTGGATTCTAAATCTATCTCCTACTGTTGTACCCTTGAGCAGGGTACTTACTTTGGATTTCTCCAGTATAACAAATGACTCACCTGTGTAAATGGATAATAACTATGGATGGCTTAGTATACAAATCTCACATTGCAAGCCACTTTGATGAAAATGTATAAGCTGAATTTTTTCAGCTTATTATTTTTAATGTCATTAGTATACTGAATTATTACTTCAGATATGACATTATCATACAAAGGATCAAAAGTCACCCTGTAAAGGACTGATATCCCATCTAACATGTATTTTCACAGCCTTGGGCTCATTCGTTCTGGGATAGGCTCCAGACCACTGTGATCCTGACCAGGATAAAGCGGTTAAGAATGGATGGATAATGGATGGATGGAAAACATCAAAAGTTTACATACAACATTATGAAAGCTGAAAACCACAGAGAATTGGATCTTAGAGCCAATTATCTAAAAATGGAAAATGTGTAAAATCTTTATTGCTGCAACACAGCTGAAAGCAAATATTTAACTAATCTATTCTCTCACAGGTCACTGCAAGAAACTATGTAATTGGAAACGGGTCTAAACTAAATTTTAACAATGGGAATGCACAAGCAATCAATAAACACTATACTATACAGTGACGAGTGCATTTTTTTTTAGGCTGGAAGACTTGCAAAATTATTCACTGTTCAATTAAGTGATCAAGGGGAGTCCAGAGAGAGTAAAAACACTGGAAGGATTGAACATAAGTGCATATTTACATTGGTGACAGTTATGTTCAGTGCGTGAATATGGGAAAATGTAAACAGAGCCATAAACATGTCAAATTCATCGAACGAGAGTGGAAAGATTCTGGCCCAGAGTGAAGCTCACATACTATGGCAGCCATGTCTAATGGGCAAATTTAAGAGCCGTTGAAAAACTCCCTATAGATTTACATCTGCTTTAGAATGCATTGCAGCTTACTGTTGACAGTTTCTACTTTTAAACTTTCCCCTCATCTTTGAATTTGAGACGCAATGAAGTCTAACACAAAATTCATTAAAATATACTTTACTTCTTAAGATAATAATACTGTACTGATACTAAACAGAGCTTTAAAAAACAAGAACTTAATGTCCAGTACAAGGTCTGAAACCTAAAGTGACTATGCATTCAAAGTAAAAGTAAATCAATATTCTTGTGAGATTACATGCTTTAACAAGCAATGTGGTGGAATGAAAGATGCTAATCTGGACTGTTGCAGTCTAGAGGTAACAGCACATGCAATACAGTTATGCAGTGCAGCATCATGATAGTTGTATTACATTTCAGCCTGGGAACATATTAAGCTCATTCTTTTCCTATAGCTAGGAACAGAAAAGCAATCTTTAAATCAGAGAGAAAAGAAAAAAAACATGTATTTCAAGTTTTAATAAAAAGAGGAAAGCATAATTAAAGTTTTAAGGATGAAAAGAGCAGGCATCAGTAGAAATGGGCTTGCCTTTATAAGCTGATTTATGGGCTAAGTCAGATTTATCCTTTGCTGTGAAATGAAAAGTGCAGGACATTACTATAGAAGACAGAAAGGTTATGGTTTCTTGCTGCATTTGCCTGGCCATGTGCTGCCATCAACTCTGCAACCAGTCAAGAGAAGGAGCAAATGGAAGACTGGAATAAGGTTATAAAAGTCACTGGATGTGATCTAAAGCCTGAGATGGCAGCTGAAGGTGTGAGGCTCTTCAAAGCTATGAACAGGCAGTGCACAGTATACACCTAGGGTGAAAGAAGCACACATCAGAGTGCACTTATCAAATTATAACCCATTGTTACACCCTAGATGCCTGTGATGTTTCCTTTCTATGGGGACTGCTACACCACTAGTAACTAGACAAATATCATTTTTCATTGATAAAGATTTCAGGCTGTATGACAAACAGGTGTTTAACTCCTCTTAAGCAAAACATCATCCAAAGAACCCAATTCACCATTAAATCCTGTTAAAATGGGATCATGTTTAAACGATGCACAGCAATGTGCTTGGTGTTTTTGCTTCTGAAATTTCAGGGGTGTAAACTCAAAGACAATCCTATGCAAATAAAACAAAGAAATGTCTCACCTAACCTTCCTTTCCATAAAAATCAATGACTCTCCATTCTATCCAATCCACTCTGCAGCGCTCTTATTACAAACATCAAGGTATTGATTGGCTCATTTCAAAGACTGCTGTGGAAAATGTCACGCCACTTTAAGACCATGACATATAATATCAGCGTAGCACTAAATCACAGAGGAGGCCCATGGTGATGATGAGAGCGGGCCTGGAGCTCCCGCACGACCATCCATTCATTTCCATTCATGTCCCTTATCGATTCATCTGTTTGTAAGTTTGTTTTTCAAATCACTGTATGGTGGCACAGTGGTCCTGGCAGAGCACTCAGTAGCCCTCCAATGACAGTTTCCAGAAGGGGAGGGACTAACCTGGGAGAATGATCAGTAAAAGACTACATCAGCCATTTGATTTTGCACTGCATTTCCCTGCAGATTTTGAACATTTCCTGTGTGCAGCGATTTTTATTTGTGATGATCAATAATTAGGTACCAGTAAGTATTAGTATGAGCATACATAATGGTAAAAAATATTTGCAGTATCATTAGAAAAGTGTTAACAGTGTTCATTTGAAATACAGAAGATATACTCCTCTCAAACACAACTCGAAGATTGCAGTCTAAACACACTCATGGCTCTATAAAGCACTGGGGAAGAAGCACAGTCCTCCACATCACTCGTCTGCTCCTGCATTCTGTTACGATGGGCTTATCTGTACTGCCTATCCAGACAGATATTGATCAGAGAAAAGTAATGATTGCGCTGATGCCAGAGACACTTGCACTACAGCAGGGAGTTCAGTGAGGCATCACCTAAAGTATGCCTTCCTGAGCAAAGTAATATAAAAGGGGGAAAAACTAGCCTGAGAGCAATGACCTCGTTCCCCAGGAAGGTGCCTGAATGATGTAATGTCACTTGACCTCTCTAAAAGACCCGGCTACATTGCAATAAGAGACAAGCCATGATATCTTCCGCCCCAGTAATTACCAGCCATGACAAACTGCCATCTGAAATCTGTAACAATGAAGATGTGGAAATCAACAATAATTAGACTTCATCCTAATTGAATGCAAAGTATAATTAAGAATTTGGCAAGCGGATGACATTTTCTGAAGGCAAAAGACAGACCAAAATAAAAACATACTGCAGAACTCTCCACATCACAATGGCACAAGAAAAAATCTGATAACTCACCTTTCCATGCTATTTCCATACTATCTATTCGAGACGTTCCGTTTTGATGTACAGTACCAAGAGCAATGAACAGCTAGGCTAGTAAAATAATACACAGCATTTTCCCCGATGATTCATGTAGGAAAAGTGCTATGACTTTGTAGCATTTGTACAAATAAAGCATGTGGTTGCCCAAAAACACACGTTGAAAGGAGTTTGTATCTTTTAGGTGCTGCATGGTCTCAGCTGAAGCCCATTAACATTCTGCCCTACCAGCTCGTCCAAAAACAGGCAGCAGTCGATTCACATTTTTAGGGGATGATGCACAAAACTCATCTTAAAAGTTCCTAAAACCTCCCTTTATGGAAGCCAGGAAGCTCCCCACTGTCTTAGTCTGAAATGGATAGCTCTCCCAAGGCAAAGTGTTCTGCCGTACATCAACATTTAGAGACACTTTGCACAATGTGATGCACTTTGGGCCCACTTATTTGGACATGAAACTTCAGACAAATTTGCTAGAGGTAACGTATCAAGTCAGAGATAGACAACAGTAACAGCTGGCAATAGTTCCAACATTGTTCGAAATCTCATGGACAGGCATGTTATGCTTTGGAACAACAAAAGCAAAAACAGCTGAAGCTGAATTAAAACATTATGCTTCAGTTAGATATGAATTTAACATGACTGCTCCACCTTACATCCTCAGCAAAGCTTACTGAAGAAACTAAAATGAAATCTGGAATTTAAGAAATATAACAGAAGGTACCATGGTAACTTAACAGTAAAAATACTGTAATCTTAAAAGCCAAATGCACATTATTTATTTTATTTTTTTTAATTAAACTGTAAAGAACACTCCATCAATAGGGTATAATATCACTATCTGTAATGTTTACTTATAGAAAAACCACATTAGTCAAATCAGTATTGATTATGTAACACTTTTATCCAAAGTAATTTAAAATATTTAACCCATTTACACAGATGTGTGTGTTTTTTGGAGCAATTCAGGGTAAGTACCCTCCCATAATAACAACTTCAGTATAGCAGAAACAGTGAAAGAGATTTCGAAGCCCCCACTTTCAGATCCTATCTTGTATTATCTTCTGTCTGAAATTTTTAGAAGAATTTCTGAATTGGGAAAGAAAAATTAATATCACGAATAAAATATTTTACCTGGAACCTCATTTATTTAAAAGAGCACAAATAAGGAACAATAATAGCAAAATTAAATGAACAAGTATTCCTCCTGAAATTCAAATCAGTGGAATATGAAAAGACAACAGCAGCAACTCTGGAGAAAAGCAAACTAAAAATGAGGGCAGACCAACTTGAAAGTGTGGGAAGTGGAACAATTAAGTACTAAGCTGGTTTCAGCTGTCATTAACTTTCCAGCAACAAATGGCTCTCTGGTGCCATGTACCCTGTTGCTTTTAACAGACCATTACATATTGAAGTCGGATATGTATAGGGCAAGGATCACGTCTGCATTAAGACCCTTGTAATGGGATTAATAGTGTGTAGTAGAAACGGGATACATACTATCTACACCCTCATTGTACCTCACCAGCTGACTCTACTGTTAATTAGTAGATTATCATTTTTAATTAAATTGAATTTTGTAAGGATTAATAGTTGGTTCTGGACTGTTATTTAGTTTCTGCTGCAACATTTGTCTGTTAATCTCTCTTCCATTGCATACAAGTATAGGTTTTGATTATTCACTGTTTTAGAACAAATTAATTTTGTTTATAGTTTTTCAGATTAATGTCATACTGAGTGGTATCAAGGAAATTATTCCAACACTCTTTGATATATAAATTAGGAGTGTAAGGCTAAGATTTGAACATCAATGAGCTAGGCGCAGATGGATGCCAGATTTGCGCATCCCACGCCACTACAGAAATAGCTTTTGCATCTCATCACAAAGGTACCATGGACAGTCTTCACAAGAACCTCCTATACAGTTCCACACCAATCAACAGTAGGAAGGACAACCAGGCTTTCCACTCTGTAAAAAGCTAACAATGCCGAATGCACCAGACTGCAACTAACTGCTCTACTGTATCTTTTTTGAAGAACAGAGGAGGAAGTCCATCAGGATTGATGCAAACCACAGGAACTTACAACAGGAAGCTGGAGAAAGGCCTTATAAGGCTTACATTCAGTCATACTCAAACTATTAAAAGAACAACACAAAAACACAATCTTGTCCTCCAAATTTTCAAAAGAAAAATAGTCCCTCTGTGATAATTCTTCTGATTATCTTCAAATTTCTGCAGTTGAAGTGGTTCCTGATTCAGAAGCAATAACACATAAAAGCAAACAAAAAAACAAAAGCAGTCAGTTTGTGATCATATAAACCCATACAGATAAGCAAAAATGCAGCAGGTCCCACAAAATCTCCTATGCTTTTATATGCATGACTACCCAATTATATACACCCTTGTGTGAACTTCAATACCACCTGGTAGAGAAGAAAATGCAGATGAGAAAAGACCTACGGCAAACAGTCACTTAATGTGTAGCTAACTAAGATCATGTGGGGAAGCCAACAGTCTGTGTTTTTGCTAAGGATTCCTAGGCTCAGTGCGTGACAGAGACAGCAATGCCAGTCGGAGAGTCTAAACAACTGGAGGTTCAACTTGTGCTTCTAATTTCCCTTGACCTCACCCGACAGATGCTCGGGTGCTTTCAAAAAAGTCTGTTTAGACAGGAGGTAAAAGAGGGAGGACAGGATTGTTTAAAGTGAGGGCTGAATCGTCTCCACAGACAACTGGGTCATGCTCAGGCGGAATTTGGTGGGTACCATGCATAGGTCAGACTATAACTTGAACTGATTTAATAAAGTACATTCTATATTATAAAACATATTTAGTCTTAGTCTCTCACCTGCAGTAGATTCCTCCTACTCAGTTTGAAGAAAGTATGTTGTTTTTTTTTATTAAAGAAAATTAATGGAGGTGCTAATGGTAATGCAAGATCATTAAAAGTAGTACAGATGAAAAATGTCCATGTATAGCTTTTGTATTAAATTACATTAGGTGCACAGAGGTGCTGTTCATTTGTTACTGATTGGTTTTACAGTTGTTATCTAAAATTTTTTAAACAGGTAATGCCATAAATTGTGTTATTTTTCTCTACCCTCATGACATTGTGCTCTAGTCAAACTAGAGCACGTTTTGCTGCAACATGCAGACCAAACAGGAAAGCCTACCTAGAGCAGGATATCGTTGGGTTGTCATATTGGGGGTTTCGTCATCTATCCCAAACAGACAAAACAAACAGATCATCAGGTCACATTCATCATAATTAACCTCTCAGTTACCCCAGAGCTTCCTGTGCTAATTATTTACTAAACAAAGTGACAGATTGACTTTAAAATTAGAGCCAGTGTTGGTGCAGACAGGGGAGTGGGAAGCGTTGCCTCTGGTGGTGTAACCTGAGTAACACCAGAGCAACAGGTAGTGCACTATGGGTGGGGGGGACAAGGATCCACAAACAAACAAGATAAAGGGGTTTAACAGAGAAACCATATGAACAAGTGACCCAAAACAGAAATCTAAATATAAATTGCTTCATGAACAAGATCACAGAAACAAGATAAATAATATATCAAACTGGAAAACAGAACAAAAAGCCTTATAGCACATCACCCATGGTTATTTTTATTCTTTACAATACTGTAAATGGCTTCAAAGAACCTCAAAGAAAAATCTAGGAATATTGTAGCAAGGCACACCAGAAACCAATTTCTTGTACTGCGTCATAAAATAGCCCCATCCATACAACACAATATACGCTTGCAATACAAATGAGATACAAAAAGTGTTCGGACTCAGTACTTAGTGTGCCTGAAAAAAAACAGACAAGGACAGCAATAAAAAAATCGTAAAATTATAATAGATATTTTATACACACACACACAAACAATGCGACAGTTGCCACTGCCACCCCAAACTCTATTATTGAGCAGAACTCACAAACAATGACCTTACAACTAATCTGTTTGCTTTTAATGACTTTAGGCGCTTTCTGTCTAGCAGCTTAAAGAAAGCCCTTTTTCAGCAACAGGAAATGTGTATCAGATAAACTTTTAAGTATACCAGGAGACTGTTTATTCTAGCTTTAAAAAAGCAACAAAATGTACAGCCATCAAATCTATACCAAAACTCAAACGTCTTACGTGGCAAAACCTGCTTAACCACTGTCATCATCTGAATCCTTGGTAATTTTCAGAAACAGCATCTGAAAACCCTTGATCAGTGTTCACACATATGTAAATGAGTGCTGATTGCCCTCATGATAAAAAGGTATTGTTTGCAATGCAGTTGCTTAATGCTACCTGTACAGAACTGTGGGTGAGAAATGTGAAGGGTCCTCTCTTGAATGACAATATAACCACAAGACCCTTCACAATTGCCCTGCTCTTATCTCTTGCTCTCTGGTCTGAAAGCTCAAGCCAAACAGCCAAACCGACAAGAGTGCTGTGAAGCAGACGTGGCTGAAGGGGGGTGGGGGTGACAGACTGGCTCAGGCAGCACACGCACTGCCAGCACATTGCCACTGCACTCCTCTACCTGTCAGGTCAAATTCCCCTTAACCCCTGTTGACGCAAACATCAGACCTGAGCTCTATGGGCCGAGGTGCTGAAGCGCTGCAGGGATAAACAAGAACTCTTGCCCTCCTCTCAAAATCTCAGCAAGATGGGTTACCATGCCCCACAGCAGGAGAAACTGGAGGGGGGGGTGCCAGGGGGCTGTTCCTTCTGGCTTTAAAAAGCAACAAAATAGACAGCCATCAAATGGCACCATCTGGCTATGGTCCAGGAGAGCACAGGTTTTGGGCCCTTGTCCTGCTGGCTCTTTTACAGAGCATCTACTCTGACTGGAGAGGTGCAATATTTAGTGCCATAAAAACACAGCTCCAGTTTTGTACATTGATTTATAAGTAAGCTATGGACACAGCCAAGACAGAATGAAAAGGGGCATTTTCCCAGTCTCTTTTTGCGTGAGGGGAGAGCTGCTCACAGGCAGTTTATTTCTGCACAGCTCAGCTGCCAAACAAACCTGCCTTAAACATGCTCCATTGACAACGTTCTAGAGTTGAACGAAAAAAAGCAGCCATAAATGTTCTCAAGCTTCATACACCATTCGGGAAAATGGTGCTTCCTTGTAAAAAGTACCAAGTACAAACAGTTTGACAGAATGTGACATGCATGTACAGCTACCATTTTTGGACTGTGTATTACCTGACAAGATGCAGAAATCTTGTATTCCATATCTGGGTGCTTGAGTGTGAATGAAAAAACATAGTAGCAGAACTTGAGTTCAATCTACAGTCTTTGTGTAACTGTATGAGTTTGAGCCTTAATACTTTAAGATACAAAACACATGCACAAACAACCGCAAACCCTGCTTTTGCTAAGAACACTATGCAGAATGCGTCCTAATTTTATGAGCACTGTGAAGACAGTTTTATTACAGATTATCCAGGTCCTGCAATATCAGAACCAAAAGAGCCTGATTCAAATAAAACTGTTTGCATGTAACTATGTATCATGGACTTTTAAGCCGTAATAAAAATATATTAATATATTATCACTAATATAAATCACTAATGCATGGCATCAACTGATTTGGCATTAAACAGAATTCAGTGGGTTGTGGGTAAACCTGAGTAAATTGGAGTGCCCTCATAGCCTGAATTACTTTGGATTTTGAGAGGGTGAAGATTCCACCTCACCTGCCACTACTAGAAAGTTTATTTTAAACCCAACAATGAGAGCGGTTTGTTATGAGTCTGGCTGGATATGGAAGGTGGTAGATTTCCCTGGGGCATACCAAACATACTCCACAGGCAGACATTGGTTTGCCACACCAGATGGGTGTGAATTCGGACTCCCATTTAATACATTGTCCCTTGCTTTCTCATGGGACACTAATTTTTCTTTACAGAAAATAAACATTACGTATAAGCAGTACTCAATGTGTTTTCTGGAAAAACAGTTTGATTGAGGAGAGGCAATAGTCAGATTTTTTAAAAACATAATCTAAATTTCTTCATTTAAACCTGAAAGTAGCTTAAACAAGTCCTAAAACTAATTAATTAGCCAAAATAATTATTTTAAATACGACAATATGTTTATTTTTAGGTTGAAAGATTGATTTTTGGGTTGAAGTGGGTCTGAGTATGAGGTTCTTAACCTGTCGGCAAAGCTCACCCTTGATCTTAGAGCAGAGCACATTTTACTATGAAATAACATTGAAAAAAATACTGAAGAGCTTTATCAACTAAAATGACGTTCGGGCCACTCACTTCATCTTCCCTCTAACTTGGAGCCCAAAGTAACCAAAATATATCGCTCTTTCTAAATTTAAACCTTGTTTGTTTTTAAATTAAACGTAAGACGTGAATCTACAAGTAAACTGTCAGCATACAGTCTTTGTGCCAGTTACTCTTTATCCGTTATGTACTCGAAGAAGATATTTAGTTACTCCATAAAGATGTGTCACTGAGGCAGATATACAGCGCGTTTGAAATAAAATGTCACTTTGCTAAGTTTTGATAGATATCTTGCTTATAGTAAAACTAGTGCGCTATTTAGAAGGTTGGTTTGATATGTCAATTTCAAGACGAATGAAAAACGGTGCAACTGACCTAGAATAAAAAGTGCTCAGACGAAAAGCCAAAAAGAAAAAAAGCTAATAACTCGCACAGTAGCACCTTCTCTTCCTGCTGCCCTGAAGCCTCCGGCCGGCGTGCGAGTCCCTCTTCCGCCGCAGATTCCAAACACGTGCAAGGAACCCGCCAATCACGTTGCGTCATCGGCTTTGGCGCGAGATTCGATTTCTTAAAGGAACGGCGCGGTCGTGAACCACGCGCTTAATGAGACGTACTGTAGTACCGTAGAAAGAAGCATTTACCTACTAAATTTTGAGGGTGAACTACTTTAGTCATACAAGAACAAGCAGCATTATAAGTGTTCATGTTTGAAATACTATAGCGCAAGCTATCAGCACACCCCACGTTGATACTATTAATGTTTTATGTGTCTTGGCGCGTTCGGTGTGATAAATGATTTTATGAAATTAACGAAACAAGTACAATGTAAAAAATCTATAAAATACGACAATTTAGGAGTATGTGCACACACACACACACACACACACACACACGCACACGCACGCACACGCACGCACGCACGCACGCACACACACACACACACACTACCAAAGCAGATCACTCATTTTAGGTCCAGACCATCTAATACACGAACATAAAGGTGTGTCATTCATGTTTATTAAAGATGGTCCAAAACGTTTCCTGCAAATATTAAGAAACGTCCTCTGTTTGGCTCCAATTTCACATGGAAGACGTCACATATCAACAAAAAAAGTTCAGTTTCACAAACCTTAAGCTCATACATGCGTCAAATGCATCACAAACCAGCTTTTTGCATCAGTTCCAGCTGATTTATTCAAGATACAGACCTTCAGCATCACGACATGTAAGTCCCCCCTCATTTGCTACAAAATGCAGATGGTGTTGAGAGTATATTGCACAAGAAAGAAAAAAGTATGTGCCATAGTAATGATAAAGAAAGAAAATCCAGTTTCACACCTGCTATTTGGGACCCATCCACATTAATATACATAGACTGCTAACTTTACTATTTTACAGTACATACAATCTTGAGACTAGTACCAGCGCGGGGCTCTACAGCATCATCGCTAGCTCCACATACGTCTCCCTACAGAAACGCACCAACTCTGATCTACAACTGTACAAACCATGTCTTAAAAAAAAAAATCACAAGGCATTTAGATGCAAGTTTTAATTTAACGTTCAGTCGTTAGACTATGACTCTTGCATGCTAAAAAAAAAACAGGGTAGAAGTGCCTGAAAGTTCACTGAAAGCACAGTAAGAACATTCCCTTTAAACTGTACAAAAATATGCCTGAAAATATTTCACTTTCTTTTAAAAAGATGAGGTATGTTATGTATCAAAATGTTTCTCCCTCCCCCCATACCTGTATTCATATATCGGTTTAGCCTGCTTTATTTTCAAACCAGGAGGTAAACAGAACCAGTTACCAAAAAAAATAATAATAATAATAATAATTTTGTGGCATATAGAAATCACATAAAACCCTTATTTATATATAAAGTTCGCTACATCCTGAACGGCGCCAGTCGACAGATCAATAGTCTCATGTGCTCCAGCTCCCTGCAGTTACATCAAGAGGGGGGGTAAGATGCATAGAGGTTCAGATTTTCTTATTGTGGTCCGGTGCAGTTGAACAGTTTTGGACCGTCGACCCTTAGAAAAAAAATCCATAAAACCCTGCCAAGCCGCCGGATCATCAGCACCTCAGCAGATTTCCACAGTACCACCCATCTTCTGCATCCCCACGTCCTCAAGCTTCATGTCTCCATCGCCTACAACACAGACCCCAGACAGGCAACGGCTGGGAGCAACTATGACAGGGCGTATCATTTTATTTCTTCACCGCTATTAATAGTTTGATCATTTTAGTACGTGAACACCAGATCTGAGAAGTTCGCCTCCAGCCAATCTCCTGCGATCATCTCGCTCAGCTCCGGCGTACAATAGTCTGGGAATTCAAAGTGGGAGCCCAAGCTCCCCTCGCTGAAAGAGTCCAAATCCTTATCCACGAAGGAAAGCGACAGGTTCCCTGCGCTCGAGTTGCCCAGCTCCGACCCTGGAGCGTTGGATGCGAAGTTCAAGCTGAAGTCCACCAGCAAATCGTCCGCATCTTCAGCGGCGCTGGAGGAGGTAGACACGGACCTGGATGAAGAAGCTGGTGAAGCCACAGAGGTGCATGACGTGCCCTGCTTGGTGATATTCTTAAAGTTGTAGAAGAGCCTGGTGGATGCTGAGTTCCGCACTTCTTCGTACATGCTGGCGCCCTCAGACTCCGCCGAAGAACTCAGGGTCGGACTTGCAGGCACCTTGGCTACGTTATATGGCATAATCTGCTCCTCATCCTCCTCCTGTTTAATCCGGACCGGCATGTCATCCTCGTAGTCTTCCTCGTCATCTTCATCGTCAGTCAGCTCCCTTTTAACGGTCTTTTCAACCTTCAAGTTTGAAAAGCCGTAGTCGTACTTGAAGTCGGCCGGTGGTCGTGGAACCACCTTGGTGCTCTTTAACTTTGTACATTTCTTACTAGCAGTCTTGATAGTCTTGCTGCCAGATTTCTCCGGCGATGGCACGGCTGCCTTGGACGAGCTGTCGAGTTTGGGCTTCTTCTTGGGCCGGTACTTGTAGTCCGGGTAGTCAGCCATGTGTTTCAGCCGGAGCCTCTCCGCTTCCCTGATGAACGGGATCTTCTCGCTGTCCTTCAGCATTTTCCACCGCTTCCCCAGCCTTTTTGAGATCTCCGCGTTGTGCATGTCCGGGGACTGCTCCATGATCTTCCTCCTCTCTATTTTGGACCACACCATGAATGCGTTCATGGGCCGCTTGATGTGCCCTGTGGCCGTCTTGCACCAGTCCGGTTTCACCGAAACGGGGCTACCGGCCACCATGTCGTTCTCCTCTGTGTCAGTAGTTTCCCGGGACGTGCTGCCTTCCGTCTCGCTGTGCTCCACTTGCTGCACCATGGTCCCACTTGTACGCTCCACGGACGCTGAGAACGGCAGCCCACAAAGAGCACTTCTCCAGCCCCAGGTCCTCACACCACTTAGCCGCGATCCGCACTCTTTGCGAAGTTGCAGACTGCCTTCTTAACAAGTTAATAGCTTTTTCATACCGGTTGCGTCATTTACAATGCTCCAATCACTTCCCTCCACTCCGTGTCTCCGCCTCTAAACACGCCCATAACGCCTTCGATCCATTTCTATTGGTGCGATGATATAGAGGCGGAGCGTCTTTCTAAAATTGTCTCGGATGCTTGAGCGAGACGGACATGTGGAATATTATTAATATTTTTTTTCTTGTTCGCTAAGCAGTAAGTATAGAATCATACTGTACCATTGCAAAGAAAACAGCTAGACGTTTCAGGAGCAACAGCGAAATCTCAGATGCATTTTACTGACTGGTCGAACTAAAAGGAGTGTGAACGCGCTGCCAGATGTGCCGCAGGAACGTCCACATGGCGGGAATAACGAAGGGTCTGAAGGTGGCGCTTGGACACTGCAAGGAATGACTGGATCAGCTGCTTCCAGGGCTGTAATTCAGCCGAGGTCATCCGCTAAATAAAAAAAGGAAAACGTTTTCCGTGCATGAGTTTTCAGATGCTGCCAAAGTGTCTCAGAATTTACTTTTTAGCAGTTTTGAAATAAAACTTGTCAAATATTACTGACTAAAGGTAAAAAGTATGTTACACGTCAAAAATCATGTACTGTATTTTTAATAATACTGGAATCTCATGAATGGTTGTAGTGTGTTTGGTGGCCATTCATTTATAAAATAGGTAACATATTGACTCTTCACATTAGAATGTTTTGATTTCACTTAATCGTTTGCTTTGTGGCACAGCCTAAATGAGCTCACTCAGTGACATCATGTGGTATCTATTGAAATCACCATATTTATGTCAGGTTAAAATAAAATGTATCACTTGATAGCTCCACTCAGAACTGGGGAGAGATATTTTAGTGGTGTGATCCCTTTGGCCTGCTACATTTTTGCACAAGTATACACACACACAGACACACACACACACACACACACACAGAGTGTAGAGGCACTGCTGCGACTGCTGTTGTCAAGTAGCAGAACTTGTCTATGACCTTCTACATCAGTGTTGGCCCAGCAGCCAGTTGCATCCAGGCGTCTGATAAGAGTTCCTGTTTCTTTTCTTGAATTTCATTTTCTCCCCTAGGGGGCAATCACTCACCCCACCCTACTATCCCTCTCATCACCCCTACTTTTCCCTCAATCTCAGAAGTTGACGTCAGTAACTGACCAAAAGTCCTGATCCAGTTTTATAGCTGTCTACAGAACATGGGACAGAACGAAGGGGCAGGTAGACAGATCCTCATTAGGCTGAGGTACCGCTGAAATTCATTGTCACACGCCCAACCCTGCACCGGAATGCCCTAATCAGATCTGGCTTGGTTTAGTGTCAATCAGCCCTGAAGAACATAGTCTGGCTTTTCTTCAATGGCTTGTAAGCCTGTTTTATCCCCCACACCTCTGCTTCTGAACACATTTCAATAGCTTCTTAATTTTTATTTAAAAAAACTGACCTGTGAACAATATATAACATTTAGATGTAATTAGTGCATTTCAAACAACTCCAGAACCAAAAAAGGAAAACACTGAGTTTTCAAGAAAGCAAGTTTCATTAAGTCACCAATATTCAAGTTAATTTTTTTACAAGTCAGGATTTAGTGATAGTAACACTAGAGCATAGACAAAAGTGAACTATTAAAAACATTAGAAGGGGTTATGTAATGCAGAAAAAAATTGTTACACATCAAAAACAGGCTGATTTGAAATGTCATGTGGAGTGAATATTTAATTCCAGCAGTAACTACATCCTTCTGAGGGAATGGCATTCTGAATTACAGTAATATGTTATTGTTATGACAAGTTCACTAAGTGGCCAACTGAGGCAGACCCTACATCTAATGCTTCTCTGACCTGCAAAGAAAAATCTTGGGGCTCTGGGTCATCATTAATGTTGCAAGTATGATGCTGAAACTGCAAAGAGGCTGCCACCCTTGGTGGGCCCTTGAATAGGTGGCCTTGCTTTGGGGTTTTGTCCATAGTTCCCAAAAGCAGTATGCAAGCGAGGCCGATTTGCTCACTCATACAGTTGCCGCAACTCATAAGATGTCTTCCCTTTTCAGACACATTCTCAAATATCATTCTTGTTGTCCTTTCACACACTGCTCTGAAGTAGTACCATGCCTGGGTCGACATCCCACACTGGAGTAGCCAGTGAACTCAGGGAATGTACACCCCCTCCCCACCCCACCAAAAAGCATGTCTAGAATGTGCATAAAGTGTGTCTTACATTTTACAGCTACAGCTTTGACAGTATGCTACCCAATGACTTGTGTGATATGACCCTAAAAATATTAGCAAAATTACTACACTTAGTAATATGTCAAACATATGGTACTGCCAGTTTATATTTCAATACTGTTATATACTCTTTTTTGATGTTCCTTTACTTCCCATGCTATTGTTCCTTTAAAAAAAGCAGTTTTTGAAATTTTTAAAACGGAAGAACCAACAGTTGTGCCTGTGGATCTGTTCTGCATTCCTAGTTCCCGTGTTAAATGAGGTTAACAGGGCAGCAGGCGAGAGCCTCTGTGCTGAGGAATGTGCGGGCAGGCAGGGGCCAGGGCCACAGAGAGCGCAATAATGTCTCAAGCTGGAGATGCAAACCCTGGAGTCTGCGGCATGGGTATCTAATCAGGGCGTCTGTAATTGCTTTATCACACGTGCTTCGGCAGCAGGCGTACGTAAACATGCAGCTCTGTGCAGGACTTGCAAGATGTAAATATGACCCACATCTCTTGGGATGTGCTAGACAGTTGACTAAAAGGCCATCCATTCTTTTCTTTGCTTTTCTTTTCTTTTCTTTTCTGTAAATGGAATGAAAATCAGTGGCAGGCAAAAGACCATTCTGTGTTCTGCAAGTGTAACTTTGAAACACTGTGGAATAGATCTGTTTATTATTAATCCACTATAAGTCATTAAACAAGTTACAGTGTTAGGGTTGTATACTGAACTGATTATAATTACCTACTCATGTGACAGACTTTTTATGCATAAATTCAAGGCAGGTATCTTGCTAAAATGTAATACAGTAGAAACAATTGCTTGAAGTCTGGACCTTTGGTTACAAGGCAACAGCACTAAGCACTATACTACCTACTGCCCTTAAAAAGTCTGAAGCAACTACTGAAATTACCTAGAAATGCCACTGGACTGACTATGGATTTCTAACTTGTGAAGAATGAGAGGCTTGTTTCAGTTCAACACAGGTTCATGTGAAATTACTGCATTGCCCAACAAACAGATGTCAGCAAATGCAAGTAGAGACAAAACCTCAAATGAAGCAAGAAATCCACAGACGGCCTGTGTATATTACAAATCTGGGACAGCAGAAAGAATAATATCTGAAAATTAAGCCAAAAATCCTTACAGGTAATTATCTTCCAGTTTCTTTTTTCCTGAAGTAAACAGTTTCATACGAAGCAAAATTCCTTTGTTCCAAATGTTTTACATTTGATTTATATTTGATGTGCACAATGAGCACACTGTGGCCTTTTCATTTTCTGTTTTGCAGCATTTTTGAGTTTTTTTTCTCTTTTTTCCAAGACCGAGTGTTGACCCCTCTCAATACTTCCTTTTATATGCATTATTTTTTCCATTTGTTTTTGTTATGGTTGAAGGAAGACTAATTTTCACATTTTAATCTCAGTGGCATTTTATTGTGTGAGGTCTGGCTTTCTGGAACAGTGGTACAATCTCATGCATAGACTTTGCCTCATATAACCGTAGGTATGTTATTGTGCATCTGTACTAATCCTAGGCATTATTCCCCTTTTCAGTCAAATACAACCCAGATGTATAATAAATGACATTGCCTTC
Source organism: Arapaima gigas (assembly GCA_900497675.1). Classification (NCBI taxonomy): domain Eukaryota; kingdom Metazoa; phylum Chordata; class Actinopteri; order Osteoglossiformes; family Osteoglossidae; genus Arapaima; species Arapaima gigas. The sequence continues at coordinate 1,423,413 of UFQX01000018.1, forward strand.
AACAAGGATGTCTGCTGAGCAAACACACCATGTAAATAGCCAATGATGTTCTTGATGTTTCCACACCTCTGAGATCTGATACTTAGCAGACACTTGAAACTGGAGGGTCCTACCATTAGGGTAAACAGCCAACACTTAACATTCTACATTCCACATAATCACAGTCCAATCCATAAATCTCTTCGAATTTGCCATACCCCTTTCATGTGTGTCTGGGTGTGCAGAGTATGTGTGATGGAGAAAAGCGCTTCAGATGGTTTGTTGCAAATCTGAATGCCAGCACAGCAAGCACAACCCTGCTTATGCTGATGCGCATACCCTGGGAGGGAGGTGGCAACCTATGGACAGGGGTCGCATTCACACCCACTGCTGTTTTGCAATCAGTAGGTCACTGTAGTGGCAGAGGTCACTCAAACCTGCTGACATTTCTGCCCTGTAGCCTGTCAAGATGTCTCAGTGTAGTTGTTAAGGATGTGATCTTTTAACCTACCGGGTGCTGGTTCAAGTCCAAGGATGGGCCCTAGAGTTGGACTTCTAAGTACTTTTATACATTTAGCAGACTCTTTCTTCAAAAGTGACATAGCACTCAGAGTAAACTGATGAAAAGCTATAGATTTACCATTTTTAAAGCACCACAATACATTAGTAACCGCCAATAGATTTCACACTAAATCCAGAGCTCATTGTGATGAAAGTTTATGCAGCAGTCAGGAGATCCTGGTAGAAGTGGGTGCAAGAGATGTATTTTAAAACTATTCTTTGAGGTTGAAAAGGGCACAGCAGTTCTGAGGGAGGGCCTATTTAACCACATCAAAGCTAAAACTGAGAACCCATGGATTTATGCATTATTTTGAACCTTTTGATTGTGGGGTTATCTTACACTAAGTAAATAATTATTGTATTTTTTAATTCAATCAATAATAATGATAATAATTATAACAATAATAATAATAATACAAATAAGAAGAAGAATAGACTTGGGTTTCCTGTATATTTCACAGCTGTTTACTTCTTTGCCTGGCAACAGTACAGATGCATAGAGAGGCTCTCTGGGAGCGCTGACCTTCTATAATGAGAGTGTGTTTAGTCTGAAGGCCTGGCCCGGCATTGATGGATTACACTGCTGTAGGGTGCTCTTTGCCTGACAGTCTGCGAGAGCACACAAGGTAAGTTTCGCACCCAGATTCACGTCTACGCGTGACCTTTAACACTATTGATTTCTGTGACTGCCTCTATATTCCAAGCATATAGCATAGTAAAGATCCTGCAGGTGGCCTGGACACATTTGGTCAATCATCAAACAATGTTACTTTCGTATTGAGATCGGTTGTTTTTTCTGAGACATTGTTTCTTATTGACTTAAGCTTTTTAAGAGGAAAAAAATGGCTCGCTAAAGGCAACTTTAAAATGCTTCCCCAGTCCAAAAAAAGAGAGAGAAAATAACAGGAATAGGTGGTCTTAAAAAAAGCACCGTTCAGGGAACCAAACGAATTTGAAAAGCCCTTAAGCTTCATATGAAACTATATTTTTACTGGTAGGTACTGGTGTTGTGTTCTTTTTTATAAAGGAATGAATATTGAAAAAATGAATTGCATTTCTTTTTATGACTGCTCCTCCAACCACATCTTGTGCTGCCTATATTTTAGATACTTTTCCTATATTGTGAGGCATCAGTTTTTCCTCATCAAAATATCTTTTCAAACAATTTGGTTAAAAATTGAAATAGCAATGGTACAGTACTACCACACCGCAATAATGGGAACAGTTACGAAAAAGCTGGTGAATTGTTATTATAGAAGTGTTTTTTAAAGAGGCCTTTTCTCCAGATACAAGTTGCTCATCGACTTTCAGAGATTTCCTGAATTGCCTGAGTCATACTTTCCTTTAAATGTTTGTTTTTCAACATTTCTTCAAGATGACATGTTACCTGCTGTTGATGTTTGCAGTGAGGAACATGTTCTGATTTGTTTTGTTGCACAGAGAGGGAAAGGTGGGGCAGTCAGTATAGTTTTTAGGCTCAGAGAACAGGAGCCTCCTGGTTACTCACTTCCACTGTTGAGTGTCCTTTTGCTTCCAATAGTTCACTTCCTCCCATTAGCAAGAACAGTTGCTCACCTTGCTCTTATCTAGAATGAATGACCTGGAGACAAAGTTCAAGAGGCCCTTCATAGACCAGTTTATCCCTGTAATTAGTACTTTTAAATGACAAAATTAGAGATGAAATTTTGTTTCCTTCTCGTCTCATGTTTAACAAGTGATGTCCCATCATATTTCGCTCGAGGGGTGTCACCTCAGAATAGTTTAGACACAGCAGAATCAATCTGAGTAAATCTGACAAAAAACAACAGCATTAGCATTTGAGATCAGAATGAAAGTCATCTGACACTCGCCCATCTGACATGTCTGAAGATTAAGAAAATATCCCCCACGCAACCCACTATGTATCACCCTGGCACTGGCCCTTATTGAGCCTCTTGATGAATTCAGCTGAAGCTAAAACAATGAAGTAGTCAGCAGTGCTTACTCACAAATTGCTCGCAGCTACTTGAAACTGGAGTTCTCTGGCAAGTGTCTTTGGAGTACTCCTTCCTAAGGGCAGGCTAATTTAAAGGTAAGAAGAGGATATAATCAATTATGAACAAAGAAGACAATGGCTGAGAGAGAGAAAGAGAGGAAGAAAGAGAGAGGGAGAGAAATGGAGCAACCGACAGAGGGGAAGGAAAAATCCAGAGATAATGATCATGACTTGAAGATAAAAGACGCTATTATTTAAACCTGGTCTATCTCCTGTTGACATTCCAGTTAATTACCCAGAGCCTGGAGAGAGAGACGTGGGGCTCCATACAGAGCTTGGCAAACACACAGCGGCCTTACCTGCTGCACTCCTTTGCCCTGTCCAACAATAGGGGTGCACTGACACATCCCCAATTCCAACAAAAATGACCACTTCATTAATTTCACTGAAGGTACAGAAACATCAGCTGCCATAATAGTGAGAAAAGTGTCTGTTGTGTTATAGTGTGGACTGCCTGTGGTGACCACTACAGTATCAAAAAATATGAAATACATGCCACACTTTTTTCCACACATTCTTCTCTTTTGAAACTAAGGTTACGTGCGTTTTTCTAAAATTATACATTATTCAAAAAAGCATACAAAAGGTTACGCTGTACACTAAACTGCTTATATTTTTTATTTGGATTTCTGCTTGCACAAGTTAAATATCTACCTCATCTTTTTAAATTAATAAAAAACAGCTTTTACTATAACAGTCTGAGACTTTAAAGTGTCTCTGAAGATTAGAAGCTATTGACAATGCTGTCACCCTTATGTAAATAGCCACCCAAAGTTTCTGTTTACTGTCCTTACGAGGGACATAAAGGATGAAACTTCTTAAGATGTGGAGACCTGTGACTGGCAAAGGTATAAAAAAAACCCCATCAAGGTGTTGTAATGGGTAAATCAGTCTTCAAACTAAAGAAGATATTAACAGTAAAATATGTTTTTGGAGAAGTCTGACAAATTAATTACTCCTGTATTAATACAGTAAAAATGCAACTGGTTTCTACAATTATAAAAAGAAATCTAGATCCTTCTCTGCATTAAATGTAAAACTGCAACCGATTAAAATTCATATAGCTAGAGAGGTTCTTCCTTGGAATTTCTAAATGTGCTTCAGTTGTGGATACAGTGCAGATACAAACATCACAAAATCGCAGTGTTAATGCAACATTACTATATGCTTTTTTTTGTGACTTTCCGTGTATCCATTATGGGAAGTATATGCAAAGAATACAGTTCAGAGTATGTCAAGAAACTTGAATTTAAGATAGACACACACTCTGAGACATTAAATATGCACATATAGACTGGTATTTTCCACACTCTCATATCAGAGGTCCTTGTGCCTCCTTTTTGTGTCCTTGCAATAGTTCTGCTCCACACAGACCCTATCATATCCCACTCTACTGAGTTCTTCTGCAATCTCAGTTGGCCACTGAGTGCCGGACCACCATTTTAAAGCTGGCTCTCTCTGTTTTACAAATATATTCATACATCTCTCTTTCTAAAAAGCAATTGAGGTCCTGTTTAACTTTGATCATTGACTTGCAAATACAATATCAGTTTGAAGGGGAAGGCTCTAGGTCAGAATTCTAAAAGTTCAATAGATTTCTCAGTTTTGAGACCCAACTAACCTATATGAGAAGAAGCATATTCATTTATGTAAGTTCTAAACAGTTTAACCCAACCATTGGTTAAATCAGCTGGATTATAATCAGAAATGAAGCAAAGTTTTACAAGAAGAAGAGGGTGACCACATATCTATATTTGGACATTTTCCTCTCATTTCTGTGACACTCCAACTTATCACTATGCGAAGTGCAGAGTGTGTCAACCAGATGGAACAATTTATTTGAACAAGATTCAGCTTCCCAAGTTAGATCTTCCTGCTTCCTGCCACTTGAAACTCAAAACATGTGAGAGCTTTTTGTGGAGCACGTTTTCCAACGGGAGCAGGAGGAATCAACACTTGTAGTAGTTTTAAATAACAAATGCAGTACTAGTTTATGTTTTCATCAAGGCTTCCTTTAATATGAGCATATCAATATTTAACAAACTAAGTATCCCAATAGTTTTTTAATGAAAGACTACTGGACTTTTTAGCCTGGTTTTGGAATAAACATTTGAAGTAAATAGCTAAATATGTAGACAAGCTTAGGATCAGAAGCCTTAAGGTGCTTCATGCACCATGCGTGAATATTAGATTAATATTGAAAAAGAGTGTGCCAGCGTGTGCTACGCTGAGTGAAATGTAAAATCAGACAGCCCATGGAAAAGAAAACAAAAAGTAATGGATCCAACCGCAAAAAATAACCTGAGTCTTGGACCTGCCTGTTTCTGTCTCATGCATGTTTTGGAATTAAGGTGCCAACTATGAAGGCAGAATGAAGTGATTTTCTATCAGTGAGTTTCTACCTTAACTTGAAGTAATGTTAGAAATATAACAAAATGAAATATAATGACATTCTGAGGAATATTCATTCTGAAGTGGGCATTATAGCTTTGCTTTGTTACATTTACTTAAACACATTTACTGCAATGTCAAACAAAGACTGAAGTTATCAGTGCTTGAAGCTGGGAAAAAAATAAGTGGTTTACTGGCATGTTGACATGTCTCCTGCTATCACTAAACTAATATGATTTTGACACATTTTGAATTTCTGCAATGAATAAAAGATGCTAGGAGATATTGCCAACGTTCACAGCATATATTACTTTAACACAGGTAACACAAATTTTCAGTGACCAGTAGGAAATCTGTAAATTAGCTGATTTGCAGCATAACTTAGTGCATGCTGGGTAAGCACCATTATGCATACTGGTGAGTACTGAAAGCTTACATTTATGACAATATTATGGCTTATATATGCCTGACTCCAAATGTTTGTGCAGAAAGCAACACATACAGAGATCAAGGAAAGAGAGATTGGGAAGAAACACTGAGAAGTCCAGGGCAGTGCAATTGGAATCTCTGGAAACAGTGGATCCTCTCCTTTTGTTTATAAGGACATTAAAGATCTTCCCAATTCTGCTTAATTAATATTCTGCTTTAGTTCTTTATGCCTTGGTTGTTGTGAGTTCTTTGTCATTGATCAATCACAGAAAGAAAAAGTCATTCTGTGCGTTATCAAATCAAATGATGACTGATGATCATACTGGCATAGAATGACTAGCATGTGACCCCTGGATGAGTTATATATTGTGGGTTTGGATGATGTAATAGACTTGTTGCTTATTAATTTAAGTTCACATCCCAAAACTGGTTCAGTTGCATTTTTAGGGCCTCATTTCACAATAGGCTCACCTTTTTATTTTTGTGCCACTGGCAAAGATGCTTCATGGTCTTCTGTCAGTGGCGCAGATCTACATGTAATGTAGATCTTTCGTTACCAGTGTATACTGCAGACAAGTATCTAGAACAAAAACTCATGAGCCTTTGTAAGGTTCGAATTTCCCAACAATATACAGTTCACAATGTAGACCATGTATGTTTTCATGTTTTAATCAAGTGAAAAATTTTGCATTAACTATTTGCAGTGATGTTTTGCAGCTTTGTTGCCATCCATGTTAAGAGACCTGCTTGTTTAGTCTCCAAAGTTTATTATATATTTATTCATTTGAATTGCAGTAAATAGGATATAAGAGATTTATTTGTTCTTAATCTGCACAGAATATACTTGCAGCAACAGAGTTACAGCATTGGCAGCAAGTTCAACCCAGGCACAAGCAAACATTCTCCAGGACAAAAGATCATGGAAACAACCCCCTTCTGGGCTTTATCCAGTGAACCTTTGCCCTTAAGCTTCCTGTAAGACAGATGGAGCAAATACCTGACACACCTCACTTCCTCTAGGACAATTAGCTGCCTGCTTGGAGGATGAGTTTCAGCAATCCCCAAAAGCGATCCGACAGGTAAACAGAAACATACACACACACACACACACACACATACACCATGGCCCCATAAGGGGGGCTCGGGCTCCTTAAGTCAGTCCAGGAGCTTTCAGTCATGTGATGACCCATCAGGAGTTTAAAAGAGCAGAGTTTGAGAGAATTAAAGGAGACATGGGGGGAATTATGTCTTCTGTCAGACCACCAAATGGGCAGACAGTTAAAAATTACAGAGCAACGGAAAGGGAAGCAAACACATACAACTCTGGGAAATGAAATATAGAAACAGATGAACAGAGGTAAACAACAGGAAGGGAAAGAGACACAGTAGGAAAACGTAAGCAATGGCTAAGACACAGAGTACTATACATAGCAACAGGAACCATGATACAATTTTCACTAAAATTTGTGAAAAATACTAATATGCTGCCTGAAAATAAGAACAGAAACACTGCAATAATTAAATAGTAACTTACTGCCCCCATGTTTGCTCTTGAAACAGAAACAGGTCAGGATAAAAAATGGGTTACCAAACAGCACAATCTGTAAAACCATATTGACTTAAGTGCATCAAAACACAGGGACACTTTTTGCTATCCAACCTATAAAGCTGTCAAACAGAGGATATGAGTGATGTCATTTCCTCTGCTGTCTGACTGCTAGACAGTAAGGGTCTGGCCTGAGACAGTGAATTGCACAATGTTCAACTGTCGGATATATAATGTGAGACAATAGACAATGTGTAATCATGAAATAATCACTGGTGTTTGTTGGTTGTTGCAGTCCTTTATTTCTCACTTCTTGTTATGGAAAAAGAGGAGATATGATAAGCTGATATTATGTTTGGGAGTTTAAATGCTTTCAAAACACTGCACAGTTCCTCGTTGGATAATAAAGACAGCTTTCAAGCATGAGTTTTTGAATCAGAATTGTTTCAGAAAATGGAGGGATGGTCTGCTCCTCTGGCAGATGAAAATATTTTAATATTTGAATAATGACTTCATATGAAACTGTATGCATGTTGTGTCTTTTGATACTGTTATTAGCTACAATAATTGTACTAAAAAATATACACACATGCCGCCTCTAACAACAGATGCAAGTTTAGCTCTTAGCAAGAAACTTCTATATTTTCAAGACATTAGCGATAATGCCCGTTTAAATCAGATATTTCATGTTGGGTAACCTGTGATTAGATACTGCACTCCTCTGACAGCAAAAAGAACTTGTTCTTTCTTAGAGTTTATGTCAAGGGTGAAGTATATCTTGATGGTTTGACATTATGCAATTTAAAGAAGAAATAAAAACACATGCACTATATTCCTTGTCAATATGGCTTTCCTCTAAAGCAGACCTAAGGTAGGGTATGGTTTAACAGGCACACTGAGTTGTATACAGTAGGTTGCTTGTTCAGATCCCACTCTTACCACTGCTGTAGTGCTGTTAAACCAGATATTTGCCCTAAACTATTCCAGAAAAAATACCTTGCTTTATGTGAGTAACAGTTAGTCCATCAAGATAGAGGGGTCAACTAAATAAATAACAGCCATCATCCTTAACTTTTTAATTCTAGTCAGGGTCAGTACTCCAGAGCCTATCCCTAAATCACTGGATACTAGGCTATAACACTACACCCTGGATGGGACCGAGATCCATTGCAGTTAAGTACATTAGGTCCACACACACTATGGGCAATTCAGAGTGACAATATACCCTGAAACACATGTTTGTAGACTGTAGGAGGAAACCCACACAGACATGGCAAGAACATGTAAATTCTACAAAGACTGAACTTTAAACCCATGCCTGTGCAGCCAAGATGCTGTGAGAACTGACTCAGACGTTGTTCACTGACAGTATATCACCTTGCCTCAGTGAACAAAAGAGTATAATAAAATGCAAGCGCTAAGGGTTCTGACAGTATTTTTGTAAGAGCAGCACCAAATCTATGTCTAATTACATTTAATTAATTTTCTTCAGGAGCTGAATATAAAAATAATGGCTAATGCAATCACTGGTGTTTAATAATATTATTTTTTACTTTGCATATGCTTAGTTCAAAATAACTTGCACATAAAAATATTCATAAGATGCACAATCCATTGGTAATTATATTATCTGCATTTGTATATGTACTTAATTTCATAACTGCAGAAATTTGCATAACACTGGATGTATGACTATGAAAATAATTGCCGATCCATTTGTCAAAGACAAAATATTCAGTGTTAGGAGCCCACTAAATGTGTTTTTAATGTAGATTTAAGTAGCATATTGTGGTTCATCCACACTTATAGCCCCTTATAGAGCTGGATATTTATTGTGAAGCAGTTGAGGAAGACAATGGCACTGTGACCCTGGAATGCAGCCATCACATGTCCTGTTTAGCAGTTTCTACATGAATTGTACGTTTTTAGAGGGACTGGGAGGACTTTCTGTCAATATATAATCATGGAAAAACAGAACTCAGAAACTGGTTAAGAGGCATCCTGCTGGGTAAAGACAGGGGGGCACCCAGAAAGCACAGTGATGCATTCTGGGAACTCATTTCTTTTGTAGAACTTTCCAGTACATGAAACATGTTGACAGCAGGCAAACTCCTTGCCCCACTTAGCTGTAAAACAAAACGCTTAAAATGATGAAAGATAAAGGGAATAAATATAAAAAGATACTTCACCCGCTGCATGCAAATTTCCCTATTTCACTGTCCTGATAAAAAAAGGAAATTTCAGGAAACTGTTTTGTCACCACCGCCTGTACATTTACCTTGCATACAGAAGTCACATACAACAGTGAAATCTTCAGTTCCCTCCAGTGTGGTTGCCCTTTCTCTGCATTTCTTTGTGCAAACACAACTTATTTGCAATCACTGATCACCATCACCATGATTGCATTAACACATCATTATTTATGCAATCTCAGTTTATAAATAATTTTAGCCTGTGAATATTCATGTGCTGCATGATTACTGAAAACCAATATTTGCAAAAAATAAGCATTTCTATGTTTGTAGGAATACCACAGAAAATGAAATGTATACAGTGTATCCACATAGCAGATCCATTTTAGTGCTAGGGTGAGCGGTTTATAACTGGCTCATTTCTACGTTAATACACCAGGGGCTTCTGCCTCCTGGTTTGATTGTCATGAAACCCCATATTTCTGGTAAATATATATTTTCTACCATTCAGCATTTACACAAGGTGCAAAAAATGTAAATGTTGTCATTTTATCTTTGTAGATGTTGTGTTTATTAGTCTTGTCTGGTATAGGAGTCATATAGCTCTACCTGAGACAGTAGCAGAATAAAGAGACAGAGAAATACAGAGTCACATGAGAGAGAAACAGCAGAAAAAAAAAAACAATTATAACCAACCAACCACATCAAACACTGGAATAGCCTGGAAAGAGGCTAATGTGCACCCAGCCTGGGGAATTGGCTCTTGTCAGTCCCTCTGTACCCCAACAGAATGCTAATAGACAGGGTGGATTAGCTAGAATTACTCACAAGAATAATGGCAAAACGACATTACAGAGAAATGTTCTTAACATTTCCTCCCCTTATTTTTCCTTTTCCATCAAACTGAACCACACAGGGACTAACAGCAAAAACAGTTCAGTAATGTACCCCTTTCAATCAATGCACTTTCAATTATTGTCTTCTAAAAACAGCCACTTTGCTTAGGAATTAAGTTTTTCTATAACTAGCTCATCAGATTTTTCCAATTCTAAAAATGTGCTCTACAAGAATCATCCATGTTTGACAAGTTAAAGATTTCATTTATGTGGCAGAAATATAGTCCCAATATAGGATTGCATTATAATTTTAGATTCAGTCATTGTGTATTCACTGATGTTAAAGATTGCCATTCTTTTTTGTGTTGAGAGGTTTATTTGCACATTTCCTGTTTAAGTAAAAAATAAAGCATAAAGCCAAAATGGTATCCTTCCCCAGATCATACATTATGGCAGGCTTCCATTCGCAAGTCTGGCTGCCTTTAGCTTCAGTGTTTTATGCTTGTCTGTTTTAGACATTTGGTGACGTGGCTCCTGAAAATGACAGTTTTCGACATGCCCATTCTGCTGAAATAACTCATTAGCTGACTGAAGCTGCATTTCATTTTCAGCAATAAAACTCAGTCAGTGAGACATCTTTTTTCATAGTGGAGTCTGCACATGTAACTGGACAGAAAATGAAATTGTAATTGCTGAAACAATAATTATAGGTGGAGTGGAACTAGCCTGTTTCAGGAGATCGATTTCCCTTTCGCATGTTGGAACTTGTCCAAGGGGGTGGGGGTTAGCTTTTTGGTGAGCCGTAATTCTGGCTGTTATGTGCAGGTACCATTCAGACAGAGACGGAGCAAAACAGCAGCTGCCCAGACCGCTTTGTCTCCTCTGCTGACAGTGATCGGCAATGGACGTGGCCCCCCATCTGGTCACACTCATCTTGTGTGAAACAACATTTCACACGGTTTAAATTAACATCTCATAGCCCAAGGAGCCTTTTCATGTAAGGAAAATATTTTAAAGTATGTCCAAATAGTGCATACAATACATTAATTATTATTGCTCTCATATGCCACAGAACACACATGGGGAAGAATATACTGTACTGTAAAACAACATAGTGAGCATGCTCAAATGGGGGAAATTCAAAAATAACTAAGTCTTGCAGTTAAAATTTCAAATTAGACTAATGTGAATAATAACAAAAAAGAAAATAATAAGAAAAAAACATATTAGAACATGTTCTAACATCGCTGTCTGATAAATTTGAAAATAAACTTGTGTAACAAATACTTAAAATGTAACTTATTAATTGCAATGTGTTTTGCTCTCTGTTCTTAACCATGGAAATGTTTTTTTTAATGATGAATGCTTTCAAATTCAGATTTCATGTAATGACTGAAGTAGTGATATCCTTTCAACAGGCTAATGATTCAGTGTGATAATCCTTCAGAAGACTGCAATGAGCTGAATAAAAAGGTCACGAGGTTCTTCTGCAAAGGAGCTGTCTTGTCTTGTACTGCAAGAACAAATTGATTGTTATACATACAGTAGCTGTCTTAAACTCATTTTCTTACATTCTCCGAGGCAAACATTTATAATTCAAACTGCCCTGTGAGACAGTAAAAAATGTTTTACTGGAAAATATGCTTAAACTGAAATATAGAGACTCGTTTTTGTGTACTCAGGAAAATGTACGCCACTAGCTGCAAATTATTTTTAAGGGTACCAGGTAGTAGCTAGGTTTGAGACTGTACAGCTGGAAAACAGGCATGTAACCAATGCTGAACCAGAAACATTATTGTGTTTACTTTAATTTTGTACATTTCTAACTGACACAGAGAGATGTACTGAAGGGTGGTCGGGAGAGGACTGGTAGAGTTATATATGTCTCTTCTGTTGCTTCTTTTTGCCACATGTTGTGTGAAGTTATACTTGTACATAGCTGTAGCCATGTCTAGTGTCCTCATCACTTCCATGTCTAGTAGCCAGAAACAGAATAGTCACCCATCCATCCATTCTTGTTAACCGCTAATCCTGAGCAAGGTCACAGCCAATCCCTGAAGCAGAGGGCGCTAGGCTATGAAAGTGGCCCTGGATTCGCACACACTACTGTGTTTACAGTGACCAATTAACCTGAAACACATGAGAGTGAAGAGGAACCAGAGCACCCAGAGGAAATCCATGTGGAGAACATATAAATTCCACACAGACTGAACTGGATTTAAACTCACGAGAGAGCAGCCTGCGTGCTGTGAGGCGACATTGCTGCTTGCTGACCCACCCTGCCACCTACTAATAGTCATTTTATTTATACATTTATTTTTTTCATTTTTCATCTCATCAAGACTCATCAACACTAGCAGAAGGAGTTGAGAACCTTCACTGGGTGTGACACAGAAATAAAATCATTTTGATTTTCCCGGATGCATGCTAAGCAGTTCAGTGGAGAAAGTGACCTGGACTGCTTTGAGAAGTGTGGCCAGGAGGCGCTCTCCCGGGGCAGTAGACTGTGGGATCGGCACAGGCAATGTGCATGACCCTTGCTGATGGTCTGCAATGCACTATTTCTCCTGCCAAAGGGACAAAAGTTTTACAGCTCCACGTGGAGCACTGACAAAAGGCATGGTGCCAGCAGGGAAAATTAAACTTGTTCCTGTAAGGATTCCAAACACGGAATCAAAGTGCCACAGCTGCTTCTTACTCCACTAAAGACTTAAGACAACTCAAAGAGAACAAAAACTATCCTCAATGAATCATCACCAACGCGATCCATGCATTATAACACTTTAAATCAAAGACTTGGCGTCTCTCTGGGTTGCAAAGATTTTTTTTTTTGTAGAGCTTACAACTACATGCAGAGTTTCTATCTGCACCAGATGCTTTCAGAGAAACAGGACATATTCTTTCACACTGAAAGAAATGCATCATTTCCTCATTAACTTGAAACAAAATGCCTTTCTCCAGGGCTGGAAAAAAGGGACGAAGGAGCAGAACCACATTGGGCCTTTCCTGTTGTTTTTAACACACCGTTTAACGATAAAACCGGCCAGGCGTCGTGCAGAGGGCGGCAGAGCAGTCGCATGCGCCAGGTGCAACTCTGCTGTGGACACAACCCGCTCCGCTCAGCATGAGGTGCCGGGGCCCCCAGCTGGGGGGCGGCTGTACACATCGCACCAGTCCCGTCTCCTCTGATGGTTTGCTTTCTGAATGTCATATTTCAGTCATTCCACACATTTGCGGCACGGTGACTGTGACAAATGCAAATAGTAATTTAGGGGCAACATAAAACACAAGGGAAAAGGTACAGTTAGAAAAATGGAAAATGTGATTCTCTTAAAATAAGCACAGGAGATAGGAAAGTAGTTTACATGGCTGTGTAACCTGGAGATCACAGATTGACATATTTGCAGCTCCTTTAAGGCACTGGTTACTTGACTGATCACATTAAGCTAGAATAAAATATCCAACTGTATAAATGGGTCAAACTGTTAACTGCTCTGGACAAAACGGTGTGATAAGAAATGAAATAATAATCCTAATTAGTTATACGGTTAGTAGCAGTTGAAAGTTGACCTAATGTGAATGGATGAATGAGTAAGCACAAGTTCACGGGTTATCATGGTCTTTCTCTCCCTCGGGTTCTTCCTTCTCCTGTCTTCTGCAGTAGTGATGAGTACTTCCAGCTGTTTATACTGTATGTCCTCTCGCTTCCCTCCCTCGAATGCCTGCCAGTTGCTTCTTCCCTTTCACTCCTTCCCCTCCCCCATCTTTTCTCCTCTGTCAATCCTTACACCATTTTATTTTTCTGTCCACGGCTGGAGGGACATGGGTGATGATTTATAGAGCGTGTCCAATTGGGTCTGTTAGCTGGTGCCAGGCTGACTCACACACACTGCAATAGTGTGTTGGTATCATAGCTAAAGAAAGGGAAAAAAACAACAAAAACAAAAAAAAGAAAAATAGCAGCTAAAAAGGCAACTAAAACAATAAATCCAAAAAAGACAAAAGGTTTTGCTGTGAAAGAACTGTTTGCAAAGGTGCTTTTTTAAATAACACAACCTCAGAATGTGGACCTGCTGCTTTTGACATGAGTAGTGTTTTGAGTCACAAGTGTCAGCATTATGGGAGCCAAAGGTTTTTTAAGTTCATTATGTAATTAATAAATTAACATCTTAATAAATCAAATCTGTTCAAGCAGAATTAGAATAAAAGAAAGTTAGCATCACTAAAGGACACCTAGAGTTACCATGGCTGCTGGACCTGCTCTTACTGAAGCTTGAGTACACGTCTGGAGGGCGTGCTGCTTTGACTGCCCTGGCATCCAGATTTAGAAAGGAGTGTAAAGCCTCTTTGTCATGCTTCTTGGAGTGAGGTTCACAGGGGTTGAGTAGGGGGTTGGGAGGGGTCCACAGCTGTCTGGCAACAAGAGAAGCTGATATCGTTCAGGAGAGGGGCTGTGGACGGGGGGTGATATATGTGCAATACCTACAGGAGAACCTGATAGCACAGCACTTGGAGGTACATGCAGAGAGATATAGCACGCTTCTCAGAGATATAAATGCACCGTGGCTAACTTACGCTGATAGCTTTACCCTGGAAATATGTGAGTCAGTTTGAGTGGGCTCGAGTGGCTTTTGCCAAACACAACAAAAACAAAAATGAGACTGAGGATTGTGTGTTGCCATACATTTTAAAAGCCCCCAAGACCAAATCTGCAACTGTAGCCAAACGGTTGTAAATTACGATCTTTTGTGAAAGGTTTCACCAAAGAGTTCTGCAAAGACCTATTAGCAAAGAACACAATTTCAATGCTGCTTATGTTTATTATAAGAGCACTTCCGCAGCAATGGAGTCTGGAAGTGTTGAGTCACATGACACACCCTTAACTGCTGCCAATGCTGAAATGGCAATGCAATGTGTGAGAATATAGAAGTCCCTGGGTGTTCATTGCCGTGCCAACACCGGGAGTTGAATGCACAAACGAAAAATTGAAATGGGAGGTCATGAGGGGTTCCAGCAAGCCTCACTCATGTGATGACTATGAGTGTGTCTCCAGGGAAAGAACTGAAGCACTCAACTACATTCATGCCTGGAACAAGAATGCTGCTGCTGTTGACAGGCTCACTGCAAAACCAGGAGACATCAACATCCTCAGATGCTGTGCCGTTACCACAGT
Source organism: Arapaima gigas (assembly GCA_900497675.1). Taxonomy (NCBI): domain Eukaryota; kingdom Metazoa; phylum Chordata; class Actinopteri; order Osteoglossiformes; family Osteoglossidae; genus Arapaima; species Arapaima gigas. The sequence goes on from UFQX01000018.1 coordinate 1,438,555, forward strand.
AAAATGATACAATCTACCATGAGATTAGTATATTCTTAAAGTTTCAGACTCATGCACCAGCATATTCACAAAAAAAAAATCTAAAAGGACCCATTTGCCATGTGGGAAGACCTTATATTAGTCTTCTCCCCAAAGAACTTTACAATGTTAAACTACTCACAGATATTTTCCTATTTATACTGCGGAACAACTTCTTTACTGGAAGAAGTCTGAGTGGGTACCTTGCTTAAAGGTACTATAGCAGAATGTGAGATTCAGATATCAGATCTCCAAATCCAACGGTGGCAGGTCTCGCTGTAACTTCTTGTTTTGATCATATTTATCTAGTCATTTGAGGAACACTGAACATTTTTGATGTGAGTGTAAAACTGGTATTTTTCATGAGTAATTTGAAATGTTTTTGTTGTTTTTTGCACACATACATATACAGTGCTATCAGAAAGAAGAAAGGAAGAAGAATGAAGCTGAGAAATCAGCATGAGAGTAAAAAGTGTGAGAACCAACCCTGGTCTACCCAATTTTGATAACTGTTTCAAATACCTGATACCTGATAGACTTCTTTCAGATAGAACCATAAAACATGATAAAACTGAGACATAAGCTATCTAAGCAACTAGCTGTGTAGATAATTTAATTACTCATAAGAAATATCCATCCATCCTTTATCATTAACTACATTATCCTGAGTGGGGACAGAGTGGTCCAGAACTTGTCCCAGGATCATTGGGCATCAAGCTACAAGACTTGACCGTGGATGGGACACCAGGCCTTTGCAGGGTGTCCACACACACTCTACGGACAGTTTACAGTGACCAATTAACTTGAAACACATGTGTTTGGAATGTGGGAGGAAACCAGAGCACCAGAAGGAAAGGCATGCAAACAAGGAAAGAACATGCAAACTGCACACAGCCTAGAATGAATTCAAACCCACACCAAAACAGACAGGTGCTGGGATCTGGTAGAGCAACTTTCTGCATCACTGCGCCACCCTTCTAAGAAACAAAGAAAAGTAATGTGAAAAATGAAGGCTGGCCAAAAGAAGCTGTGATAATTTCACTTAAGCTTAGGCAAGTCCCTTTGGGTGTCTCCTGTCTGGCTCCCTGGGGTCATTCTGAGTGCACAGCAAATTTCAATAACACTAGTATAAGTCTGAGTATGTCTTCCACCAGTTTGAGATATGTCATCCAAGGACTATAACAGCACGTTGCACAGCCCAACAGGGACTCGTTTCAGGACAGGTGTCCAGTTGTCCATGTTTCTCCAACAGCCATCTAAGGAAAAAAGTAGACAGAGTACTGTGCATGATCTCAGACTTTGTGCTTCCTGCCACATATAGAAGCCCCTTTCTTAGAATAGTTAAGTGTTTGGGAATGTTAATATTCCTTTATGCTCCATGAAATCTTGTTCATGCTAGTGTGTCAGGTACTCAATAGCAGAGTTCAGACTTTAATCAACAAAACAGAGTACCCAATACAATGGCATTAGTTACTTGCAGAAATCAAAAAGCAGGGCTGTACTATGGACTCAATATGTTTTTTCTGCTGCTTCATATTTGTGTTGGACTAGTTGATTTTATTACTCGGACTTCTTTTGGTTATGGTTTTTGTGTCAATCAAGACCTGTTATATTTATTTTATTCATGTTTTCTTTTTGGGTACATGCCTGTCGACAACACATGCGGAGCTGGTGCTGCGATGTCTTTCTGCTTCAAGTATGTTGTACCACTCATCCCCCCAACCCCCACAGAGACACCCCTGAAGGATGGCCCAGAAGTGTGGAATCTTGAAAACTGTTCTTTATTGTTACCACACGTGACTGGGTGGTGGTCTTTATATGCAGTAAGTGAATGAAACCCCAACACAGACTGTCCAGGGGTTGAACACTAACAAATGCAAAGACACCACAGACAGATAAGCAGCATGCTAATATTAAATAGCTAAACTCGGGCTTTGTCTACCCCTAATGTGAAATATTTTTACATGAGACAAAACCTTTATCACATTTTCTAACAAAAGCAATATGCTTTCAAAGTTTGTGCACCCTTAATTATAGGCTTTTTGTTTAAGATCATGACGTTAAACAAAATAAATATTTTTCCATTTAGTCATATGTCTAGTTTGTTAGCTGTAGTGCATTCAGTGCGCATAAAGTCAGAAAAAAGGCCAAAAATCTTGCATCATACCCAAAACCACCAGAGGCTGAGTGGCTGGATAGAGGGCAGAATATTAATATTTGGTCAAGTAGCTCTAGCTTCACTTTCAGTGTCCTGTCCTATATGTCACCTCTCAACCACTGGTGAATCTGTAGTGGGTATAGTATAGCTGATTCTCAAACAAATTTTTCAGATTATTTGGTGGGAATCAGTCAAATTCTATTTAAGGCCTGATCTTGAAGAGAACTCTATTTGTTCTGTGTCAGCCTTGGTCTCTCTGTCATTTGGACTGGGTCCAAAATACTCGATCCTTTAAATTCGGTCTCGACTCGATCTCTACAAGTCCTGGTCCTGGATTCGACAGTGGTGGTCTTGTCACTAAACATACAGAACATGTTCAAAGGTCGACCTCAAATATATACTTAAGAATGATCAACAAAAACACAGACATACAGAAATCAGCAAAACACAGGTTCAATCACAATGCAAAGAGTATCAGACATGTCTGCTTGACAGAGGATGGGTTGGGGTTCCTGACACACACCATAATGTGCTATTGAAGTACATGTCTGTTTTTCTTTTGATTTGCAGTGGGAGGGCTGGGGTTTTGATCTAATCTTGCTCTAGGTTATGCGACTATGCTGTACTGCAGTAAGTCAAATAAACACGTCAGAAACATTTCCTGCCAGGAGGAACGCAAGGAAGTTCATGGGCGTACCACTCCAAGTGGAGATTAACACACAGGAGGTCAGCTCTGAGTGGGCCTCACTGTTTATTGCTTCCTTTAGGAAAGAAATGGACACATCAGACAGCGAAAACCACAGAGTCACAACGTCACCATTCAGTTCTCTCCATCCATTTTCTGAGGACCAGATGCGTCTTTTTACACAGCTGCAAGGCATGCTAAGTGGCAGGATATCTTCACAGTTTTTTAAACATATCAATTTAATTAGTTAGCTGCTTAAATTGATATTTTAAGAATGTTGGTTCTTCGTTTTTCACACAGTTTATACATAGCATTAAAGTCTGACTTCATTTTAGACTCCTTGTCCGACATAACATGCAGGGAGGCCATCAGACCACCTCCTCTCCTTGCCCAAAGCATGGTACACAATTAATTGATAGCTGGAGAATGTGAGTCGCACATGTGACAGACAAGGACTCTTATCGGTGACCGCCACACCACCCGTTGCTTCAAGAGATTAGCCTGGCGATGGAAGCTCTAAACTGATTCTTTTTTTAAACATATTTAGTTCTAACCCCTGGCCGCTCCCCCGGGGTTGATGTAATTGGCTCCATTTCCTGACTATGAAGTGACTGGGCTGTTTTAATTGACTGGCTTCTTTATTGGCTCTGAGGCATTTATAATGGAACTCAAGGCAGATGGGATAGAGACTGTGACCACCACATAAACTCTGGCACCAAACCAAGGAGACACAGAAACGAACACTGGAGCACCTCTTCGGAAACTGAATACACAGATTTATGAAGGAGTGAGACATACTGTGATCTCCAGTTATTACAATTTCCACATGACCAATGTTGTTTACATGTATATATATTTGATTTTTAAATGTTACCTTCAGGTAGTGATGGCCCTGGCTGCTAGAGTCACTGGGAAATCAATATTTCATTAGCAGTAAGCATATTTTATCATGTACAACTATAAACCACTTGTTAGAGGTGGCCACTTTCGCCATTAACCTGCACATTGATTTACAGGAGAGCGGAACACCTTGGGTGCCACTGCTCCCCGTTCTTGATTTTAATGAAAAAGCTAAGTGCTTTGAACAGTGCAGAGATAACAAGATGCCAGTTAAATGGGTTTTGGCTTTCTGTGCAAAACTACCTCCCAATAGACAACAACAAACCATACCTTTGTGTTGGAGTTTTGACATAATGCAATTAGAATTTACTAAAAGCCATACAGTAACATTAAGGGGAAAAGGTGTGGATAAAACAGGAGATCTAACTAGAGGAAAACACAAGCTGATATGGAGCTTTTCTTTTGGGGCTGACAATCAATAGCCACACCCCCTGGCGTGGTTTGCTTCTGTCCAGGGCTGGACCAGCCGCTGATCACCCACTCTATGTGCAATTTTTACTCTGTTTTTCATTTACAACAATCTCAAGCACATTAGTGCCACTAACATTGTGCAATAAAAAAACTGTAAAGTCATGAAAGGCAATTAAAGTGCACAGCGAGGCAACTCTTTGATGTCTTGCTAGTTAATGTTTGATAGGCCATTAAAAGAACAAACCTGACTTCTCTGCTCTTTCTGGAGCAACAAATGTGCAAATGTTTGCTAATGAATTATTTTCAACAGGTTTCCTTTTGAGAAATGAAAAACATAGGTGAACTGGTGACAAGGGCAGAAAAAAATAATAATTGCAGAAAGTGCAAACATGCACCAAAAGCTGTAAATAGCAGATGCAAAAGTTTTCTGCAGGAAGTTGCAGAAACTAAACTGATTTGTTTCATTAGTTTCACAAAAAGAAATGCAAAAAAATGTAAGAAATCCACTGTTAGAGAAAAAGAAATCTGCAGTATACTTTTTATATTTTAAATGAAAACTTGAATTTTCTAGATATTATTGTGTGAAGTCTGCAGGTAAATAATAAGACAGTCCAGAATAATTAGCTGGTGAAAAGGAACAAGTGCAATGCCTTTCCCAGGGTTATAGTGGGAACTCATCCAGTTCTTTAACTGCTGTGCCATTGCACAATGAGAGGTGGGGTGGGTGATGACTCACTGTGACCCCACAAGAATACACTGAAATATATTGTGGGAGGACAGCAACAAGTGACAATTAATTTTTCTTAATTACTTATCTTGCACATATATCCTGTAAGTCACTGCTTGTCCAAGTGAGGTTCACGACCATCCAGAGTTTACCCTGGAAGCACAAGGCACAAGGCTGAAGGTGATACATCAGCAATGGGACACCAGTTCCTTGCAGGGCAACCAGACACAGACTCACAAGCTACAGGTGACTTACAGTCACCATTTTCCCTGAAATAAAATTTCAGAACAGGGATGAACATTTTCCATGATCAAGGTCTACTCTGTTAACCAGACTGACTATTCTGCAGCTAAGGAGATGACTTTATAATGTTAGTGTGTTTGTTTACATTGCGGGTGTGTTATATGTACAATTTAATGATTGAGCACAAACAATTTTACATCATTGGTTTGTACTGGAAGGTTAAATATTTCACAGAAGTAAATGGGATTAGAGGATTTCCACAGGTCACATTTTCACATGGTCTAGAGTACAAAACTCGACAAGCTGCCCATTGCTTGATCATCCCCCACTGCTCTGGATAAGGTTCTTGAGTCACAAACTCCATTTTTTAATCTCCTCTACTCCCCATACTGTTATCCACAACCTGCAGGTTATATATTAGGTAATCTACATGTTGGTCAACATTTTTGTGTATAGTCTTGGTTCCCTCATGCTCTGTAAGCATTCTAATCTAAGAATTATCACTGTTTTCACATATCCATTATCCTTAGTAGCTTTATCCTGGTCAGGAGCCTCTCCCAGAATCAGTGGGAGCCAGGATTTCAATCTACATCCTGAATGGAATGTCAGCCCTTCACAGGGTAGCTCCACAAACAGCCTCACACTATGAGCAATTTAGAAGGACCAATTGACCTGAAATACATGTCTTTGGACTATGGGAGGTAACTGGAGCATCGAGAGAAACCCCGCTTAGACATGGGGAGAACACACAAACTCCACACAGACTGAGCTGGACTTGACCTCACACCGGAACAGATTACTCAGCTTGCCAGCTGAGCCACCACCGAAAACTTTTTTACAGGTTTATATGAAATTGAAATAGTAGAATATAGCAATGCATACATTACTGTTCTAGATTTATTTTTGAGAAATGGAGCATTTAATAAAATAGCACTATAAGTAGTCTTTAATACACTACTGTATAGTTCATAAATGGAGCTTGAAAACTGCTTGTGCAACATAAATCATAAAGAATTAGTCATGCCTTTAATAATAGTCAATAAACATAGAAAGCAGACCATTCTATGGATGACAAATATAAAATGTAGAAAACTTTTTTTACATATCATAAATTATCTTAAATTACTTAAAGTAGTGAAAAAGATTGCCCTTGTGAAACAGCGCTATATGAGGTAGCGATAATTCAGGCATTTGTGTAATGTTTTGTGGTGCAGTCTCCATAAAATCAGAAATATGATTAATCGAGGTTAACTCATAATAAAACCACAATTATGACAGCAAATTAAAGCCATCTGCATGTCATTATGAGTTGCCACACAGACTGATAAATTTTTCTCCCATCCTTTCAATCTTTCCGCTGCTTTTCAGTTGTGCTTTAATGTCTTGACCATTTCTCCTCCTGTTTCTGATTAGTACTTCTCATTATTCTGATTACAGTGACGAGAAAAGGAGAGTCCTCTTAACAAAGTGAGCAGTTTTCCACTCTATTCCCAATTTGAAAGAATATATCTGATAATTACCAACTCAAGAAAGGCCCATTGTCTGCATGTATGACTGATGAGATCGTCTGCATACTAACAAGATAGAACCCATAACAAGCAGGTCACCATGGCCATCTACATCTGTGTTGGCCAGTGGTGGTGATTTATGTGTGGACCCCACCCATCCTGTCCACCTGGCCAGGGTCCATTCATGCACAAAAGTCTTGGTGTGAGGGACCACTATCACTGACATGTAGATGACGTCTCACTTCACCACCTGCTCTGTATGGCTCAGTGAGGTGCTTTGGATCTACTGGTGTTTGATCTGCTGGTGCTATCTAGTCTCCTGTTGAGGGAATTAGAACATACACCTGGTAGTGTAGGGGTTAAGTTTTGACGTTAAGGTTGTCAGTTCCAGACCCAAGAAAGGCCTTGCTATAGTAGCCTTCAGCAGAGTATGCAACCTGGATTACAAATCTACGAATTTTGTATGAATGAGTAAACTTGCAACAATAACATATAGAGTAGTGGCATGTAATATCATACATGCCACTACTTTTGAATATACCCTTTTGGATATACTGTGCATGTTAAAATATGAACACGCAGACCTATTGCCAACCTCATTTCTTGATTTTTATACATTAAGAGTGCAATCTAAATAAAAAGTAAACTTATACTTGCTTTTACAACAGTGAGACTGTCTGCCGTTAACCTTAGGTGAAAACAAGCATGGAGATTGTGCCAGGGTGAAACTGGGAGCTTGACCCATGCTGAGCATCTGAAGGCTGGCTCAGAAGTTCATAAGGGTCAGGCAGCTTCCTGAAAGCAAACTGGATCAATTTTCAAGCGGGAAAGAAATACCCTGAGGAAATCAGCTTTTTGTTTAATGAAATCCATAGTTAGCCAAGCTCTCGCCCATTTAGATGAGCAGATGCATAAACATGGGCAGAGGGGTGGTGGGTGCCAGATAAGACATACATTCATTTGATATTTGTTAACCTTGCCCTAACACCATATTAATCAAAACATATCTAACCAAACAGGCCAGCATGACAGCGCTGGGCATTAGGCAAACCACCAAATAAACAACAGACTGAGCTCTTCAAAGCACAGCAAGGCAGCAAAGGAGACAGGAGGAGATCAAGTTAATTGCAAAGCTGGGGACCAGTAGGCCGAAGACATGCTCAGACAGTCTCCTTCAGCATGTTGCCTAAGAACTCAGCTAAAATCCCCTTAAAAGACACGTTAAAGTAAATATGGCATGAAGACCCTCTGCCGAGTCCACACTAAGTTTGCTATTTGAGATCATTTGTAGCGTCCAGTGAATTTCTGTACAAAGTGAACAATGATTATTATGTTTGCTGAAAACCTCTAATGTTTGGTTCGCGTCAACAAAAACAATGTTCAGCGGACATCTGCTCTGTCACAGCCAGGTGCTCATATTTATTTCCCCCAAATGCGATTATAAATTATTTACTTTTGTCAGCCATGCCTGTATGCACCATTGGAAGTGTTTGAAGAGTCCAGGCAGAGCCATGTTGTCTGCTTTCTGATTTCTGATTAGAGGACCATTATTTAGAATGTGACGGCCTTTTAAGAAGTTAAGAACAGATTGGTTTTTTTACTGATTAAACTTTGGTGTCAATCAATGGTTAAAAAAGCTATTGTGCAGCCTGCTACAAAAAAATATTAAAACCCTTTCAGTCTGACTTCAAATGTGGACCACATCTGCATGGTGCAGTCAGTGTGGGAATCCCCTGCTAAGTTTGTGGTTATCTTCTTTTATTTTGCAGTGATTTAACTGTGGAGATGAAAGCTGGATTAAGTCATCGATGTGTGCAAGATGCAGGAGCATGAGTCGCTGCAATAAATCAGCCTCTATACAGATTCTCATTATGCCTTCCAATGACTGTCTTCATGTTTCCTCTACAGTCTGCTTTATCCTGGATATGGAAAATGGCCTTCATGTAGATTTCCGAGATGAAAGTGGCACATCAGACAATTGCACCGAACACTTACAGACATTATAATGTCGACGGATTTGCTGTTTAAAAAAGTTCAAATAAAAGTACTCAAATATTTTCTTACAAAAAACAGATATCGGACCTGTTTTCTGTGAAGTTCAGCTGTAACTATTTGCACAATGTAGCAATATAAGCAACTTAGTCCAGGACAACAACATATTCCAAGTGCCCACAGATGTCTGCATAATCATAGTTGCAGTGCACAATGCGAACTCACCTGAACCAGCACATTTACTCACACATCTGTTTCTCTGAAGTGACTTATAATGTAAACTCATATACTCGTATACTTATAAAGTATGTCATATTTAGCTGGCACTTTTTTATCCAAAGTGACTTACACCTGCAGTCATTCATTCATTTGTAAATCAGAGCAATGTGGCCCTCAAACACTTTTAGAAGGCTTTTTAAAGTCATCAATTCAGCTGAAACACATATTTGGACTGTGAGAGGAAACCGAAGCACCTGAAGGAGATTTCCACAAACACGAGGACATGTGAATGCTACAGAGACTACGTGAGGATCAAAACAACATCCTCTGCTGTGTGGCAACATCCTAGTCCCTGTGACACCATGCCACCCATCAAGGTTTCTAACAAGGTATTCTATTTTTCTATGTACATTTACATTTCCGATTGTTCTCGCTGATCTTTTCACATCATGATGGTGTCTAAGTATATTTCCAAAAATCATTCCTCAACAAAAAATAAACTCCTGAAAAATTCCTCTGCACTATTCGGGCTAAAACAGCAACAAATCTGCCCCGGTGGCTTTTTTATGTTGTCAGAAGCAATTTTCTTCAATTTTCTAGTGGACCTAAATTATTCGATCAATCAGATTTTATTTAATATGGCTCCCTGTCATGAGTAACTCGTCACAAAGCCCTGTGCAGCTGATTTTCCAGAGGGAAATGAGAAAAACTGAGAATTGTTCCATGACACTGAAGGGTTCAACTGCGTATGGCCACTAGGAAATAATCTGTGTAGAAGGGTGCAAATCACAGTTCACATTCAAACAGGGCAAGCAGAAAACTTCTCACTACTTTCATCTTATTATATTATAAAGGTCAAACATTTAAAAAAGGATAAGAGGAAAAGTGGGGGAGACCAGATGAGGATACTAGATCAGAAGACTGAATCAGGCTTATGGCATACGATCCTCTCTTTGGATGCTACCACCATCCAGATGTCTGTGTACAGATCTTCATCTGTGAGCTCATTACCAGATGGTCCAGAATGTACACCAGAAAGGACAATGCAGAAAGAGATATCATTTTCACTTTTGAGTTGTTTAGGTACTGAAGCAGCTGCAAGAGTAGATCACCTTATGGAAAAACACCCAAGTTGACTAAATTATAGCAGTCTAATAAAAAGATGTGGCTTTACAGTGCAGTTTTATTTGTGACACAGTAATTTAAAACGTGACAGTCACAGTACCATGGAGTACCTGGTTCAATGTGCAAGAATCATTCTAATTTAAAGAGTCTATTAGGAATAGGCAGGATAATAACATGATATATTTAATGAGCTCAACCCTTGCTTTTGGCTTCATGGAAGACATTTCCCTCTTAAGACTATACATCCAGTGGACAAAGCCGCATGTACATTCTGCTGAAACATTAGGAAGTTCTTCTTACAGAGCTACCTTTGCCAAACACTGGGAATGACACCTGGGAGAAATAGCTCCCCTGGATGATATATGTTACCATTACTGGAGATCCACAGAGATGTGGCTCAGGAGATAACAGCTTTCTTGTACACTTTTCCCATCTCTTTCTGCGCCCCGCCTCCCCCATGTGCCAAGTAATATACAACAACCTCAGAATTACAGTAGCACTGGGGCAAAGGGAATGTGGTGCTCAGAACAAATAAGTACTTGCATGCATGTCAGTGTGTAGTATGTTGTGGTGGTGTGTCATTTGAGTAGGTGAGTGCAAGCGTAGTGCTACCCAACCCTGTTGCTGACTCAATGGCACCCCCTGCATTTGAGTACAGCTTTCAACAGTCAAGTACTCAGGTTCTGGCATTCATCTACAAACACTCATTTCTCCTGTTGGCATTTTTTTGTTTAGAGTAGATTTTTAATTTAAAAGATGAGTCCCCAATGATAATGTGAAATGATGCTGGAATTTAACACTTCATAATTTATTAAAACAATATTGCAAAAGGCTGACAAATGTCTGGCACAAATATCCTATCTGTTCAAATTCAGGAACAGCACAGCCAGTAGAGGGTCATCGTGCATTTGCAAAGTGTGGAGCAATTATTACTTTTTTCATATAGCTGATTTTTTTTCTCCAAAGCAACTTATACTGTTAAGCTACTTCCAATCATTTATTCATTTATGCAGCAGGGTAACATTAACTGGAGTAATTCAGGGAAAGTACCTTGCTCAAGAATGCTCCAGAAGGAGATAGGATTCAAACCTGCATCCTCCACCCAGTCTAAGCTTCAGTAGACCACTTGGACCATCTTAGAAGCAAATAAATATAAGGAATAAAAGCAAATTAAACATTTCTGTTTGCTCTATTTTACCATGAAATCCAATGGAGTCTTCAGATATTCAAGTCCAAGTTTTAATTTAACACTCCTATCAGGCTGCCCACAGGTTTGCACGGATGATCTTTGGATATTCAGCGTCATTTTTCTTCTGCATTCTAATGTCTTCTGTTTTGGCTTGATCTTTTTGTCCGTTTTGTATAAAAGTGACGTGAAGCATCAAGCCATCACAAAGTCGGTAATCTGTTATCTGAAAGGATATGTCCGTTTAACTAAACCAGCCCTCTGACCCCTTGACCCCCTCCCTTATATAGCGCAGAATGGAAAGTGCCACAATTTATGCATTAAACATTGAGTTCAGGAGAACAGTGGGAGGATTATAGCAGAGAGCAGTGTGAAGTCCAGAATGGAGGGACTACTTTGGCATGGTGATTTTTCTCTGATTTTTCAGGACAATATATGCTGGCACCCATGAAGTGTGGGGTATGAAGGCCTAAAGTAAGACATGCATATGTGCAATTGTGCAAACTAAGAAGCGTGCTGCACCTGTCCGCCATGTGTTTACAGAGGGGTGACTAGTGGGGATGAATCCTGCACTCTTGATGCCAACTGCAGTACATCAGTAGACTGATGGTAATAAAAACCCGGATTGAGCATGATGGTGCAGAGCCAGCTGTTTTTAAAAAAGACACCCCACACTTTATCCAGGCAACTTGCAGGCTATGCTGAAAGGGTCACCCACTGTCTTCAGAACAAAAGAGAACACAAACAATGAAGCACAATGCAACCCCAGAGGAATGATGGCTGCCAGTTCTGACCATCACATGCCGCTGTTCGTTTGCAAGGGGTTCTGTGGGGAGCCCTAACATGTTGCACCCTGCCTTTCCAACCCCTGTCCACCACTGACATTCTTCAAGCCACTGACCCATGATTCCTTCAAGCATCTTTTATTTCTTTTTCCAGCAGTCCCCAAAACTCTTTCCTTCTATGTTTAACTGTATCACAGACTAGGCAGCTCAGGCGTGATACTAAATTAATAGTAAAATGAGAATTAAAAATGTGAAAATATGGAAGACAAATAAAATAGTGCATATTAATTTAGATTATTTGCATCAGGGATAATTAGATTTTCAATTTTTAGCATTGCATAAGGGGTATGGTGGCACAGGGGGTTAAGCTGATGCCTCACAGCCCCCAGGCTACTTGTCTGCTGGGGGAGATTAAATTCAACTCAGGGTGTGTGTGGTTTGTACGTTCTATCTGTGTCTACTTCCTTCAGATGTGCATGGAAGAAGGCAATGCGAAATCACTTCTGTTCCTCCTTCCCTACGCTGGTTGTCACCTATGAGTCAGGCTCAACTCAATGACACTTCCTTACACAAGCCTGAACTTTGTCTAAGGCACAAATCACATAAACCAAAATATTTTATGAAAAAAAACACACCAGATTACTTGTTTCTAATGTAATTCTTCGGCAGCGTCCTTGTGGGGGAAAAAATGTTTAAACTGGTATAAAAGTTTTGAAAATACAAAACTGAGAAAACAGCAAATAAAAAAAAGCCCTACTTTCCAGAAAAAAGCAGTTACCTGTACTGAAGATAATCTCTCTGCTTTTATTTTTCATGTTTTGTTAAGATATGGCCTCAGACAAGAGGTGTCACCTTAGTCTCTGAAGCACTCAGCAGCTTGGTTGGGGATGCAGATGAATATTCCACATAGAAATAAAGTTGTTTTTAATAAGGCTTTTTCAGAGTTACACAGTAAGCCAGCAGACTTGAGTAAGGTCCACCTCAGAGTCCAGATGAGGCTGTAGTAAAGGAACACCCCATTTTTTACTGAGCACAGGGAACCTTTGAGGCAATTTTATGCTCATGAGCTGCATAAAATTCTACCTCTAGAGCAGTTCTGTAATGAGCATTTGTCATCAATGTCAGAGATGACATGCCACAATAAACAGTAAAGAATACAAAGTAAAACCCAACTCCAACAGATTTACAATTTCAAATCCTCAACTGTTGGGCCAAGGGTTTTCTAAATGTCTTTGTGTCAAGGATCATAAATGGCATCTTAATGGTTTCTGAATCACACTAAATTTACAGTTATTAGCCCTGTGAAGGTTATAACTGTCCTTGCTGATGGACTGGAAGAAAGTACTGCATTGTGATCTCAACTGTCAGTTCTTTGACTGTTTCACTTACCCAGAAAACTGCCTATAAGCAGCACAATTGCTCCGTGATGTCTTATTTTCATTCAAGGAGGTGAACCTGTGTGGTTCACATATAACATTATTTTAAGCCTCTTTTGTACCAGTATTGTGCCACCAAGGTTGCCAAATATATAGCCATTGAAGATCTGAATATAGGATTCAGTGGTTATTAATTCGGTGTCAGGAAATTAACAGCTCACATATTTCATATACAGTGTTCTTGACTGGCATCCGGGTTGGGGACTGACAGCCAGGTAGTAAGTCACATCATACTTGAGACAAAATGATTATTTCTTACTGTGTAGTCCAACACAGAGCAACTTCTTTTAAATATTCATTGATTTTTTTTTCTGACCACAGTATAATATATTATCCATACCATTATTAAATAATTTAGAAAAGTATTCTTTACCAAAGTTACTTTTTAAAAAGTTCAAATGTTTACACCATTTTAAAAAATCTTCAGTATTCTGTGCCATACAACAGTCAGATGTAGTAAGCACAAGTGACGTGATCTCTTGTGACTGTTCTGTCAGTCACTATGTTGAGTTTGTTGATGGCCGGTCATCGGTCAGTGGTACGACTGGTGCAGAGTCGAAGGCGGATGCTGTGTGAGATACGGCAGGGAGTTGTTTGTGTGTACATGTTTTAATTAGCTATATGATGCTCATTTGTTTAACAAAATTCCTGTAAATCATTAAAAATTTTTAAAATCATTTTCATCCATTAAATTAAAAAAAAATATGTTTGTTTGTTTATTTGTTTATTCATTTATTGTTACTGACTGCTGTAAATGCGAGTCTGTCATATGAAAAGTACATGATAAGCCAAGGACAATCTGCATGTATCCAGCAGAATATAAAACTTTGCTCACTCAGGATTTACACTTCATGAAGATGAAAACAGTAGGCTACATAATGTACTTTGGACAAAAAAAATCAATAAATTAAATTATTTTGGTTGCTTAATTCTGATTTAAAAAAAAGATTTCACTTGTGCTTGTTTTTACATGGATGAGTAATTCTTTGCAAATAGCTTGCAACACCTTGGAGAGAGGCTTAAGCTAAATAACAGTTTTTTAACTGACCAAAAATATCGCACTTTTACAGGTGTGTTCTTCAGAATCTGAGAAGGTGCATGCAAACCCCTAGGCTGAGATCACAGTTCAGAAACCTTCCTCTTCGTATGTGTGTTTCAACAGGACTTGGCAACAGTGACAGGAACTTCTGCCCATCAGAGGTATGCCTCTTGCCTGGGAGCACTGATTCCCATTGTTCTGAGCAAAAGAGAGTTACATTCCTACCTGCCAGAGCTAGATAACATCCAAATGAAGTGGATGCTAGTTCCTGGAAAGTAGAAAATGTTTAATATTGCCTGGCTAACTATTCAGGGTAAAGGTAATGTGCATGTGTGTATTTGCATGTGTGAGAAGTTGTGTCTACATGTATGTTTGCGATTGTGTGGTTGGGTGGGTGGGGGGGCATTTCAGTATGCGTGTGCTGGGCAGCATCCCCCAAAAGGAGCTATTGTTTGTTCTAACATTTTCTCCCCCCAAAGCATTTCATCTGATTGTGGGTGCTTTGCAAGTCGCGACAGCTTGATTGATGTTCCTTTTCCATGGGGTGAGCTTTTTTTTTAACAGCCCCTCCTCGGCGCTTGCTGCACACCCAATTATGCACCCGAGCCGGTAACCTTGAATTTGTGTTGCCGTGGTAACAGAACCGGTCATGCATTATGGATTATCATTGAAATTCTGCACCACCTACCTAACAATAATAACGGCAGTCTGGGACTTAATCAAATCAGCCATTTTGTGTGTGTGTGTGGGTGTGTGCGTACATGTCTGCGTGTGTGTGCTGGATAGCAGTGACTGCTCTCACTGCTGGGTGTTCCTGTATAAGGCAACAGGCCTAGGGAAGACTAGCTACAAGCCAGTGTGTAGCTCTTGTGCAAGGGTTGGCAACACAGAGATGCTTGGTCTCGGGAACACATGCTGGGAGCTCAGCCTTTCGCGTCTGCGGCCTTGATGGCAGCGTGCTTCATCTGGCCCATGAATCAGGTTAGGTGGAAAACACAGGTGTTGCTGCCACAGAGAACACAGATATCAAAACTGTTATTTGTCACTGATTTTTCATTTTTGTGATCATCTTTAAACACATTAGTTAGAAGAAATGCTGGTTAAAAATAATAAAAAAACTAAAACAGTTAAATCAAGCAGATGGACATTTTTGTCACATAATTAATAGTGTATCTCAAAGCGAGGGAGTGTAAGCGTCTATCACAAGTCACGTGACAGACGCCTAGCTAAACCCCTAGTGGCAAATCCTATCCCTATCCCCTGGTCTCTTTCCTCAGCCTCCCTCAAACACAGCCATCTGATGGATGACATAATTGTGGTAAATCACAGTGCAGGACTAATGCAATCTCTCGTTTTTATCTCCTCCCAGATCGAGCCCCTTGCGGCTGCGCCCATGCTTCTGAATACCACATAAAATATTGATTGCAGCGGAGTATTCCTCTCCCTGTGCGTAAGCATTTTTATGAGCCCAAAAGTGTTAGCATTGTAGGTTGTAAAAGTTAAATTATTTGTATAGTAAATAGCTGTAGTAAAATGCAGGTAAGAGCAGCTGGAATATAACTAGTATAAGTAGTTTTCTTTTATACAAACAAATTTGGATTTGAACAAATTTGTCTAACAGTTTGATATTATTTTAATTACTTTTTTTTGAGATTCCACATTTTCACAAACAAACTACATTATTTTCTTTCAAACTCCTCAGACCTCACTATAATGCTTTTTAGAACATTTTAATATCTGTTTTTTTGTTTATAGTTTTATTATGGTTTCATTTGTCAGAGTGCACTTTCTTTATTTAGCTGGCATTTGTGTTCCCTCTGTGTAATTTACCTGTTGGAGACCTACTTCACGACCATTAGGTGTTTATAGGGTCAGCATTTTTATAGTCATTGACATGACCTGTCTGTGCTGAGGACTTGGCCCATGAACCCAATCTCTTTTCTTAGAACTAGCCAGGTGGATAACCAATCACAAACAGTGTGATGGAAATAACAGCCTCCATCACACCAGAGTGGTCAGGCTGAGAACATCCTGGTGCTGGAAAGAAACAGCAAGCTGCACATTTGTGACAGGGAGAAAGATTGGCTGGGGCTTCTTCACTGGGCCACGGTAGTGGATGTGTCATCGGACGATCTCGGTACCAGTCAAGCAGATCTAGCATTCACCACGTTCAGCAGGCTTTGTGTTGTCTCTTAACAGCCTGCAGCTCCACTCTCAAAAAAGAACTGTAATGTATCCCAGATTTAAGTAGAACCAGTGGAATCTAGATTTAGATTCCATGGCATAACTTTTAATCAACTGTAAGGATAATGACATCTTTTGAGGTTCAGCCAGATGTTTATGACCTGTATGGTAGTATGTATAGTATTTATACATAGATATGTTTTATGGGCTGCACCCTATATATATATATATATATATACACACACACACACACACACACACACACACACACACACACACAGTAATCCCATGGCATCCGAATCTAATTCATCCCTGAAAGTGCATCGGTTGCCAAATTTTTTGGATACCGAGTGCCTATTTCCCTTTATTTTAAATGGGGAAAAATAAATAAATAAATACTCCCACATATAAATAAATATATCTACTCCCAGCCCATCGGATATATCCCATCCCAGCCCACCTATATAAATATTAGCCTATGATTTCATCATGATAAAACACTGTAAACACCAGTTGCCTAGTTAGAAAACACTTAATGTTGTCATTAATGTGCATGTTTATAGCATGTGGTGCAGTATGTACAGTACAGGACATTTCACATGTTAATTATTGAGTTACAAATGGGCGATGAAAGGGTGCGTGGTGGGGTTCGTAGCTTGAGTTCAGTATTCTGAGATGTTGAGTAGAGCGAATGAAGATGTGTGTCAAAGTGCTTCTTTGTTTCACACAACAACTGGCATTCAAATAAATGGGTTTATTTGAAAAATGAAAGGCGCATTAAATGTGGTGATGTGGCACAAACATATTCAGACAAAGCGAAACAGGCAGAAACAGCTGATAACAGTGGTGCACATGCCCATCGGGCTTCAGATAAATTCATAACAGTAGTGTTTATTACAATACATATAGTATTATTTTATCACAGTTCACTGTACAGCACTGTATGATATTTATTTGTTGAGTTTTAAAATATATTTTGAATCTTATTCGCATTTGGATTATTTTATTAGGGATAAGCTTTGGATAAAAATTCATTACGGCGTAAATTTCCATTCAGATACTGGTACAGGTATTAATTTTCAAGAGTCATTACAGCAAAAATTTGGATATAGACAACTCAGGTACTAAGGGATTGCTGTGTATAAGTTTTTGGGTCACATGATCAACAATCAATTCTATTCTGCATTTAAAATGTTTTGAAAATACACAAATGCAAGGACATTTAATTTCACCCTTATACAGATTCACAATCTGTGCAGTTCAATTGAATTTCAATTACATTTGTTGTAGTTCAAATCAATAATTCAGGCAGAACAGAAACCTTGTGAACACTGAATGTTTGTTAACCATGATGGGATGGCATCCATTTCAAAAGATGCATCAGATGACCATCAAGAAGGATCAAATGAGTATTTGCAGTACCATCCCCTAACGTTTCACAGCACAACTAATTTCATTATCTGAGGACAATAGGATTTGTCCTTAGTAATTGATTTAATATAACAGCAGGGACTCTGTTGTCTAGAATTCATTACCAACTAAGTGGACATGTACAGTATCATTAGGCTGGGGGATGAGTGTTAAAAACACCAGACGTACAAGCGAGGGACACGTTATTCTTCACTGGTCCCTTGTTAATTATGATGTCAGCAGATGGGCATTGTTGCCAAAGTCATTGGACAGGGCAAGGAAACTCCACTGCATCATGCCTAAAACATGCAAAATAAAACTGTTTTTAAATAGTCAAGTTAAAAGAATCTACACTGAAAAAATTGTGGAAAATCATCCATGTGTTGATATACTGGGCTGAATTGGCACTCAGCATTCCAGCTTATATACAGCAACATGTGCTCCTATTCAGTGCATTTATATTCATACTCCAGTCTAAATTCTTGGTAAGCACAGGTGAGCCAAGCACATGAGCTTGGTTGTGAAGAAGAGAATATTTGCTTTGGACAGCTTCCTTTCATTTTGAGACATGTGCTACGCTAGACAACCCACAGTGTCCAGCAGTCTGATTTTTTGCACACCTACCTGAGTGTCTGTGCTAAATCTTATCTCATGCACCATATAGGATCTTCAATTTATAGCTACATTTTCTGTCTTTTTGCTCAAGATCTACAACTGACTGGCATCATGTGGCAGGTTGCCAACTGTGGTAAAGAAAACTCAAGTCACCAATGGTATTTCATGGTATCTGATTCCACCTCTTGAAAACAGCTATTACATTTCTACAGGCTTGTAAAGGAATCCTGTAGGCTAAGGACATTTGAGGTCTCAAATTGACCATCATGTCCTTTTTTTCATTAATCTCCGAATTAATGGTGACTAACATGGTGCAAAATGGCCTACAGCACTCTGCATATCGTGGATTGTCCTATGAAATATGTATTTGGGTGCGCTGCCCCCCTTAAGGAGATTGTGAGAAGAGGGCTATAATATACATCAAAGGATAAAGCAGGAACCTTGACTTTGGACACACACAGAGGTGACCGTGAGAGCCTGGTTAAGGTATTCAGCTGTCCAAGTAATGCTCCCTTTGTCAGAGTATCAGGGCTGTGCTCCAGCTGTCAGATTTAGCGGCCCACTTAATGGGTGACCCCAGACAGGGATACAGAGAGCGCCAGCAGCAGGTGACATGGAGGCAGATTAGGTTCTTGTCTACTGCTGCCATCCATTTCCTTTTAGCCCAATGTCTCTGGTAATGGCAGAGTGAACAGGAATATTATTATTTCTGTTTTATCTGTGAGACAGGGCTCTCTGCTGCACTCCATTATCTGTTCTTTGCCCTTCACCTAGTTTGCCCTTGTTCCTTTAGCACATGTTTAGAGGAGACTGTCAACTACCAGTGTAAACAAGCATAAATTTGTGTTTGTGTATGAGATCATGTGAATGTGCTTGTGTGACAAATGCTCTATTGCCTGGAAAAAGTAGTGTCTTCTCCCTAGTCCTGTACTCACTCTTGAACATGAATTCTTTCAGGATTCTCCTATTAAGTGTTTTGTTTGACATCATTAGACTCCAAGGTGGGGGCTAGGATGTTTCTTAGATGCATATTTGAATGAGGACAGGAAATTTGAAAAAAGTCATGGTACACACAGTCATGGGGCACAAACACAGTCTAGTATGTACAGGAAGCCACTGTGCCCGTGATAAGTATACAAGTATACCTCTTTTCAAAGCATATTTCTAGGTAGGTTTCGGCTGCTATGTTACCTCTGAACCACACCCTGTCTTCATTGACACTAACATCAAAGGAAGATCATATTTTCCTTTAAACAATGGGCTAAGGATATATGAAAAACAATTTCACTCTATTTCATCAATAAGACACTACAGCCGAGTTAGATTGGAAGAATATATATTATTTTAAGAAGCACAACATGAGGAGCACAAGATCAGATCCATGCAAATCCATCTCATCTTCACTGGTAGGCAAAAGCCTGGAAATAACAACTGACTTACTCTTTTCTCAGTGTTACATCACACCACACACTGCAAACTCCTTGTCCAGACTGTAGTGATATCATGCTCGGACTACTGCAGTGCTGTCTGCTATCTCAAGCCTCTTCAGCTGTTACAGATTGCTGTGGCATGAGCTGTGGGAGACCAGCAGAAATGCCCCCCTTTGTTTCCCAGTTGGTTTCCTGTAGCCTCCCACATGAAGTTCAAGGCTCTGGTTACAATCTTCAAGACAGCCAAAGGACAACCACACTGGTAGTACATTATCATCCCTCTGGCTACTTGCTTATCCTTAGAAAATCTAAAAGTTCTTCCATTCTCAATCTTGCAACTGATGTGGTGAAATGAACTAACTCTGTCCCTCATAATTGCTGAACTGCTTCCAGCATTCAAGAAGTATCTCAAACATTCATACCCTCATTTCCCTTCCAATGAAAACACCGATATCTAACCAGCTGTGCTTCAATAATCGGTGTGTTTACCTGTTGTGGTAGATATGTAAATTTAGACGTGAATAGCCCACAAAAAGAGCTCTAAAAAAGAAATGATTTATAACATGAAAACAGACATATTACATGAACATAACAAGTGTGCTCTGTCCTTTGTTTCAAAGGTAAGCCCCTCTACTTTTTTCTTCATTCCTTGGAAATTGGTTCATGATCATGAACCAATGACAGTTTGAAGGGTTACAGTAACATACAGCAATATTGCTGTGATAACCTGGTAAAATGCAGTTCTTTATTTATCACAGATAAAATGCGCTATCAACATTTTTAAATTGTGCATAGTTTCTACAAACACGTTGTGATGTTCACCCAAAGGCAAACTCTACTTCTGTGGATAAGACATGAGGAAGTACTTCTTTCACTGCAGAACAACCATGTCCCGTTTGGGCCACTGCACGGAGGGTTTAATTTTTCCCCTTAAACGTGTGCTGAATGTCAGCAAAAGAAAGGAAAGTGACCCCCAGCTGGATGAAACTGGGCGCAGCGCTAGGCAACAGCAAGTCAGTGCGATTAATGAGCTGCCCACTGCATTGTTTGTTGGGTTATGTGTCTTATGGATTGCTGTGTCTTACAGCCAATAGGCCTTGTCCTCCAAACCCTTTGTGATGTTGGTTTTTATGGTCTCAGAGAAATGAAGGGAGGGCAAAAGGCTGGCCAGGCACCGATAATGGATATAAAGGCTGAAATGCTTTGAAAATTAATATTGTGACATATCAAAAGGACTACATAGCAGATGTACATAAGCGAAAGGTTGTTTGATAGGTACAATAGATCACTGCTTTATAAAAGCATAGATGTGCACAAACACAGAAATACATAGGCACACAAATATACTTTGAATGCTCCTACATATACAACAGCTAAATGAAAAAAGATCAATTTACATTTGTTCGCAGAAAAAATAAGGTTGTCATTCTAACATCATAATCAGAGATATCAGTAATTCAATCAGAATTTCAGATGATGATA
Organism: Arapaima gigas; assembly: GCA_900497675.1. NCBI lineage: Eukaryota > Metazoa > Chordata > Actinopteri > Osteoglossiformes > Osteoglossidae > Arapaima > Arapaima gigas. The sequence goes on from UFQX01000018.1 coordinate 1,460,108, forward strand.
AGCTCAAGAGAAAAGAGTTCACAATATTGTGCTGCCCTCTGTCCACCCACTGTAATAAATCTTATGAAATCATTCCCAATCTGTGACAGATGTTGCTATGGTTATTATTATGTTACCTCCACAGTTGTGCCCATGATGTCATCTTTCATTAACATTTTCTCCTCTAAATCCTGTTAAGAAGAGAAAAAAAATTTCTTAAAAATAGGCCATCTTTAGTGGCAGATAAAACTGCACGGTATTATGCTTATCCACACAGTGAACATTTTATTTTAGAGTAATAATTACCACACTGCACAGCAGACCTGAGGGTGAAAGGCCAAATTTCTCGAGAAAAGTGGTCCGGCTCTCCGAGAATCTATATTACTTCACCTGTGGAAATCCAGAAGAAAGCATGAGTGCTGTATGATGCCTATAGTTAAGACCACCTGAGAGCCGAAGTAATATAACGGAGTAGGTGAGCGGCACTCTCGCTGGTTAATTTCCACAGGAGTCTCTTGTCTGCTCAAATACAGTGGGAGGCAATAAAACAAACAACACAGACACTCAAAAGGATAAAAAATGAAAATGCACACGATTAAATGAGGTGTGCTTTTCGACTGAGGGGCGCACAATCGGCGCCAACACCTCCCAAACAGAATCTGTCAGACAATTAATGCCAGGGAATTGAACACACAAGCCAGTGATGAATTTAACTGTCTGAATCTATTTATCAGCTGAGAGTTGGCAAGCCGTAAGGTGGGTTAGCGAGCTTTCAACCAGATTAGCGACAGCAACTTTGCGCATCCAGTATGACAATCTGAAAAGCTTTCCGCTGTTATGCGGGTATCTCCAAAGCCCAAATTATCTCTTGGCATGTCACTTTTTATGAGTGAGAGAAAGGATCACACCTTTATTCTTTCAGCTTTTTAAATAACTGGTACCAATGATGTGTGCAGCCTTAGCAGCAATGAGTCTGAAGGCAGCAGGACAAGTGGGAGCTAAATGTACTGTACCAACCTCACACTAAGTTGCCTAAGTGGTACCAAAGCCAGAATGAAATTAATAGCATTATGTAAGAGACAATAAAATAATATACAAAGATGAAATTCCCTCAAAACCAACCAGTTCCACTGTGCAAATTATGGATCTGTTTGTCTGTCTGTCTGTCTGTCCGTCCATCCTTCTATCTGCCCGCATGTCTGCCTATTCATGCTCACTTTAGAAGAACTATGTTGGCTGTTTCACATGCCATGTGATGCAAGAAGTCTAATGTCTGACACCACCCCCACTCTCTTCCCAGTCGCTAATCCCTCCACGGGCAGCTAGGAGCCGTGCCTTAGCCGTCCGTTGAATGCTAATTGAATAATTAATGATGATAACCGTTATGGCCAACTCCAATAGATCCTTTTTTTCCCCTCTCCCATTCACAGGCCTCGCTCAGGTTATTTATCTGCTCATTCTGAGATAATGAAGGCCAAGGCAGCGGCTGGCCACTCGTGATTTAGGAAGGCTTTGTGGACCCCGCCCCGCATTGCATCGGCAAGTCACAGCCCTCAAAACATCGGGCCGCGACTTATTCTAGGCGAGCAGATTTAGATGCGTTGCATCAATATATCAGCAGAGATCTTGGTGAGACACTCACCACAGGAAGCCAGAGGTGGGTGCATGAATAATTAATTAATTTCCAAGGATTATCGGCAGCTCTTTTTGTGTGTCGGAAAAAGAGATTACCTCACTTGGTGGCAGACTCAAGAAAAGGATTTACAAGGTGTTCCATGCTATCTGTACCAAGCAAATACAAATGCAAATAAATACACAATGAAAACCATTCCCTTAGAAAACAGTCTTTGCTTCTCTCCACCTAAAAAGAGAACTGAAACTATATCCATAATTTCAGCCAACAAGCTTTAACCCATCTCTTAATATCAATAAAAAGTTTTAAGCAATGAAAAAAAAAGAATTCAGATAATATTGGATGCTAATAGTTGAGATGCAGATGGCTGATTAAATATGTGGGAGTAGATTCTGGCACTCTGTGGTTTGTTGAACATGATGTTCTCATAACTAATGCAGTTATGACAAACAGACCAAACTGGCACTGTGTATAATTTACTCACATTAGAGAGCTTCATTAATTGTTAAGCTGAAGCCCTGAAATCTGGAAATGTATATTCAAGCAGAGCACAGTAGAATGGGTGCAGATGGGAAAATAGAAATGGAACCCGCTGACCTTGTTATATGGTTTGTCAGTGACTGAGCACTTGGGCCATTAATGTTCCTATATTTCAAACTGCAGCAAGAAGACAACTTACTTTTTTATTCCTAAGAATCAATGACTAATTAACAAAGCACCAACTGTCAGAATGGCAAAAACTGATTTTTCTTTAGAGAAGTTTACTGCTGTTTGTATACTTATATGCATTGATTTGCCTATTTATACAGCTGGGTAATTTTCGCTAGAGTAATTTAAGGTAAGTACTGTGATTAAGAGTATTTTGGCAGGCAGTGGGAATTGAATCCAGGTTTTCCCTGCAAAGTGACTCTGAAGAAAGATACCTACTGCACTTGTGGTATTTCTCCCAGAACTGTCCTTCTATATATCTTGAAGCCATTGCATTGTTGCATTGCTGTGGCTCTGCTCACTGCCCCATGTGTACAACCAGCATACTGTTATCCTTTTTCTAACGCTATTTTCATTCTTTCCATTGTTGTAGTAAATACCTGCCACCGTGTTTGAGATCAATCATCAGTGTAAAAAGCAACATGTTTTCATGGAACAAAGCTAGGTATTTTCAAAATTGTTCACATTCATATGTGTTGCTCCTCTTGGGACATTCTGAAAATTTACAGGCGTAACACAGTTGTCATCAATAACATGAAACAGCCATTATTTTTGAAAATGTCAGCACCATTAATTGTAATTATAGAAAATGTGTATCATATCTGAGCAGTTTTGACTCACAATTATATCGGTGTCCAACAGCTGGGAATATGCTGCCCACAATTAGCTACCACATGGTCAAGATCTGCCCAATTTGGAAAAATGGAGCTGACTCATTTTCTGTTATCTGGTACATGACAGGGGTCTGGCAGCGGAAGGATGGCTCAGGTTTGTGGACTGTCTCCCTCTTGCACCCTGTGCTAACTCACATTTAAATGTCAGTGTTCGCTCTGAAAACCCCTAATAAAGTCTGTGGCCATGGGCACAATTACACTGTGGGTTTTAGGTCTTTTGCAGAAATACACAAAATCATTGTGGGCATTGGTTTATCACAGTGGCTTAGGAGGTAGTATTGGTGCTTCTCAGCTCCTGGGTTGTGGGATCACACTTGGGTTTCACACTATTCGGTCTTTATGTTTTACCTTTGTTCATGTGGGTTTCCTCTGAGTACTCCTGTTTCCCCCACAGTCCACAGAGTTGTGTTTTAGGTGACTTGCCCACCTAGTGTATGAATGAGTGTGTATTAAATCTGTGTGCTGTGTGGGTGAATGCATCATTGTAAGCAGCTTGTTTGTAGTATATTTAACATTGCGAATTGCCCTAATCAAAGGTGTAAGCTAAATACTAGTTAATGATAATAAATATGTCAGCCTGATTTTTCACTGAACATCTAAATGCCATACTGTCAGGAGCAAGCTTGTGTTACAGGTTTTAATTTTGACTGTTATTTCATACAAAATCCATCTTGTCTGTTTACCTCTATTTTCATGTCATTTATTAATTTACTTGATTTTTTTATGATGCATGCAACAAATGCTTTTTTAAATTTTTTTTCATTTGCATTGTTACACATCTACTGCGTACATTATACTGCTCTGTGCTCTTTTATGTGCCCTACACATCCTGTCAAGAGGTACATAGAAATATGAGCTCAGCACAAGGCAAAATGAAAAATGGTGACAGCAAGGAGTAACAAATTACAGTTTGTTATAAAATATTGCTTAAGTGGCTGAGGTTATTTTGGTTTGTTTTTATAATTAGCAGATAAGTGAATGTGACGGGTTTCAGGCTTGCTGTTAAAGCCATCTACCACATATAAAACCTAATGTCTTTCGTTATCTAAAAACTGTAGAACAAGTACAGTTGGCTCAAGACTTTTTTTGCACTAATTTACATTTCTTAGACATTAATAAACTCAGTTGCCTCAGCCATTCAAGGGAGAAGTTCATTCTGGACTGGGCTGGATACACCTGCTTCACTGTCTTTTCCAAGGCAACTAACAACTTCTGTCCAGAACAGAAGAGCTACAGCAGTGTGGTTTATGGGAAGAAGCGCAAGAAGGCACTGCAGGCAGACTTTACCGGGATGCATTACAAGCTCATATTAGACCAAAACATTAAGGTGAGACATTATAAGCAGAAATTGCAGGCTGACATTAAAGGGAAATATTACAGGTACATATTACAGGGCGGCATCACAAGAAAACATCACAGGACTGCAGAAGCACAGTGGAGTGGAGACAACAAACCAGCTGCTCCATTTTTGAATGTTTGCATTGTTGCAACGGATCCGGACTGCTATAATTGTGGGAATGAAAAAGGTTTTCACTTTATTCAGCATGAGGAGAACACAGGAAACAAGCTGACAGAAGAGAGAAGCAGTTGCCACTTGTTCTCCTAGGCCATGTGGGCTGGGCACTGATTTAGGGGGGTGAGCACACCCCTACAGAGCATGATATAAACAGAAGAAAAGAGAAGAACACACCCGAACCACCAATAACAACAGCCCCAGATTGCTGGTGACACACGACTCTCATTTCTTCTGGGTGAGGGGTAGCGAAGGTGGGTGGGTGGGGGTGAAACACAAGGCCTCCTTTATCTTTATCTTGATTGTGCAAACATGGTTTGCCTTTCAGCCTCCTTTTTTCTGGGTGGGGTTAACCCCAAGGGGCCGCAGACCAGCTTTCTAATAAGCATCCGTCACAAAAGCCTAATATTTGCTGGGGCGGGGAAGGTGAGGGAGCTTGAAAAGAGGGGGGGGTTCATCTAAGCTCTTAGTAAAAAGGGTCTTAGATGCCAGGCACCAATAGGAACAGATGGGCCTTGGTAGGTCTTGAAAGGAGGGAACTGAAACCTGCCAGAGACACAGAGAAGCCCCAATCGGCACCGCACTCTGCGTTCCCTGTCAATTAAAGCACTGGTAGGGGCAGGCGGCAGCTGTGGCAGATGGTGGGGGGATTTGGGAGGCCCATGGGGCAAAGACAGGCCCCCGGGTTGGTGCAAGGCAAGCCCACTGCAGAAGCTACAGATACCTGTTTTCTTTGAAAGGTTCACGGTTGGGCACTTTTATAAAAAGTAATGTCAAGCTAACGTAATAAAATCTGGGAACTAGAAATATATTTTAATATGTGACAAAAATGCACTGCATAAGTATGAAAACATGCCGGAAAGACAAATACAGGCATAGTTATATGAATCTATTCTGCTCTGATTTATTCCATTCCTATGTGTCAAATAACAAACTTACAGGGAACAGGAGCCTATATGTCACAATTTTAAATGGAAAAAATAATTATGTGTTCTATCCTAAGTCCTCCAACTAAGTTCCCCAAATATCATTACATCTATAAAGCAGTCTCATTGCTTGTGTACTTTTACACAATGTAAAGCATTTAAAATGCAATTATTTAATTATTACACAGTTAATGAACTCATTAATGCACATGTTTGTGTGCAGTTTGCAAAGATTCTGTACCATATCAGATATGAATTATGTTTTCCTTCTATACTGCAACAAACATCTACTGTAATGTAAACACTGAAATAATATATTAAAGATGCATAACAAATGTATGTTTCACTTAATAATGTGGTGAAATTAATAGCAATAATGCACTGCACGTTAAAACATATTGGGAGAACAGCTGAGACCTGACTGCAGCGCACTCTGTTACCTTTTTCTGCCTTCTTATGACTATGGTCAGACATCCCAGGGGAGTTTTGTGCTGAAAACTCCAGGGCTACAGTTACTTCTCTGGGATAATTCCCACTTTTAACTTGATCAGATCTTCCAAGGGTGACTAATGATCCAAAGCAGGGACACACAGCACACTATGTTTATTGTGAACAACTTTATAAGTGTGCACTTTCACCAAATACAAAAACAATTGGACAAAAAACCAAAAATGGCAGACATGCTCTTCGCAATTGGGATGTGAATGTTTTGCTTTAAGAGAAAGAGCATTATGAGAAATGAATCCAAACACATACGTCCTCACGCGCAGACTTGTGCACATCTTACACTTATTCTCACACATGAGTTTTGATATTTTAGTGTAAGACTTTTCGTTTTGCTGCAGCAATTCAGGACAAGTACTTTGCTGAAGGAGGTGGGATTCCAGTTTCATGATTGAAAGGCGACAGGTCTGACCACTACGCTACTTGTTTTCACATGTACTTTCACTTCTGCCTATTTTTTTATTTTTTATTTTTATGACCACATTGCTAGCATTATTTTACTCCAAAATATTTGTGATGTGTCACATAAAATGAAATAAGGCTAACTGTAGCATTCACTCGCTTTGGATGTGTTTCACACAAAGCTACTTCAAAACCGAGAAAAATGAAGTCATGATTTCATTTCCTCTCTGCAGCCTATGACTCAGCATATGTGTGCATAGCCCACAATTCATCATACATGTGTGATGAACCAATGACTCAGCATACGTGTAGTGCCCACTATTGAGTGCAGCATTTCTCTCATCTCTCTCCTACCAGAGCAGTGTTGACAGGTGATGGTTTTCACCACAGTGGAGCTGCTGTGACTTGAAGAAGTGATGGTGTGTTTATGGGTTTATGACATGGCTCTACTGCCTACAAATGACAGCATTTATGAGGGGGTTTGCTGGAATGACTCAGCTGCTAATGGGATCCTCAGGAGAGACCCTCTTCCAGCACTGCAGAGGATGAAACTGCTCAATGCTTCCTCTTTCATCTTTACCACACATCAGTAGCCCATTATGTAATGCCCAGTCTGGAAGTTCTGGCTGCGTTGGTGGGAAAAATTATTTCACTAAATGTACAATATCTTGAATGATCTGCTGCAGCTCACTGAAAGAAACTGTGGGAAGACTGGCTTGTGTTGCCGGGATGGCAGCCATGTGCCTGGGGGCTCATTCTGTGGCTTTCCGGGAACATCCCAGTCCTGGAGAAGCCCCCTCCATCCAATCCAAGGGACGTCAACGAGCTTCACACTTCAACATGGTCTACGGGAGTTTGTGTGCCTTGAGCGGAGGTGGTGGGAATGGAGCCGGCTGGTATCCAAGTGTGATGAAGGCTGCACTTCATCTGCTCTGGCTCCCACAATGGGCAACACTTTACTAGGGGGCTCCCTGCAGGTCTAGCGTCCCTCCACCACTTTGTCTTAGAGCTTTTGGGACCATGTGTCTGTGTAGAGTTAATAGCAAGGGGAGCTGAGGTGGGGGGGATGGGGTGAGCAGAGGGCTCAACATCCCATCTGCTGAATGAGAGCCAGTATGGTGTCAGAGGTCACAATGACAATGACAGCCATTAGCAACGCTACAGCACCATACTGCCACGTAGGGGCCCCTGCTGTCACAGTAACAATTGTTGTGAATTTATTTTAGTCAAAAAATACTGGGAGTTTGTCAGGGGCATTTTCTGTGTAGAATTCCTTTATTTTGACTGAATCCATCTTGAGATTTTAATTGAAACATGTCTGTCACAGGCAACGTGATGCTGCGCATAGCATCGACGCTAGTTAAAGGGAAGGCGGCCCTTTGGGAGTGGCGATCCTGGCGTGTGCTGCTAGGTCTTTGTTTGGGTAGTGCTCAGTCCAGCATGCTGTGCTGTGTTCTTCAGCCAGCGTGTTGGCTTTAGTCTGGTGACCACCTAAAGCTCCACGCAGCCACAAACAGCCTTCCTGCTGTCTCTGAGGAGTGTTCTGTCGCCATGGTTAACATCTTCAGAGACTTGTCAGCAAGATGGATGGGAAACGGCTCCGTCCATCTTGCAGACTTTTTCTCTCCTCTTCACTTTTTAATTAGATTTGGAAGGATTTCATTAAACCTGTTACAAAAGAGGCGGCCGACAAGATAACCGCTAATCCCACCATTTGTTTGTTGCCATAGGACTCTTTATCCAATTGTAGGCGTCCAGCTAGGGCCCTAAAGAAGAGCTGAGATAATTGCGAACGGATTTTGTCTAGAGGACACAGGCTTGTTATTTTCAAACCAAACCGAATCTGGCAATGTGTCAGAGGACTGGGGAAAATCTGAATTAGTGCCACACTCCTCCAACTCCTGCTGGACAAAAACTGTACTACTGCAGACCAGATCCTTTTCATCCTCACACACATGCATTTACATTTATTTATTTAGCAGATGACTTTCTGCAGAATGAAATACAGTTATTATAAATTTGCATTTTGTCTGGGGTGACTTACAATGTTCGATACATTTGGAGAGTGTATTGGTGTGTAGAGCAGAGCAATGAGACACACACATACGCAGTCAAAATGCAAATTATATTCCCAAGTTTGTCTGAAGCACATTTCTGTGGACTGTAGTAGGAAAGCAAAATACCCTAAAATGAGAACACAAGATAGAACATGCAAACTCCATAAAGTGAGCTGGATTCAAACCCACTGTCTAGTAGCTGAGAGGTACCAGACAGCTGGAAGGACATTACTAACTTCTGTGTTTTCATACTCTGCATACACCAGATTTACAGATGCCAAAGCTTTTTCTGGAATCATTGCTGAGCTTCAGCAATGCATCCCAAACTACATGGAATTTCATTGTCTGTAGATAACTGAAATATGTAGTTTTCATGTTATCATGGGTTATTTTTTATTCTTTAAATGCCTCTTGCTATTGAGTCCTACTGTGGATCAGTTTCCCTCAGATAGTAAAGCACTGATGGATTTTTATTCATTTTGACTGAGGTGTTTCACATGAAGGGTTTGGAGCTCAAGCTTTGCCATTGATGTTACTCCCTTCACTTGGAGTGGATGTGTTGTTTCTACTTATTTTTTTAATGTTTCCACAATTCCCTTCACTCCAACGTTGTTCAGGCCACATTAAAATATCTTCATTGTACTTCTCTTCTCCCTACAGAAACCATAATGATCTTCTGCCTATTCGCATAAAAAATTTTCTTCTTTATCTCTAATGCACACATTTGAGTTCCGGTGTGAATGTGTTAATGATTCACTCTCTCATGCTTATTAGCCCCTCTTTAGCATTTGAGCTCCGTGAAAGCAGGGAAATGCATAAGTCTGACAATACAGTGAAAGTGATAATTAGAAAAAATAAGGACATCGGAGAACACAAAAAAACTGCCTAAAAAATCTGATTTTTTTAATGCACAATGGTAACTATGTCTTTTTAAACTGACAGTAAAAATCTGTGATTTACAATAAGCATTTTAGTAGTAGCAGCCCATTCCAGTTGCTTCCAGCTGTGTGGAAAAAAAATTCAATAACACACAACAAATATACCCTATAGACCTCCACTAAGAAATAAAACCAGGAGTGGCAAAAATGTCTGTCTGGCTGCAGCACATTTTTTCTTGGTTTGGATTGGGATTGTCGCTGGAATATGCAAGTGATACACGGTGGTTTTGGGGCTATTTTTGGGCTACTTGGGCCTACACACATACTAAGTACATGTGCATAAACTCATACAGACACAACAGCAACCCGCTGGAGGCGCTGATAACACCACCAACGGCTCAGTGGCAGTTTGCTCCCAATATCTGTGCCATTCGCACATTTGCATGTGAAAAAGTCAGTCGGCAAAGTGTTTGAGGTGTAATTTGAGACACTTGGATGTTGACTTTGGCATGAAGGATTTTTTTCATCCCTCTGCATACTGTATCACTGACTGCACTCTCTCTACTCTCCCTACTTGTCTAGCACTTACTCGGCATCGACAATTACCCCCTTGTAAGTGCATTTCTTGCCATTCCAAATGTCAGCACGTAAAACTCTCTCACTAGGTAAGGAAGGAGACTTTCCCTGAAGGCACTGTACTAATTGAAAGAGATTGAGAGAATACAGTCCCAAAGTATTCATGAAAAGCCTTGAGCTGTTCTGATTCGAATTTTTATTTATTTTTCATGAACTGCAAAACTGTGCATGGTGCTCATCTGATAGCCAGTTAGGAAAGGAATTCTTGATGAAGTTCCCACAATGTACTTTAGTGTAAAGAATCCTGGGATGGGGGAGGATCACAGAGCTTGTGTAATGGAAACGTGTTATGGAGCAATAGCACTAATGACCCCAGTTTTATTCAATTTTTATAACTTTGTAAGCATACTTTGTACTTAAAGATCAGCCCCTCTGGACCAGTCCTGCTGTGGCACTAACTGTATTGTATAAGCACAGCTCCTCTCAGTTTGTGTCTATCTTTACATCAAAGCACATCTAAAAGCAAAATCATAGCAGGACATGAGAATATCACAAGATCACAGTGCTGTCTACAGGGCAGCTTCCTCAGTAACGCATCATTTGTTGGCAAAAAGGATGATGATGAGCTCCTGTGGTCTTTCTCCTGCTATGGTTTGAACTGTCTGACCTTTTTACACCTGCGTCCCTGTGATAATAGAAATCTGTTGAGAACAGTGTTCATGGATGACAACACATTTGTAATTAAGCTGTAGACACACTACTGGCAGTGTATGACTCCACTATTCAATTATAGTCCTGAAGGGATGTTTTCCAGCTCTCAGTACATCACTAAGAGCTTGGAAAGGTTCTTATTGGATTTAGTCAAAGCTGGATGTTATGTTGAAGCTAGTACTTCACTGACCAGCTCCAGTAAAATCCATCTGAACTTGGCCCTAGCGGCTTGCCCTTCTCAAGCCTCTTTAAGCTCCAAAATTTGGCAGCACCTTTCAGGTCGAGTTCTGGTTGGGTTTCAAGGACTCTGGCACAGACCAGGTATCTAATTAGCCCTCAAGACTCATAGATTCACATTAGAAGTGTCTAAGTGCTAAACAAGGCAAAATCACTGAGGTAGAAGCTACGGTTGGCATAGTGATTTGGACTGTGTTTACTACTGTTATTTTTGGTTATTTATTTATTTATTTATTTATTGTTACATATTATGAGTGGCTTGTGCTGTGTGTCTTCTGTGCTCAGCTGCTGTATGCTAAATTTTCCTGTGGCGATCAATAATGTCCTGTCTTGTCATGTCCTGTCCCACCCCACCCCACCCCAGCCCAGCCCAGCCCAGCCCAGCCCAGACATAAATCCACCTTCAGCTATATTGCTCTGGATCAAGATATTTATAAAAAGCTATGTAAATGTGTGTAAATCCTAAACTTCTCTGGAGAAAAGAGTGTTTAATAACTTTTAACTCTTAAGATTTCTTAAATATGACTTTAGCAACACTTTCACTTCTAACATCGTTTCCAGTTTCCAGTTTAAATATCCAAAGAGTACTGAATCAAATTCAGGGTTTTATTTTTTTCAGTGTTGCAGGAACATTTTCTCTTCGGGTATCTGATCCCACAACAGTGGGGATTTAAACCTCTTAACAGAAGTCTTCCTACCAACTGCAGAAAAAGAGCAGTGGAAGTAAAAAGTGCACTTGCGGCTTGTTTAAAAAACAACACTCGAGGAGCACGAACTGAGGTATGACTGTATTAAAAACATACTGCTCTTACACTGCTACAAATCTCAGATGTTAAACACAGGTATCGCCAAAATACGTGTTTGACTTAGGAGTCTTTGTGTATGCGAGTTAAATTATTTAATAAATTTTATTGAGCTACAACCAAATATAATGCAGGTTTTTTGCACTTACGAATAACAAGAGCCAGTCGTGGGGGAATTTTCATAGATCACACCGGCAGCCACTGTAGTGAGTGAGTCCGCCTCTGTGATACAGAAGCCAGATCTGTTGGGTTCGATGCCCATGAGTATAAGTATTTAGTCCTCACTGGATGTATGTATATACACTGTGAATGTGCACATGTAAAGTATGCAAGTAAAGGTTTTTTGAAAACTTGCAGTCCAACTCTTTGAGTGGTCTTTATTTTTTGTTGTGAGTAACCAACAAGGACTTAACAGTTGCTCCAAGTTCGCCGGTGGTGCCCCCCACATTCTTCTCTGCTGTTACTATCTGCATACCTTTATTTCTAGTTGTGCTCAGTGGTTTTCGTGTGTGATCTTGTGATCTTGTCTAAATTTATGTAGTGCAGCTATATATTCATCATGCTGCTATATAATATTAATGAGGAAATGTCTGTTTTTTTTAATGAATGTTATTATTTACCTCCATTTTGAATGGCTTTGATGTTAGTTGAGCAAACATGGGGGTGAGCTTGTGGGCCCAAATTTTTTCAAAGTTAATAACATCTGTTAATAACAAGCTGATTTCCATGAATGCATTACGCTCATAAGTAGGGGGATATCTGTACTTCGGACTACTACTGATCACAAAATAGATTCCATACATTTATTGAAGACTTCGGTCATCTCCACAGCAGCTGCGTCACACTGGTTAATTGTGCCCAATAGCCAACCCAGCCCCAGTGTTTCTTGCACATTACTGCATATCAGCTGTTGGGAATCTTGTATTCAGGCCTCCCAATTGATCCATTAGATTGATTCTCTAGCCTTTAGCCTGACCAGATTTTGGATCTGAAATAAAACCCAGCAAAATTCTTTATTGTGTCCAACTAAACAGTAAGTGAGCAATAAATTTATATAATTACCAGAGAACCATATAACCTCCATGCAAGTAAAAATAGCTATACATTTACTGATGTGGAACATGAGTTTATAATTGCAATTGTGTGTGTTGTACCATTTATCCTTATAATACCCCTGACTGCTAAATTCAAACCAAGCAGCATTTCTACCCACCGTAAATCAACGTAATTATTCAAGTTGTGTAACTGTGTACTTGCCAGCCTAAGCAGAGCATTTAATTTCATAACTTAGATAACAGATCTAATACCCACTTTAATAGTAATAACCTCTTGTTCTACACAATGTTTTTTAGCTATGACAGTTTTAAGCCATATGGAGTTTGCCCCTGGTTATGGAGATTATGTCCTTTTTTACTTGCTGCAAGAGACATCTTTACCACATCTTTGATTTACCTGCAAGTTGCTTCTGTCTCCTTCCTTCCACTATGTTGTCTCTAAATTGGACTGACTTGTGACTGACATCCCCGGTGATTTGCCCTCGAGAGGCACCGGCGATGGTTCTGATTCTGAGCTTAGTGTGATGTCAGACTCTGTGATCTACAGCGGATGTCTGCTTGATCTAGCAGGACCAACATGCTCGCTGGGTCCAAATCCGCTAATGCTTGCTGTGCCTCTTCAACTGAAGTACTCGTACTTTGACTCTCTACAGCGGTGGTTGCCTCTTCAGTATGCGGTCTGCAATGTCTTTTAAGGGAGTTGCTTTATGTTAATTTTAAAAAACAGGCTAACAACATGCAGCACCTGCATACAGATGTAATGCATCTTAGCTGGCAAAATAATCTGTATTAAATCATGTTAATTATATTGAAATGTATTACCTGTCTGGGTTGATTTTTAGCAATAGAGGACACCGAATGCATATTTGGTTTTCTGTGGTCCACACAGCTTTTGGAACTAATGAGTGGTCTCTTACAAAAGGAAAAAATGAATCACTGGTCTAGAAGCAAATTAAGGACATTTTCCTTTTGATATTCAGAACAGATACATGTTTAGAGTAACAAATATACTGTATTTGCATGCATACATGTATATTCCTGCAAAAACAATGTAAACTACATAAATTTAATTTATTTTCTTTTCTTTATTTTCTTTTTCTTGAATACTTGAGTAACTGCTCATTTCTAAGTATGAAGACAACATGCTTTCTGGGTTGTGGCTCAAATGAAAAGAACCTGTATGATCTTAATTTGGGATTTTGGCTGTATTCCTCTACTATTTCACAGCCTGTTATAGCTGACAAATTATTAAAGTAGTCATTAAGCAAAATAATTAATGATGAAAAATGAGGATTGAACATTAAAGAACCTTGCTGTCTAACACTGATTAAAACCAAGAAGGATATTTCAATAATTTATCAGAATATACTGTTTAGATAGAATTTTTAATGAGTACAATTTTATATTTTCATTTATAAAAAGCATTTAATATTAAGGAAGCCTCAAACCTCTGAAGAAATTATTCAGTTTGATTTTTTTGAACACCATTAACTTGTCATAACACCTTCTGTATTCCCTCTATGCAGTACATACATATTTTTAGATAATATTGAAGATAATTTGATTAATAACTTTAGTATCCCATATTATTTGTCAGTTTATTAACTGAACAGTCTTTCCTCAATTTTAAGGAAATATGTCTTTTTTCATAAGGCCACTAGTAAAAAGTGTCATCAAAAATCTATTTTAATCGATTTTTTTACATTTAAAACAAATGTAAATGCTTATGAACTTTGAATCTCGATTCATTTCTTGCAAAATAATTAGATCTTAAGTTAAAGACTCGGTGTAAAATTCAATAACAAAAATAATTTGCTATCAATAGAGCTCAAACTGTATTTATATTAATCATATCACTGGAATGCAAGAGCTCAGTTATAATGTTATTTTTGAAGAATACAGAAATTAAAAATACAGTCCACAAACTTTTTGCCCTTTCTCCACTTTGTACAATTATATTATTTTCTCCAGTTCCCATAACAGAAGCAGCATGTGGCTGTTTGGTTCTATTAATGATCCTGAAGAAATACTATGCGGCATCAGCTGCTCCTACCAACTCACATCTCCTGGATAACCTCATCATTTGACCAGCCATCTATGAGAAAGCCGGACATTGAATTAAGTATCTATATCTGTCCTTTGGCACAGTGATACTGTAGAAACTGACTTGCAGTTATCGGCACTTATCTATAGTGGACCCGATTGGGATTTGGCAGAAAAGCAATATTGTCTATATTAGTTTGGTTTCTCCCATCTTTTCCCCACCCCCTGGATCTGGAAAGCGTCCTGTCCATCTCTGTGGCTCTGAAGAGAATTTCATGTTAATGTGAAAGAAGCATTCAAAGTGCCAAGCACACTCATCACAACCCAACACTAATGCTATGCAAATGATCCCGGAACTTGTTTTGCAAACACTCCAGCTTCAAATTAATGTGTAAGGGTCAGTGTTGCTTTCACAGAACAATTCAGATTTCTCTGCCCATTTATCACAGGTTTGTAAGGATTGAAAAAGCACGCTTGTCATAATTTGAATATGGGGTTGTGTATCCAGACAGCATCCAGGGTGGCAATGCTCTTCTGCTGCACCGGCAGCCTTTGACTTTCTATATTTCTGCAAAATCAGATAGTACCCAATTTTTTCTGAAGAGTGAATTACCATAAAATAGAGTGGGCTGACTTACTGCTGTTGGGGAATATTGAACTTCTGAAGCTTTTGACAGCAGAGAGCAAATGGGAAAAGAGGCGTCAGTTAGATTATTAAAGTGATAAGAAGGCAACTCAGAGGAATTAGCTGTAATAAAATGCCGAGAGAATTACCTGTGCAATGGAAGGAAAGAATAGCATTCCATGTATGTGTTAGTTAAGACTGTGCAAACATATACAGTATGTCTCACATCTATACACGTAAGTGGGAAATACATTGAACAGTGAAACCACTCATCATTTCACCTTTCTGCAACTGAAATAAATTATAGTTTTAATATCATTAATGTTTCATGCCTTAGCTGGACAGGCGTTCCATCCAGAGTGTATTTTCATAGCCCAGAGCCCAGTTAATACAGGATAGGCTCCGGACAAACGCAACCCTGACCAGGATAAAGCAGTTAATAATAACTGAAAGGATGCGTGGAGGTATGAATGAATAATGTCTCTTTGGTCCCCTTTTACTTGATTCATCTGATTTACTGGTTAATTTCCTGAATTACACAACCCACCCCTACCTTAAGTCTTATTTTATGTTCTAAGCATATTTTGCTGCATTCTTTAGAAACCACCTGCTAAACACTGCATAAGGTTGGTGGTGTCAGGCACTTTTATGCTGCGTGCTGAACCACCTTAATGATGCATTCTGTTGTGGGATGTTTCTAACATACAAATACTATGAATTTAAACCATCTCTAAATGATGTAAAAGGTTCGCATGCAATCAAATACTGATGTTCAAGCATCACTGTGTTAACAAGGGGAAGGTCAGCCATTTGCAAGAGCCCACCGTGTATTTGCTTTTCCATCAGCTATAAGTTGGGGGTTGAGGCAAGCTGAAAACTCTAGCAAGATGTTTTAATGGCAAAGACATTTTATGGGGATCATATTCTTCGGCAGTAACATCAGTTCTGTGCGTTGTAATATGTCCATAATGATAACAACTTTGTCTAAGAAACACACATCAAGCTACATCATTAGCCAATTGTTAATGCCACTGATGTTAATACTGAGCATAATATTAATCATAACACAAATTTAAGTTGTAATCTGTGATGGACTGGCATCTCATCCTGTGTTTAATTTCTTAGTCTAGTGCCCAGTGATTCCAAACCACTGTGATCCTGACCAGGAGAAGCAATTGAGGATAATGGATGAATGGCTGGAAATCTGAGCTA
Organism: Arapaima gigas; assembly: GCA_900497675.1. Taxonomy (NCBI): domain Eukaryota; kingdom Metazoa; phylum Chordata; class Actinopteri; order Osteoglossiformes; family Osteoglossidae; genus Arapaima; species Arapaima gigas. The sequence goes on from UFQX01000018.1 coordinate 1,476,644, forward strand.
GTAGCCAGTACCAGGTGTCTAGAGTCCTGTAATGAAGGCTTTGTGAATGACATTCTACTCTAAATGTTCCACTCTGCAGCTTTCTCTTCTGTGTTTCCGCCAGAGACCTGAGCTGGTGGACCAATATTCCCACTTATACCTCATGACAGAAGCTTGGCCTCAGACCTTGATATACACATTACCCCCTGGTGAGGCCTGGCAGTGAATCTGCATCCTGAATAATGTGTAACATATCTATGTTATGTAAAAGACATGTGCATCTTTGATGGTGGAACACTCCATATTCTCCAAACACACAGTAAAGACAATTTGTGGCTTTCAGCCCATCTCCTCTGCCATGAGTAAGGCATTAGATCCTTAGTTTAGTGAGCACAAAGGCTGTTCCTTGGTGTTGCCATAATATTTCTAAATCATAAAAACTCTCTTTCTACTTATGCATATTGTAATTATTTTGAGCAAAGGGTGTTACACACTTGTCTTTTAAGAAAAATAGCATGTCTTTCATTAGCATATTTTCATTAACCCCACCAAATGAATAATAAATGGTCTCTGATAGATGTGAATTACTCTGTTTTTCTGCACCAAAGGATTTAAAGAGACATCACATTCAAATCTACTTGCCATTATAAATAAGGAGTGTGGAATTAGTGCTCCTCATGCTGAGAGACAGTAGAGCCAAAGCAGGTGTATATGTGTGTGGGTGTGTGTGTGTGTGTGTTTGTGTGTGTGTGTGTCTGGGGGGGTGGGTGGTCTCAAGTCCTTGTGTCTTGGCAGGGAGGTGGGGGGTACATCTTATTAGCACACTGTGAACACTGGAGAGGGCTTGCCTCCCCGGTTTCCTTTTCCACCACAACCTAACAGCCAGTGGGTGGAAATGGCACATCAGAAATGTTACGAAATTATTGAAAATTATTATTACCAGGGGCAGCAGGTAGCATGGTGATTTCAGGACCCCCCCCCCACTGATATTGAAGGATATGGGTTTCGATCTCTGCTTCTGCTGCAGCTTTTTTAGCAATTCACTTATTCAGAATTGCTCCAGTAACAATACTCAGCTGTATAAATGGGTGTAAATATACAAGTCTAACATTGTGAGTGATTTTATAGCATACCATAATCTAAATAAATAAGTTATTGTTATTATTATTATTATTATCAATATTATTATTAATAATAATAATAATAATAATAATAATAATAATAATGATAATAATAATAATAATAAACCTACAGATACTTTGCATCTTTTAACTACAGCCTATATATCAGAGTTTATTTCAGGACAAAAACTTTTTTATACAATTTAGCATGAGTTCAAAGGACAGGGGAATGAAAGTTTGAGAGAAAACAACGATAAGTTTTCAAATGACACGGAACATTTATAGAATATTCCTGCATACACTTGAGTTTTTTCCTCTTCTCATTGGGGATTAATGAGCCCCACATAAAATCACTAAAACCTCAAGACAACCTCACCTTGATGTAAGAATGGCAGCTGAGAGTAATCTTACAAAAAGGAAGTACAGTGTAAGTTCCAGTTGCCGAAGCCCCCAATACATTCAAATCCCTGTATTCACAATGATAAGCTCTCCACCTTTCTTACTTAAGGGGGCCAAATGAAGGAACTACATGAGGAAGGGTTTTGAATGGTGTTGGTGTTGGTGAACTCCTCACACATTAGCTCAGGTGAAGAAAAAAAAAAGTTATTCTTCTTGTCAGCATCACCTTCTCTGTAGCACCCTTAAGGAGAATACACAAATCTTTGATATGTGTGTGCTTTGTCTTTGCTGGAACTCGTGTGTGTTTGCATGTGCAAGTGCCTGCCTGTGTGTTCTAGCTCAATTCATAGATCACTGCTTATGGTTTCAGAGAGCTGCTGTGAAAAATAAACCCCACTGCCATGTAACTGCTTTAAGGCTAAAATTACATCAAAACAGTCATTACCAGACTGGAATAAAAGATGTTCAAGGCTCTCCAACGTGTAATAACATGGAGCCATAATGGCTCTGAATGCCAGATTGGAGAAAAGGTGGGTGGGCGGTAAGATGGTGATTTAATCTATTCCTCCAGTCCCCAGCCCGCTCTTCCCATCCCGTCTGACAAACATGACAGGAAGATTATTTAAAATTAGATTTTCACACTCTGGTTAGCTCACAGTGACAGTCGACTTGCACTGCCTTTGCCACATTTTTGCAGTAGAAGGAGGGGCCACTGAACTCATCTAAATTCATCAGGAACAAAATGTGGGCTGGGTGTGGAAACATGGGAGAGGCAGAATCAATGAACACCAAAAGCCTTTCATTGTTAAAAGTGCAAAAAGACAATTTTACATAACACAGACGTCAAAAAGTCAACTGGGATGAAAAAGGAAGAGAAGGGGTGCCTACATTCAAGAACGACTTCATTCATGATCGCCAACAAACAACATGTCAGTTTCCTGCTTCCTCTTGATCTTCCTAAGCTTATGTCTGTTAAACACCCCTTACTGGTACTGTTCACATTGGAGAGCTGGGTTTCACCAATGGGGGAAGTTGCATTAACGTGGCCATTGTGAACTTTTACATCCAGGCACGATCAGGACTGCATGGCCTTCTACTTATGCACTATACAGTGTATAGTGTCTCTTTGTGAATGGCAGTGTCAGTCTGTATAGTGGTGTACAAAGGAGGAGGTGAACGGTTGTGCTGGCATTCCACTTACATTATGACAAAAGAGTATACAGTCCAGTGTGTAAGCAGTGGGGGTCACCAGCCTCCCAGAATTCTGATGGCACATTAAATGAGGGACACTTAATGTGGCCTGGAGGAATGACCTTCCTTACAGCTAGTAAAATCTCACTTTGACAGCATTTCATTGCCAGTAAAATTTCAAATAAAATGTCCCCCCTGCTCATGGGCTTCAAGCTCTGTGACTGGATTGTACAGCTCAGTGTGATGGGTGACTGACAGAAATCTCACAAAGGAAGCACTGTAAGCTCACCTCAGTAAAATTTATTAGCCAGATCTGTAAACTAGATCACCTGTCTAAATAATTCTGCAACATTTTTTGCATATTTGCAAAGCTGCACAGTAGCTCTTGTTGTTCTGCACAGTGGTGTACGGTTCACAAGAAAGCAGTGTGGAGTTTATTGCTCACCAGAATATCCACAATGAGTCATTGTTTCATCACGATAGAAAGTGTGACCATTCAGCACACTGACCTCTTTGCGATCTGTCAGGAAAAAAGCAAAAGAAAGGGCGGTACATCACCTCCTGATGGCAGCTGTATCAGACCACCAAATCGATGCATTTCCACTGCAACACTCCAGCACCTTATAGCGAGGGCTCACCTTAATTTTATCTATTTGCGTATGTATTTCCCATAGTGCTCTGTGTCTTCAGCAGGACTAGAAGCCTTTTCACACAGCCAAAGCTCCAAAGAGCATCTGCCAAGGTGGTGGCCCCTTGTTTGGGTTGCGACACTGCTTGTGTAATAAGCCTGGCTGAGCCCCGATAATGCATGATGTAATTGTCACAGGGCTTTAATTATCAGCACATTACACACGGGATGAGGCTCCTGTCCTAATTCGCTCTTCTGTGCGTGCGTGTGTGTGTAAGAGGACAGTGTGTGTGTTGAACAGCTGCAGCGTGAAACAAGCGGCGGAGGTTTCACCTCGCCGCTTCCTCCAAATGTCCATCGCCCCATTCTGATTCTTGTTCTCAGCATTTTTCACAAAGGCAGCAGTCCTGTCTGGTACATTGTCTGGTTTGCTAATCTATATCAAAAGTTAAGGGTGGGACTTAAAAAAACACGATAGCTTGAATTCTCTGGCAGAAAATATTAGTTTATGCTGTTTCTGTTACTTTCATTTACTGAGTTATAATAACATCTAACACCAAATATTTCTTCTTCTTCAATTTGTGTTTATATATTTATATCTATAATAGCATACTGAAGGTTGACTTTGCAGAAAGCTGAGAGCAGGTAATAATAGATCCTGCATCTACAATTATAGATGACATTTTCATTTTAATTTATGTATAAATATTGACCTTTAAGTGTATAAAAAATACTGATTATTCGTTTTGGTTCCTTTTAATTGATTTTTTTCAGCTTTATTGTAATGTATATACAGAAATTTAACAAAACAAAATTTGTTAATTTTGAGTTCATTAACTGAATCATTTTAATTCATCACACAGGAAATAATTGACTCTGAAGACACCCATATCTGCGCGCATCCACACACACACACACACACACACACACACACACACACACACACATCATATCACTAACATTTGGACTGTCAATAGATGTACAAGAAATGAAATATAATGCCTCATGCTACAGAATTATTCTCCTTAAATCTTGTGTACCATTTGTAAATTAAATTGTCCATCTTTTTTGATGTTTGTGCAAATGGTTACTGCAATTAACAGCAAACTATTCTGGAACTTGGCAGGGTATTGTAATCCATTATGCTTACCCATAAATTATGAATATCCATTGCTTACAATTACACTCATAATACATCAGAACACTTTGAAGTTATTTACTCTACATTAAGAACATGCGAACAGAATATCAATCATTAAAGATCAGAGGAATATAATCAACAGAATAATTATATTTTATGACCCATTTTATTTTTGCATTGGATACTACAGAATGGCATTTATTTAGTTACCTCCACTAGTTAATTAAGTGACATTAGCAATGAGCTGTGATTCTGTTTTACATTATTATAGCTTTACAGTTTTAATTATGCTGCAACTGTACAGAAATAACACTTGCATTTTAAATTAAACAAACACGAAGTTTAATAAATCTACGTTTCATTTAAATTGCCCACATTATCCTTTTCCTTTGTTACCATTTTAAAAGAATAAACTGCTGCACAAGTACACGCCCCTGTAACAAAGTGTGGAAGAAAGTGTGATGGTGTAGTGAAAATGTGCATGTTACCACTGAGTGTCCATGAACTGGAGTCCTGGAGGCCGCTAAAAGCCCACTGGTACCATTTGGTTCCATAGCCCAAATGTCATACTAGGTACTGTAGGCTGACCTTTGACCTGGCTCTGAACCAGCAGTTTGTAGGCCACGTCTTCCCATTTTCAAGCATGATCTGTAGGGCGTAGAACAGAAGTCATAACTAAGTAATGAAACAATAGCAATAACAATAACCTTAACAATGTTACTGAATAGTTGCTATCTTGCAAAATATTATCAAGTCACATTTCTGATCAACTACTGAACTGTTGCACCAGGGAACTTTGGATTTCATGTTGAGTGGACTATGGTGCTCTACTGTGGTATGTACTTGATGTCTATGGAGTTCAGTTTGTTTACCCAGGTAGAATACTGCCCTTAGAGGTTTGAGCTGGAAAAGCGTCCACCTTCAGCCTGTGTCCCTCTGCAGCACGTCCCTCCCCCATCCCCCAGACACCGATGACTGGGAGGGGCACATTTGCGAGAGGTGAGTGGAGATCAATAAGTGGCAGGTTCTCAGTCCACCTGAGACAATGTTATTGGTGCCTGGGAAGACACAAGCTGAGCTGTAAATCTGCCGTAATGAGCAGGAGCGGCTGTAATCATCATACGTGGAAATAAGCATAATGAACAGCTGCTTTGTCATCCTTGGATGATTCACATTATAAACTGGCCAGATTAATGCTTCTCACAGAGACAGGTGAAAGCATCATGGTTAATACTGAAAGATAATAACCACACCAGCTACTATTGCCATTATGTAGTAGGCAGTACTCTGTAAAAGGCTATCCTTCTAATAACTATTTCAGGTTTCGTAATAACAAAATACTCTCATAATTACATTAAAAAAATTAGTTTTGTAATAGCATCTGACACGTGGTGCATTACTTCAAACAATAATCTTTAACATTATTTTGTTTATTGTGTACATATCTTACCTTAATGTTACCATTGGTAGCATTAGTACAAAGTCCTCTGAGGAGCTGATATGCCACAACATTTCTCAAACAATTTCATAAACCTGTTCATGGGGGTTAATTCAGTAACACAATAACAGTGTGCAGTAACTTTGTGTTATTAAACATGCAATTGATAGACATGAAGAAATATTGACTTTGATTTGACAGCTAGTGTTTCTTGAAGATAAATATTCTTCTCAAACCGCAAAAGTAAATGTGCTTTTTTGCATTTGTGGGTTACCAGCATTTTCAGCACTAAACACGACTGTAACTGATTGATACGGTTTTACCATATGTGGATTAACTGAGAAGTCAGCTGTACTCTGAGCCTGTGTACACAGCTGCACCTCAATAGCACGGCTGAGAATCCCAGACATGGCCAGTTTATACAGTTGTATGGTTGCTGTATTCTTTTTTAAACAATCTACACCGCATCCTCTCTAGCCTATTGCTGGTATTCTCCTTATTAGCATGTTGCAGTGTGCATTGGTTGGTATCAGCAAACTAACAAGTATTAAATTTTGAGTATTTACGACTAAAACATATCAGGACACATTACTTATGTTCAAGATATAAAGTATTGTCCAAAAGTTTTAGGCACTGAAAAAATGGTGTGACGTGAGGATGCTTCCAAAAATAAAGCCACAAACAGTAAACAGAAAAATCCTAAATCAAATCAATATTTGTTGTGACCACCCTCTTAAAAGAGTATCAGTTCTCTTAGTTACTCTTGTGTGCAGTTTAACATACTTGGCTGGTAGGTTGTTCCTATCATCTTGGGGAGCTTGCCACAGTTCTTTTGCAGACGTTGGTTGTCTCACTTGTTTCTATCTCTGCATGCAATCCCAGACTGGCTCCATGATGTTGAGATCAGGGCTCTAAGGGGGCTAAACCATTTGTTGCAGGAATTCTTATTCCTCTTTTCACTGGTTTTGTTTCCAACTTGGAGGAAACTCTTCCGTAAAGACCACTTCTGACTTCTCTGGACTGTAGATGGGTGTACCAGGGTCCCAGTGGTTTCTGCCAGTCCTGAGTTGTGCTGGACAATCTTCCAATTTTGAAGAGAAGTAAGCTTGATGTATCTCTCATCTGCTGCATGCAGTTTCCATGGAGGACCACTGTATTTCTGGTCCTCAAACTTTGTTTGTGCTTCTGCAAAAGAGTTTGGATAGCACATCTAGAAACAACTGTCTGCCACAAAACTTCTGCTTGGGAAAGACCTTACAAATGCAGAATGACCACCTTGTGTCTTGTTGCTCTGCTCACTCTTGCCACAGTCTAAGATTTGAAGGTTAAGCTGCCACATCTTCTGTAATCTCACCTTTTTAGTACGGTTGTCCCTCGCCCAGTTTTATTCCCTTGACAGCTGTTTCTGTTTCAGTTAATCAGTTTCAGTCTACATATTATGTCATTGATCATTAGCATCTGTCTGTTACCTTTGTTTACACTAGGCTATATGCCTGCAAAGACATCAAGTTTTCATTTTTTTAATCTGGAAAATGGTCTATTGCCATGTTTCTTTCTTTAATAACATAAAAAAATCTCAGTGTAATATTTCACTTCTTGCTAAAGCACTGTTTGGAAATCTAAAATACACTCTTTTCTATTGACACAACTACACAGAAGATGTAAAATAACCATCTAAGACAAATATTTTGTGAAACATCTAAAGTGCCTAAAGACTTGTTCACAGTGTTGAATATTTCTTTAATAAAAGGAACATAAAATTTGGAAAGAAATGAACAGTAGGAAAACAATGCACAGGCCAACTTCCAGCATAACCTAGTTCACTCTGGATTATGAAATGTATGGCTACTACAAATAATGACATTGTACTACAGCAGTCTTTACTTGGGAGAGCAGCTCAGTCAGAGAAACTGGTTGGTCAGGAACAGAAAAGAGTCCTAGGGCCTCATGAGAAGTGAAGTAAAAAAATCACAGTACTCCAGAGATTACCAAAAAATTTACCATCCCACATAAAGCACTGACTGGAAGTAAATTGCCTGCTGTGTTGTTGAGAAAATAACAAATGCAGTCAGGGACAAATTCTTTAGCAAGGTAAATACTAAGCTGATCAAATCTGTGCAAATCAGTGCTACCTACCTAAAGCAGGTTTTAAAGAGCAAAACGTAGTAGTGTAGTAGTAGTGCGTATGTGTGTATACAGAATAGTTTCAGCAGTGTGGAGGAGGATACAGTAATATTCCCAAGTTACAGGAACTCTGAGCACAGAGCTTGTTAAGAGCTACAGTATATAGTTATATTTGCAGTATGTGTCACATGTGAGTAAAACATGAATGTAGAGCCATTTCCACATATGACACTCTAAGGGCCCTACCATGCCTGTAGGCTTCATTAAATTTTATAAGATGTCCAAAGACATACCATAGTGTACAATATAATCTGTTTTTACCTGGGCTATGATTTCTGCTTAGGATGGATGCACTGCCGATGGATGGAGAGAAACCAAATTGTGAAATAACTAAAGCTTGTAATCAGCTAAAGGCATTATTGAGAGTACTGTGGATTAAGGATTGTCACTAGCTGTCTCACCGAAATAAAATCCATTTCAAGATCACTAAAATTATGGAACGGCTGAATAGCTGAATTAGCTATTATTTACAGCTGAGCGGCTTGGTTTTGAAGTCAAAAGAGGGGTAGTCTAGGATTTTTTTAGACAACTGTCAGATTTTGGCAGACTACTTTTCTCTTAATGAGACAGAATGTAATGGCTAAAACGTACCTAACATTGGCTCTCAGGAAGCAAAATAAGTGAGCAGCACATTTCTGAGAAGTGAGTCAGAGGAACACCAGCACTAAGGAGAAAGTTAAACAGCTTATGTTCATACCATCAGGAGTAAATCACGGCACAACCTTATACTGCGACAGTTTTGGCTAAAAGTGCATGAGTCCACTGTGCACATTACAGACATTGCCTGGGGCTGCAGTATGCTTGCAGAAACAAAAGCCAAAAACTGCAGCCACTCAGCTTTGGAAAGGCTAAGGAGCAAAGAGCCTCAGAGCAACAGATCTGGTGGCAACCTGGCAGATGGCTTCCTCTGTCATTTCCTCCCTACACTTCATTTGGGCTCTTGATGAGAACTCCTCGCGTCTTCTGTAACGGAGCCCTTGGGTGACGGCCCTGGGTGATGTAACTGTGACCTGCTTTCAAAAACAGACTACAGCCATGACGCATGCGATGGTATCGGCACTATTGTGGATAAAGACTTTAGAGCAGATGCACCTTATTTGGCTGAATGGACGATTATGAGACTGAGAGTGATCGGAAACCTTGTTATGTCTTTTTATGAGCTGCTCAGTCCTAATACAGGAGACAGGAAGGGAAGTCAGTAGGGGTGGGTGTGGGGACAGTCATTCTATTCCCTTTTTTCAATGATTGCTAAAAAAATCACACACAAATTAGTTACAATGAACTCAACCAATAAGCACCGGGGAAATGTGTCAAAATGATTCATGCATTCATATTTTTATAGAATTATAGCAGCATTTAAGGTTGAGGTCTCTTTCACCAGCAAGTGAAAAATTTCTGGCCATATGTGAGAAATAAAACTCAGCTCACAAAACAATTTAGTTAACCCTCCTCATCATAAATATTACAGCAGGTTACATCCTACATAAAATGTTGTCTGATTCTTTGAACACAGCAGGAAAATGAGTTAAAAAGAATAGGAAAAGTATGACTAATGATAGATGGTACAATTTTACTTATTTCTTGGTCTGATGTTTTAAATTCTGTTTGAGATAGCTCATGTTATGACTGTGCCACTTCTTCCAGCCAATTATAAATGCATTTTTACTATACCAGAATGACTTAAAAGCAGTCATTCCTCTGTCTACTTTTTAGCCACAGTAGTCCATTTTGATATTCTCTTTGTTCTGTCAGGGTTTTGAAAGGAAGAAAAAACTGTTAAAAAATTATAGGAGTGGTAAATATTAATAAAGAGCCCATGTTCAGAAGAAGATATGAGGTTTGATTTTGATCTGTACTTTTTCACCAATTAAGTGAACTCCCTAAATAAATGATTGATCTAATAGAAAACTGAGAGCTTGCATTAGACATATGTGTACAGTACATGCAGTCATTGCTTACAGATGCATTTCTGTTTAATGAACAGTTTATGTTGTAGCGTACAAGTAGGTGAAGAAAAATTACGATTTAGGTCATTTAAAACATACTCATTTTCAATAAATCTGCTTTTCTGACCTAGGCATTATAACTGCCATCCAAATTCATGCTCACATTCAAATAAAAATACCTCTGGCTTCACCAAACGCTACACCTATTTGTTTACACTGAACAATTTAATATTGCAGAGGTTTAACAACGGAAGTGTAACTCAAACATTATTGCTTTTTTTGGTATTGCAGTACCTGAAAGGTGGTTAAATCCATGTAATATTGACAGCAGTGGTGTGGTAACTCTGAAGGCATGGCAGCCACCTGAGTGGGGGGACAAAGATTTGCTGCGGGGAAATATCTCCCATGAGGGACACCTCATATAGACGCCCAGCTTTAGAACAATTCTTTTTCGCTTCCTGGATTTGCACTCCAAAGCCTCCTGATCTCCTTGTCACAGGCATTACACGACTGTGCACGAGCACGAGTAATCCCCACGCTGGGTGTGCGATGCCTTTCATTGCTGTGTACAATTAAAATATCACCACAGAACATCTCCAAAGCACATCTGCAATGCTTTGTCACTGTGGTATTGGGATCAGGTCCAAATGTTCAAATGGCAAGGAGTATATGGTTCTCTCTCACTAAATGACAGCAAAGAAGAAAGGAAATTGATTCTGAATAGCAATATGGAGATTGAAGGTGAGTCTTCTTGAGTTTTTATTTAATTTACAGAATTAAAATATGTTTAGCAGTTTAATGTCTGGCCACATTTACTCTCCTCTTGCCATTGCTGCCTGCTTCTTAATCTGGAATAATGTCATTTTTAGCATGGCTGGGTTTAATTTTGAGCTAATCCCCAAGGTTGTGTAATCTGCAATTCTTTTGTTAGCCGCACCATGCTAAGTAGCACTAGGTTGATTTATACGGAGGTGAAGGCTGCATGCTTTGTAAGCTGACAAGGTAACAGCCACACCACGTCCATAAATGCAGATTGAAAGTCCTGGCCCTAATAGGGAAAAGTATATACAGCACAGTGACATTTAATACACTTTCCATCCTCATCCACTCACAGACCTCCAATCCATCAGTGGCCCCTGCTAATGAGATTGCCGGCTTTGGTGAACCTCGTTCCTATCCAGGAAACATAAAACATAATCATGGAGACAATTTTGGAATAATGAAAATAAATATTGGTTTTAATAAGATGAAGAAAGCCCTCTTATCGTGGAATGATAATCCACTTAGGTGGCTGTCAACAGAAACCATAGATCAGAAAAGCATAACATGTAAAGCAGAAGTAACATTGATCCCTCTAAAAATACGTGCATACAGTGTCTGGCAGAAGTATTTAAACCTCTTGAAAGTTATCAACATTGTCTGGATTACAAATTATACTTACACACATTCATCCACCCAGTACTTTTACTGTCAACTCACACAATCTACTACCAAATTGTCAGCCAAAATAATTTGTCTGCAGATATTTTAAAGAAATTGCAAAACTTAAAAAAAAAAAAAAAAAATACTGCTTGCAGAAGTATTCAGACCCCTTTTGGGGTAATTGTGTACCAGCTTTACACATTGTTCTGGAGTTATTTTTTTCATTCATCTTTGCAGATCTGCACCAGGTTGTTGAGGTTGGTTGGATGATGCTTGTGGGCTGCAGTTTTCAAATAGTGCCACAGATTCTCAGTGAGATTGAGGTCAGGACTTTGACTTTTTGATTTTTTGCCACTCCATTGTTGCTCTGGCATTGTGCTTGTGATCATTGTCCTGCTGAAAAACACACACACACACACACACACACACACACACACACACACACACACACACACACACACAAATAAATAGTGGATGTTTGGTGGCTAGGCAGTAGCTGGATTTATTTTTAAATTTATGCAAACTTTTACTCCCAGTATGACAGTACTCTTTATGAAAACTGTGATGGTACAAAAATCTGGCTTGATTTCTTTCTTCTTAAATGTCCAGGTTCAATTTAAAAAGTGTGATGCAAAGGATTTCATGACCATATAACTGAAAGCTAATGTGTTAAGGAGAAATATTAATATGCAGGGGTGGAGAGGTATTATCAAGATACTGAAATTTTCTATGCAAGTTATTGTGTTATACCATTTAAAAGGGTTGGCCTAAGAAATCAAAATCTACTCTGGGTACTGACAGGACAAATAATCCAAGTTCCATGTCAGGTCTCCTGCTCTTCCTTTGTTTCTGCACCCCATCACTGAACGTTAGGGATGTGAAAAGTTTCCTTTACTTTAGAAATAAACCATGATGTCAGATTAGAAAACAACCACAACAGAAAAAAACTGGTCAGCTGAAGGTGAGATGAAGTAAAAAGCTATGAATCAAGAAAAGAGTGTTATATTATATTAGGTATATTAGGGATTTACAGAGGCCAGAATGTAATGGAACAAAGCCTTCTAAGCCCAAGAAGATGTGATAAAAATGTGTGCAATGCTGCGAGTTTCTCAGTATCTACCTCCATAAGAGACAAAACCAGGGCCAAAACTGTTAAAATCAGTGATTCCTCTGTGTGCCTGAGTATGAAAAATGCATACTATCATGTATATTATGGGATCATTTGCAGCAGACCAATAACCCACACTGAAATGTGTGATACTAAAAACATAATACATCAAGTAACACACAGAATGAATCCTCAGTGTAAAATAGCTGACAACTATTTTTTCTTCTTTCACATTCCTTCTGGAGTGCTGCTCATGATTCAAGTGTTCACATGGCAGAGCCCTGCAACAGAGATGCACTCTTACTTTTGAGCTGTTCACACACAGATATCCTGTAGGTCTCTGCTGTAGGTCTCTAATCATTCAGTCTGAAGAGCTTGCCATATTAATCCCTTCCTCAGTTGTGGACATTATGAGGTAACATTACAATTGCAGTCTTCTAAGTTTAATGGTTAAATAATGGGAAGGGAGGAAAAGATAAACTGTAAAATATCTAGCCAGACTAGGTGACCTTGAAATATAGGACAACGGAAACCCTGGCATGTTTATAGCAGTTACTTGAAAAGGACTACAGAAGGAGGGTTTCCTGAAAGAGACAGACTGGAAACAGTCCCATCGTTGCAGTAGAAAACAGTTGCTGTTTCTGCTGTGTTGAAGCTGGAGGAAGCCCAACAAGGCCTCTATGCATGTGTGTCTTGAACCCCCATGGCTAGGTTCCACCTGGTTCACAGAGAAGAACCTCCTAAAAACACATCTGGGCCAAGATACAATAGCAGATATAGTAGCTCTAGATACCACAGTGGCATTTTAAAAATCATTTCCAAACCGGCTAAATTTCTAAACACATGACCTTGTTTTGCGATTGTCAGTACCATTTTAACCCATAAATTCAAACAAATATTTTTGTATTTCGAGCAGCATTTAAAACTAATATTTTTAGAAGGCAAGACACACAGAAAAACCCTGCTGACAAAGAAAATATTTTGGATACTGGACTGCAAAGAGAGCAACAGTATAAGTCCTGATTTAATTATTTTTGTTAAATGTTCTCCATAGCCAGACAGCTAAAATCAGAACCAAAACTGCCAAGGATGTACAAAATCATGCAACCTTTTGGAAAAATTAAAAATCCTCATGAAAATTTAAAACTCCTTACTACTTTATGAATTGTTCTAAATTATACTTGTTCATTTCAGTCTTTTTTCAAACCATCCGCACCCTTTTCTCAGCTCTGCAGAGCTCTTCCAGCAGCATTTCATACAGGCAACATGTGGGTGTGGCCTCCTGGACACACAAGCTAAAATTAAAAATCATTTTTTAAAGATATCTACAATACTCATAAATCTTTGTGACTATGAATAGTAAAGGGCAGCTTGAGGACACAGAACAGAACTAATATGTCAGTGATTATTATGCATTTCCTACCCTGATCTGTTTATATAAAAGCAGAAACAGCCATGTGGAATTTGACAGAACACTGATTTGTTCTGTTTTTAGCTTTATAATGGTGCCATTAAATTCCAAAAAGCAGCCAAACTGCTCCAAAATTTGTCGCAAAAGCTTGCATTAACAGTCCTTTCAGGAATGCAGCCTAAAGCACCCACAAACCAGATAGAAAGAACACAGATTAACCAACAAAAATTACAAATAAAAATCCTGAAATAATAAATAACAGTATTATATGGTTAATACCTAAGAAGGAATCCCTGTGGGGGGCAGTTCGATAAATACATGCACCCAAGTTTAAAAAAATAATTAAATCTGCTTTTAACATGCTGGAACAAGCATGTGTAGAGACTGGCAGTTATTGTGTCCATAATTTTCACAAAGATTTGCCCGCATATGGCAGAGAAGAATAGCATTTCAAAGAGCTGCTGAGTTCCTGTGTTGATCAATGTGTGTCCATTATGTGGCGATTTTATGAGCGAAATGTCCCTGCAATGTTTATTATGTGAAATGTATATCCCATAAGTCAAGGCTGCAGCTCTGTCAACATTTCAATGAGGAGGAATCTTCAGGAGGGACTGTAACGAGGAAAACAATAAAGACATGAAAAATGAATCACAGCAGAGTCATTTTACAGAGAGCTGCATTTCTGCGATATGATCTATAAATGTGCCCTGTTTGTTGGTGAGTGCCTCTGAGGTTATTTGATTCAGTCAAGTGAAGCCGTCCACGGGAAGGTTAGACGATACCTTTATATTCCCCCCATTATCACAAAACTATCGTCTTTGTGAAGGAGTTCAAGTGGAACCTTCATCCTTACAGAATGGTGCCTGTGTCTTCCAGAAAATTCCACCGTCACCAGCTCCTTCTAAGAGTTCTACATTGCAGGAACTAACTCTCTTAAATTTCCATAAAGAAACAAGGGAACACATGTTGATAATGACCAAACAGAAATTCTGAGCATCTCTGAGTTTGATTTGGTTTTCTAAAAATGTTAGATTCCTTGCTTGCTGATTTGATTCATTTTTGTCATTCAAGATTTGGCTTTAAATTTTTTTGCTAATTTCATTATACAAGCATTTTTGTTAAAACAGAAAAATCTTCCTGACATCCACTGCTCCTTGTTTCCCTTCTTATTTTCCATCCACCCATCCATCCATCCGTACATCTATCATCCTTAACTCTTTTGAGGCTGAATATTTTTTGCCTCAGATGGCTGAATAGTTTTCAGTAAAAATCACATTTTGTGAAAGTGATGAAATATCTTTTATATACATGAAATTGTTACAAACAAAAAAACAAGATACTATTTGAAAAACTTGTTTAATAAAAAAATTGTCAGATATACAAAAAATGTTAAACCTGTACGTGTAATAGAACACAATATATGAGAACAATATATGAGAAAATTATACACATAGATTTTTTCATCTTTATTAAATGCTATGAAAAAATAGGATGAAACAAGATAATGTATTAAGACTTTAGACAGAATAATTGTAAAGTGTGTGATATTACTCAAAACAACCAATTGCTTGCATAGCTATGGCATATTGTTTGCAACAAGTATTGCACTGGTGATGTTTTTTTTTGCTCCTGCTACAGACACTACAGTCAGGCTTATATTTTATATTTTCATATCTGGCTGGAAAGTGGGCTCAAACAGCCTGTTTGGCTTTGTCCTATGAGATGGTCTGCTTCATTTTGTTGTTTCCACAGCCAGATACTCAGCATAAGCCATTGACAACTTTATTTTTGAGATTTGCGGACCTCAGACAGTCTATCGCTTGTGGTCTCTATTTCTCATTCACAGCTATTGTACTGCGTTCTACACTACTGTCATGCGTCCATGATGCATTAGTCCTTTTCCATCCACTTTTCAAGATGTGTAGCAGCAATTGCTGCAACTCAATACTCAGCCATCTAGTGATTTAACTATAATACACACTCTTGTTGACTTTTTATGACTCATAGATATTTAACATTAATTACAGCCCTCATCTCCTTACTGTCCCTAACTTTTGTAATCAACTGCTTTTCAATTCTGGAATTTTTGGCTGTGAGGTTAGGAAACCATGACCTGGATGGCATGGCAGTCCATAGCAGGGTTCCTTATTTCCCAGTACAGATCCAGTGTGTCCAGGCCTTAGCTTATTTATTGTTAGATGTGTTCTAGGACACACACACACACACACACACACACACACACACACACACACACACATATATATGGCAAACTGTGCTCAGGGCCATGAGCGCCCATAAATATCAAATATCCTTTCTTCACTCCATTAATTGTAGCTTGTTTCACTTTAAACATAAATTGAGTCAATTGCCCTTTAACTTTTAATTCTAAAGTTTAATCCAGTATTAGCACGATCTTTCTTTGCAAGAAGATACAGTTCAGTGCATCTAAGTTCAAGCCCAATCTAAGCGTCATTTGTACGATTTCTTTACAAAAGGAAAATGTCTGAATGGAAAAAAAAAACCAGGAGGACTTGAGGTCAAGGACGAGTAAGATAAAAGGAAGGATATGAAGATTGAGAATAAAGGTAGAGGGTAGCAGCCACACACTCCAGCAGTCCTCTGTGATGCTGCTGCTTTCTCCCCTCCTGTCATTAAGTGTGTGTGATGTATTAAGCAATCATGTGCGCAGCTGGGCAGTACATTATTTTCACACAGTGCGTTGATGTCGCTAAAGATGTGTAGAGTCTTCGAACACTTGGCAGCCCCATGTCCTTGCAATTTCTCAGACTGAGCACCACAGTTCCCAGCTACTCCACACCCACAGCTCCCTGTTAGTGAAAACATCTCCTGGGTAAGATCTGCTACTTGTACTGTAGCGTGAAGAGCACCGTAAGATGTCACTGCACTTTATGATTGGCGGCATGAAAGAAAGACGGTTTGCCAGGGGCAAAATGCCCTCTGTGAAATTCAGAGGAGAGGAAGCAGCAGAGCCATGACTCTCAGGGAGAAATCCCACGGAGGAACTTTGTCACCGATGAGGCATGAACCCATATGGCGTTCTCTTCAATTCGGGAGTGATTTATTTTAATTGTCACACAGGGACTCACTGTTACACTCCGCCAGAACGGGTCACTGCATTAGAAAATTAAAGCTGATGTCAAGTGCTCATTTTGTAGCCCGTTTTGTGTATTGCCACCACCGGGGCAGAGACACACTGTCTGTATATAACCCAGGGAATCCCAGAATATCCCACTTCAGGTCCTGAGGTCCGTCTGTGCAAACAGGGAAGGATTTGGAGCTACACAGGCCAACCAAACCTCATCACACTGCTTTATTTTTGCAAGTATCACCTGACAAAATTTTTATAAAGCAGGGGCCTATATGTGATTCTGTTGAGATGGAGACTTGATTTATGAGCTATTATTTTTTACTCTTGATGTTTACATCATATATCAACCAGGATAAAGCTATCCAGGAACTTGTACCACAACCACTGGATGCCCACAGCACTTATGCAGTCCATTCTATCTGGTCCCTGGTTCATGCTGAAATTGGACATTCATTTTACGGGCAATTAACTTCCACTTCTGGTCTGCAGCTGATGCTGTTAACTGGGGAACCGGCTGTATCTGTCATCTCATATATCACACTGTTCATATTACTATTTTGTTATCTACCTTCCTGGTATTTTTATCTTGTGAAAGGATTCTATTTCTGAGTTATTTATTAGCATATACCTGCATGCTTAGTGAGTTAAAAAAGTTCACACTTTCATTATGATTTATATAATGAAAATATATTATTATTATTATTATTATTATTATTAATATTAATAATAAAATATATATGATTTATATAGTTATTGTTTTACCTTATTTTCCAGAACTATAAATCACAGTTTTTTTCTCACCTCATGGGCTGGTGCGTTTTATATTCCAGTGCATCACATAAAGATCTGCCTACAAACCCAGAATATATGGGTCGTTCTGTTAGATGATTATAAAAGAGCAGCAGAGTAACAGAAGCATCCAAGAACTATATGGAGACAAGCAGGAGGCACTGATGCACCTCCCACCAGAAATCACTGACCTGTTTAACAGTGATACCGAAGACGAAGATTACAGCAGTTTCAGCGACGCTGGCGAGGATTTGGACTGCCGTGCTCATAATCTGTGACAGTGTGTTTGATAGTGGGCACTGACCACTGAGATTTAAATGTTCATGTTTAGTCTGCTCTTTAGGTTTACATTTATCTACTAGCAATGTCAATGCCTGTATGCTTCTGTTATTTCAAGCACTGATACGCCAGTGGTTACTGAATGAAGTTACATATCTAAGTGTATGCTGCAAGAGCCATTTTTAATCGGTCTGCAGGGAGCAGTTACAAATACAAATGTATGCAAAACCTGGCAAAACCATTCAGTGCTTTTGGGGTCCTACCAGTAGCATACCTAGAGCATGTGACGTTCTGATACTTCGGAACGTCTTTTAGTCTGGAAAATATGGTATTTGCCTTTCGGATGCTTTCATCCTATGGGATTTAAGTAGCTTACAGTTGTAGGTTTCACCTAACAAATCCCTTGCTGAGTCATCATGTTTACCAGTTGTGTGATTCATGCCAGGGTGTTTCTGACCCCAAGTTCAGGTCATGATGAAAGTTTAACAAAACTGCGAAGCTGAAGATTCCCCTTTGCTTTGAGATAGTGGGAGAACCAGCAGGCTGAACACAAAATTAGGAAGATGAGCAGAAGGCTTGTTTTTCTCACTCCTCCTCAAATCGGCCATTAAGAAAGGCTAAAACCCACAGAGCCTGAACCCAAGATCCTGCAGGACTGTGGCATTGTTAAAGCACCAAAGGGTTGACTGGGCTAAAGCCTGAAGACACAGCTCTGTTGTGACCCTACATGTTGGCTGGCAGAGTTCCACCTTGATCCCCTGCTGGAAGCAGGCCCCATGAATGCACACTGTGAACTTCCCGCTAGGGTAATGCAGTCTTAAACTAAACCCCCTGGATGTCTGTTGCTTTGCCAGCCCCTTGCTATTTGAAAAGTGCTGCACTGAATCAGATGTTGTATCAGTGATTCCTTTCACAGATTTCGCCAACATGCACAAATAGCAATAAGAGGAAATTACCAAAGGTGCAGTAACAAAAGCAAGGAATTGTAAGGTTTTATTACCGAAGCTGGGGTGTAATAGGGCAGAACAAATTTGACTCCATCTGGCTTCCTTAAAGGGGTAGCGCCACCAACTTCCCTATCACCACTGGGGCTACAGTCTGATGTCTTCATGTAATCATTAATCAGTCATGCACTGATGTCAATTTCCGTAAGAATCTTAACTAGGATCTTGAAAACATTTTGCTGTGAAATTCAGACTCATTACTCCTAATGTTCTTAACTTCTACTCAATTGCAAATTCATTAATTATTCAAAACTCCCTGTCCAAAAGCAGGGTCATGGTTGCCAAGAGTTCAACGGTAGAAGGTGTGAGGCATCCATCACAGGTCGTTAGTTGCAATTTTATAGATCAAACAGCAACTAACCAATAGAGATTGCTTCAAAATACCAAGAATTTGGAACCAAAAGGAATGACATGACAACTTCAACTGTCATGTTTAGTCAATGTTATGTAATTTGTGTGGCTCAGTGCTGCCTCCAAAAGTTCAAAATGTATTCATTCCCAATAGGTCCTTGGGTAATGACTGAACATAGAGCATGACAAAAGAAGAGCACTGAGTAATGAGAGCTTCCTTCCACGCTGCAGTTACTGGAAGCGATCAGGTCGAGTTAGGGAAGAGATGCTTGATAACAGGAGGAGACGGGCGAGGAAGATGTAGGGACAGCTGATCCCTCAGCTTGGAAGGACTTGCTAAACACATCCCTGGCAAATGGATATCAGCTGATATCCTCCTCATATCAAGAGTACAGACATCAGTGTGTACTTTCAGGATCATTAAAAGAAATGTCCTAAATTGTCATCCAAAGTTTAAAGTAATGAATGCCTCAGTTGTCCTAGAAATGTCATATTTAAAAGTCACAGGGGCTCAGCCTAAATATATGTTATGACATGTGGAACATATAGAACTTATAGATTAAAAGTGCGTACGGGAAAAGAATAGTACTATGAGAAAGCTTTTTGTCTCGTCATTAAGAAAGTGTTTTCTATGTTCTGCTGCAAAGAAGTGGATGATTATGCCTATAAGTGTAACTACAAATATTTACCAAAACAAATGGATAATGTCTTAAAAGAAGTTTAATAGTTTTAAATTAGGTTAGTCTGTACATATAGGTTCACAGTTTTGTTCAAGAGCCTCATCCCAGACTCATTGGGAACTTTAACAATAACCTTTGGGTTCCGTGTTCAGTACCTAAAGTGCTGTGCCACCTGCTGCTGTACTAGGCCATTTAAGTGCCCTTTGAAGAAGCGCGTTGGCAAAAGAAATAACTGTGACACTTTTTATATTGGAAGCCAAGAGGGGTAGTTTAATTTTCACCTGGCCCTCCGAATGACTTCTGACTTACTTCATGATCTTGGATGTCGGGGCGTGTAGTATCTCACATGTGTGCTGCGCTGCAGGTGTGATAATGTCAATTTACTTCGCCAGCTCCAGAGTCAGCAGTGACCCAGGCTGACCCCACTGAAATTGATTCTCTTCTTGAGCTCCCTTTGCTGCAAATGGATTTAAGACAGGCAGACGATCAGGAGGAGCAGACAGCGACTACAAAGACCTCAGGCGTGTTGCATGGGTGTCCCTGGAGGTCACTACAATTCAGGGAGTGAGGAAAGTGGGGGGATGGCAACTAATTGACCGGATTGTTTCCATGGCACCCTTGTGGACAGACAGCAGCGTCTGAAACACAGGTGCAACTCGCGCGGCATGATGTCAGGTACTTTGGGCACAAGAAGACAAACGGTGGCTATGATGAACCCAGAGAGAAAGGCAAGACACCTGCAGGAAAAGCTGTAACTCAATAGGCCAATTATCTGCCCTCAGTGCCACTGAAATACCTGCCTGCCGCCACCACAAACAGCTGATGACATCTCTGCAGCACCTTTTGATTCGATCCCCAGTGGGTGCAAGTTCTGACATATCCTTCCCATGAGCACCCCAGGAGAACCCACTATGTCAGACGGGTGCCAAATATTCCACCTGCCTTCTGCCTCCTCTGATTATAGTTCACCATATGTTCCCCATATAAAAGTTTCCCATTGTATCCATTGTTTGTTTTCTGTGTATGCTGTTACACCTTTCTTTAACCACCCTTCATCCACCTGCTCTCTAGTCTAGAGGCCATAGGTTGCAACCTATTTTTAATTATAACCCATTAAGTTCAAAGAGATATATGTAACCACTTTTTACACATCTCTCATCTTAACAAATAAAAAAATGAACAAGAAAAACATTTTTGCTTGCCCTCTGATAGCAGACAGGGTGGTGCCAATGTAAAGGATTAAACTGAATGCACCTATGCTCCTTGGACAACTCTTTCCTTCGGCTCAGATGGCCAACACCTTCTGCTGTCTCAGCTCAACATACTTTTATCGAAGTGCCTGAATTTACGCTTAAACTGAGGACAAATAAATAGAGAATGAGAAGAAGGGGCAGACAATTGCAGATGGCAACTTCCCAGGACTGTGGTGCAGCTGTTTGAAGACCTCTGCTCCTGTGTCCTGGTCCAGAGATGGAGGGAACCAAAGAGAAACACCTAATAGGAGATGTGCTTTTTATTCCTGTAAAGTATGATTTCCTGTTTGGGCTTCATCCCACATGACCATAGTTGGTTCTCCTTATTAAATTGTTTTTAATTCAGTTTAGAGACTTTCTAATTCAGAATAATTTTAATGAACATCATGGTTATCTCACCATGCACCTTCAGTATTCACCTTCTTCCAGACTGCCTTGTACATACCATAGAAAATTTCTTGCATTTATGTAGATTTCATCAGCTTAGTACTTACCTTGCTCAGCAATTTGTACTTGACTTCATTTGTTATTTTCTCAACAGCACAGCAGCCAATTTACTTTCAGTCAGTGACTGAATTGGGTCGGCAAACTATTTGGTAAACTTAGGAAAGCTGGGATTTTTGCTTCATTTCTCAAAAGCTTCCAGTACCGTTTTCTACACCTGACCAACCAGTTTCTTTCAGTTGCTTTCCCAGCAAAACACTGCTGTAGTACTTGACCATTATTCAGAACATATACAGCTATACCTCATTACCCAACATGCACTAAGCTACACTGCAAGTCAGCTCACACACTGCTTTCCTATTGTTTGTTCAAAATTTGCATCCCCTTTATTGGTATCTTTCATTCACTGCAGAAATATAAAATGTAATAGTTAATATTGGGATGATATCACCTGCTATGCATACCAACGTGCAAATGCTACCAGCACTTATTTTTTTCCGCCCATTTCAAGCTCTGCTTTTCAATTTTGTTTTTTTCTTATATTCACAGTGATATTCAAAGTGTTAATGAACCGAACTTTAATACAGAAAGACAAAGATGTCAGCATTACACAAATTCTAATCCAGAAAATCTTATTTCTGTAATCCAGTGTATAAACAATTTTTTAATAGACACACAGCATACTGGTCGCCTTTCAGAATTTTGCTTTTCTGCCCAGTACATGACATACAGGTTCTACCAGATGTGAGTTTCAGAAAGACAAAAAAATAATTACAATCTAACATCCTTTTCTATTAAAAATGGATTTGCTTGAGGATTGTGGCAGTCATTTGGACACGACATCGGGGTGGGAAAACGACACACAACACGTTATAAGAATAACAAATGCCTTTTTTTCTGTTCTTTACTGTTATCGCTGCTATGCAATTACAGCGAATCGAAATTACTCTTCAGATGCAGTCATTTACATTATGTGAGTGATAGAAAACCGCACCCCCTCACCATCTCCCATAACTGCGAAAACAGAGGTTAATTGAAAGTAAATAATGTGTTCACAACATTAAGTGCCATATTTTCCTAAGTGCCATCTTAGCATTGTAGCATCTAATTGTTGTTCAGCCATTTAGGTAATTGTCATTGTTCTTTGTGACATATGCAGCCAATGATATTATGATATGTATGAGGAAAGCATGGTAATGCATTTTTTCTAAATGAAATATTTTACTATGAGTTATTATAGTTTTCCCCTCAGGATGGTAGCGTTCCTCAAACTCAAGCCTCCTACTGGAGTATTTGTGCTCTGTCTAATGAATATATTTTAACATTTAATTATTTAATTATTTATATAATAAATTGTTAGTTATTAATTATAAATAATTATTGATACAAAGGCAACACTTGGTCAGAAACATCAGGATAACAACAGCAACAGAGAAATAACAGTTAAATTTATTTCAATACATCTATAAGTAAACAGGTACCACTATCCACATAGTTTATATGAGTTTGTCATTTTGTAAAAAGAGGACAGTTTGAATATATATAAAATATACATACACATATCTTAAACATATGTGGTAAACAGGCAGGGTAATGGTGCAAGGATTGGAAACCAATATAAACAACAGCTGGAGATGGAATACGTACCATATGCAACAGAAGTATATTATATGAGCTGTTTTCTTTAAAAAAAAATGGTAAAAATCTGAAAACATTGTGACTCAATGATGTAATTTCTATTACATCAGCCAAATGCCTTTGAATATAAAGAAAAATGCAAAGTTTCATGCTTCTTGGGCTTTACAAAAACAGACCTTTGACCCACGATCTCCTCACATACTTGTAAGGCCATGTTTGGCCATCTTTCCTGCACAGGTGCAGTGTATCAATGACATAAAATAAATAACCCTGCAATTCCTCACTTCTTAAGACAGAAAACCAATTTTTCATGTCCTGTTAAATTATTTTCATTTGATTATCTTCTCACCCATCTGTTCTATTAAGGAGAAACAGTTTACTACAACTGACCCTTTATTTTAAAACTTAAATGTCCAGATTAGCAAAATCAAGTATTAAGCAAAGAAATCTGCTTTTGTTCATGTATATTGTGTTTTGTCAATTTATCCCCCATCATGTCTCCCCTCAGTGGAGTGAAGCCTCCAGGTGAGCAAGTTAATCATTACTCACTCAAATGAAACGTGTTTAGAGAGTGTGAAGGTGTCATCCAATTACAGGTAACAATGTAATTAGCACAGCAATAGGTTTATGATAAGACTTCCTAGGTGGGTATTTGTGTACATACATAACTGACCCATTGCAGCAAATTTAAGCTAATAGGCTACATTCTGTATTTATGCAACATAATGGGAGAATCTCATTGCGAATGACAGCTGAAATTTGGCTAATAAGCGTTTTTAAAAGTGTTTAATTCCTTTTTCAGTTACTGACCAAGAAATCAGTCCCCTCCTCTCAATTTGTTCACTCCACTATTTCAGGTAAAACAGAAAATGCCACCAAGTCAAAGCTGACCCTTGCCAGCCCCTCCCTTGGTGAGTATGGGAGGAAACCCATGGGAACACAGGGAGAACATGTAAGACTGAGAAGGACCCAAACCCACATCCTTCTAGCTGTGAGGTATCAGTGTTATTTCAGTATTGGCACAGTGGAAAATACGTGGACCTTATAAATAATGTTGGTGTTTTAAAGCCCTCAGATAAACAACACTGGCTGCAGGATATCACATGTGGGCTGCAGATCACTGTGCTGAACATGTGATGCAGGACAGCAGGCACCATAATGGCTCAAAACACAAAACTGTTACCTTGAGATAGAAACTTATATTGCTCCTCTGCCGTATCCAGGTGTATAAAGTATTTACTTTATAAAAAAAGTTGCGTTGCTTTAGATGAGATGCCAGTCATGTAATGATATGAGCAATAATATGGATCTTCCCCCATGTCTCTTACTGTCTCCACAACCTGTATAACTGTACCCGGTGATTTCCTCACGTAAATTATTTTTTCACGGACCTTTTGTAAATTAATGAGGCTGTATAAAATATCACTCAATCTGACATCAAAACATTTAATTACAGACAATAATATTTCTTCCATTGCACTGTCAGTGTGAGGGAGCTTTGAATACAAATGAGTTTTCTAGACACATTGCTTGAAAGTTTATCATTTAGCCTCATGAATTGTGGTACAAGTCAGGGCTCAGCCATGTGGAAACACCAACAGTAGCATCATAATAGTGTGAAAGACTTTTCAATGACTAACTTAATGTAAAGGTAAACACATTAAAAGAAATCTTAAAGCATTTGTATTGTTTTTGGCCCCTCACGGGACTTACAGTCTATAGCAATAACAATACACTAAACACATCTCAACTGATGCCACAGAAATGAGAAAATATTACATTGTTTAAAATGCTGGGATTCCTGGAGAATAAATTTACTGTGCAAGTTTTAAATATTTCAGCATGATGATTTGGAACTTGAATGCATAAATGCCATTTCAGCTGAACGAAATACATATATTTTAAGGGGTGAGCTCCATCCAAGTGGAAATTACACGACTGAAAAATGCTGATGGTGTTGGTTAGCTGTTGAACTCCTGCTGATAGGTCTATTTTGATGAGGGGCTAAAATTACGCAACCATGATAAATGATACTCCATATAACATTTCACTAAGTAAAGTTATTAATTATAATTAATCATTTTGAATAAATCCGATAGCCCTGTCGGCATGATGCATTGCCTTTCTGAAGACCGACGACTAGATCACTCCTTCAGTTCCTAGCCAAGAAGCTCCGAGGTCTTTCAAAAAGGTGAAAAAGGATGAAGTCCCTACAGCTCCTGCCAGCATTCATTCCTTAAGTAAAAAGAAACAAATTCAACTAACACTATAAAACACATTATTCATTCTGTAATGATTATATTAAATGTTAATTTCCAAGCATTTTTGCAGGTTTCTGCTTGTAGCTGAAAGAATGACAGGCTTTTTTAAATTGTTTTCAATTGTTCTTATTCCCTACTCAATTTTAATTGACAAATCACTGCGCCAAGTAAATAACTAAAACCTAGCAGAGATTTACAGTCTCTCTCTTAGAGATCAGATCAGTGGATCAGAATCTGGCTGCATCATGAGCCCATTACTGGTACACTTGGTTTGCTGCAATAAACAGTCAAAACTCAAATGTAAAAAAAAACTTAAGTCACAGTGCTACAAAATAATTCTATAATAGTAGTTTTCAATATGTAGTCATACATAGGAATATGGAAGGAATATATAAGGATAAGGCTGATATATAAAAATATGAATAGTTGCAGAAATACCAGGGATTGAAAGAAGACCTGGAGAGAATGTGAAAGATGAAAACTATGGTAGTAATAGGAGTACCTGGAGCTATGACCCCTAAGCTGGAAGAGTGATTCCATTAGATCCCAGGTATGACAACATCAGTCTCAGTCCAGAAGAGAGCAATCCTAGGAGCAGCAAAAATACTGTGCGGTGCCCTCAAACTGTCAGGTCTTTGGTAGGTGGCCTGGCTCTGAGGAAAGATAGGGAATTACAGGGTGAGAAAGGAATTTTGTATATATTTATGTGTACACATTGCACTGTATCACACCCTCATGCACACATCAAGGCCAATTTAGAGGTACCAGTTCACCTACGTGTTTTTGCACCATGGAGACAGAGAGAACACCTGAACGCCTCACTGTCTAAGACAGATTCAAACCCATGTCTGAGCCCACAGTCCGGGAACTGTGTAGCACTATGTCACCAATTTAGTAAGAAAAGCATGTGAGTATTTTTAAGTAGATACATTTTAATTTGTATCTATATTTTGCATGTCTACATATATTTTCCATTTGATATCTCTTGACAGATTCACCATGCTTGTCATGCCCAATGGACTGTCTGGCTAAATGGTATGGCTAGTAATGCCACCTAGAGATGGGTGTAGATCTTCAGTCAGTGACAGTCTCTAAGTACAAGCAGAATGTTGTCGAATGTGCTTTAAAGTTCACACATGCATTTACCCAGGCTGGAGGAGATTAATGTGTAGAGGTTAAAGCATACAGCTGGCATTTTTAGAGCCCTTACTCTTCTGAGTCTTTCAATAGTGTGCAAGACCTGGGGATACAATAGCACTGGGCTTTCACAGTTAGACTGCATTCATGCCTAATTCTTACCAGAAGGCCAGCTCCCCCTCTGAGTCTGGTGTCTGCCTTTAGCACTGCTTTCGATGCACCCAGTTTATTGGTGACCGCTGATGCACAGATCTGTTTGACATCACTGTCACCGTGTTTGACACCATTGGGTAGACACCATGACACCATGATGGGTGTGGTTCTTCATACACACACTCTCCATCTCAGTACCAGCAGGCAGACAAGGCTCGCAAGATTTGTGTTCGCTATACTAACATCTTCATATATTTTTACACCACAGAAAGTGATAAGATAAAGGTTAAATATGTACACATGACTGCAGAAAAGTATTCATGCTCTATGGTAAATTTAATTTAGCTCAGGTGGGCAATATGCATTAGGTCACGCAGGAACAATACACTAAAAATGATGTCTGCTTTGCTAACAGCCATGGCCAAGAGTGTTTATCATTTTGTTACTGTAAGTCCATAAAAATTCCCTGCCTTGGTGGATTAACCTGACAATAAACCTTTCCCATAGCTCAGAGCAGAAATGCAATTCCCAATAATCAGCTGGTGGAAAACAGGTGGTGATGTAATGCAGGTTGCCGGGCAGTGCAGTGACATCATGAGGTCAGTTTGGACAGCTTGGTCTCCATCATCATCGCTAGCATCATCATTAGCAGCAGCAGCAGCAGCAAGTAGAAGAAGCAGCAAAGGGTTTTCAAAGAGATGAACCCAATGACCTAAAAACTGTTCAGAATGCATCAGATGTCAACTAATCACTATGCTTAGTCACAGGATCTGAATGCTGACAGAGACACAGTGCAGTACAAAAACATAGTAGACACTCTGTTTTGTCAAGGTTATGGGGATTTCAATGAGTATGAGTACTGAATAATTGTATAATCGTTGTCTATCATAATGTATGTGTCACATACAGTCTCACTCAGTGTGTATTTCACCTTTTTAAATATTGACATGTACACCTGACACTAATTTGCCTCGGACAAAAAGCATTAGCTTTTGAAAATAGTACATTTATTAACCGAGTAGTAATACCTGTGCTTAGCAGTTTAAACTTTAGAACAATGCTCTCAAAGCACCTTTTACAAGTTTGTAAGCTCCAGCGGATTCCTGAGAAGGAACACTGTGGACTAGTGTTATGGAGTAAGAGACCACTTGTCCAGCCCACTGACCAGCCTGCATTGTTCTTGCTCACCTGTCAGATGATGTCACCCTCTCAGTGACATGGAGAGTGATGACTCATTCTTCTGAATATCATTGCACACAGAACTTCTCATCTCCAAACAGCTTCGTCAACTGGGGAGCTAGCTTCTGTTATATTAACTGATGGAAAAAGAAAGGCACGGTAAAAGGTGCTATGAAGCATCCCACGAGGATATTCCAACAGGAACACTCAAGATCAGGGCTGACGTCCCACAGCACATCTTTACAGGTGGCTGCCATTGCATAACAAGCTGGGCATTGGGTCTGCGGGTGCAGTTTCTGAGATGAGTGTTGAAACCCAGCAGATGGAACTTAACAGGAGTGTGTGAAGAGGGAGCAGTGAGTCAGCAGGGAGCAGCTCACACAAGACAGCCCTGACTCAGTATGACATCTCCAATAGCTGACAAATTGTGAGTCACCAGAAGTGCGAGACTTCACAGAGACACAGCCGTAATGTGTCTTTTGTCATCTGCTTTTTAAATCCCCTTTGATAGCTTTTCGTCTTTGCAAGCCTGGCACCTGGGCATGTCAGAAAGCTCATTATAAAGAACTGGAATCCTATATTATCAAGCTATAGATGCCCTTCAGGATGCACTTCCACCAGTTTTGGCTTCACCATGGGGTGTCATCTGTCTGTCTACCGAGACACAGCATCTCACCACGTCCCCTTTCAGTTAATGAGGAATAACTACACTAATAACAATGAAGTGCACAAGGAATACTTGCCATGGTTAATATACCAGTGTTAAGATGAATACATCGAAAGCACCAAAAAAGCACACAATTGCCTGTTCCATATATAAAATAATTCCTCTTATGCAAAAACATGGAAATGAGAATACAACTATCACATCAAAATAACAATGGTATCCACATCAGTACCCTGGAGAAAGACATTTAAATGAATAAAACAATGTATTTAATGGGGAAAAAATTGTGTTGTTCTCTTGAATAAACAGAAAATACAGTCTATAGAAACAATAATATCTTTTCTTCACTCTATTGGTAAACAGCACTCTAAAATAACAATATATTTCTATCCTCTAAAATAGTGGGCAGAGGATGAATGTAGTTTACATAAAATTCCCAATGATCATATCTTAACACGCAGACCTGTCATGTATTAAATCGGGAGTCTGTGGACCCTGACGGCCCTCCCTTATAATGGCCATTCCAGTGGAATAACTCTAATTTAATCTGACCTACAATCAATATCTTTTGACTGGTAAGATGGATGAGTACAGGGTGAGACTATTAACGGAGAAAAGCACCCCCCAGTGTCTACTCTACAAACTCTCAGCTATGCTAAGAGACCTCAATGTAAAACAAAATAGGCTGTGCACCAATTCGCCAATGCATGCGAAAAGCAGACACATTTTCTTAGCGAATATGCGAATTACTTTCATATTGATTGCTACTATGTCGGGCTAAAGCAGAAAATGGCCTGAATGCAAGCAGACAGATGTTATTGACATTTTGCTTTACACGTGAACCATGTCACAAGGGCTGATACCAAACGACTGGGCGGTGGCAACCTCACGTAGATCAAGGTTGCCAAAATCACCCTTTAAAAACCAGCCTGCCATTTGAAACATTTTATTTTCATTATGTTATTACTGATTTTAATTGACTGCCGATACGGCTGTGCTGAGTAGGCAAAAAGATGTGGACCCAGCCTAATCAAGGCAATAAAACTGATTGCATTTCTGTTTTATTCATCATAGTAAATAGTAGAGTCTGTTACCCCTCCCCAACACACCCTAGCATTGCTGCTTATGAACAGAAATAATTTCTGTTTAACATCACATTGAACATGAGCTCTTACAGAAACCAGCTCACAATGGGGTCATTTCCACATCCAGCATGGGTGTACAGTGATTACTTGGTATCCAAATTTGATTCATCCCAGAAAACACGCTGGATACCAAATTTGGCTATTCTATTCTATTTTCCAGTATCTAAAATGGGGAAAAATAAATAATGTGTTGCCAGCCCATGAGAAAACATCTTTTTAACTATCAGCTCATGATTTCAGCAAGATAAAATGCTATAAACACCAACTGCTTAATTACAAAACACTTAATGTTGTCATTAATTTGGATATTTATAACCTGTGGTACAGTATAAACAGTTAAGAACATTTTATATGTAGGTGCCCACCCCAGTGTCACAGCTACACACGGGAGATGAGAGGGCACATTCGGGGGGGGATTGCAGCAAAAGTACAGTGTTATGAGATGTTGAATAATGGGAATAAAGACGTGTCATAGTAACCTGCTGCATCTGCCTCGTTGTTTCACACAACAACCTGCATTTGAAAGAACAAGCTTATTTTTAAAAGATGGAATACACAAGAAATTCTGACAAGGCGCAAACGTTCAGAGAAACAGAAATTGCGGAAACAGCTGATAACACCTGTACAATGCGTCTGGCTTCTGATAAATTCACAGTACACAATAGAGTTTATTACAAGACATGAAGTATTATTTTTTTTACAGTACACTGTAGAGTACTGTACAGTATTTACAGTGCATTCAGAAAATAGTCAAACCCCTTCACTTTTTTCACATTTTGTTATTTTGCAGTGTTATGCTAAAATTTTTATGAATTCATCTTTTCACACATCAATCTACACTCACTACCCCATAATATCAAAGTAAAAACAGGAGTTTAGAATGTCATGCAAATTTATTCAAAACCGAAATATTACATTGACATAAGTATTCAGACCCGTGACAAAGTACTTTGATAAAGCACTTTTTGCAGCAATTACAACTTCGAGTCTTGGGTATGACGCGACAAGCTTAGCACAGCTGGATTTGGGGATTTTCTGCCATTCTTCTCAAGCTCTGCCAGGTTGGATGGGGACTGTCAGTGGACAGCCATTTTCAGGTCTCTCCAATTGGGAGACTCAATTGGGTTTAAGTATGGGCTCTGGCTGGGCCACTCAAGAACCTTCACAGAATTGTCCCTAAGCCACTCCTGCATTGTCTTGGCTGTGTATTTAGGGTCATTGTCCCATTGAAAGGTGAACCTTTGGCACAGTCTGAGGTCCTGAGCACTCTGGAGCAGGTTTTCATTAGGGATAGCACTATACTTCGCTCCATTCAGCTTTCTCTAAACCTTGACCGGTCTTCCAGTACCTGCTGCAGAAAAACACCCCCACAGCATGATGCTGCCATCACCATGCTTCACTGTTGGGAGGTTGTTGCACAGGTGATGAGCGGTGCCTGGTTTCCTCCACACATGATGCTTAGAATTGGTTTCATCAGACCAGAAAATCTTGTTTCTCACAATCAGAGTCCTTAGCATGGTTTTTAGCAAACTTCAAGTGGGCTTTCATATCCCCTTTACAGAGGAGAGGCTTCCGTCTGGCCACTCTGCCATAAAGCCCAGATTGGATGAAATCATGCGGTGTATCCTTCTGGAATTTTCACCATCCCTACACAGGATCTCTGGAGCTCAGCCAAAGTGACCAATGGATTCTTGGTCACCTCTCTTAAAAAAGGCCTTTCTCCCCCGTTTGCTCAGTTTGGCCAGACGGCCGGTTCTAGAAAGACTCCTGTTGTTATGGAGGCCACCTTGTGTGGGAATTTTCAATGTAGCGGAGTTTTTTTTAAATCTCCTTTTAAAAAATCAAGGTGTAGAAACATCCCAAAGTTAATCAGGATGAGTGGAATGCACCTGAGCTAAATTTCAAGTGTCATAGCAAAGGGGCTTAATACTTATGTCAATGTGATATTTAAGTTTTTATTTTAATAAATTTGCAAAACATTTTAAAACCATTTGTTATGGGGTATTCAATGTAGATTGATGTGTGAAAAAATGAATTTAAACAATTTTAGCATAACACTGCAAAATAAAATGTGAAAAAAGTGAAGGGGTCTGACTACTTTCTGAATGCACTGTATTTGTAGATTTTTATATTTATTTTGATTTTTATTCACCTTTTGATTTTTTATTATGGATAAGCTTTGTAATAAAATGTGTTATAGTAAAAGCTCCCATCCAGGTACTGATATATAGGTATTCATTTTCAAGAGCTGTTAAAGCAGAACTTCGAATGTAAGAATTTGGGTACCAAGGAAATGCTGTATCCCCTCCTTCCCTCCTTTGTAATCTGGGCTCTTCAGGATGTCTCTCCTGCGCCGTGTTTCTTTTCTGGGGGTGTGAATGACACCCTCTGTGTTTCCCGTTCAGGGCCTTGGAGACAGAAAAGGTGAATGAAGATGAGCAGCATCACTGATCTGTGAAAAGGCTGGGGCTGCAAATGCAACCCGTCCATCGCCACCTGCTGTCAGCGTCTGGGATGTACAATCCCCATTTCACTTTCCCGACACAGACATTGGCACGTTTCCCTCTGAATGGCAGACAAACACCTGCGGCAAAATGCTCACCACGCAGATTGCACTCAAAGTATTAGCTTGCCTACTGTCCCCTTCCCTAGATCAGTCCTGCCCAGTGGCACTGCTGGTCTGCACTGGACCACCTCCTTTGACTTCACTTCCACTTCTCCAGCCTGCCCTTTCTTGGGGGTTGGTTCTGTCACCTTGTTGCCATCCTTTTCTGAGAAGGTATGGCGTCACACAAGCCCACAGAACAACATGGCCACATCAGCACATCAGCTGTCTTCCATATCATTCTCAATACATTTTGGCTTGAACACATTTTAATTTGCATTACTAAGTTTAATACAAACAATTTAAAGTGCAATATTAATGATAAGTAATACCTGTACAACAATATGAAACAATTATGATGCCTTCATAATTACTTGTTAAAGGACTGTCATGATGGCCAGGGCCTTCACTCTGCTGTAGATTTACCGTAATCTGCAGCCTGCAGGACCCCGGTCACTATGGAGAGAAGGTCTTGTGATAATGCATAAGACAGCTTGTAACAGGATTTATTGCCTCCTTGAGGGGAAAGCGTATCATGTAACTCACTTCACTGATCCACCTGCTACATCTAACAGGGATATTAAGTTACAGCTAAAAGTTAGATGTACGTTTTTCGACATGATGGTTACTTCTACACTGATGAATACATTTCAAATGGCGATACTTTGAAAAGTAAAACTACAAAAACATAGTGGATTTTTACAAAGTTTGACTGCTGTCTATAAGTTTAACAATTCTTTGCACTACCAGTAGATTGTCACTAAATTTCTGCACCATGGAAACAGAAGCCAGGCTGTGGCCTAAGAATCCAGTCCAAAGGCAGACGCTACACAGTCAGCACAGCTCCTTGGCCTTGACAGTCCCATCCAGCCCACTGAGACAATAAAAATGACTTAAAGACAAAGCTAAATGTCCTCCCAAGAGGATACGTGAGGTCAGGCCTAACCTGACAGCTCTCGTCACCTGGCTGTTCCATTCACATACCAAAGATGACTGCTCTGTGATGGTCTGTGTTGACTTCATGACCAGAAAACTGAACCCAGCCCCTCCCCAACCTTAGCTTTGTGGTTGCCAACCATTACAGATATTAGTGTCTGTGCAGATTGGAATATTACAGCAGTGTTCAGTGTTATAGTCTGTGAGTGACTTAGGAAATCGAAGGTCAGAGAGGCTTTACTCATAGAAGCTAAGGCCTAAAATTAAATCCTCATTACATAAATTTCTGATTTCACAACATCCATGCGTCTCCAGCAGTAATGCAAATGTGGCAATTTTAGAACCCATATATTGACCCTTATAAGAGGGTTAACATTCACATACATGAAATGTGTGCATGTAAAAATTCATCGGTTGCAGTCACTCATCTCTATTTAGCTTTTAACACTATATGTCATCTTCAGTTTTTTTAAGAGGTAGTCACTACTTTTTTATCCCCCCCAGCCCTCCACAATACTATGAAAAGTGCTCAGATAAATAATTTCTAACAATACGCTTGACTGCTTATGCATTATGTAGTGTTTTGTTTTCATAGCCACAGTTTGACCTGGATAAGAAACGCAAAAGGGTTGTTTGCGCTGTCTGACTGTCCATCACAGGGTTCTGTATATCCAGTACGGGAATTACTGTGACAGGAACACACCAGGGGTCTCTGGGTTCCACAATAAAACATGGGTCCAAAAGTAAAAAGTGCAGAGATGTGTCCAGTTACCAAGTACCTGAAAACATTTCCTAGAATTGCAAGACCAGAAACTGTGAAAGACTCTTGACTGGTGCTCAGGATATGGTGTCACAGTCATTGCAGTCACACTCAGCGCTTACCAGAACCTTCATAAAGTCATGGATTACATTTGTTTGCAGGGGGCATCCTCTGTCTGTAGTCACAGGCTTCACTGCTTGAGTGACCCATTTTTATCCTTGAGATAAAACAAATTTCTGTACCATTTGCCTACACAATATCACGTTAAGCACTTTTTAAAATATGCTCTAGAATTAATTTAAATGTATCCGTGTACACTTTTACGTTTACTTTTCCCCTACAGATGGCCATGTGCCGTAGTGTACTTATTGCACTCACTATGTCTCAATGCATTTCAGTCTCATTGCCAGGATGTCATCATAATCATCATAGCAATACTTCTCATAACTTCAGGTAGAAATGCACCCATATTGCTTAAATTCACTGTGGGTTTAACTTTAAATGTCTTCATTTTGTAAATAAGATACTTATGAAAAAGGTTTTTTACCCCCTTATAAGAAATATGAGGGAATAAATAAATAAATAAATAAATAAATAAACAAAGACAGATGATGCAGAGTAAATCCAATTCTGTGCGCAGAATAATCAATAAATCAAAAAGGGATTTAATGCTAAATTACTTTAAGGCGGCACTCCTTGTTGTGACCTCCGATTGGCGCGCGGTGCGGGACGCTGGCTGGGGCTCTGCGATTGATAGCAGCCATCAGCAAATGATTAGGCTGACAGTGATAAAATATTTCTCATTGATCCGGCTCTACATGTGTCTCAGTTCATGCAGGAGAGTACATACATTTGCTCCAAATACTGTATGTAGCACGCAGGCAGTAACACATGCAGCCACATGCTGTACGAGTCAGTGGATAGTACAGGCAATTCCTCCAAAACCCCGGAACTGGAGTTTAAAAATCCCCAAGAAGCCTTGCTTGGTATCTAGTGAACACACTGTAATAGTTTTCATTTGACAAGTAAGAAGCAATGGTATAGCCACTGTGATCGGGCAGTTCTTGCTGTCCCATAACCATGTTTTAGGTTTAACCTAGAGTCTGTATCTATGTATAATTTGGTATTACTGTCTGCATGTCAGTTTTGCACAGGGCACACACTCTGATATTTTCACACACACACAAACAGTTGTTCTAAGTTCAACAAGTTTAAAGGTAATAAGGTGATATACAATCTGTTATTACTGTCTGCAGCCTAACAGGGAAGCACAGGGTGCCAGGCTATGAAATTGAATGAATGAATTGAATGGGATGCCAGTCCATTGTAGCGAAAATGTGAAAGTTAATAAGAAATTATACACGATACAAATGATGCTGCAAAGATTAGGGATGCAAAGGGTAATAAAATTTGGTAATACTTATTTTGTTTTTTCACCCTCTCTACATGACTACAATCTGCAAGTGCATTGCTCTCTGTGGTGTCCACCTGTTTCACTGCACTAACAATACTTGTATACTGAATTGAACCACTGTAATGGTAAAACAGTGGGGTGATAATATGATGTGTTATTATTTTTACTTTACCTATACATTGTTGATCTAGGCAGCACCTGATAACTCAACTAATACATAGAATAAATGTAAGTTTTCAATTTCATGGTCAGATTTTGTGATATATTTCATTCATCAAAAACACTTGGAAATATGAGATGTGGTTCAAATTTTACTGACAAAGGCACATGTGTGCAGGCCTAAACATGATCTGAACTTTGTGAAGAGCAATATGTTTGAGTGGTAAACACCACAAGCACCTGCAGTTTCCTGTATGCAATTTAACAAAGACCTGTGTTCAACACAGATGACTCTCTCACTGGAACAAAGAGCAAATCCCTCACCTTATTACACTGTGCGGCTCTACAGTGTATCTGCTGTAGCCAATGCAGCAGAAATCAAATATTGTGTAATGACACTGCATCCCTGCCAACAATGTAACAGAGCATAATGATCCATACAATAACTTTGGTTTACAGCCCTGTCAGCATCTCAGATGAAAAAAGATTTTTAGGTGGGTGGTAATAAGTGACAATTAAGAAAATGGAGGGAAAAAACTGCTGAGTTTGTGATTTAATCATTCCTGTAACTTGGGTTTGATATTAACACTTGGCCCCTGTTATTTCATCGCAACTCTGTCTCATTAAGACAGCTTAAATCGCATTGTGCCTGCTAATGGGAAACTATCCTTGTACCAGATGCATTAGTTCTCAAAGACAAGATAAATTAGTGGGCTGCTTTAACTGTTTACTGACACCGGGTGGGTGTGGCCCTGTACCGCATACATCTTTGCTGGCTGGTTGAGGTGGAGAGCAGGACAGGTGACTTAAGTCAGCAAAGTGCCCAGAAATATCCAGACGACCTGTAACTGAGTTTATCTCAGTTAGAGTTCATTACATTTGTATTTGCATGACCCTTTTTCCCTGATGCACTATATAAACAGAGTAGACAAGTGCATCAAAAACATACAGAGGATTCAGATACAAATGCAAAGTTTTTGAAGCACATTTTATTAATATTAATTATAATAGCTAGTGATAATAGAGACACTGGAGCAGCAAAATGCTTATAGACAATGAGGGATTTATTTACAGGGGCTGCAGAAGCTCACTAGGGGAATATGTCAGAAGAAAGAGTTTCAGACCCTTTTTTGAATGCTGTAAATTCTGAGGGAAATGAGGAGTTTGTTTTACTGTTTCAGGGCCAAGATTTTTTAAACTGGGCCCCAATAACAACTCAGAGCACTGACCTTCAAGACCAGAAAAACCTCAGCGCATCAGAGACCATCAGAGATGTAGAAACACGAGTATTCACGGTCGTTTTGGAGGGCACGTCTACTTAAGTCTCCAGCTTTCTCTCGTCTCAGCTGAAGGTCATTAATTATGACCATTACACATAGGCCTAGGCAAGGCTAGACTAATCTAAACTAATTTAAGGCTAGGCTAGGCTGATATAATGCTATTTAGGATAGGCTTGGCTAAGTTAGGCTAATATCATCTAGGGTAGACTAGGCTAGGTTAATCAAATCTGATCTAGGCTCGGGTAAGCTAATTCTCCAGCTGAAAATGTGATAACCAGCTGGGTGTTGTCAGTTTGTGGTTCTTATTATCCTGCCACACTTTTTTAGGTTCTAGTTCAAAGTGTCACCGCAGTCTATTCTCAGCAGTGCCATGTCCATAAATGTTTTGTTTTTAGCTTACAACTCCTACTTTTAAATCTCCGCAGCGAAAATGCCTTGACTGCTTACACTGCACAAAAACATTTCTAGAAGACAGAATATTTAACTCTCTTGGTTTGCATTATTGTCGGGATTAGTACTTTTTTTGAAAGATGAATTTCCTTTCCACATTTATTATAATGCACACCAAAATCATTTTCACTAAGCAATACATACAGATACATTGTTAATCAAGAACTGGAGCAGTTGTTTGTTTTGGCCACAAAGTAATTGTAATGCATAAAATTCATGTTCAACTGGATAATCTCTGTGTCATTAATTCATCATGGAAAGACATGCATTATTCAGTTAATCTTTAAAAGGCTTACGGGGAGATGAGCTCTGTGGAGCAAAGCAAAATGATTTTTGCTTCACATGACAGGATTGCTGATCACCTTAATGAATCATGAGACAGTTAGCAACAGATTTCAGTCAGAAAGCTAAACAAACAAGAGCCACCCAGTATGTGCGATGATCTTTACATATTAATTTTGGCCACCTGAATGTAAATGTGTTATAAAGTTAGACTGCATGCATGAAAATTAAGCACATTTCATATGAGATTATGAAAACGCTTTTTCAGAAGTGCAATAATTGCAGAAGTCAGACTGCTGAATTTGATACAGCCATATATGTTAGATGAGTTTTATAGTATTTGGATGAAAATCTTCTTCATCATCATTTAATTGTCTCGTTCAATATACTGTTTTTAAAGATACGGAAATGCGCTAAAGTTTCTTCACCTGTGCAATGACTAAACTAGAAGCCTTATCTGTAACAAGCGGGAGTATGAGATAGGTCAGACTGACCCCCAGTTCCAGCTCATGACACACTGCTTTTAAAGAAACAGGGATGTGCTGTGATCAGGAAATAACAATAGGAGTGATTAACTTTGCATTCTTCTGAGAAGAAGGAGAAGAAGAGAGAATAAGTCACAAGAAGTGCATTTAACAAAGTGTTTTATGTGGCCAGGTCAGGACAACTTGGTTGGTGTCAACATCACTTTCCCTTGCCAACCTAACCACTGAGGTGTTTAATCTTCTGACCTTCCTGTTTCCTTCACTGCAGCCTGGCCCTGTTGCTGACCAGCTGACCTGTACAAGTCTTGTTTTTAGAGCTACGTGTCATGGCTTCCCAGCAAGCACTATGGTTGTTTACTTGAAATAGCCCAGGTAATGAACATTATAATGACTGGAGCAACACAGTGTCTGGGGCCTAAGACACAGCTCATAAGATTTGCTGTCATTGATTCCAGCACAGTGGATGACTGTACTCCAGGCTGGGGCCAAGGGTGGGGGTAGCTCAAGCCTGACTTTCAAAGTTTTATAGATTAATACTTCCACCCCTTTGGCCCCCTCATCCGCACAGCTGCACAACCTTACCAGTCACTGTAACAGTTTTCCAAAAAGTAGATTAATGTCTGGGGCCTGCAGTTCGATTTATTGTTGTATTCAGTCTGTCTGACATTGGATTACTCTGCGCAGACAACACCATTGCCCTTGGACGGTTCTATTACCCCTTGGCGAATGTGTGAGGAAGTGATTTGAGTGAGATTGACTTTTTTTTTCCTAAACCACCATCATTATTCCGATAACCCACATGGTCCTTCGGATTGACGGCACGTCTGCTGGGTTCCAAGGATAAGATCTCTACCTTCCGTAACAAGGCCTGAGCTGGGACGTCTATATGTGTAGATGTCTGGTATGGACAGAAGGAGGCGCCACTAGACACAGGCTTGGGGGGAGGGGAAATCTAAGAATGCTGCTGCAACTGCCACCTCCTCAGATAAAACGTCTTCTCAAGATGATGTCATCTTCAGAGGGCCGATATTGGCTCCTGACCCTGCAAAACAGCTTGGATTCGAGCACCCAAGGGATGATGTCCCTTTGATTTTGGAACTCTGTTTGATGTTCTGATGTCTTCATCTTAAAGAATGTGCCTTTAGTGGCACTCACACATTTATCACAGCAGGACATTTTAAGGTGTGACCTTTTCCTTTCAAAACTACTTTGTTAAAAAAAGTCTTTATATTTGCAATCATTTCTAATATATTTAAAATTCATGAATTGTAGTCATGAGGAATTTCTCAAGGGAATGCTCATGTTCTGATTTTGATGGTGTTATCTGCTTTATGCACCAGCCCAGCTGCCCTTCATTGATCATGACTGCTACGCATTATGTCAGTGTTAAATCATCTCTGAAGGAGTTAAATCAACTCTGAGGGAGTTCATTTTACTGGGTATGAACACTCTGCACACTGTGATCAAAGATGATCTTTGACTAGAATGTGCCTATTCTGTTTAGCTCTGTTCCATGCTGTGCCAACAGGGTAGAGGTGTCATGCTACTGCAAGACCCCTGTGACATTTGTTCTCAACCATTCACAGAGAGACATCACATCACTAGGCATCTTCTCTTTCCTTCTCCTGCCCGTCGCATTCTACCTGTACATGAAAAATGAAGTCATTAGACACACCTGCACACCCCCTTCCAACCACTGCTGAATCGATGTCAGCAAAAATTTCAGCAACAAGAATGAAGACAGGATACTTGCTGTTGACCTTCAGAATAACTTGCAATGGGAAATTATGCCTTTG
Source organism: Arapaima gigas (assembly GCA_900497675.1). Lineage (NCBI taxonomy): Eukaryota > Metazoa > Chordata > Actinopteri > Osteoglossiformes > Osteoglossidae > Arapaima > Arapaima gigas. Next base: position 1,516,868 of record UFQX01000018.1, read on the forward strand.
AAATCAAAGTTCCTCTAAAAGACTTTTCATTTGTTCCTCCTAAAACATCTTGGTTTGGATTTATTATTTTTGTAGAGAGAAGGAGTAACAATGACAGGAGTCAAAGTTGGCAACAAGTGAGCAGGTCTTTTTGCTGATCTCCTGGCTTTTTGTGGTGACACAGCAGTATCTGACACAGGCCCCAGTAATCTCTTTCAGTTTTCCTCAACACACTCCAATAGCGTTTGGCCCTCAGGACAGAAAAGGTGGCAACACTGAATGACTCCTATGGTAGAAGCTGCAACTTAATGGTTTCAATCCCATCCATCCTCAACATGGTTTCCTACTGATTATGAACAGCAACATTAACCATTTGTTGCCTCTTTTATTTTTTTTGTAGCCTCTTTATAACATTCTGGGTGTTAAAAGACCACAAATGATTCCAGGATTAAGTAAGATTCAGTGGGATCTACCAAAGCTAACATTACGTTTTCTCATTAGTTTGTTTTTCTTCTGGCTATAAGAAGAGAACTACAAGAGATCTACAGAGAGTGAGCTGATGTGATCTGCTGTCTGAAACCCTTTCACATCAGCTCTGTGTATGGGAATGGGTCAAAGGAATTTGGTGTGTTTTCAGCTACAGTGACAGAGGTCTCCTAGCCAGCAGGAGGAAGGCTAGAGCACACTGCACACAGACCTCACCATATAGCTTCAAAAACACAGTCTCTGTGACTTGGTTTTTTTGAGGTTTGTCAGCATCCTTGATCAGAGCATCGGGCTACCCCATGGGACCTGCAGAAGCTGCTGTAAAACTGGGACAGCCCTAGGGCATAGCAGCCTCATAACCTTCGCACTTTTTTACCATATGGTGGAAGTTCAAGCTGAAGTTATTCGCTTGCACCCATGTTGCCACCAGCACATATGCACACATACCCATATATAACCAGAGAAACAGAAATAGGCTTTCACAGAAAGTTCAACCTTTCAGGGTCAAAGCCCAGTTGAACCATAACACACTATGCGCTGGCTTTAACTTTCACATTTTCTGAGTTATTCATTAACACTCAAGAGCAGAAGAAATGACCCATGACACCAGGTCTCAAGATATGTCCACACCACATTTATGAAGAATCCATCTGTGAGGTTCCATAATGTCTGGTATTTGCAGATGGTTGCAGTGGACAAAAATGGACGATTTTAGTCATAAACAAACTTAGGCTGGTCACTCTCCTGAAGACTTACTTCATCATTCACCGTGTCCTTGGGTCCTCTGTGGGTTGTCTCCAAGATAGACACATACATCCCTAAAAATATTGAGGTCACAGCAACCCTCAATCCAAGGTGGATCCACAATGTATTGTATTTCTGGAGAGATCCTTTGGGCTACAGTTTATTGAGAGGTTCCGGGCTCACTGTAATCTATCAGGTTAAAGATAAGAGGGGGTATTGCGAGACAGAATGACTCACCTCTCCCTGCAAATTTACATTTGAAGGCCCTCAAGTAAGACCTGTAGACAAAGCAGCTTTAAAGCAGGCTGGAAACAATCTCTGGTCCCACCTCTGCTTCTATCACAAAGACAACCTAAATCAGATTCAGATTAAGAAAGATCTGATTAAAAAAGAGGAAGCTGTCACTGGCATTTATTGGGCTGATAATGATTTTTCAATGGAATAAGAATGAGTGTACAGCTGGGGACAGGCCACAGATAACCCAAGCAGAAGTTTTACATTTTTTATGTTAATGCTAACTTCTCACAGGCATCTTCAAAAGTAGATGGTCTCTTTTAAACCACTGCTGGTCTTTAGAAACCACTTTTTGAACTTTCCTCATGTGAAACCACACATTTTGCTGTCCAACCTTGCATTTGACAAATAGAGAATTATTCAACAGTGGTGTCATTGGACCTGTGGCAACATGACCCAACACCGCTTCGCATTGAAAAAGGCAGCTTTCAAGAGTTCAAAAAAAAATCTATGTTAAATTGCCTAATGTGTCAAAATTTCTGTTTTCTATATGAATTGTCTTAACATGCTGTCTGTTATCTGTTATGTCCACCTAATGTGGCTGCTGTGATGTTATTTGATCATAAAATTTTACACAGATGATTTATTTTATAGTTTTAAACAGTACAACTTATTTAGCATTAATGTATGACCAATGAATCAGACTTTTCAACAGTTCCATCTTTTTTCAGTGGAGTTGCACTTCCTGCTTAAACTGTATCATTATGATTTCTGTTGTTGTCATCTACATAGAAAACTCATTCTAAGCATTCTCAAAGTTGTATCGAGTATATGTGGTTCCTTTTGCAAGAAATGTGAGTTATTTTTAAATTCTTGTGTAGACTCCATTTTATCTATGATTCTTCTGTTCCTTCTGAGCTTGGGGCAGAATGAGCCTAAACCCGTGTGTCCTCGAGGATAGATCATATGGTATTTTTTGTCTAAGCCGTCTCATACTGTTCCATCTCATTCCTGTCTCAAAGACAGATCTATAACTTTTGGAACTGGATGTAGGTCATTTCTTTTGACAAACAGCATCCTTGCAGGGGACTTTTCATCACTGCAACTTGACTGTATTTTTCACATTAACCAAATGCCAAAAAAAAGTATGCTGGACCAGCACTGATAACCGACAGATGAACTATCTCAGTCTGTTACCTGAATGCTTTAATGCTAAGAAGCACCTGTCACCTAATATTAAACAATAACTGCTGTGATGAGAGCATAACAGTTGTTTTATCTACTGACACAATGCTGAGGACTAAAAAATAGTGTTTTAGTGTGGGAACTGACTTTACTTGCAAAAGCACTGAAACATTCAAATCATCAAGTGCTGGGGGGGAGCCTTCTAAACAGAATAAATATGCTAGTATATTAGAAAGATATATGAATAAACACTGAACCTTGACATTCCCAAAACCCTGCTGTCGCATGATCACTGTTTTACTGAACCACTCCTCAGACACTCAGTTTCTATCACACCCTCAGTCACTTTGCTGTCCCACACTTGGGGTTCACACATTTTATGTACTTCTTCACAGTACCACACCCCTTTTACCCCTCTAGATGGTTTCTTTCTTCTCTAAAAGACTCTCCTCCCACCACCCTGAAGCGATCAGCACATTATTCTAACTGCTCTTGAAGCTCTAACCCCATAAGATTTATACATTTTCCCTAGAACACCATCAGCAGCCAATTTAATTGAATTGTTTAGTTAATTTCTTCCTCTCTGGTTTGTTGTTTGTATTTATTGTTGATAAAAGATTTGCTTTTGATTTATTACTCATTAGACACACAGCGGGTTCTCTTATATTGCAGTTTAACTGACCATTTTGCCTGGTAATTGTTGTTAATTGTCCTGTTCAGCATGTGCTCACTTGCTGGCATTCCACTGTACCCTACCTTTACACCCCACTGGGGTGTAAAGGTAGGGTACAGTGGTAGGGTACAGTGGTACAGCAAAAATGCCACTAATAAATTCTATTAATACTAATTTCACACAGCACACCTCAGGTTGTGAAGAAAAAGAGGGCAATTAGTTGAATTAACCATCCATTGCTCCCAGGCAGTGGTATTAAACAATGAAAGTGGGTGATATTGTCTCCAGTCAGGCTTGATATTGTAGCGCTGGGGCTGAGATGGGGCTGTCTTTGCCTGCTCTGCTTTTTGGTTATCACATGAACTCCAAACTCCTGCTCTTCCACCCTATAACGCTCTCTCTCATTTCACTTCCTACTGCACCCGCTCCATTTAGTGATTGCATTAATGGTTTACTGGCTGACAAACACATCTCTCTCACTGGGGGGATTGAGATAGGCCACAATAATCCACAGAATCACTCCATAATGTAACATTTTATAAAAATATATGTATGAATGTTTTCTGCTTTTTGCTGTCATAAACATATATACAGCAACTCCCCAGTTTCCAAACTCTGTATGCCCAAATGTTTGCTATAACAGCTCTTGAAAATGAATACCTATATATACGTATCAGAATAAAAACTTTTGCTATAACAAATTTTTAACTAAAATTAAAATTCAAAATTATAACTCTAAACAAGAAGAAAAATGAAAATAAATTGTAAAAATCTACAAAAAAATGCCATACAGTGTACTGGGATAAAATGATACTGTATGCATACATTCAGTGTTTTCTAATGAGGTAACTGGTGTTTACGGTGTTTATCTTGCTGAAGTCATGGGTTGATAGTTATATAGGTCTTTTCCGATGGGCTGTGAGCAATGAAGGGCTAAGAGCATTAATTAAAATAATGGAAAATAGGCACTCAGTATCCAAAAATGTTGGCTTTCAATGAATTAGAGCAGGACATCGAGGGATTACTGCACTTGCAAATAGGTGAGCAATCTGAAAGCCACAAAGCTGTGCAACTGTTTTAGGGCACTGAACAAACTGCTAAGCCTTAAGTGACACATCAAGAATTTTTTTCAAATCATCCCCTGATTATTGGCAACAGCCTTTTCTCCCTGACAGTTTGCCAACAAAGCGGAACATCAGCAAAATAGCTTTTTCTGAATTTAATACTTGCAGTTAAAAAGAAAATGAGAAAGAGAGAGAGAGAGAGAGAAAAAAACTTCCCACTGTTCTGACAAAACAGCTTTTGGAGATTGCTCAGGACACCCAAGGTTGGTGTTTATGAATTGAAGTTGTCTGCTCCTTTTATGATTTGCATAAAAAAATTAACAAGGACAACATACTGGTGCAGAAGAGCTCCTGGCTACAGTATACAGAGCTTCTTGTCAGGCTCTCTGTTTGCAGTAAAAAGGCCAGCTCTCATCTGGTGAGGAAGATGCATGGATGGGAGCAAGGCAGGAGATATCCCTCCCTCTGCAGCCCCACTCTCTGGCCCAGACACAACAGCCAGCCTTGTCTACTAGAGGTTCGGATCAAAGGGCTGACTTGACTCAGTGCACCTGACTGGCCTCAGATGGACCTTTCCTTTCAATGAACATGATAACAAGGAACAAAGCAGACAAAAATGAACATTATCATGAGGCTGAAAGCTGAAGGTGTTTAACTCTCATAACCATACAGAGGCTTTGGGAAAAACCTTTCCTGAGTCCAGTGCAACAAGGTGCACAGCTTTCTTGTGGAGAATGTAATTGCCACATCTCCATGACCCAACAGAGAAAGGTGGGAAGAGAAGAACAACTAGGTTCTTCTTAAAAAACATGCACACAATAAATTGCTCACATAAAACCTCTTTCCCTGGTTTAAACCTTCTGACATCATCACTAAAAACCTGTTTAAATCTTGTAGGACTGGAATGATGAATTAAATTTTTCCATATCCCAATTCTGAGCCTGACTGTTAGGGTTAGAGTTAACCCTAACCCTAACCCCTGACTTGGGCCAACACCCCTACTGAACCCTTCCCATGCTCGTGTGAAGTTCCTGAATTAACCGATTTGGTTGCAATCTACCTTGAATCTAGCCTCATCCTGTCTATCCAAACCAGACAGCCGCCACAACCACTTAGTACTTGGAATACATTATTAAGCAGTGTCAAATGCCACATAGACACCGTGATTGATTGCTGAAGTCAGACTGTTTGTCATGGGTGTTTGTTCACTGATTTTCTTTAAAACCCCCACCATGCCGATCTCTGAAGGCATGCAAACACAGCAAACACAGGGCGTTTTGTGCAAATGTCCAATCAATGACTGAATTTCCATTTTGTACCATCATTAATAGATCTTAAAGAGCCAATATTTTCATTTACAAAATAATGCATCCTTGTTCTACAGTGTCCAGCTTTTAAAAAATAACATTTTGTGTTTACACAAACTTTAATATTTTTTTCAATTGTATTGACTCACATGGTGAAATAATGTGAATGTTATGAGTTCTAGTTGTGATGTGATGGTGAGGTTGTGCAGTGGGACCAATAACAAGAAGAAACATCCAGTCGCACTGCTGAACCACGTAAAGCAGTCTGATGCAAGTGAGAACACATCCTGCTGCCGAACGTTGGAAAACCCCAAAGCGTCCCTCGTGGGAAATTTCACAGTGAAACAGCAGACCACACTGGAAGCCATTCTAATGAGGGCTTTTCTGTGAAACATGGCTGTATAGTCTCTTCCTTCAGTTATCCTGTAATCTAACCCTAAGTCAAACACACATCTCCAGCATCAATACTGTTTGTCTACAAGCTAAGGGTGTGATGTTACGCCTCTTAGATCTCAGATCTGCAACTGTCAATCCAGCCAACAAAACAAACTACAGGCACCCACATCTGTGATGGGGAAACCTCTATGAAACCCAATATTACCTATTGTGAAGTGTGTCTAACAAAGAGCTACCCATGTCAAACATGTAAACATGCATTCCTCCATCACCGTGGACGCCATCAGTTGATGTGACATTCCACAGAGAACTGGTATAACGTTACACTGACTGAAGGATTCCCCATGGCGTTCTTCATCTGTATCATCAAACGTCAAAGTGCAAACTAACTCAGAAAGAAGACTTGCTTGGTTTTTTCTATCTTGTCTTTCAGACATTATCATGTTTGACATTCCAAGGACTTAAAATAACTCCAAAGCTCATGGTTGCTCTGAGAATTCAATCAAGGTTCCTGCATTACTGGGTACATACATATGCGCAGGTAGTGATGTGGGCTATTACAAATAATACCGCTTTCCGCCTCGAGTAACACACTCTCAATGGAAATCATTCCCTCTTCAGACTAGGAGCCATCAAAATGAATACTTGCCCGTGAAAACATCTGCGTTGGAGTAACATCCCCAAGTTCCACAAGTGTCGTTGAAGCTGAACGGCTTCAGAAAGTCAGGCGCACAAAATGTGTTCGCTGGGAGGTCTTTGGTAAGTGCTGTTCCTAAACATGCATTCCCTTGTCGTGAACCTGTGAGCTGACGGCAGCGACACAAACACCATTTACAAATGTAACAAGTTCAGCTTTTTCTCCATTTTACAGAGAAAAGAGACTTTAGCTGGCACTGTGTCGCAAAGATATTTAGCCCTAGTTTACAATGCATAATGTTTCATAGTAAAGTAAGACATACAGCATAATAAGTGAATATTCTGCATATTAAGCGCCAAATAACCATATTTTTCACATTGTATTTTTTTATTTTAAAAAGGCAGGCATTTATGAATAACAAACACTGCAGAAATGAAAAAAGTAATGTTCAGATTTTGCTTTATTTTGCTGCTGTTTAATATGTTGTGGTCAAAGTTTAATTCAGAAAGTAGAAACCATGGTTTTAGGATACTGAGGGCTCTTAGGGTTCCTTTTTGATGAGTTGCTAAAAAGTTCTGAGGCCCATGGTGAGCCCTGACAGCTTGCTGCCCACCTGTTCCCACGTCACTTCGACTGATTCATCACCATAGAACTCATCCCCTGAAAAAGAGGAATGCAGTGGGTCTGAACTTGATTTTTTTCCTTTGCAGGTTTATTTATTAGACAGACAGGGATTTTTAACGAAACAATGTCAGTTTTGGTTTCAACATTTTCTGCTAGCAATTTATTGTTAGGGCTGCATGTAGAGAACATCTGCACCCAAGATTAAGGGGAAAACTTAATTAATTGTACCATACAGTGCAATTTATGCACATCACCTAAACTACTTATCACTGAGACACATTTTTCCAGGCAATGTTTAATGAGCACCTTCAGGGTTGGCATAATGTGAATAATTTATGCATTTTTTTCCCTATTTCTACTCATACAAGAAGCATCTGTCTCTGCGATGGACGGGGCCAATATGACGGAAATGTTTTTATAGATATGGTTTTGTTGACTATGACTGTCTCATGGCAGAAAAGAGAGACAGGGTAGTGAGAGTGAGTGCCTTGAGTGGGCTTCAGGTCCAGTCCAGGTCCTTCAGAAGATACTGGACCCTCCCTGGGGGTGGATTGTTTTTTCCCCATCACCTGCTTATGAAGTCAGTGTGGAACTGAGTGAATATCACACTAGATGCTGTATGATGCTTGCATGATGTGTGGAGTGCATTCTTTCTGTAATGAACCATGGGACAGGGAAGCCTCTGTAGATATGATACTGTATTTTACATATTGGGCAAAATGTGATTACTGAGTGTTTTCCATTGTAATATTGCACATTACATGTGTGCACAAACTTACAGAGCACACACATAATCCTCTGCAGGTACCATGATGGAAGGAGCAGTTGCACTACAATGAAAGAACCCTTGCTGTAATACGTTTCCATTACATTTGTTTAGCTGCTTCATTCCTCCAAAACTTACAGTGTAATGGTACTTAGAATACAATAGTTTGCCAGTTTATTTAAACCTGCATAATTCTGGCTGCAGGACTCCAATGTAAATATTTTGCCCAAGTGTAGTACAGCATGAAGTGGGATTTGAACCTGGGTCCTGTGAGTGTTTGACAGCAGCTCTAACCACTGCTTTACCAGATATCACCAGTCATAAATATGTACTATAAGTACCCAGAATTGCTGTAACCAAATTACCCAGCTGTAAAAATGGATACAAAAAGAATAAGTGGCTTAATCTACAAACCAGAAATTGTACGTTACCTTGGAAAAAGTGATCTGCTAAATAAAAACGTGTTAGAAGGCAAAGAAGTTTCACCCACTTTATGCACTAGAATATACTGTATACTTTGCCATGTTTTATGTTGTCTGCTTTGCAAAATAATAGTGGTTTCTGAGAGTCGCAGGCATCAGTAAAACGGGGAACAATGTGTGTACCCCTCAGCTTGCTGGCAGTTTGGACACGCCTCCCTTGCAGTTCAGTGCTCTCACAGCTGCCACACCAGGGCCCAGAGGCCACACTCCCTAAATGAAAAATGTCCCATGTGATAAGAAGCTCCCCTTTCTGACCCTGCTGAAATGAAGAGCAGGCCTCTATCTCCACTGAGCTGCACTTCCTCCTGGATGAGCACCAATGGGTCACCCTGATGCCTGCTCCGTATTCAACGTGTGTTGTGCAATGTCTCGTATAAAATATCACCACGTTTACTTTTGCACAGACACACAGACAGGCATGTGCATGTTTACATAGACGCAGAAATACATGGACAGAGTCAGATACAGAAACATAGGTGGACAAACACACAAACACAAAGACGGAATTTGTCTGGAGATGACTGCTTCTTTAGGGTGAGACCCTGTTATCTTAGAAAAACAGGTATGAGGCCATACCAATCCCCTCAAGGTTCACCACCCTCCCACCCTCCCTCCCTCCCTCCCTCCCTCCCTCACTCTCCCATTTTCCATTTTCTGAAGCTCATTCATTACAGAGGAGCTCTAACTCTGACCCTGCGACCCCTACACATAAAGCCTAAGGCTCCTAAAGCTAGCGTCCTAACCATCGTCACTCCCTCCCCCCACCTCAATTCGCTTAAGGGGCTGGGGCAACCAAAGTCAAGGACTGTGTGACCCACGCGTGGAACAATAGGAGGCGACCTCTTTGTCTGCATAAACTCCCCAAGTGCTGTTCATTTAGCGCTGAAAGACCACGGTGTTCATGAGTGACTCAATCCCTTTCAGTTGAAAGCCTTTGCCAGCGACACTGGGAAAAAACTGGTCCATATTATTCACCAATACAGATGACAGTTTATATATATCAAGAAATGTGATGTATTTTAATCTATTTTCATCCTATACTTTAAAAAAAATGTTCATCTTTATGAGTTAGTGTTTTTTCAACTTTCATAGAGTTCCCACAAAATAGTGTTACTTTAGACTTTGTTCAGTCCTTCACCACTGAATGATGGATGGGTGGTGTGCACCTAGATGGGCCTAGATGTGTTAAATGCAGATGGTTCTCCAAGTCTGAAGGATACCAGAGACAAGATACTGGTGATGCTCACATGAGAAAAACACAGCCGCAATACAGATGGAGTCCATCTGCAATATAAAACATGTCAATAATTCCCCTCAGCCACAGGCTGTGTTTGCCTTTGGGTATAAGTGATATCAAAACCTTGACAGATGAAAGAATTTCCAACTCAAGGAAAAACAGAGTCCCGTGTACTTTAAAATATATGGAATTTTAGTTACATTGACCCTATGTGATATCAATACTAGTTATTTCCCCAGGCCTTTGGAGAAAGAAATGCTTCTGCTAATCTTATGGAAAAAATTCCACACAACCAGCAAGGGAATCCATCAAACCATAAGGGACGCATCTTTATTTCCATGTTGAATTTGTGGCATACAAAGACTAATACTTCAGTACATAGAACCAATTAAAAAACTGAGTATACTTGCTGGAGACTGTTTCTTTTTCCTTGGCATTTGGTCAAGTTTGAGTAGGAAGTAAGTGGACATGTTTTCCCAGCGATTCTGCAGCAATTCCCAGAGCTGTAGGACACCTGTGGGTTGCTCTGCTTGCAATCATCTCTCCATTTTCTCACCATACAGCTATTACCCGGGTAAGCCCAGGTGTACTCAAACTTCTGACTGGTTCTGTATGCGTGAAAAAAATTGTAGACCTTTTCCGACATATTTTGTGCACGAATATTTACCAGAATTGGTGACTGAAAACAGTACGAAAAACTGAATCACATGTCCAGCATCAAAATTTGTTAAATTACTTACTTTAGCAGAAAAGGCAATTTAAGACTTTAAAGAGAATAGTTCCAAAAGCTTGGAGTAAGAAATGACAAAGAACATGATTCTACTGGCAGAACTATACCCACACAATTAAAAACATGTCCTCACCACTCTTTGACTCTCACTTTATGATCCCCTGACCACCCTTCTGAAGCACAGAGAGAACTGACTGGACCTCTGTGGGGTCGAGGTGGATCAATGATCATCATAGTTTATGTCCAATCCATCCATTTTCTGCAAATGTGTGTGCAGTTGAGGTTGCGGAGTCATTCTTGAGAAATTCAGACCATACACTACTGAACAGCCAAGACCAGATTAAAGTCTATCACGGAGTTTATATTTCAGGAAGCAATCTGGAGTCCCATACACACTTAAGCTGTGTATAAGTCATTTCCCACATAGAATGAACACAGTGCAACTGGGTTTCTGGGCAATTGTACAAGACAGCATTCCCATACTGGGTTAATAATTAAAGCCAGGCAGCCTTTATGGTACCAGTTCTCCTCCTTTAGTTCCAGTGAAGTCAAATGAAAACCAGCTTAGTAAGCTTCTTTCGCAGCCCCATTTGGATCATGTGAAACACTGGCCAGTCACCATAAAGCCGACAGCTGGGCCATTAATTAAAGACTTACAAAAGACTCACGGCTGGAGAAGGCTGCCAGAGGTGGTCACTGATGGAGATTTGAAATAACTGGCCGTTTTGAACCGCATCAGCATCTAATACAGCAGAAGGAAAGACCGGGCCTTGTTCACTCATCAGTGGCTCGAAGTTCCTTTTGCAATAATACCTCACACCCCAAGTAACTCTCCGGGTAGTTGCATTGTGGAAATATTGCATTTGGTGCAGTATGGAATGATGCAATCCAGGTAAGGGAAGAAGAGGGAGAAGGTGATGTGTCTCAGCAGATGATACATAGGAAGCTTGGAAGCGGTAAAAGGTGAAGACCTTGGCAAACTAAAACCGCCGTCATCATATTTATCCGCTACATGAAACTGTTAGCTTGCATTTTACTATCATGCCCCATTCTGGAAGCTGGGTTTGATACTGAAGAGGACAATTTATAGATTGGACACACAGGAGGAGATAACCCTAACTGTTCAGCTGTCATTCATTAACACATCCTGGTGCTGCTCCAACATTGTCCTTGACTTTGCTGTTATTTGCCTCTTACTTAATCTTGATTAAACACAGACACCTCAGGGTATGTAATAAAATCCCTCTAACAAACCTTGCATAGTAAACAGCTCTGCGGTGCTCTTCTCTCAGATGTAATTATTACTGCCAGGATATGAATGTGCGCAGCCACACATGCACATGCGCTCATACACACACAGGGACAATCCTGAATATTTTAAAGACTGCAAACATTTGCTAGAGACTGTCTTCCATTTTTTTTAGTTAAGCAGTGAGCTTAAGAAGGTGAACACGTCTTGTTTTTGAATGGAATTAATTGTTCTTTCAGTGTCCCGGTCCTTAATGAAACATGATTAAGATGAAAAATAATATGATTTAAACTTTGGAGGTGTACTGAGGAGGTTCTTCTCACCTCACATGCTTTCCTATCCTTTAATATTAATAGATTGTTGATTTTGTCAGCATGAAGGTTGCTGCATGGGGACTGTGGGGTTTAGGAAGTAAATGGACTGAGCTGGCCACGTTGTCCTTTGGATGTCACAGGATATAACATCATGTCTGTCAGTGGAGGCATCAGTCGGGGGTGACAGGCAGGTGTACAAACTGGGATGCGACCTTCAGCAAGAGCACTGACCGGACACGGAGGTGCGGAGCTTTGACCCCCATCAGTCTAAGATAAGCTGAATGTTCTGGAAGGTGAGCTCCATGTGGGAACCTGCTGCATGCAAACCCAGAAAGGCAGAAGGCTATCTCATGAAAACAACAGCAGTGTTATGTTGGCTGCCCAGGTCATAGAGATAAAACAGGACAGAGAATGGAGAAGGGGTGCGGAATGCTGCCTTCTCAAAGAGAGCTCTGGCAAGCAAACTTACATCTGTTTGCTCTTCACAGCCCATGGTCCCAGACCCAGGATGACTTGTAGTTTTTCCTACTTTACGAGTAATTTTCCACATTCATAGGTTTATAAAGCAACAATGGCTCTGTCTCTCATGGAGCTAAAAAGTGGAGTGCCTCCATAATAAAGTTCCAATCCCTGTGGCAGAACTTCCTTCAGGCCTCCGTGATGCCACCAAGCTGAGCTGGACTCGTTCTGCACCCTTAAGTCCAAATGGCGTCTGAACACGGTGTCCAACCACAAGCCAGGGTAAGACATGGTATAAACAAGCATTTCTTTCCACATTGGTACTGACCTGCTAGAATTAAGCTTTGTAAAAAAGTGATTAATGCACCTACATATGTGCTTTTTTTCTGACCCGCAACCCTAATCTCATCTCCCACCACCCTGGAAAAATATTTGCCCCCTTAACAGAGCCTCCAGACCTCAGTTCCCCCATGACCATACCTAAGCAAATGTTTGCGGACGCCAGTCTAAGTACAGTCGTTCAATAGCGCCGCTGGCATTGTGGCATTCGCTCGCCTTGCGCGGTCATTAATGTGTTGACATAGACTCTTAACGCCTTCACAGGACAGCAGGTACAACAGATACCTGTACTTGGCTCAGCTGCATCTCTGCGCCATGTTCTCCATCACTGTCACAACCCTGAATTCTGTCATCTGTCACAACCACAGCACAAAATCTGACTGCTCTTTGTCACTGCTGCTCCGAATTGGAATTTTAGAACGACACACTGTTGAGACACTCATGCAAACAAAGCTCTATGCAAACAAAGTGTGCAGTTTCTCTTAACTGCTCAGGTTAGTCAACAGTAATGAACAGAGCATACAGTGTTTCCAAAAAAATATATCATACGTTGTCCTTAATTCTGCATTTTTACAACCGTGCTGTTTTTTTCACCATGTTTGCCAGTGCAAGCATTAGGGATTATGCTCATAAATACTTTTTCATAAAATCTCACATTTATCACTAACATGCGTGATCTACCAATGCACACAAATACACGCATAGCTCACACAGGTGCATTGCATACATGGAGTGTTTTATTAAAAACACTAAACAAATACGGCAACCTGCACATAGGAAAGTGCAATACTGGAATGTTTAGCAGGACCAACAGCAATTGGAGCTTCTCAGTTTTTTTAAATCTATTTTGTGACTCTGGTCTTATTTTTAATATGAAATCTATTGTTTCAATGCAAATATACTAGAATAACTATAAATTGCCTTTTTCCAACCATGTAACTGCAGCAACACCAGGCATACAATCTGATAGCAATGTACATTAAACCCAGTCGTGCAGTCGCTACCCATGACACTAACCGTGCAATGACTGTATGTAAAATAAATTCTCTTGTGCAATGTTTTAGAAGTTCACTGACCAAACAATGTTTGAAGAACCTACGGAAAATTGTTCTGATGGGTTCTACAAAGGACCATGGCTACTATGTATAGAATCTCGCTAAAGAAAGAGTCTCAGGTGAATTTTTTTTCAGCGTGGCACTGACTTGCTTTTCCCCATTTTATATGTTTCACGGGGCATAAAGAAGGGTTCATTTAGTTTCCATTACCATGTTGGCTCAACCTCAAATGCTGGGGATTTTTATTTCTCTTGTACCACGAAGATCACAAAGGGCACCATTTTTATGTAATTTGCTGAGACAAGAATAATGTAAAGAAAATTTACCAGAACTTTACTTTGATTTCTGTTTTGCTAGTTAAAGCCAGGAAAAGAAACTGGGCTGCTAAAGTTCACGTTAAAATCATTCATTTAGTTTTGTTCATGTTTTTATGATGAATTGACTTCCAGTATTTCAGCCACCTTTCCGTCTTTCATTATCCCTTATCAAGTCAGAACCAGAGATCCAGAACCCATCTTAGAAAGTTCTATGAGTAGTTGCAGAAGTGTCGGTTTTAGTAGTTTGGTTTAAAATAGGCACAGAATATGTAACAAAAAATGTAGTGTTTATTATATTGAGCATGATGTAGCTTATAGATCAGCACTGAATTAATGAATCAAAACACTGCAATATTAGTCTTAATCTGCCCCCTACATGCACAGGCAGCATATGAACCAGAAAGTAGAAAGTTACTTCACTGTCAGGGATGTAGCATGGTTTTATAACCCTGTCACGAAGAGAAAGCAACGAGGAGGGGAAATGCACACAGTTTACTCTACAAATGCCACCTGATGCAGTTACCAGTTTCCACCAGAAAACAGCTTTGGAAATCACCCTGAGCGCAAAGACAAGGGCAGCACATGAGAGCAAGAAAAACCTCAGTGACTCACAGTACCAAAGAGAAGGTGGGTTGAAGTGATGGTAAGTAAACATCTGGGTTGCAGATGCAGTCCAATGTCCGAACACTTGAGCATTGTTCTCATGGGCCCTTTACTTCTTGGATCACGTCCTTTACCCTTTGACTGCAATCATGCGACTCATGTGACAGTATTGATGTGACAGTACCCCTCCTCCAGGGCCGACTCCAGACTGCCCAGGGTAGTCTGCCCGATAGAACTTCCTCACCAATTGAGAGTCCAAGCTGAAACGAGATGGGATCCAGGAGCACTCCTCAGGGCCATAACCCTCCCAGTCAGCCAGCTACTGAACACCCCAGCACCATCGCCAGGTATCCAGAAATTTGCTGAATGGTGTAGGCAGAGCCACCATCAATGATCCGAGAAGGAGGGGGATGAATGGTGATGAATGGTTTGAGGAGGGAAATGTGAAAGACCGGATGAATTTTCAGTGATAGAGGCAGCTGGAGCCGGTAAAGGACGTGGTTGATTTGGTGGGTGATGCAGTAGAGTCCAATGAATTTGGGGTGAACTTATGAGAGTCCGTTACTGGGTAGAGGTGTTGTGTGGACAGCTAAACCTTGTCACCTGGGTGGAACAACTGTCTCAGACGGTGCCAACATTGATGTTGCTGTTGGTACTGGGAATTAGCCTCCTGGATAGCACGTTAAGCCTTCTCCCAGGTGCACTGGCACCAAGGGACCGGCTGCTGGGCTATGGGCACCTCGACCTCCTGCTCCTGGTGGGTGAAGAGTGGAGGCTGGTACCTGTAACACACCTCAAATGGGGAAAGGCGTGTGGCAGCCAAGGTGTGTAGATTCTGGGAGAGCTCAGTACACAGTAAGTACTGAATCCACTGCTAGCTGTGGGCTGAAGCAAAAACACATCAGTAACCTACCAAGCTGCTGGTTAGCCTGTTCTGCCTAACCATTGGTTTGATGATGGTAGCCAGAGGACTGACTGGCAGTGGAGCCAATTAGGCAGCAGAAGGCTTTCCAAAATCAGGCACTAAATTGGGGCCCTCTGTTCAAGATGATCTCCTGAGGGAAACCATGCAGACATACCACGTACTCCAGCATCAGCTCAGCCATTTTTTGAGCTGATGGGTGTCTGGTCAGGGCCACGAAATGCATAGCTTTGGAAAAACGGTAGACTATTGTCATGATGGCGTTATGACACTAAAAGTCTGGGAGGCCAGTGACAAAGTTGACTATACTGTGAAACCAAGGCTGTCGACGCACTGGCAGGGGTTGCAGGTCCTCTGATGGAGTGTTGGGGGCTTTGGCCTGGGCACAGGTGGAAGAAGTCTTGATGAATTCTCTGGCATCTCTGGTCATGGAAGGCCTTCAGAAGCACCCCTGGAGAAGGACCAGGGTGTGGCGCAGGCCAGGGTGGCTGGAAAAAGCGGAGGAGTGAATCCATTCCAGTGCTTCAGAATGGCAAAAGGTGGGGATGTAAAGGCAGTGAGGGAATGTTTCTGGTGGTTTAGGATCCTGTTGCTGCGTGCTTCTGTTTCTGTCCAGCTAAGTGGGGCACCACTCAGCTGGCTGGAATGATGGGCTCTAGAGACACCCTGGATTCGACATGGGTGTATGGATGGGAAAGGGCATCTGCTTTTGTGTTCTTTGAGCCAGGACAATAGGATAGGTGGAAGTTAAACTACTCGAAAAACAGAGCCCACCTGACTTACTAGGGACTGAGTTGTTATGCATGCTGAATGTCTAGCAGGTTCTGGTGGTCTGTCCATACCGGAAATGGCTCTGAGCTGCCTTAGAGCTATTGCCGGCACTCCTCCAAGGCCTAATTTTATAGCCAGCAGCTCACGGTCCCCTACACCGTAACGGTGCTGAGTGGGGGAGATTTTCCAAAAGAAGTAGTAACAAGGGTGAAATTTCTGGTCTGTGCAGTGCTGGGAGCAGACCAGTCTATGACTGGTGGGTAATATGAAACTTTTGAGATGGGAGCTTGGTAAGAGCTGTGAATGGAGCTGCAACTAAACTGTAGTCCTGGATGTGTTGGCAGAAATTAGCAAACCCCATGAAGTAATGGAGCTGCTTCAGTGTCGTGGGTGGTGGTCACTCTACCACAGCTGATAGCTTCTTTGGATCCATTGTTTCCCCCTGAGGTGAGATGACAAACAGCAGGAACGTAGTGGAGCACTGGTGGAAGGCACACTTCTCCAACTTACAGTACAGTTGGTGGGCAAGCAGATGCTTCAGCACAAGCCAAATAAGGCAGACGTGGCCTTCTTCCGTCTTTGAGTACACAGGAATTTTGTTCAGGTATATAAAAACCCACCAGCATGTCCCGGAAGACATCATTCATGAAGTGCTGCAACATGGCAGGCCTGTTGGCCATCCCAAACAGCATCACGAGGTACTTGTAGTAGCTAGTGGGGGTGATGAATGCCATCTTCCACTCGTCCCCCTCCCTTACACGGACAAGGTTGAAGGCATTTTTCAGATTCAGTTTGGTGAAATATGTGGCACCATAACACCCCCTGGTGTTCCTAAACTGAAGAGGGTAACGGTTCTTGATGATGACCTTGTTGAGCCCCCAATTGTCTATGAAGGCCCAAAGCCCTCTGTCCTTCCTGGACACAAAGAAGAACCTGGCAACAGGAGGAGAAGTAGAGGGCTGGATGAAGCCATTACAGAGGGCCTCAGCTATCAACACCTACATAGCCCTGTTCTCAGGGGACAGAGAGAACAGGCGACCACTAGGGGGCATAACAGCTGGCAGGAGGTTGATGGCTAGATCATACGGACAGTGAGGTGACAGTTGGGTGACATCCTTCATGCTGAAGACCTTAGCTATGTCCCAGGACTCAGGTGGAATGGCCTCCAGGTCGATGGGATTGGGGGCTCGTGACTCCCTGGAATGTACCCCAGGCTAGGGTTGCAGGCATACTCTCTGGTACATAGGCCCCCGCTGCAGCACATGGCTGGTTGACAGGAGATGTGGGGGTCTTGTCTGACGACCCAGGAGTAGCATAAGATGAGAGGGGTATTGGTCCTGCCGGTGACCAGGAAACAGATCTCCTCTTGGTGCTGTCACAGGGTCCATGCGAGCAGTGCTTGTACAATGGGTAATGGGTCTAGATGTGAGGGGTTTGCCAGCCACAGAGTAGGTGGTAAGAGGCTGGGGCATTGTTTCCACAGCAAACCCCTGAGAGGAACACAGCTCTCAACTGATGAGTTTCTTCTCTGCCCAAGTCCACAAAATCCATTGCTGATCCTCATCAGTTCTCCTGCTAGAGCTGCACGGGCAGAGTCAACTGAGCAACGCTTGCAACTGGGGAGATTTCAGGGCCAGGCAAGAGTCCTCTGAATCCTACCTAGCACCCCCATTTTCTGGCCAGCTGAGGGAACTTCACCTGTATGTGTCTGGTGGTGCCACAGAATGCACAGTGGCCATTCCGCAATCAGAGCTGTTACTCTGCCAGTGTTAGAGGCAAATGGGCCATCTGCATGGGTTCCTCGGTAGGGTGAGCCACCAGAGAAGATGGAGGGTAAGACGGGGCCACCACAACTGGAGTGGATGGTGGTGGTGTGCAGACTATACACGGAAGCAGGTCAGGACAGGTCTCCAGGGGCTGATCCAGGTGTACGGCCAGTTGGACTAACTCTTCCAGGTCCTTAGGCATCTCCCGCACCACAAGTGCATCCTTGAGGCAGCTAGGGAGCCCCTCATAGAACACAGTGCAGAGCGCGGCATGAAACCATGTTGGCTTGGCAGCCAAGGTCCAGAACTTTGCCTCGTAGCGGCTCACAGATTGGTTCCCCTGCCTCAGCTGGTACAGCCTGGAGTCAACCTCCACCTCACTGGCTGGGTAGTGAAATATGTCCTGGAGCTCCACTGTGAATTGCACGTAGTTTCCACAGCATGTAAAAGTGGATTCCCAGAGGACAGTAGCCCATTCTAAGGCCTGCTCAGACAGCAGGGAAATCAGGAGATTTGATGATATGGAGATTTGGTGGGGTAGCACACAGGTTGGAGTGTGAAAATTAGGTTCAGCTGGGTGAGGAAGCCCTGGCACAAATTACTTTGTAATCTGCAGATAGTTGTACTTCTCAGGTACAACTATCTGCAACTCAGCTGCAGGAGGACTAGTGGTGAGTAGTCCCTGCAGATGGAGGACGGTCGTGAATAGCTGGTGCATGGTTTGTGAAAGGTTGCCTAGCACAGTTTATCAACCTTCCACTTCCTCCCCCAGGTGAGCCACTTCATCCTGCAGGGTAGCAAACTTCACTGGGTCAAATGAAGGTTTGGACATTCTGTCACGGTTGTAACATGGTTTTATAACCCAGTCGCAGAGAGAAAACAACCAGAAGGGTGAACGCACACAAACGCCGTTACACAGTGACACAGTTAGCGGTTTCCACCAGAAAACGGCGTTGGAGATCACACCGAGCAAGAAAAACCTCAGTGACTCACAGTACCGATGCAAAGGTGGGTGGGAGCAATGGCAAATAAAAATCTGAGCAGTGGATACAGTTAGTTACGTGTCATTCTCGTGAGGACTTTATTTTCTGGATCATATCCTTTGCCCTTTGACTGTGATCAAGTGATTCGTGCACGATGTGACAATTCACCATGCAGCTTGACCATGCTGGCTGGTATTACAAATGCAAAATAAGGTTCTCTTCTCGCCAACTCCTAGGAAACAGCAATCAAACATCTGGCTGTAAGCCATGTTATAGCAGTTGAAGGCTTCATTACTTTGCACACATGAGGATTTTAAATTCCTTATAAGATTAAGCAGAGTAGAAGTGTAAATTGTTTTTTTTCATCTAATTAGTTGCAGGTATAATTTCTGTGTTGAAATAATCCTGATGGCACAAGAATCAATTAGTGTAACCATACCCAGGCTTTTGAGAAGAGAGGGGCCAGTTTTGAGTATGACCATCATGAGGGCTACAACCACAATGACACTACAAATGATGAGGCCTTTTGAAGACTGCCAGTCCATCATTTTGTGCCACTGCAGTGACACATAGTTCTCACTCAAAAACTGCCTTTTTTTAGGTACCAGTCAACTTCATCCAGTCTCTAAAAACCTAAAAAGACCTTAAGAATGCAAAACAATACCTTGCAACAGCAAACAGACAGCAGCTACAGAGTTATAGTCTGACAGTGTTTCTGTCTTGGAAATCTTTGCCAGGTTGGTGTGCTGCATGCATTGGCCCACTGTGAGAGTAAATCATGTTAAATGGAGGATCCGAGATGACAGCAGCACTTTCCCACCCTGTCTAAAACCATCATTTCAGCATGGGGGAAGAGATCATCTGCAACCGAGCAGACATCACCCAAGGCCTCCAGCAGGGACTCCTGTAGAGTTGCTTAACAGAGCACCTTCTCTCACATCTACCGCTCATGCCACTGTGCCCCAGCAGACCAGCAGACTACAGCCTGCTAGGAATTTCTTATTCCTTTTGATGTAGGGGAGGGGGGATGGGCAGTTGTATCCAGCCACAGCAACATGCAGCAACCATGGGCCAACTCCCTCCCTGTGGCCTCCCTTTCCTGTGTGCTCACCATCAGGGGGTGAAGTGGCGCGAGCGGGGGCAGGGTCTGAGGAGCTGTTACCATTTGGATAGAGCCGGCTGCCGTCGTACTTATTCAGTACAGAGTGCCATGGGGCAGGTGCAAGCTGCCCAATCTGGAGGTGGTGGTGTGGGGGGGGCGTGGGATGCTCGGTGAACATCTGTGCCTGTTAGGCCTCACACAATGGGCCACAGGAAAGTGGGGGGCGAGCGCGGGAGCCTAGCCTCACTAAATACCAAGCCCTGAACTGAACAGCCCTAATTTAAGGCTTTCAAACAACACTCCTCATTAACATCTCAAAACACAATGAGGAACAGCCACCAAGGCCAGGACAGCTGATACAGGAGGGCCAAGGCACCCAGTCGCAGAGGGCTAATTCCTAATCTGTGGCTGATTCTACAGAAGAAATTGCAAATGCAAAAGAGACATGGAAAATGGGGCATAAAAATAAAGCTTTGCGGTGATACTCAGCACTTTGCTGCTAGAAACGCTCTTCAGATGCCTTTATCAGAGTAAAAATTACTTAAGAAACAAAACGCAGTGCAGACATCTTTATCCCTATGCAAAAACACACTATGCCATTCATTGTTTAAGGGTACTGAAATGAGGTTCTATACCCAGAAAATGTTATCCATTTTGCAAAAGGTCTTCAAAGCCATCTCAAAGCATGCAAGGGCAAAGGGGGCTTTATTTATTTAACTGGAGCTTTATCAAAAGGGGGAAAACATGTTGGAGCCATCTAAAAACCCTTTGAATAACTGTACCTTCCTGCATGCAACACTGGTTTGAAAGCTTGTTAATGGATGCATAAAATAGTGTCTGTCTGGTGTATTGTGCACCAGAGAACACATTGGGGATTTTAGAAGGTAAGACTCCAGGGGCATGATATCATTTATTCAGCATGTGAGGGTGTACAATATATCTGCTTGTTTGAATATCCCTGTGTATTCTGAGGCATTAAGTGCCTCTGTGAGGTGAATTATAGATGATAAATCATTAAGCTGACTTATTAGTTATGGTATCATAAGTATCCCTGCTTGCTTGTTATTGGCTAAAACAAGAAATTTGAAAAATACTGGTATAAACATACCTTAAAGTATATACTTCATTTAAGTATATCCTGGGGAAAAGTCTTCATAAGAACAACCCCAAGCTGTATAGGCCAATTTTGTATAAAATGATACCAGTCTGCCTGTTTACAGCTGAGATACTGGATGTCTACTGTTTACAGAGACAGGAGTTAAATGTGCATGTAGATTTAGAAATGCATCAAATGAATGATCCAATAATAGAAAAGCTAGTGCCAGAGTTTTTAAAACTTACACTTATGAGGAAGATCTGCCAGTTGCTTACACTGGTTAGAGAAGGAAAGATGAAAAAGCCTGGGAGAGAATATGACATTGGTCAAAATAACCAAACTGAGGAAAGGACATATGGCATTTGCACCAGTAGTCTCATATCTGGTATAAAGCTGCTCTGTTGTACAGAAAGACTGAGGATGTGATTAGAAAGGAGTGACCGCCTGTCTCCTCATGCAACAGACAGTATGAATGTGTGTTGGATTAGTATCTTACACTATGGGGATAAATGGGATTTCATGTTTAGCCCTGAGTTCTGATACATATTCTTCATTCCCACATGCAGCACTGTTCAGAACCAAGCAGATTCCCCACAAATAAAATTTAAAAAAACACTACTAGTTGCAAGGACCACAATTCTCTTTCCATTCTCCTAACAGTAATCTGATTCTCTTGTTGAACAATGTTTTGCGTCCAGTGTGTATTTGGCAATGGAAACATGTTAGTATCTTTTTAAATCTTGACAGGATAATAGGGAACACCATTGAAAGAAAAACAACCAGTGAGCTAATAGCCATTTTAAATGATTTTATTACTACACCATATCCATCAGTCAATATATGTTTAGGCTGATGCTTTTTATCTCGTGCAGCTGAAGCCAGGAAAGAAACTGCATGTGAACCACATGTTCTGTGTTAAATACATGCAGCAATACCATCTTTACATGATGGGTTGAGAAGTAAATACCAGAGATGTTCAGTGTGGTCTCCACGGAGGCCCTCTTAACGCATCACACTTTTAGAGAGGTTCTGCGGCTTGATGGGCATATTACGAGTGACAAGTGGGCAGCAAAATATGATGTGGAAAGTCATGAGCTCCCACGAGAGAGGGTTTATTTGGTGGAAAACTGGGGATCTGGATTGACGTTCGACCCCCGTCCCCACAGAAACACACTGATGGGGCTTTGATGAAAATTCACGAAGGCGTGTGTTATGGATGCTGTTAAAACAATTACATCACATTGTGTGGGTTCAGTGCACATTATGGTCAGTGGTTCAAACAGAGGTCTCCACACAAGTCCAACTTAATCTTTAACAATCAATCAATTCAATGCACAGATTCAAGGATCTTCCTTTCTTTATACTCCAGTCAATCCCTCTGCATTTTTGCTGACTGAGGGCTGCTGGGGTGGTGAAAGGCATTCGAAGATTCAGGTCAATATCAATCATTGGCATTGTGTGGTGGTCTGAACAGTATCCAGAATCGATCGTTCAAAAATGTCACAGTTTAGTGTCTTCTTGATACTGACCTAAACCAAATAGTGAAGCTATATACCATTGAAAACTATATCATTCTATTTTTTTCCTTTAAAAATGTCTTAAAAAAGTCAGTGGAGGTGGAATAATTTATGGACATTATATTAAAAACATTTCAAGAAAAAACACAAGATTTTAAAACTACTTTGTTGAAAGGAGTCAATCCCCAGTCTCTTACACTTCATCATCAGGTATCATGTAAACATCTGTGCCAGAAGGAAACTGAATTAAATCTAAGGAAAACTGGTAAAAAGGTCAACCTTTCTTTATTGTATACCTTTTTTCAGGAATAACAGAAAAAAAACTAGCCATGATGCTGGTACAACTGTAGACAAAACATTTTGTGGACTATTAAATACCTAGTGTTTGACTTTTGGCTGGAAGTGAAGATTTTTTTTTTTAAATTGAGAGTATAAACCATTGCATTCACTTAAATTTACCCATCTCACAATATCCTTTATTTCTCCCATTACTCCTATCTGCCTTGTTAAAGGAATATCCACGTGAGCTGTGCTTTCTCTCTTTAACAGAAAAATACATGAGAAAGGGGCATGTTTGCTGGTTGTTACGGCAAAATTCTGCCAGTATCTTTCCTTAGTTACTCTCCATTTACAGCACAAAGCCTTGATCTTTCAAAGGTAGACAGCTTAATGTTCATAGTTTGTTATTAGTGTCATGTGGTTTGCTCAAGTGTACAGTGTTTCATCTTTATAAATAGGCAAAGACTTGGTTATTGAACCTAACAGAGAGCATGTAGTAGATTATACTGTGGTAAAACACAATGGTCAGCACTACTATTGACAATGTTGTAAAGGTCAAGGATGTTTCATAAGCGACTGACAGAATTATACATACGTCACATGCACGGTGACTGACAGACAAAGAAGGCTGTCTGAAGCCCAGGCATCTAAAGGAAAATTATTTTTCTTTGCTGTCATTTGTTTTTTTTTTTTCAACATGTTTGTCCATGGCAACTTAATGCAAGACAAAAAAGGCCTATATAATTGTAAATACTGGGGTTTTATAACTAAGGGACAGAGGTATGTTAACAAACAGGGTTTTAGCACTTAAATAGTACATAAGAAGGTAAGGAAAAACAAAACCCAACTGAATATCCTGGTCAGTGCAGTAACACAAGGTTTTTAATGTAAAGTTCTGAGGTCACTTTTCAATTGTCCTTTTTTTTCCCTTGTGTCTGACCAAAAAAACTTTGGTGTTGTCTCTCCTCTCCCAGCTCTCATTGAAGATATGGTTGAAATAATGACAAAAACAAGACTGTTTGTGGTCCCCAGTTTCCAAACAGATGCCACATGGTGTAAGGTCCTTTCACGACTTCCTTAGAAACCATGAAGGCTCAACCAACCAGGCACCAGTTATTTTTTCCATATGTTTACCACAAAGAAATAATGTGTTTGGTTCTCCTTGTGCGAATAACAATATAGCTGCAAACCATTGTGTTTAACAAAGGAAGTAATGAGAATGCTATGGTGCTGGGAGCTTGGGAACATGGGATGACTTCTGTTTCTTTTTTCCTGTGTGGAGAGGCAGGTTAATGGGGGAGAGACTGATGTCAGACTGAAGACAAAATAGCCCCTCAGCAGAGGTTATCTTCTGCAGTGTATGGGATAATCACAGTGCCGAAATGGCCTGCCTGTTTCTAGCTCAAGGTCAAAGTGGCACCAGGGAAGATGAGAATTCAGCTCAACTTTCAAACAATATTCTTATACGCTCATGTTATAGCTTCTGAAGTCCATTCATTCACACGCATTCTTTATACCCTCATCTGCTCACATTAACAGAGATGAGTTGTGAGAAAAAAAAGACATTTAGGAAAAAAACTTTAAAGGAATTTTGCTGTCAGCATTAGAAAACACTCTATGTGTGATTTTACATAAACAGGACATTGAAAGGGTCTTTGCCCTTCTTTCTAGCATTTGATGCCCGATGTACATTATGAACACGGCTGTGTTTCTTGTGATGTCTCAGCGTCTCAGTAACAAAATCACTCAGGTATCACATTTAAAGGTATTTGGTTTTCCGCTGTAGTTTACACTTAAAGTCCCAGGAATTCAAGTAAAGCCAGACATTCCTGTATTGTCACCTGCTGTTCATGTGTTTGGTCCACAGCAATTATACAGCGGAAGGAAAAAGTGGCTGAAATTTTGGGTTTGGGAGCTTATATGAGTAATATGATCAGTTCTCTCCTGCAGTCTTCTCCCTTTAGGGAATTTAGTCATTTCCCTGCAGAAAGTACAATTTTGGGCCAGGGAGAAATTTAGTGCACATGGCTGAACGGCAAAATCCACTGAGGGACGTCCAGGACCCAAGACATTTTAATCAACCCCTTAGCAAACAATTAAGTCACCAGATAATGAGTTTTTTTTCCCCCTTTGGACCAGTTCTGTATCATGTAATAGCCTAGAGAGAGACTACCGAGGATCTTTTAGTACAATATGATAAGCAGCTGAATTATGCTTTTACTGAATTTCATACGCTCAGTAAAGAAAGCATGTAAAGATCTGGAAACTAGTACTTCATGATTTTACTTACAACAATCAGGTCTGGTTTTAACATCCAATGGTTACCTGAAAGGCTATAAACTTCACCAAATGTACCAGTGGGAAATTTCAAAGCGGAAAGTACATAAATGGGACTAAAAAGGAGGTGCCACTGGAAGGGTACGCCTAGAGGGCTGCTTCTCTTCTGCAAGAGCACTATGAATGCCTTACAACATGATCTTGGGTTAACATTATTTCCATCGTTTTACACATAACCCTGACTGCCACCTTCCATCACCTGTGCTATTTTCTAATGCAACTGATGAATTCTAATAAAAGGCATTGGCAATTTTCTTTTTCCACATTAAAGATATAATACAGTTTGACTCCTTCTACATTGGAGGACCATTATTTTTTAGCTTAAGGCTGTCACAAAAGTAGCTATACTGTTTCAGTAACAGATTTGGATTTAAGGAACCATGGTCATTATAAATTTGCAATTTGTACTTGCTCCTGTTCTGGTGAGGGTTCAAATCCAGCTCATTCTCTCTCTCTGTGTATCCAGTGTTCTCTTTGCCTGTTTGATTTTGTTTGTCTGTTGACTGCCTGTCAGAAGTACTTATTGCAATACTTGATTCCTGTTTATCAGGAAAGACAGTTTCACCTGCTGATATGGAAACTACCTAAGGATACACCCATCTTCACATTAAACTTTGATACACCAGATATGAATGAGCACATTTTTAATTTCTGGGTTATGCAGGAAGCTGCCAAAAATTGATTCCAAGGGGCAACAACCCCACACCTTCTGCAGCAGTCACAGTGAAGATATGAAATCACACATCATAACTTGAAGGATCAGGATGAGGAACCCAACAGTCTGCTGGACCTGACAGAAGAGGTCCCGTTCAGGGGACTTAATGGGGGCCACAAGACAGCTTGCGAGAGAAAACAGACCCCTGTCTCGATCACCTCAGCTGCCAGCTCCCTGTACCCTCAACACTCCACTCTGTCATCTTCACCATTACTGCCATGATTTGTCTCTTGGCAGCACAGTCTGAACAAAAAGTGCTAGTGCAGCCTTCCATCCCCATGCCAGCTAGCCAGGTTCGACCCTTGAAGACACAGTAGAACCAGGCGACTGCAGAGGACATTCATTGAAAGACTGCAACTTGGCTAATTGCGGTGTACTGTGGGCCAGCACGGCTGAGTGACTGTCAATAGCTGCGAGGAGCCCTGCTGTATGCCTTCGTTTTGCTAAATAGCCGCATGCGAGTCTGGGGGGCCCGGACTAGACCAGGGGGTCAGCAAGACGGCAGACCCCCAGTCTGGATGGTGACCTTCATTCAGCGGGCTGTACGTGAGCACACATAGAGTCCCAGCATTAACGCAGACTTTAGAGCTCCAGTAATCTACTTACTGCTGTCCCTTCTGAACCTGAATGTAAAAAAGTGTTTGTTTTCTCTCCATCACTGTAGAAATTGCCTTCTTTAATATTTGGTATAAAAATGCACAAATTACACCAGTGTTTGTACTCTCATTGGCCACTTTTTTTTTTTACATACAAATGGCTTTTTTTACATACAGTTCCTCCTGAACAGTTGCACTGTATATGGTTATGTCTCAGTATCTGAAGCTAATGTCTAGAGGTCCAGTTAACACTTGAAAGGCTTTTAATGTGGCTTTGATGATTGCTACCAGGTGCATTGGTTCCAGCATTTCAGAACCAGCCAGGCCTTTGGGATCTCACATTAAAGATCCACAAATACAACAGCGACTTACTGTACTTACTGTGCAACAGCCTGTACTGTTCCACATCTCAAGTCAGCAGAGCATCTTTGGGAGAAGGTGGAATGTGATGTTAACAGAATGAATGCACCACCAAAAAATCTGCAGAAACAGCAAAGCTGATAAGACACCATGGACAAAAAACTGTGGAAAGAGAAGTGCAGCACTTTGTTGCTGAATCAGTGCTGTTCTGGAGTCAAAAGAGAATCCTGTTGAACTTGTGTACCTAAAAAAGTGGCTGTTGAGTGTATAATAAGTGTAGCCTAGACATAAATGATGTGCTGCAGATTTTGCTTATTCACTAAGGACCACAGTGTGAATGTAATTTTATCGGGAAACATTGTTGTTAGTTGAATGAGACACAATAAAAACTGCATTAATATTACGAGAGGGGACAACTTTCAAATCTGTCACATGCATCTCACACTGTAGTTTTATACTCAAAGCAACTTCTGTTTGTAGATATGTGTATGAATTATTTCCTACTGTGGACTACAGTGGTGACTGAATACAATAATGCAATTAGTCTGCTGTCATTTCCCAAAAATCTTTTGGTGATGGACTCAGAGCTAAAATGCCCTCTAGAAATTTCATTGCTAAAAAGTGCTTGGAATACAAGGGCTGTGACTGGCTGCCTGACAGAGCTCCTTGTCTCCACGGCTCAGTAACATAATTACCCCCAGCATGGAGGAAGAAGAATAGGTGTGGCTTTGCTAGGCTTGTTCATTAAATAACCTGCTCAGTCTGCCTTCTGTTCTCTGAAATTCTGGAAATTTGACTTTTCCTCACTGGAAGACACATAATTATTATATTTTGACTTTTGCCTCAGACTTTCTGTATTGATCCTCTCTCACATTCCCAAAACACTGACTATATATAGCTCCCGAAAATGATGATCTACAGCTATTGCCCTATCTATCTGCAAGGTTCTCCTGGAGGCTTCATTAAGGAATGGAAGGTTCAAGCTCTTATGAAAGGGACATTGCTTACTGCCTTTAAATTCACATTATTTCTGTCACAGCTGTCCAGTAGTACTTAACAAAGCTGATGAGGGGACAAAACCAAGCTTACAGTGGTTGCTATCAGACATCTTAAAGGTTGACAGCAGTGGATAGTGAAAGAGCTCGACCAGCTCCATATCATTTCTACCCAACCACCGTACAGGCTGTGTGTTTGGCTTACATCTCAGTCAGCCACAAATGGGAGAAAATTTTATATCAACAAAAAAATACTCAAGGAAAAGCACTGAGCATTAGCAGCATCTTCCTAACTGTAACCCTAACTTCCATTAGAGTTCCCATATATTTTGCATCAAAACACAACCAAAACAATCTTTGTTAATGATGTTGCTCTCTGCAAACATCCAAAGCTAGGAAATTGACCTTAGATGGATTTTAACTGAAGCTGTTCACAAAACACTTGACTTTTTTGCTGTTAACTTCAGCAGGAAAGGTTTATTGCAGTTGTTTACGGTGACCGCAGCCTGAGGTGACAGATGAGTTTGGTGTCGGTGTCCTGAAACAGATACAGTATGTGAGCCAGTTGCTGAAGGAAAGTTGGCTGCAGGACTGTGGCCTGTTCTGGAATAATGACATGGACAGTGACTAAAAGCAAAATAAACACATCTTTTTACAGAACATTTGTAATAACACTTTTTGTCATGAACCCTCTCCGACATGTTGCCTGAAAATTAGAGCATGTTGACAAAGTTAATCTGGCATTCCAAGAATGGTCTAGTGAGTGACCGCTGTCGGTGAAAGTATCAGGAAGGGGGTTCTGAAAGCCCTTGGAATTTAAGAAGTCCTCCACTAAGAAACTAAAAGATCACAGGAGGGGTAGAGCAGAATTAATCACATGGAGGATTTCATGGCAGGGCACAATTTCAGTTTCCGATAGAATTCTGTCTGTCCCTGAGCTTATCGGTTACTCTCACAGGGAAGAGCGCAGTCATATCTTTGATGTCTTCTTCATGGTGAGTATTTGCCCAGCTAGTTCTAAATTCAAGTGCATTCATCTGATTTAAAGAGCACAGTTCAGAAATATAGATGGAAAATGGCACTAAATGTATACCTGGGCTGCATCCCATCCTCTATCCATCATCCAGAAGTTGATAATCGTATGTAGATTTTCACTGGAAATAAATTGCAACCAGCAAACCTGTTCCCTGACACGAGTAAATTATTACAAAAGACTGAATGTTGTATCTCATTGCTTCTTCTAGATTTTTAACTTCCTCTCCATATGAGTCAGTCTGAAAAGTTTATGAGATTGCTTTCCCCCCACTCCTGTAAGGGGTAATCTCAGAGGTATAGACTGCATGTAAAGAACACAACAGTTGCCAGTGCAATTTTGCAAGCAAGAGGGAAAAAGAATTTAAAACATCCCCCAATTGCTTTCTTTTGTTTTTTTTTGTTTCTCCTTTTGGCAGCTTATTAGCGTCCAGTGTGACAAAACACAAATAAAAGGAAACAGCTTGTGCATTCACCTTGCAGCAGTCAGACAGTGACTTATAAATTTATGCTTATTGTACCCTTCAACAGGGAGGATGGAAAATGTGTCTGTTGTACTGAAGAGAGATTGCTGTGTTACTGAAATTTTATTTAAATATAAAACTGTATTGTCCTAAATACAAATAATACAATAAATATGTGATATGTGAAAGCAAGCATTTTCTGTCAGTGTTCAATAGCCAGGGTCAACCCATGAAAGCAATTTTTTTTTTTTAAATGGTCCAGTTTGAAAGTAGTTCAAGTTCCAATTTTATGCAAAACATTTTGGAGACATTTTTAAAAAGTGCAAATATTCTGTGAATAATATTGTTTGTTTTAATATCAGAAGCAACAGCTTTATTTCATTTTTCAAATCATGGGTTCCTTTAATGTACCACAAGGATTTGAGTTTCATGTTTGCCACAGCCAAGGTGTCCCCGTGCCAGACACCATCAGAATGTGCCTTTGAAGGAGGTGCCAAGGCATTAAACATCTCCGAAACATCGCAGTAGATGTCGGTGCCAGGTGTATATCGTTCAGTCA
Source organism: Arapaima gigas (assembly GCA_900497675.1). Taxonomy (NCBI): domain Eukaryota; kingdom Metazoa; phylum Chordata; class Actinopteri; order Osteoglossiformes; family Osteoglossidae; genus Arapaima; species Arapaima gigas. Next base: position 1,547,242 of record UFQX01000018.1, read on the forward strand.
TTAGATCTGCATTTAATTAAAATTGGATGAAAAACACAGCATCACATGTTGATTTGGATACTTTCTGCAGGCATCACCTGTCCCTGAGCTGTGCTCTCCAACTGAACAAGGCATCAGAGAATAGAGTCCATGGAAAGTACTGGTTTGCGGTCACGCAGGGATCATTATGGTGTTTCTTTCTGGAGTTTGAGTAGTATTAGAATTCAAGGCAAAAGAAGTTTTCTTGTTATTTATGCTTTTGATAAGTTACTATCATTGTCCCAATGGGTGTTTACAAAAGCATTGTGAGATTTCAGGCACAAAGTTTGCACTTGATAGCTTTAGTTGGGGATTGAATTCATGATCATCTCTTTGCAGTCAATTGATTTCTCTGCAGGCCTCATTTCCAGATTGGTCCAAACACCACAAAATGCATACCTGGGGAGAGTGACAGTGTTCTCTTCCTGTGACTATAATGACCATGTTTAAAAAGGATGGTCAGCTAAAAGTTGCACAAGTTTCTGATGAAAAAGGGGAGAAAGCATCTAATAAATGACAATGTGATAACTAGGGACATAACAGGGGCCATTAACCGATCGATGACTTTCACAGTGATACAGATATTTTAGAGGTTCATTGTAGATTAAACAAGCACTGTATTAGATAAGAGTTGTTCTTCAAGGACTTCTTGCATTGAAGTCTATAAAACTATACCCATCATCCACAATCACCTGTCATGGTCAGGGCGGGGCAGTTCAAAGCCTATACTGGAGTCACTGGGCATTAGGGTAGGAGACCATACACTGGACAAGACACCAAACCATCACAGGGTGACAATACGCATTCAGACACACACACTATTGGATACTTAGAGTGATCAGTTAACCTGAAACACATGCCTTTGGACTGTAGGAGGACCCAGAGGAAACACACACAGACATGGGGAGATTGAGTTGGATTTGAACCCACAGCAGAACAGCAGCGAGTAGGGCTGCACCATGGTGCCACTCCTGTTAAACTGTGTGTCATTTAAATACTCATAATGGCATGGATTGCTGATGGACAAAAAACGGCGAATGTTAATTTGGAATTAGAATGCCCCAGTCAACCCCCGAGACAAAAGGCGCATGCATAAATAAATAAATAAATACATACATACATTTTGGGACAGGCTTCGACTAAACTTTAATTATAACACATTAGCACTGCTAAAAACGTACATTCCACTGATGTCATTAACTCGCTGCTGAAGACATCTACGAAGAAACATCTGATTTGGCCTAGTACCTCAAACTACGTACTGAAGGCAGAATGTAGCGTATTCGTATTACTGAAATGGTGGAATGGATTAGTTGAACGCACATCTTGCAAAGACTGGGAAAAAAATGATAATAACAATAATTGAAAATGGGCCCATTTGTCTGAGCGATGCTGATAATTTTGTCTTAGCTCCAGGGGTGGTTTCTTTCATTATTTTCTACTTAAGCGATCGCTCCCTCTGGTTATCCAATGATCGTTTCCTCTGCTCTCCCAGTTGCTGGGCCTAGCAGGCCTGCACAGCAGGTGAAGGTTTCTGTGTACCTCTGTGATACAGCTAATTAACTGTCAGTCCCTGTCACAGCCAACCCTTGAGGATGTGCCAGCAATCCATTTGAAAAAAACGTCTGGCTCCTTAAAAGCTACGGATGGCAGGAAACGAGGACGTGTGGCAGGCATGTGAAGAACCTGGACCTGTGACAGCATCATCTGGTGCAGTGGTAGATGTGTACATGCTGAAAATAAAGTGACAAGTACTGCAATCGAAGGTAGGAGTTGGGGACTTTGCCTCAACAGCCTGGTGGTTGTCTTTTTAGCTTGAAAATGGCTGCCTGTCTTGTGAGACAAAGGACCAAGCATGAATTCAAACAAAATGTCAATTTGGGGGAAAATGGTCACTAAAGTATACTAAAGTAGTGAGATATATTGTGTAATATTATATATGTACTAAGATGGACTGGTGTCATGTTCAGTGTATGTTCTCTTGGTCTTGCACCCAGTCACTCCGGCATGCTGTAGGGTCCTGACTGCCACAATCTTAACCAGCACAAGTGTTTAAGGATAATCAATGGGTGGATCATATATGTCTCCAGTATGAATAATCTCATTTTATTGTACTCAAGAAGACACGATTGTCATCTTTATTTGTAGTTGCAAGACAAATAACAATGACTAAAGTTTGTGTGCATTTGGAAAACAATGATTTAAAGAAAACATTTTCATAATTCATAATTGTTTTTTAAAAACTTTGAGAGTTTTTCTTGCAATTTTGAATCACCAGAAGCAACCATGACCACGTTTAGGAAGCACTTTGTTAAATAAATCAAGACCACATCTTCTTTGAAGAAGTTGACTTGTTTGCCTGCATCTCTAAGCAGTTGTTAAAAGAGTTTACTTAAAACTGAAAATAATTATTAGACTGCATGATACCAGCCCCTGTGGGAAAGTGCTAAAAGAACTGTGGCATTAAGTGTGTGTAGTTCCTTCCTTAAAATAGTAAAATGTGCAGGAATTCAGGTCCAGACAGTCCAAATACATGCATGAGACTTTATGCAGTTTTAACCTCTATTTACTTACTTTTCACTAGAACTGTATCTTTAAGTCTTGTCTCTGTTTTCTTTGTTATGTTTTTGGATATTGATTTTAAAAAGTGAAGATATCAGCGTTTGCTGCAAAAACACACTAAAAATCGTTTTAAGTTTTAATCGTTTTGCTGCATGAAAAATTCTGTTTGAAATTGGTAATTTAATTTATTTTTAAGTAAGTGTGTATAAACAAGTTTGCTCAGTGGTGGACTGACATCCACTGAAGGCATTTTGAATAACCTGGTGCCCTGTGCTTCCGGGACAGACCACAGCAACACCAAAACTGAGGGAGTGAGAGAAACGGTGAATGAATGAGTGACTGAGTAAGAGAGTGAGTGAATGAGTGAGTCAGAATAAAAAATAGCCACTAAACAATATGGTCTCAGCTGTCAGCTGTAGTGCCAGATTCTTCAAATTTTGAGCTAATTTGTTTATATACTATATACTGTTTATAAAAATACTGAAGCTTTTTGACATTTAAAAAATCCAACATAAGCTCTGCAATGATGCTTTGTCCCTTTAAACAATCAACGGTATGGCTTTTAAGTGTACATTAATGTACTGGATATACCGTACAGCAGTACATTTTTATGACCCGTCTGGAATTTATATATCTCATGTTCACACACACACACACACACAGGGTATCCTTGACCATCATCATCTTTAAGCTGCTGATGCAGTATATTTCATTTGGAAGGTATGCTGCATAGACTACAAGACAGAATTGGCTTTCCATTCCCATGCGTGACCCCTGTAACCTGCACTTTGCTTGATCTTCAAGAAAGAAGGCAAGATGCTGACTACAAGTTTGTCCAATTGCAGGAGTCCATTGTTAGATTCTCTCCCAAGCCTCCTGGATATTACTGAAAGCTGAGATTTTTGAAAGCTCTGAAGAGAGTATTATGAATCCTGATTAATATCATTTGAAAGTATAATTTGTTTGTATTTGAACACTTATCAGTATCGCATACTGTGAAATCACTATTATCGTTCTTTTTAGTACAACAGAAGACAGGACACAAAAGCCTCAAAGGGAATTTTTGAAAACACTTAATAATCTAAATTTAGGGGATTTTTTCATAGTTTAGTTTTTGGCTAATAAATTTTGGTAAATACAACATTATGCATCAATGATCTACTTTTTCTTTATTACTGTAAATTCACAGTTTTATAAGATGATTTCCTGAATTTTTCAAACAGTCTGTGAAAACCCAGTGGTCCAGAGAACAGAAAGCAGTGGGAAGATGTTACATTCAACATGTTAACCTACATGGAGGACTTTGCTGCTACGGTGGTGACCATAGAGCATGGTGCATGATTCTTGTAGGTCCTTAACCAGAATTTTGGAGTAGCTGAAACTTCTGTTAAGAATGCAAGACTAATGTGATTGTCTGAGATCATCTGATTTTCTGTTCCCTGTGAATCTCAGCTTCTCTTAGCTTTGTTTTGAATATTTTATCATAGTGTCTGCACTACATATGTCTTTTCATTCCAGATAAACTTCAAGGTTTTTGATTTGAATAGAAAATAATCCCTTAAAACCCTGAAATTTACAGTCATTCTGTTGTCAGCCACTTTTCTGAAACTGCATCTTCGGGCATTTCTCCCCAGCTCCAGCACAGAGCTTGAAGCATTGCTTGTGTCTCCACACGCCACTGGCACCTGGTGGAGTCTGCACGGTTCTGAGAGGAACCCGGCTCCCGTCGGCACACTGTACTAATCTCAGGCCAGCCGGGCGTATAAAAAGGTGCACTGGGGTGGGGGAGATGGATATGGAAATGGGATCAGTGTGTAAAACAGCTGAGCTACACAGTACCCTCCAGACCAGAGGGTCTGATAATCCTCTCGTATCATCTTCATCGTTATTGTCATCGGGGGAGAGCAATCGCACCTGAGGCGTGCAGAATTGGTTTGTGAGGTATTTTTTTCATCTGTAACTGCATGCAGCAGAGGCCTACAGAGCCATTTACACCATATGAGGGAAGCATGCCAATGGTGGCTGTGTTTGTGTGGTGCTCGGCAGAGTCCTGGGTGAAGTCAATGGCTGAAATTGCTGATACCGTGACAAAGGAACACCAGGATGCTGAGGCAGCAGGAAGGACACAGGCTTCAAACCTGTTGGTTTAAGTCCTCAGAGGGTTGCTGATGTTTAAGCCTTGGGGAAGGGGGTACTTAACCTGAATTCCATTACGAGAAACATCCAGCTGGGACGATGGTTAGAACTGCTAGTTGCTATAAGTAAAATAAAAAGAGGCAGGTAAGTATAGTGACTAGGAATGTAGGGTTTGAATCCCACTGCTGCTCTTGTAATACTTATCTTGAATGATGATACAGTCAAAATTACCCAGCTGTATAAAATGGTAAATCTGCACGTAGTTTTTAAGTACAAACCTAACATTGTAAGCTGCTTTGGAAAAAAAAGTTGGATAAAATATATAAACAGTGGTGTGATGTCATCAACACACAAAAGTCCTTTGGGGGGCAAAAACTTGCTTGCTGAAATGCAGTGCACGGAGCTGCTGTGTGGAGGGGGGACTGGGACAGTCATGCTTTTTGGCTGTTTTGTTTCCCTATTTTCAACCAGGTTCATTTCACCCCATGGCTGCTAAAAACAGACACACTGGGCTGAGCAGCCCGATGCTTGGTGTGATACTCCAGCAGACTTACTGGTGGTTCTGTCTGATCAGATCCACAAATTCACAGTCCTTTCCCCATAGCAGACCCACCTGACCTCACCTGCGAAACCATACCAAGGAAAACTCAGTGAAGGAGTTCCAAGTAAAGAAATACAGCTAAGACACTGTAAATTATCTGTGGCAACAAGGAGTGCAGGTACTTGAGGGGCACGAGTCCCCAGGCTGATGAAACGTGCAGCAAGCGCTGCCAATGGACAAGCCACAAAGTTGTTGTTTCAGAGGAGGAATTGAAATAATGAAAAATGGGTTTTACACCCTATCGGAAAAACAAATGAAAACAAATATTTTTTATTTACCAGAGATTTATCAGTGACTGAGAGGCATCGCAGCGCAGAAGGCTTCCTCGAAACTCTCAGTGATGTCAGTTATTTCCATCCAAAACACTTTATTAGAAACTAACAACATTCTGATCAGGAAAGATTCACCAGAGGATGGGGAGTTCATATCTCAATAACCATATGTTTAACCTTCTAATTTGAATAAAATAAAATTAGAAAATCTAAAGGTCCTCTGTGAGCATATTCATATTTCAAAATGGCTAAAATGGAAATCGGTACTGCATTTATGCCATAGCATTAAAGGGTGTTTTTTCTGGTTTTGGAAATCAAAAACAGAAGAGCTGATGACACATGAAGCAAATATTACATTTCTCCACAGCTGATTGATGAACAGCTGACATCATACTGATCTCTTCTCCTGGATCCAATGTTGTTTTTCTGTGGACAGCAATCCCAGCTGCCCTTTAAATCCTCTCCATGGTCAGGTGGGATAAATTATTATTCATGTAATGTCACGCAACATGGACACGCCATGATGTATAGTGAGCATACATACCAGGGTGGAAAAACGCAGTTCCATTAATTCTCACAATGGTCCCATTGCGCCGGAACACCCCTCTCAGTGTCTGATCCCGGCCATCAGCGCCACCTGGCCTGTTCCACACACTGCATTCCTGACAGCAAATATACTTCTGCTCACTTTCCCTGCCCTCAGAGGGGGCAAACAGAGCATCTTTCAAGAGCAGGTGGGATCACGGCAGGGAAAGCTCACCTATAAATCTGGCTGCCGTTCAAGGGTCAACTAGTCTACTGCTTCCACTTGCATTCTAGTGGGTTCCAGAGCAAAGAGCTATTAAGTGCCAGTCCTGTCCAGTGGGTGAACCCACTCGGCATATGTGTGTGTGTCTGCATGTTTTGTTTATATTCTTCTTGTGTTTGTGTGTGTGTATGTATACACATGTATATGTGCATATGTGTACATTTATGTGTACTTGTATATTTCTGTACTTATTTATTATTTTTAATTTATACAATGTATTTATCTTCATATAGCCCAATTTTTAAGTTCAATCTGTCTATATTTCTACTTTCTTTTTATCATTAATTCTCTAAAATGTTCTTTCTGTTCTGCGCACTGGTGGTCTTCATTTCGTGCTCACTTGCATACCAGTTGTAAGGGTGTTCAACAGTAAAGTATTCTTGATTCTTCTTGATTCTTGAGCTCCAGATTCAATGCATTCCTTCATGATCCCACTGTAGGCGAATGTTTGAGAATTTCTGGGCAAATTCTATAAAATTTGGTTAGTAAAACACCTTTACCACCCACTTTATAGCATTAAAATAAAGATGCAACCATGAAGAGTTTTTCCTTATGTCCCCTAGAGCCAGACTGCTTCTGAGTAACCTGCTCCTTTGATCAGGATTCTTATTACCTGTTAAAAGCTAATCACATCAAAGTCTGTGCAAACCTTACGCTTTTCTAGGCTTTTTCCAACTTATTTGGAGATAACAGAGACAGGGGGAAGTGCTCACAAAAGTAAAGCTGCAGACGACTGCAGAGAATTTCACAGAATGAGACAGTTCATCTGCATGGACTGTGACAAACTCTCATGGCCCCTGCGTGACACTGGACTGTGTTAATACTGCCCTCCTGTGGCTAACTTTAAAACCACACGTGTTAATTTCATTATTCCTTTTCTGAGAGCTTATTTTGCCTAATGTCTGCCAGATTCCAATAACAAGTTAGGTAACCCCTACTGGCTTTTTATTAAAATAATTACAGCATAGCAAATGATTCCAGAGATGTCTCAGCTCCGCCTCCCAGCCACTCAGCATTCATTGACTGACGTGCACATACAGCACGATTTATTGCAATTATATTGATTAAAATATTTGATTTCCTATTTATGTATTTACAGAAACTGTGGGGGAAAAATGACTGACTGTAGTGGTTTAGGTGGAGAAATTATTCTATTTTATAGTTTTCCAAATTACTTGTTCCCCCTGTTCTGTGCACTGTGGACCTGAAGATCTTCATTTCATGTTCCCTTGAATACCTGCTGTATAAGGGTGTTGTCAATAAACAATTCTTGATTCTCAGTTCTTAATTCTTTATCGTTAATTGAGGGAGGCATAGCGGTGCAGCAGGCAGCACTGCTGCCTCATGGCTCCTAGGCTGTGGGTTTGACTTTGTGTGTTCGGTGGGTGTCCTGTGGGTGCTCTGGTTTCCTCCCATAGTCCAAAGTCTCAAATGAGTTAGTGACTCTAAACTGTCTTTAGTGTGTGAAAGTGTGAGTGACTGAATGAGCGTGTGTGATTGAGATGGTTGTAATCTGCTTCACTGTCAGTGTGGATGGCAAAACAATAATGAATATATTAACTTATTAAATGGAAGCTCTATTGTTCTCCAGCCACAGCATGGTACCTTCAGTCCTATAAACAGCAGAAAGCCAGTCCTGTCTCTCACAGATCTGTCTGTCACTGTGCTATCGCTCACCACCACATCTATTATAGTCCTTCCTTGCACTGGACTGTTTCTCACAAACAGGACTCATCTTTCAAAGCCCCAAGACATTTAGCCCCCTTTCCCACAGTTTAATCTCTCCCAGTTTCACATCTCCCACTTCCACTGTCCCAATCCCAGTTCTGCTCATCCCAGTCAAGCCTTCAAACTGGTCTCTCACAGCCTCATTTCTCCCTCTGCCATCCCTCATTGTCCTGTCTTCTAGAGACTCAGCTGCCACAGGCAGCCTTACAGGCCAAAAACACAGAAAGACATGTACAGTGCTGCTTAACATTGATCGGCGGGTGCAGAAAATCAGCCGTGAGCGATTCGCCTGCTAAGTCGACTCAAAGCAACTGCTGCTGATTCTGTCTTCCTGGCTGCAAAAATCAAGGTCATTTTTCTTCAGGTTCCAGGCCTTTTCACAATGCGGGGAGGCCACTCTAGATCGTGGCCTCCAGGAGACAGTGGAAGCCCACCCAGCACTATTAACATTGGGGCTTAATTTAAATCTCATTGCCTCTTTCCTCCATTTGAAAGAGTAATGCAGAGCCGGAGGAACAGCATCAAGGCATGCGGGCTGATTGAGCTCCAATTGCAGAGTTTGATCTGATTGTGGGTTAAAGAGTACAGGGTGATGGATAAGATCTCATTATGGTGGAAAAGTGAAGGTTTAATTTCCTGCACATGTTCCATCTTTATTAATGTCAGGAACAGCAGGTATTCAATTGCATTAAGGCTTCGATCACTGGCTGCTCAAGCTGAATGACAAACTCAAGGCCAGGGTGCTGTTCAAGAAGGTTATTGTAAGAGAGATTTACATGAGCAATTTGTAAATGCAAAACATAACTATACAGCTGTATGTCCCTCACTAAAAAACTCTGAACTCTCTATATCCAAATTTTAGCTATAACAGCTCTTAAAAATTGATACTTATATATCGGTATCCAAATGGGAACTTTTGCTATAACCTATCCAGAATTTTAAAAATCAAAATGCAAATAAAAATAACAAAATAAATACCATTCAGTACCATACAATGTAAAATAAAAGAATACCGTATGTATTGTAATAAACTCTATTGTAAACTATTACACATCAAAGCCAGATGTGCTGCACTGGTGTTATTGCTTTGTCTGAACACATTTGGGCCACTTCACTACATTTGTTGCACATTTAATTTTTTTAAAAATAAACCTATTAGTGTAAATACTAGTTGTGTCAAATAATGATGAGAACACGACAGGTTACTTTGAGACACATCTTTATTCCCTTTATTCAGCATCTCATGAGACTGAACGCAGGCTGCAAACCCCACCATGCGCCATCTCATCTCCTGTGTGAAACACAGTGACTAACATATGAAATGTGCAGTACTGTACAAACTGCACCACACGCTATAGACATGCAAACTGATGACATTAAGGGTTTTCGAATGAGGTAACTGGTGTTTATCACACTAAAGTAATGGGTTGATATGTAGGTGTTTTCCGATGGGCTGGGAGCACATTGTTTATTTATTTTTCCCCATTTAAAATAATGGGAAATAGGCACTCGGCATCTTAAAAATTCAGCATTTGACGTGCTTTTGGGGATGAATTAGATCCAGACACATTGCTCTGTTGATATAAAGAAGAAGCAGTTTAAGCATGCTGGATCTTTTTTGCCATTTAACCAAGAGCCTTACATAAAATATTTAAAATTAATAAGAAATATTAATAGTTAAGAAGCTGTCTCAGATGTGAATAATTGTATGAAATGTGCACCATTGTGCTCAGTGGTATCTCATTAGGTTGAGCGATCTGTAGTCCAGCTACTTCTAACAGACATCCTGGTCCTCCAACAAAGTCAACTAATTGAGTTCTGTGTAAAGCTGTGTGCTGCACAGTTTAATACAAGCCCTCGCACTGTTTTAACTGTCTGCTTTGTTGTTTCTCTAACTGATATCAGCTCCAACTTGAAACAAGAAATTGTACCACATCCTTCAATCTCTGTTCTGAAGTGAAGCCTAAAGTACTTCAAAAGGGTTGAATTCGGCACTGAAACCACTCAGCATATCTTCCAGCAAAGATGTGTAGACAGTAGTCATATTTCAGACCCTTCAGAAACCCAAAAATACATAACAAACTGCCCAAGACGGTATTCACTGCAGATGTGTCAAACACCAGCTTGAGTACCAGTATGGAGATGCAGTCTGCTCTCACACAAAGACCAGCATGATGTGTCCAGCATGATGGCAGTCCACCAGTGGTCACTGTCACTGGACTGAGGGAAATGGTTTGAAGTGAAACAGGGGTCTAATCTGCACATGCTTTCAGCTGCTGTTGTAGTAAGTTCAGTGTGTGCAGTGGAAAGGTTCTCACTGGTACTCACATCAATATTTTGCAGTTTGCTATTTGGAAAATTGAACCTTTTCGCATAGTAGCCCTTCTCGTAAGCTTCCAGTGCTGTTTTCTGCCCCTGTTGACCAACTTCTCTGCCTGAGTTGCTTTCCCAGCAAAAGTCTGCTGTAGTACACAGCCATTATTCATGACAGCCCTCCAAGCTACATCTCATTACCCATGGTGCACTATGTTACACAGGTTGGCTTACACACTGCTTTACTGCTGTTTTTTCAGCATGTGCCTCCTTTATTAAAGAAATATGTATAATATGAACATTAGCAGGTAGAGCTGTGGCCTCACAGCACCTGGGCTGGTCAGGTGTGAATTTGAATCCAGCTCAGTCTGTGTGGAGTTTGCATGTTCTCCCCATGTCTGTGTGTGTTTCCTCTAGGTGCTCTGGTTTCCTCCCACAGTCCAGAGACATGTGTTTCAGGTTAACTGGTCACTCTAAGTTCCTGGCAGTGTATGACTGGGTGTGTGGTCATCTTGCAATGGACTGGCATCCCATCCAGGGTCTGTTTCATAGCCCTGTGCCCAATGGCTGTGGACTGTCACAACCCTCCTCAGGATAAGTGGTTAAAGATACTGGATTGATGAACATCAACAATATGCATTAATTTTTTTTTCATTACAGAAATTCAATATTTAATAATTAATAGTTTGCTGATACCGACTGATCCACATGCCAGGCTGCCAATAAGAGGAGTGCAGGCACCTGTTTTTTCCCCAGTTAAAGCTCTGAGTAATTCCTACAGGGTGCAATATGCCGTATACTTTACACCAGGCCTGGGCGGTAGCTGGGCTGAGTTGGTTTTTCACAAAGGAACGAGGAGACATAGTGGTTAAGGATCCTGACCATAACCATAGTCTACCACCTTCAGGCAGACAGTGAAACAGCTTATAAACAATTTATCATCCCAGTTAAACTGGAGTTGCTTTACTTCATCCCTAAATTGAATAAACTCGTGAAATTGTTTGAGAAAAATACAAAGTCTACTGTTTATTTTCCATTATTTATCATTATTACACATCACATATTCAGAGATTTCAGTATTTTCAAAATTGAGAAACAAAAAAAGGAAGAACAAGGCGTAGGGCTCAAAATGTAGTCAGCACTACTACTTGGCTGCTGGGTGTCTGCAAAGTTTATTATTTGTAAATCCATCTTAAATATGCAGTCAGCTTGCCCTCCATTATCTTGCCATTCCCGCATTCAACACTGCAGCCTCAGGACTGAACAAAGCTGTGGCTTCAGTAGTGTGACACCATGTAGTGGATCACATGTGTTTCCGTTGGCCTGTGTGTTTGTTTGCTGTCTGTCATTCAGTCAGGCGTTAGCAGCTCACAATTCCACCAATGTACACCAGAGTACTTCACGTTATGGGCCTCACTCATGGGTTCAAATAGCAATCCCAGAAATCCCTGCCCCCAGGATCCGAATTTGCAACCTCGCGGCAGTTTCCTAGCCATTCTGCGTCGGAAATATTAACTTTGGTGAGTTTATTGCTGTTAGAAAGTAGTGCCATGGTTTTGCAAAATCCGATTTCTGCTACATTCCCAGATAAGTCACTGAGTGAAGAACCTGACCTCAATTTCTCCAGGGTAAAATCAAGCTGCCGAGACATCTAAGCACAGGCAGTGACCCTATTTAATGGTGTATATGCATCTAATTATTGTTGTAATTTGAGGAAACATTAAAGGAGTGTTTTGCTTATTTGCACCATCTGAAGGGTAAAACCATCAAGGCAAAACTTTAACAAAATGTGTCCGTTTTTCTCTGTTTAGAGAGCGAGACCAGTGTGGATAACCGTAATAGGATTCGATGCAAACAGATTGGATGAAGAGTGTCATTGCAGAGTCAAGTCTGTCACAGAGCATCAACCCAAACTTGATGCTGTGGTTCACTGGGTGTTAGCAGATTTCATTTCTTCACCAGTCACTGCGAATCAAAAACATGCCACTAAATGCCATTCACATGAATAGACCGATTACTTTTTGTTTACACTTTACTAAATTAAAGTAACTGGTTTCCCAGTTTCATATCCTAGTGCCGACTGATTCCGGTACAGGCTCTGGACCAACACAACACTGACCAGGGTAAAACAATTAATAAAAATGGATGGATGGAGGGATGGCTGGATGGATAAACTAAATTAATAACAATGAAAAAATGGCATAAACACATATCTTGTGCCCGTTCATTAAATACATTTTTTACATTTTGTCAAAAGTTATATTTATCCTAATGTGTGTGATAACATATGGAGTCAGTTACAAAATAAATGGAACTATAAAGCCATAAGTAATTCATCTGAGACTAATTTTGTTTGTGACCTGAGATATTTCACAAACAACCAAGAAATTGTTCACGGTATTACAGATACATGGACATAATAAGAAATGAAATGATGAAAAGTGAAATAAAAACAAGTTTCTTTTGGCTACATAACTCGAACATGACAAATCTGTGCAGTGCAGTGGAGAAATGGCAAGTAATTTATCACATATTATAAAATGAACACCACTGTAATAACACTTAAAGATTAAATACATCTGTTTACTGATACTGAATGGATTTTGTAGCTGATGTTAAAGGTTATGGTTAGTTTCAATGGCTGAGAGATGTCCATGCTTGGGAATTCACAGGAGAAGTGGTACAGAATGGGAGTTGTTCTGCAATATTCTCTGCAGGACCAGCTGACATATTGTATTGTCACACCGTTTCTTGCCTACATCTATAGAAGTGGGGTTGATTTCTCTGAAAGAGAACTATGTCCAACTCCCAGTTCATCGCAGAACCCATTTTAGATTCAATCAGCAACTCCTTGCTCGCATTTTTCCTCTCCCAGTGTCAAAAGAAAAACACATGATAATTAAAGGGTGAAATCAATACAAGGATGGCTATTTCTCCATTCCACTCTGCGGTTCCAGACACCCGGCTCTCCAGAAGGCCTGTGCTTCTCTGCAAACCCTGGCCATTCCCTCTTGCCAGGCGAAATGGGAGAGATAAGGAGAGGCAGACTGTTCCTCCTGACATTCAGGATGGAATGCTCATCAGTCAGACTGTCAGAGGCTGGGGGTCTTTGCTCAGGTTCAGAGTTTATGAGAAATAATGATTGGTGGAAAATTGCGGCCGGCTGTGTCCTTGCCTTGGGTTAGAATGCCGCATGTGGCACTGTGAGATGGGGCTGACGGCACCTCTTCTGTAAATGCACCTTTCTTTGCTGGATGACCTCATACACTGATGTGACTTTTTCTATCATTCCCTCAGGCACTTGCTTGTGTCTGTTTCCAAACCAGGTTTATACGTACATAAATGTGTTGTTGTGATTAAATTATTGAATTTTTTCTGAGACCATATATTCACTTTTTAATAAACTGTCGGTAAAGAACACTAATTGCCTTTCCACTCTAAATAGGAAAACAAAGAAAACACATAATTTATCATAATACATATACAGAGGAAGAGAAACTGAAAATTCCTTTGATACTCCATTGCAAGGGGATTAAAAATGTTGGTAATATTTACAAACATTTAATGAAAACTATTGGACAGACATTAAGGAATCTTTAAGGGCAACTGATAAAAAAATATACAAGATAACACAAATTTTGTGCATTGAAACATTTAATTACTTGAATTATGAGAATTTTCAGTCTTAGAGGGAGAAGATCAAACATTTCATTTCTAGAAAAATACAAGTGCTATGTCTTGAAGCTCAGAAATTATTGCTGGTGCACTAGCTGTTGAACAACAATGATTTAGAGAATATTATTAACACAGTTCAATACAAAGTCAATTTTTTCAAAGCAAGATTTCCAGCAAAGGGAATTTGGTAAACAGAACCTCCATCAATAACAACATGGAATTCACTAATACTGATAGAAGACACACTTACATCTGGAAAATATGATATCATCCAGAAAGTTTCTCACAGGTTTATAATGTCACTGTGAAGTCTGACAATTTTGTTGCATTGAAGATGACTTCAAGGAGACCGGACTTGATTTTTCTAATAGTTAGGTTAGATAAAGTTTCTATGTCAACAGTCACTTAAGAGATGTCTCTTTAACTGTGGAAAGCTGATGCTAATGCCCTGGGGGGGATCAGTGTGCCTTTTTCAGCATCTCTAGGTTTTGAAGTGGGAGTAGCACTGGGGGTATGCAGACTGCACACTTCATGCTTCGCACCTTACATTCTCAGCATCAGCTCTCTTCCTGTGATGTCTACTTAACTGCTGTGTGGAAAATGGTTTGGTTTGCTGACTACTCTTTTGGCTGAAAACAAAGCCTTGAAATAATCTTGCTACACTGCTGTGTGTATCCTGAGCCAAAAAGAGATGCGTTATTCAACTGGCTTGCAATGCTCTTATTCTGCAACATGTAAGCTTAAAATGTGCATGTGTCAGCAGAGACGAACCAGTTTTAAGCTGTGCTTTGAGTTCAAGGGGCTTGACTGTCTCCCAGAGCAGGCAGAGACCCCACTATAAATTAGTCCACACAGGCAGAACTCACTCTGCCACCCCTGCAGCACAGTGGGTCTTCAATGCATTTATATGAGGCTGCTCAAGAGCTCAAGGCACATACCTACAGCCTGTGGGAGAAGTCACAGGGGAAAAGATGAGATAAAATTTCGTCTTGCTTGTACCTCATTTTGTATTCCACAGAATGTTTAATGGTTAGGGATCTAATAATATAGCCCTATAAATAAAAAGTCAGGTATTTATATTCCCAATGTCCTCTGAGAAAGAAAAAACACATTTGGGTATCAGTGACAAAGGTGCATTTTGGAGAAGCTAACATGGTAACCTGGGTTTGAAAAAAATAATAAAACACACCTGTTAATAGTGTTTCGGAAGTCAGCAAATACAAATGTGAGCAAGTACACAGATTTATTCCGATCTGGTCTCAGTTGCAGCCCCCCGCTGAGCTCTGCTGCACAGGTTATATTAGTTTACTGAAAGCAAATGTGTGATAAGAGGCAATTTCCAAAGAACAACATGGAAAAGCCGAGCTCGAAAATTTGCCCAAAAATTCAACAGGCTGAGTGTGTGTTGCTGGGGTACAGTCAGAAGAATCAAGGCAAGTCTTTATACAGCACGGGAAGTTCAAGCCAGGCCATTTCCATAATGCCATCATAACTATTCTGTGCAGTAGTTCAATAATGCCTCATGAGATCAGTGTGTGCATCGATAAATGTCTGGCAGTATGCTGTCCTGGAAATGATGTAGGTGCATGCAATCGCCACCATCATTAGAATTTTCTAGGTTATCTTACCAAGACACTTCTGAGACCAGAACGCAGAGGGAGGATCTTAAATGCATCTGCGAATGAGTCTGTCTGTCATTGATGGCACGCTTGTCAGTATGATGGAGTTACTAATGTTCATAGCCATACTTCTTGATAAATTTATATTGAAGATAATATTATACTGACAGTAAAACAATTAATTTGCTGACAAATTTAATAAGCATGTAAATGTATAACTCGAGTATAACTTGAAATCGAGAGTTTTAAAAACTCTCTTTAATAAAGGACACTGAGACTAGGAAAATGTACTAATGCACCGTATCCAAACACTGCTAGGCACTGGCCACATGGGAAAATGAGCACTATATTTCATGGGATATACATAACCACAGTAACAGAGCTGAAGATTGTGCTACACGCATGAAAAACCAGTAAAACCCTATTTTAGATAATACTGATTCATATCCCCACTGTACTGACATAGTGTACTTCACATAAAATATATTCATATGCTGCTCTGTTTCATATGTGTACTGAGAAGGTGCGTGAGAAAAATCAAAACATCACTAATATTCTAGAAGAAACAGTGCATTGTTTTGTATTGCATACAAAAACATCATGTAGAACTTATGCAGAAAATTATAAAATATATTTTTTTATTAAATGAAGCATTATTTTTGTAATTTGCTACATATGTAACCACATTCAGACACATACATCACATTTAACATTTTGTAATGTTAATTTAGCTAAATTTAATATCAAGAAACATTTGACCTGAAAGAAATTAGAGCATTTCTAATGATTCCATATTTAAATTACCATTATCAGTTATCATCACTGCATCCCAGCAGACAAGCCCATCGCTATTCTGTTCTGTGGTTGCGGTGCCAACTGCATCAGGGGATGATGTCATCCAGGATATTTTTCATTGGTTTTTATTTCTGGAGCATTACCTAAGAACAGCTGTTGTACACTGGTGACTTTGACTTGTGAATTATCAGAGATTGCAAGCTTAGACTGGTTTATAAGTTCCTTCCCAGCAGCTTTCCACGAAGCTCATACCACAGGAATCAGAGATGCAAAATATAATTCTGTTCATCAGTTCAGCAGTAGAGTCTATGCACTAGAAACTCATGAGTAAGCCATTAAAATTTCTGAACATCTCAAGCTTTACTGCTTATGTTGACTATGACCTAAGCCCATTGTATTGGCTGTCAGCCACCTGATGTTAAATGAACAGACTAGACTGAGTTAGAATGAGGGGCTGTCAGGAAAAGTGGAAGAAAGAAAGGAAGGTAGATGGGATGATTAGTAGGTACATGTGATTGATGTATAACAAGCTAACAGCATGTATGAGTATTAATGAGAAAACTGGTTGTTAGGGTGGCTTGTGCTTTGGACTGTCAACTAAATAAAACTGCATCATTCATTTACATGTAGAGGACTTCATGCACGCAGTGAATAGAAAAAGATTATTCACTCTTCCATAAAATGCTTGCTTTCTGAATGTTGTTTTTGGCAGGTTTTTCCACTCAGAGGTGCTGGCAACAAAGGGGAAGACATGCTGTAGGCAAAGTGGAACGTGAGACTCAGGAGCAGATTACCCTAATGGAGTGTTACATTTTTCACTGTGTATTCTCCGCTCTTTCTGAATAACTTTTAACATATAAATGACATTTCACAGAGGCTTCACCATCCTACTTTGCTTCATAAATTCTCTTCCATGCATTTCGGGTTATGCAATGCCCCAGCTGCTTGTCACTGCTGACACAGAAGTGACTACTGATACGGACTACAAATTATAGCCAAAGAAGTGCCTGTTTTTGGAGAAGCCAGGGAAGAGGCATATGGGAAGCCAGCAGGAGTTATCACTGAATGTATGAAGCTTAGCTGTGAACTGGAACAAACATTGACCAGAGATTATCAGCAAAGGGAAATATCGCAGATATGGAATATTACACTTGCTTTATTATCGCATTTTCAGGGATTATGAATCCTTACATAGAAAGTTTTTAGAAAACTTAATCTTCACTCAAGTCTGCAAGGAATAATTCCTTTGGGGTTTGCTGACCCTTCGTCAGCCCCCGTGGCAGTTTATTTCTTTTATGGATTTCAGCAGATTGTTGGCAGGCCACTTGTATACACTGAAGTGTACTTGAAGACAAGTTCTTTACTCTTGTTTAGGGGCCTACAACTCAGCAAAGACAAAGTAACATAATTACATCACATCATTATAAATTATTAAACACTGATTATCCTTTGGGAAAAATAATAATTAATATTCTTGTGTTGACTAGCTTATTATTTTTTTACACTTTTAAAGTTCATGGAAAGTTCATGGAGTTCACCCCCAGCTCTCCTGACCACTGACAGTAACACTTGGGAAGTGTTGTGTGTCCCAAGGACTGTTGGTTAGATGTTCCAGCCTAACAGTCAGTCTAATATGGTTTTGGATGAATTCCAATGAGCTCAGAAATTTGCAAGTCTTCTCCTGTTAATTATACCATAGCGGCTTAAGAAACTGATTGAAATTCTATTTATATATATTTATTTTATTTATTTGTTTATATGTTTAATCATATTTATCATTTTGTTGGTTGTTAGTCCCTTGTTTATAATTTTGAGTGTTTGTTTTTAATAATTTAATTCAAAAGGGGAAGACGTGTTTGCACCCACAAAGGTAGGTTAAGTCCGGCAGTATCCTGGAACAGGCCAGGGGACCGCCCATCTTCTGCAGTGGAGTCTGCCGGTAAGTTTCCTTTAATCTTTTATCTTTTAGCTAGAGCCTTGGGGTATGTTTTTAACCGTCTTAGATTTTACTGTCACGTATTGTGAATATGTCTTGGTTTTAAGCTAGGATTTTTAGTTTAATTTAGTTTTAATTTTTACATGACAATTTTAATTATTTATTGAACTGGTTTTAGAAGTTTTAATAAAGTCGGAGATGATGAATGGAGAGATTATAACTGTTGTGTTGGACAGTTTGGTGGTGCTTGACATTGTCAATGCATGTCCGTTCTGATCTGGAAGGAAAAAAAAAAAGAATAAAGTTCGTGTTTCCACAACTCTGCCTTCTGAGCCCTCGGTCCCTAACACCACTAATGCGGGTCATACACTATCGTAGCTTTATTTTACTTTGAATGGTTTCTGCAACTACCCATGAAGCAGAGTGTCCTTTAGGCTGCTGTTGCAGTGAGGAGTTTTTAGAGGCCCATTAAGAAACTTTACTGAAGGAGGTTTATCACTTTTCACATTACAAGTCTAGCTTAACTTCTGCTTCTGTTAAATTATTCTCTATTAATTGCTTATTTTCATCAAGCCCATTTACTAAATGCTACATCATTTGTAGGGAGCCTCACCTTCAAATGGTATATTAAAACCTCAGTTTTGTTTTGTATTTCCCATTCTCATTACGTGGAAAACGAAAATTAAACCAGCCTCTAGGTAAATGAGAGCAACCCTTCATTTTACACATCATTAATCTTCCACATTTTTAATATCCATGGCTGAATGTCTATGTGCATGTATATATTTCGATCTGCTCCACTGCCATTATGCCATTAGCTGATTCCAATCATTTTATATCGGAAAAGTAATTCACCTCCTAAGACGGTGGGTTCCTCTCATGTACAATTATGCAGAGCCTTGTGCTTACTTATGAGGCGCAAACCAAGAAATAATTCATCAGAAAATTTGAAAAGGAATTTATCAAGCGAGCTCCAGCTGGAGCTAGCCACGCAGGACCTCCGGTTGCCATAGTTAAAGAGCACTAGCAATTAGCCCACTTTACCATTCCGGCCAAATCTTTCTTGATGTCAGTGCATAATTGTGTCACACATCCATAAAATAGCAACAATAAACCAGTGCATAAATCAAAAACTGTTGTTGGGCAGTGGCAGCTAGGGTTCATCTAGTTTATTTCACTAGTCATCGATCACTGCTGATCATGGGGCTCATGTCTCAGAGGACTGAGGGCTAGCATTTCAGGCAAATTGTAGAAGCGGGGAGAAAAACACAGCCTTTGCAGATGCACCGAGGACCACCGGGGCAGTGGTGTCAGAGAGCAGAAAGAATGACACACTTGCAGGGAACAGACTCAGCACTAAAAATCACAAATCAAGAAGAAGCATCACGTTAAAAAACAGGCAACGGTCAGTCTGAAGCGCACCGTGTGATTGATGAATGATGTGGATTATGTGCCTAGTAAAGACTTGCTGTGCTAAACAACTGCCTGAAATTAAAACAGTCACCACAGTAGACATACGATTTTTTCATTATCATTAAAAGATACTGAAGGTTCTTACACTTTTCTTTCAAAGCTATAATCCGGTACAAACTGAAGAACAATAGTCAGTCAGGGTTCCATGGTCAGTGATCTCGCCCCTGGCAAGCTACCAAGTACAATGGAACATACAGTGATGTCTCAGAGTGTAGGTCATGTTATCACATAATTCTGCAGAGGTTTGTTAAATATTTAGGTCACATTACAGCTTCAGGCTCAACAATCATAAAAGAAATAATAAAATGGATATGTCTGAAACAAAAATGCATGCTTGTGATAAAAGGAAGGAAATGCAGTTAAAGGAAAGCTTAACACTTTGTGTCATATTATATAGCATGTAAACTGCATGATATGTATAAGTGCATATAGTTATTTAAAAATAATAGCATAACTTCACTCAGAATTAAGATTATTAAAGGTATATACAGTTGTGTTCAAGCAAGATAGTACCACAGTTCAACATGAGGATGTTGCTCAGATACCGGTTCATATTTTGTGTGGGTCTGAAACTGAAAAGACATGTGAAAAAATATACATTTTACAGATGAACAAAAATATGTGGTACTCTGATAAAGAAGAAAAAATGATAACACATCCAGAAAAGACTAAGCATCAGTAAACACTGCTGCAATGCAGTAGAGACATGCTTGGTGACAAAGAATGAAAAACAATATCCACAAATTTAACATGGTTGAAAAATCACACTTTCACACTTTAAACTCAGACACCTGCGTGAAAGCAGGGTAGTATTCATATCCTGCTACTATCATTTTCTTCCTTAATTAAACATTTGCAGCTTAAATGTTTATGTGATGTGTTAGCATAGAGAAGGAGAAAATCTCATCTATTATTGAATAATATTTTCATGAATAATATTTTCAGTGTGACTTAATGCTATTATCAAAGCTCCACTAAGCATGGTATGAAAATAATAGTGTGCTTTGAATATTATGGTAACCACAGAGAAAACTATTTTATGGTGTATCTCTGAGTACAATATTTGTTTTAATGTCTTGCCTTTAAATGAAAAGGTCAATCTGTAAAGGTTCTTTTTTTACATTTGGCACACTGAGAGGTGAAATCCCCAGCAGCAGAAAAAAAAGCTTTTGTTTTATTTCTAAGTGAAAAGGAATGACAGTTGCACAAAATGTAGAGTGGAATTAAATACATCTCAGCTGCTGTTCTGGGCACTTCACAAAGGTATCTGCAGAGTTTGATGCCTTCGATAAATAAAGTGCTTTAGTACTGATAAAGAGCTATGCTTTTTATCATTGTCACATTCGTGTCTGTGATTTACATCTGAGGAACTCCTACTGGCATAAAGGTCGTCGTTCAAAAACAGCCACGCCTCACGATAAGCATGATATACTGTATATTAAAGTCTTTCCATGAAATAATTTCAACAGGGCTGTGAGGAGCAGGCCACTCCACACCTTCCACACGTATAGCTGTGTGCATGAGTGTGTGTGTGAGCTCAGTGCACGCTGCACCACGATGAGTGTACACACCTCTTGATCTCCAGTCCATCATAATTCTTTACTACCAGTGTCAGCGGACCCCTAGAAGTCTCCATGAATTACCAGGTCATCGTTCATAATGCCAATAACCTCTGAAGGAGAGCCTCTTGAAGCAGCCTGTGAGACAGAGGACATAGAATGAGAAATAAAAGGCATCAACAAGAACAAGGCCTGGACTGAGTGAAAATCTGTCAACAGCAACGTGATCTATGGATAAATTCCAGTTTACTTTGACAAAGTGTTCATTTTTTCAATAAGAGTTTGTTTTTTGGCTTTTTGCTATTAAGGTAGGTCAATACAGACATTTGGATGAAAGCCAGCATAGGCAACGTTGCCCCTGGCTGTTTTTCAGCTTTCTGGGCTTTGTATATGAAGGTCAGGCTTGTGTGTTCAAGAATGAGACCTGGTATTGTACTGCCCTTGAGGGAAGCCCTTCACCCCAGCAGCTCCACGGAAAACCTATACAGCCTGTATGCATGAGCACCACAGTGTTTAAACTATTAAATGATCCTCATTGTAATAACGGCCCACAGGTTCAAGTGTCTTGTTTTCCACTTGAGGTTTTGGTCACTTTAGTCACTGTGGCCCAAACCACCAGACTGGCACTGTTAGTACATTATACCACATACTCATGTTTTAGATTAAATGTCTGATGGCATTTCAGTCTCCAGTTTCTGATCATTGTTCAAGTCATGGTTACAGTTTCTCCTTACAAACATCAGCACGTATGAATATAGGAGCTTTGTAATGTGCATGCATGCAAAGTGTTTATTCTATAATATAACTATGACTATGTAAACAGGACTAATCTGACTATTAGGTGCAATATGGATTATGCTGCATGATGTCAAATAAATAGTACATTCTATTTTTTTTTTTTTTTCCCAAAACAAGTGGTCTCACTATGTGACAACAATGGCTCTAGAAGTGGCTTTGAATGAGCTCTGATTAAAATAAAACAAATTCACATTTGTGAAAGCATCATAATGCACCACAGAGTTGATCTGGAGCCAATTCAAAACAGTGTCCTAAAGCATTCATAATAAAATAGAATCTGCATGCTAGTTTACCTAAAAGCTGCTGAAAGTAGGTAATGCTCAGCCCAAACCCTTAGTGAAATGAAAAGTTGAGATGTTCCAATAAAGCATTGCGTGAGATTTTAATGACGGACTTGAGCATAGTCAGAGGATGACTGTGGAGCATGCGGCAACCTTTTCCTTTTCATTAGAAATGGTCACGATCCACAGGTTCATGTGTCGGTAATCACTACCCAGGCACCTTTATCCCACTCATTTAAGTCACCCGGTGGAGCCCCGGTTTTGACGAATGGAAAGTCGCAGCAGGCAGCCTTGCTTTATAACCATTGTTTTGTAGCCTATTAGGGGAAATGGCTCATACCAAATGGAAGGCACGTCACCCCCTGCTACATGTGTGCTTATTCTGCATTACTGTGGCCTGGAATCTGTGACATTTATTTTACAGCAGGAGATAAAAGAAGTCTGTCCATCCTGTGCAAACGACTTGTAATTCCAGCAAGATCTGTTCATAAAAGCATAAGGGACCTGACATGAATAATTACTAAATAGCACAATTAAAAAGAAAATATATAATAGATGTTGAATGCTTTTGATACAGTTTAAAAGATTTGCAAAATAATCAGTACAACATGCAGGGTTTTTAAATGACATGTTCTCATACAGTTTTTTCTTTCTTTCAGATTAATATTTCAGTTATCCTGAATTTTACCACTGGTCAAATAAATTCAGGTTTTATTTTTCATTAAACAGGCAAGTTTCAGCTTGGGTAAAAATAGAAGATCCTTAAGTCTCACGCTGAAATCCCAGGAATAACAAACAAAAAAACAAGTGCATGCTTTATATTTCAAATGAAAAAACTGTTGGAAACAGTGCAGCAGGATGCTGGAAATTACATCATACTGCTAAATATTTATAGGATATTTTAACACATTGGTTAGATGAGACAAGTGGATTTAAGGTTTGTGTTTTCATTTATTTATTTTATACATCCACAACTTTTCTCATGAACATAGTCTGACAAACAGGTGCACTGAGGGGAAAAAAATTAATGAATAGGAAAATACAAGGATCTCAATATTAAAAGGAAATGTGTTTGCCAGATGGTATTTGTAATGTTGAGCTGCTTTGACAGACTTCTCCCCATGGAAGTGGTTCTGTTGCCATATAAAGTGCTGGCCCATTTATTCACGGATTACATTCAGCTGCTCTCCTTGGACAGAAGCCACAATGATACTCTGTGCTGACAAGCTTACCCTCAAGGCACCCAGACGCTCATGGCCATTTCTCCCGTGGCAAAAGGTATGCTCTTCCGGTTAAAACCATAAATCAGTCTCATGGCTTGTTGCTGTGATCTTATTATTTCCGCTCCCATTGCATTTACTGCTCACATGCCACTGTGTTCCTTGAAAGAGGTCAATGATCGCATCAACATGGAAACAAATGTGTCAGCGAGTGTCCTTACAAGCATCCTGAAATTTTATGAGTGAAATGTCTTTTTAATGTGCAAATTCGTCAAAATTCAAAGTTAACTTTCACATAAATAATCGCTGGCACGTTCTTACTTCCCCAAAGAAGTCATGCTGATAAACATTTGCTTAAAATGTGCATCTCAGAATTTAAGTATATTTTACACATGAAAATATATGCACTAAGCAGTATATTCAATTCTGTCAAAATACACCATCCATATAAGTGTGCAAAATATGCATGTTCTGCAATGTACTGTCATTTGCAGGAATACCTACATTTCAGTAACAGCAATCAAAACAGCTGCTATTACATTATTCTTCTTAATGGGAAGGCACTGAATGCAGTGAAAAAGACCATATAACAGAGGCATTACTCAAACTGCATGAGATCAGGAATTATAAGACATGCAGAAAAGATTTACAGAGGGTTTCAGTGCACTTAGGGAGCAAACCAGTGTTGATTCTGTTACCCATAACTTATTTACGGGGTGTCATTTAAAGTGACATTTTGATGTGCCCTATTAAGCAGGACGTAGAGGAAACACACAAAAGCAACTATTACACTAATTAACAGGTCTGAGGAATAAAAAAGCCCTCTGGCGACATGACTTCACTGCCTAGCTACAAAACTTTGAATTCTCCCAGCAATATTACCGTCAAAACACATTGGAGCAGAAACACATAAATGGTGGCGTACAGGAAGATGTCCAGCTGTGTTTGGAGCTCATCCTTGGCTCTGTGCAGGACCCTTCACTCCAAGTAATTGATACGCACAGTCTAATGAACAGCAGGCTGACGTTGTAGTCCTGCCCCGCTAGCATCCCGGAGGAAGGCGGCTGGCAGCAGGGACTACAGTAAGCTAGTGACAGCATCTGAGGTTGATTAAAGTTGACCTTGAGTGTGGGGGTGAAGCTCCAGCGCAGCAAACCCAAGCCGAGTGGATGGTGGCCAAAAAAAAAAGAAAAGAAAAAATCAGCAGGAGATGAATGAGAAGAAAGTGCAGTGGAAAAGCCAAAGGAAATCGATGGGGCACAGTCGATGGCTATTTGATTTTTATCACAAAGTTCAGGTGGAGAGGAAGACAATTGATCAAGCTCCTCTTCGTTGTATTGGCATATCTAACAATATTAATTGAGAAGAAAAGCCTGGGCGACCAGCGGATCAATCAGCCAATAACATTAAATTAAAATAAACGGTTGCGATGAACAGACAATAATACAGGCCTGAGTTAACCTTGATCTTGAAGAAAAATACTTGCCCTTAATATGAAAGCCGGAGACTGATAGACAGTGTACACTTTCCCTAGAACAAGACTACAAAATATTTTACTGTAATTAAGTTGTTTCTCCGTTATCATCATTTGAACGGGAAAAAAGATGATTAATAAAAGGTCAGTTTAAGTAGAAATTAGAACTCAAAAAAGTGAAATAGAAGAAAAGCATGTCGAATGCTCCGTAGAAAAATGAGTGCTAAATTTGTTGTTCTTTTCCGTATCAGGATCATTTACATGTGAGGTAAACCCTGAGGGCTCAACAGGCCCAAGATGCAGCAGGTTATTTACAGCAAACTTCCCTCTGGTTTCGAGGCCAAGGACAAAGGAGTGCACTGCAGGCAAAACAAACTGGGTAATTGGATACTGAGGGAAACTATATTCCTCAGTTAGATTTATGTACTGTGGTACTTCTGGGAAAGTTGGTGCATTTGAATAGACAAGTCAGTGACTCTATGTATGCAAAAATCTGAAAGTAAAATATTAGCAGTAACTTGTAATAGCATCTGTAAAAGTGCCAACAAGACAAATGCCAGTGATTAAGAGACAGCTAGAACAAATTTGCATGTTAGGGTGTGTTATGGTGATGAGGTTAAAAAATATTATTATTACATATGTCTGAAGGCTGTTGAAAAAGTGAGAAAGTTTATAGTGTAAAACACAGAATGATAATAAAAATATATTCTTTATTTCTATTAACTTGTATGTGCAGTGCTTACAGAATTTGATTTGCCTGCCTTGTGTTGTAGGCAACTGTTTTGTGGGAATAAACTACATGCACACGTCACTCAGACTCTGCCAGGTCATTGTAGATCCAATTCCTGGGATGGGTGGGTACCACTGAATTTTCCCACTTCCTGATCAGGTGGAAGTAGTCGAGCTGTTCCTCTTCAGTCACGACGGATTCAACCAAGAAGTGTGCATACAAGAATCACAAAGCAAAAACAAAATAACATGACACCCACTTATCCAATGCACTGGAAAAAAAACATTTCTGCTACATTTTATTTGTAGAATAAATTAAGACAAAAGAAGAGGATGGCCCACAACTGGAGGGTTGGACTGAATCACAGCTACAATGGGTACGTGCATTTCACACCAAAGGACATGAGTGTAGGACAGCATATCCCGGGGGTGCTCAGGTGCTCAGTCTGCATGGCCACTGACAGTATATCTTCTCAGCAACACTATAAAACAACAAGCTATATATTTTTGTGTCCTCTAGTAACAGAGCTACATATTTACTGCAAAACAGAGTCATCATTTCTGCATTTAAGTGGTCACCCAGTTCCCTTTTTCCTGAGGAGTTATCTTCACCGGATCAATGGATGACTCCACCTTCATTTGACCGTCTTCCTGTCTCTCATTCACTCCTGCAATCTCTTTCCTTTTGCTTTCGTGTTTGACTCTGAACATGCTGGCCTGTGTGACAAGCAATTAATCACAATTACTTGTACTGCTGACAGTCTTCCCCTTCATCTCTGATGGGATACTGTGGTCCCGTCAATCACATTTTAAACCTTGAAAATGGAGACTTGGTGTTCTCATCTGACGACAGTTTAAAAATATGGGAAAGGTTTGGTTTGCCAGGTACATTGTTGTTTTGGGAAAAGTCAACTCAGTTAATTGTGTGAAGGCTGTGAATGACAAACACCTAACGAACAGCCAGTACGGGCCGCAGCAATGCACAATGACACACGTAGACGCGCGTAGACAGACAAACACGGACATTTACTACATGAAGTCAACAGTAAACATGGTAGGTTATTGTGGGCACACACCCCCTGTGTAAAGCAGGTGTGGCATTCTGGAGATTGTCTTCAGCTTATGGAACAAAGTGTCTCAGGGTGACAGTGGTGGTCTGCAATCTGCGGACAGCTGTGGATGTCAGAACTCACACTCTATATCTTGCCATCTCTTCTCATATTGGCCCACTGTGATGTCCCACTGGCATCCTTGCGCTCACTGCTGAAGAAGACCATAGGATGGTCATAAAATTTTGCATCTTGTAAAATAAATTGACACATTATAAGTAATTATTTCAGAAAGGACACATCAAAATGTCACTGCTTGCTGTAAACTAAAACAATCTGGCAAAGCATCAAAGATTACATTTACAGGATTTTGACAACTATATATATAATTGGATACATATTGAAAACCTTATTAACCTTATTATACAAATCTGGTTCAGAACCTACCAGGACATTTATCCTTCATATATATAAAAAAAACCTGAAAAACTTTTCTACCAACACTGAAAAAGGAACATTCTTTTCAAAGAATATAAAAGGAAGGAGGAATCTTTGACATTGTCAAAGACAAGGTAAAGTACTCCACTCTTAGTCTTGAGGGTAAAACAGTGGTCTGTATCAATACAAAGCTTTGTAAAACAGCCAAAGAAGTGCTTTCATCTGCTGTCACTGTCACTATACACTGTATACTGTGCGCACTTTATACTGTACAGTGTAACTGTATAGGGACAGTAGGTAGCAGAGCGGTCAGGGTTCTCTCCTTGCAGGTTGAAGATTCATTGTTTGAATTCATCTTAAACTGATTGCTCCTTGGACAAAGATGTCAGCTGAATAAAGGTTAATAATAATTACTGTTATATAAATGGTGTTGATGGAAGAGGGAAAAAATAACCTTTAAGCATACTTCAGTCTGGAAGAGCCTCGCACTAAAAACTGCATTTCCATGGCACCTACAGTAGAAATATGTCTTGGTGAGGTTACACCTAAACCTGTGCTGGTGCCATTGTTATTCAGGTGTGAGAACACACATTTTGCTTCTCCTTCTAATTTCCTTTTTTTGCTGCTTTTCTAAAGCTTGGCCCTGGGTTGCTCATGAGCTGATAAGCTTGGCAGCTCCCCAGTGACTTTTGTGGCATTGAATTAATCTCCTTCCAATACATCCCATATGCAGCCTATCAATCACGGCCCCGCGTAGCGCACTAATCATTTATTGATGAAACTTGGCAAGCGCCGATTTTTAATGGCATTCGTCTTCTTCAACAGGCCAGATCAAACAATGAAAATCCAAACACGCTTCCAGGGAATATCTCACTTCTGGCAGACAGCAGATGGATGTAGATGAAAAGGCTTGGGAACAACACAGGGTGCGAGAGGGGGAAAGAATTAATGGCTTCACTCACGATATGTGTCTTTTTTAGGGGCGTCATATATCTAGGCAGTGAGGTAGAATGTTTTTCTCACTATGATCGACTGCAAAACTAGACAAGTTTTATTTCTTTTTTGTATCTTTTGGTACTACTAACTGACTCACATAAGCTGATGCTGGCTTGGGGGGCGGAGGGTGAACTTATCTTCTGTGTGTCTTTTTGCAAAAGTACACTTGAGGCAATGATGTCTCCTAGCCTGCTACTGTGGAACCTTGGGAATTGTGGGATATTTATTAGTTGCATGCTTTTAAATGCAAAAGCAATGTTTGTTGAGATTCTTTTGAATTTCAAAGGCCCCTTGTGAGTTTTCAGAAATTAGCAATTCAAACCCTGGGCTGAAGCTGGTTGGATGTCTGTGAAGCCAGACAAAGCTGAAATGGTTCACTAGACACTACAGTGCCAACCCGCAGGTGACAGCTCGACTGTGTTCGTTTTCATCTGTTGCTTTCATCGGAACCCATGCTCTTCATCATACTGTGAAACAGTTCGCACTCTGAGGCTTTCGCTTTCAACTTTCCCATCTCACCCATTACTCTTGTTAGGCCTTCAGAAACCCACAAATGTCCTAGAACAGTCTTACAAGACGTGGGCTGGAATAGACTTGTATTAGCCCTCACTGACGGGGCCCAAGACCACAGGACGGAGGTGACGTGGATCAAAAAATCAAAATAAAAAATGCTGAGAAAAAAACCTGCAAATGAAAAAGATGTCAAATTGAATGCATTTGAAGGGAACAAAAAGAATGTCTTATGATTTAGGGTCAAATGGAAAAAGCCTTCAGACACCAGGGGAAGTAACACAAATGAAAAGAGTATCACGGGAGATGGGGAAGTGTATAAAGGTTAAGCTGGAGGATGACAGCAGGACACTGGTGTACAGTACATATAGCAGCTAGGACACCTTTAGGAGGACGTTCCTCTTTCCCCTTCTAACTGTAGAACTGAGACCAAGTAGCTGGTCACATCTGATGTACCTATTCAAAATAGTGGGGCCTCAGTAACACCTGGCACTTGTCCACTTGTAATAACAGATCCACTTTCCATTTGCACTGAGACCCATAAAATCCAGTCTGAAAGTCCCATAACATCCAGTTGTCTACGTTGCCTGCGAGGCTTTAGAAGAAACAGAAACAGCATGGACTAGAACATGTTCTTGGCAATGATTCCACGTGTATGTGAAAAAAACAAATTTATAAGTCCATTTTCAAAGGAGGAACGGAGCAGAACACACATAAGTGCTTCAATTTCTGAGTTGATGGCTCCCCCTTCTGGTGAGGACTGAGAGCACAACGCACACTGCAATACTGTATATCCTGAACTAGAGAAATGCTCTTTAGTTGCCTGACACCTTTATCCAAGGTAACAACTTTATCACGATTTATACAGCAGTGTATTCCTGCTACAGCAGTTCAGGGTAAGCATCTCAATCAAGGGTACTATAGCAGGAGTGAGATTCAGACCAAACATGTTGTGTGACATCTTGCCATCTTGTGCAGTTCAGACAGGCAGTAAACAGAGTGCAGAGACAGGTAGTCATGGACTTTTTAATTTTCATTTAGGTATCATACATTTAATTTATTATTATACAAATAATTTGAATGAGTTAATTAAGTAGTCAGATAGGCAGTACCCAAGGAGCATCACAGAGAGCAGCTTCTGGGAGCAAAATGAACAGTGTGTATTTCTTGTAGGCCTTATATGTACAAGTATATGACCAAAGCAGTTCGCGAGCAGAAAACAAACATTTAAATTGTACTCTCCTGAGACCCAGCAAAAATGTTTTTGGATATGTTGCGAGGATTTTCTAGGTAGCTGTCTGAGCCCATCCTAAACATGTGGTATCATTTAAAATACTCAGACAGCTCATATATACTCACACATGTCCTCTATAAGGATCCAGGATCCAGTACTGTAGTCTGTAAGAGGCACTCAAAATTCATGTCCTCTATAGTGGAGAAAAAGAAATAGTGTAATATTACAGAAGCAATATGATGCGCTTATTATTGTACTCATTTAAGGACTAAACATTTTACTATGACAGAAGCCTATTCCATTCACATTTTACCTAATTACTCTGGAATTTGTAGTCGCATCTTATTTGTATAACCCTTCCATTTGCCTGATACATGGTTAAATAATTCATTCAAGTCACTGAAGCGACATAAATTAAATTTATTATACCTAAGTGAAAATTAAAAAAGTATTTTCATGAAATGTAGGCAAAAATGAAGCAGTACTAATCCATGGTTGGGTGTTTCACATTTTCATATTGATTTCTCTAGGTTCTGCATTTTCCATCCTTCTTTAAACCTCTGATGGTTCTTAAATTAGGTCATGGATTCCAGTTTGCATTTTTTAAGTCCAGTTCATGCTCACTGTGTCTACTGCCTTTACTAACACTGTTATTTTTTGAAAACTGAGTGATAAATTATGTTACCATTATTTAGCATACAGAGCTAATTTGAGTCTAAACTGTATCTGGTCCCATAGCTTTTTTTACAATTGGCTCAAAAAAACACCCAGCATGGGAAATCAGACATTCTGTAATTGATTTCCCAAAGGAAGCTCCAGCTCCATTTCTGTCTTGGTTTCATAATGAAAAACATCTATGAAAGGAGGACTCATAATCCTTTAAAAATATCTTCACAAAGACAGCTGATAAATCTTTACTGTGTCAGGCTAAAACCTGATCTGTATGGTTTGAAAAAGAAAGAAAAACAACTCAGTCTGTTACTCAGACGTCTGCAATTGATGCAGTGACCATAAGAATATTTACCTTCAGTTTTACACCGCTTTAGTATTTCTAGTTCCTAAAAAGAAAGTGACAGCAGACACAGAAGTTAAAAGTACATGCGATATTTAACAGCTTTTCTCAAAATAAAAAAATAGAACATCATAACAAAACATTTTATAGGCAAGTGGTAGGAAAAATGTAAAGCTCTAGAAAAGGTTAAGGTGTACAATTTTTTGGTATAATTTAATATTTAAAAACAAATATTTTAAAAAATCGTATTATGATAACATTTTCTTATTTTCAAAGAAATATTACCCAGACAGGCCAAGTTGGGATTCTGCACAGACAGCAGTGCTGACCTCTCACCCCGTCCAAGGCAAGAAATCTCTTGGGCAGCCACTGGGAGGACCTCTCTGCCCCTCTACAGAGACACAGCAGAAATTAATTTGTTCGCAAATACACTTTTTGCAAGTACACGTGAGAAGATACATAGCATACTTGGTAATGCAAAATTCATGACAGCCCCAAAATATACTGCATACCATCTTGATATCTAGAGCATAACTTGTGAAAAATCATCCTTCAGTGTGAAAATGCAATTACCGTGCTGTAGAACACTGGTTTTGTCTGAAAAAGAAATATGTACTGAAGGAAAACTCAAAAGAGTAATTCCAGTGTACTTTCTGAAATAAACAGTGCTTAGAACAGTGTGCTTAACACATATGTTACAAAATATTTTCATAATCTCATTACTGTAAATGTATGGGCCAGTCACTTTGCAAACCCACAAATATACCAAATGTAGGAAGTTGATATCAACAAATATTATCTATTTATGTATATATTGTATGTATGTATTTATGTTCATGATGATTTTTCAATATAGCTCTGGAATGTGCTTCATCACTGCAGCACTCAGGTGGTGCGAGGACCCAAGCAGATAGGTTGAGCACTTTCGCCCCTACTAACCGTATCTCATTTTGATGCTGAGCTCTTTTCCTCCTGTGTTTAGTGTCTTTCAGACTGTAGAATAGAGGTGAGTTGCCGAATGACCCTGAAGAGAAAGACCACTACTCGAAGAATCAGGCAGCTCATTGTAACATATGTTCATCATTGAAGCACTGCACTTTTCGGGCACTATGTTCATACCAGAACTCAATATGGGACCTACCAGACCAGAATCATTATGGTGGAGCTAAACCACCTAGTCTGTATATTTGACCATTGTGGACACTTGAGAAGTTACTATATATGTATTCTGTAATAACACACCAGGGATCTGGTATGACAATATATAGCTGGTGAGGAAAAAGTGCTCATTACTTTGAGACACCTCAAGTGGTGCCCACCTGGCTCTTTGCAGTTTGAGTACACACTCGGACCAAACAGTTGATCCTCAGAAAGGAATCAGATATACCAAGGAGTTCAGTATCAGTCTGCAGATGTTCCAGCTATCAAAGGCTCACACAGATAATCCTAGCACAGGTTGATAACAAAGCTTAATGACTTTATACGTCAAAAACAGCAGAGCTAAATCATCTGTAGTCATATTTAAGAGTTCTGGCGATCTGTTAAACTGTACTAGAGTTGATTTAATACCTTGAGTTTTACAGTGTGCTAAAGGAAGTTCCCTGAACCTTTTCACTGAATAATCAAGAGAGAGTTCACCATCTGCTAAAGTTCAGAGATTGCGATGCCTGTCATTTCGTCGCTGAATGTCTATAAGTGACTGTGGCACCAAGGGAAAGAGAATACTTCATGTGTGCATAGCTTGTTACATAAACTAACGTATTTCTCATCTTGACACATGGAATACAATTGATCGACACACCTGAGTCATCATACACACAAGAATACCAACACCACCCATCCCAAAACCAACACTTGCACCTGCTTAGCATTACAGTTACCATACCTCCCTTACACATACACCCTATTACTGTCCAAGCTTTAACTCAAGTGGGTAAATTGATGAAAATGAACTTTTTTAGTTCTGTGGCAAGATTAAAAAAGTTGAAATTTGTTGATTAGTGTTATTAGCGCACACATTGATCATTGGAACTAATACTCACATCTGCTATTCTTTTATTCTGACCTGGAAGCTATCTTCACCCTTTGGATACCGCTCTAAGAATGATATTATAGAGTATACCACCTTAAATGGTAACCACCCTAAACATTACAATACATGTTAAATATTGTAGTATATTGGAATACTGTTAAAAGAAGGATATAAAACATTACTTATTTAGGGTAATAGCTTTAATATATTCAGGTTTAATTTCTTGATACATTAGCCTGCTGGAAATCTTCATCAAAAATCCATCTCATCTAGGTAAAATAATAAGAGAGAACATGTCTTTTCTTCATGTTTTCTTTCATGTCATGTTTCAGTTGTAAAAAGACATAGTGCTGTACAATGACAGTGAGTATAGTTCCTAGTCAAAGAAATTCATGATTTATTCATCCATTACACAAATATCACACCTCCTGAGACTACTGAAATTGCATTTAAAAAAAAGAAAAAAGATATGTAAATTTTGTGCTTTTTTGCCTCCATTATTGAAAATGTTTCCATCATTCTTCACTTTTTCATGGATGCTCAAAAGCACATTTTGCCATTTTGATGGTCTGTAATGGCATCTTAACAACTCAAAGTGGACCACTGTCCACAGATAAAAATTCAAATGACTTCTCTTCATAAATGTCTGTTTTTAACTGTAACTGGCAGGTGGTTACAGTACGGTCCCCATTTACAATTTACTTGCAGGGTTGTTAAAGAAGTGCTTTGGTCGCCCCCAGAGTCGCATCCTGCTAACCCCTCCATCTGGGGCAATGGACAGGCGTACATGTGACATGACCTGTGTGAGTGCCAAGACGTTGCCAGAGAAAAACTGCCTCTGATGTGGCTTAAGCTGAAACACAGAAGGGTTTATCATATATATACATTATCAAAGCTATACCATCAGATAAATGCATGATAAGAATAATCACAATAATACCTTCCCATCTGCTGCCAGACTGACAACAGAAAGAACAAATTCCAAATCTGCATGGCACTATTCTGTGAGACAAGTGCAACTCCACAGGTTTACCTTCTGAGGAGGTAGCAGCATTCTCCACTTCACTGCTTCACCATTTCTCCACCTTTCCCTATTGCACAGTTGCTCCTCCTCAGTGGTCAAATTGCAGGCTTCGATTTTACATGAGTCAGGGTAATTTCCTGCATGGAGTTCACAACACTAGAGCATAACCCCTTGGTGGATTCAGTAGTGCATTGAAAAATGTTATTGCATCATAGTCACAAATATACATTATGAATATGTATGCGAAAGGTCTACTTCAAAGAGTTCATTACTGTCACAAGTTTGTAGGTCCATGTGGACTTGCAATGCAGATTAAATAGGAGACATTAAGCCCTAAATAGGATGCAAACTTTCAGAAAATTGGAGAAAAATGCCTGTGGAAATATTTGTGGTTCTACTTTATATAGTGTAGATATAGCAGTTACCTTTGAAATGATTGGTGTCTATCTCCACAAGACTGATCACTCCGGGGTGTCCCAGTCTGAAGACAGCCCACTCACTGCCAGGTACCTCGAGTATCCCGACTGCATTCATCTGGAATCCGTCACACAGAAGCTCACATTCCACCAAGTTGTTGTATAGTATGATTAACAGGACCAAATGACACTAATCAAAGTGATCATACTAGTATTTTTAAAGTTCTGATCATTTTTATGCTGGTTTTGGGTACAGCCACTCATTTTATTTTGTCTTAGCAAAAGTTCATTTGCACTGATTTAGTATTAAGTTATTTCCTGTACCTTTAGGACTTGTGGTCTGTCCAGCCGCCTGGCTGTCTCCCACCCATCACCCATGTTGGCTGCCCTGCCTACACCTGCAGGGGTAAAATACATAGATACACAGCACAGCCACCAAAGTCATGCAATGTAATGCAAAGCAGTCAAAGGAACTTAAAGGAAATGCATGCTATGTAAATGCTCTGCACTCTCTCTGGAAAAGAGAAAAGGTTATGAATTATCATTTTGGGTATAGT
This sequence comes from Arapaima gigas, assembly GCA_900497675.1. Lineage (NCBI taxonomy): Eukaryota > Metazoa > Chordata > Actinopteri > Osteoglossiformes > Osteoglossidae > Arapaima > Arapaima gigas. The sequence goes on from UFQX01000018.1 coordinate 1,582,507, forward strand.
CTCCTTATTAATGTGGACTATTTGACACAGATATGGTTTATCCATTGTTGCTGCAAAGAGGTTTTGTAAGACATCTGGGCTACTTCTTCATACATAAGACCCAAAATGTATGCCGATGTACTATTTATAAGTTCAGCTGAAGTTTTTCTCTATTATGAGAAGCACGCATACCAAAGTTTTTGCAATTATTTACCCACTTACACATCTGGGTAATTTTTATTGGAACAATGCAGGCTAAGCGCCTTGCTTATTGGTTCTACAGCAGAGGGTGAAAGGCCTTGGAGAAGTGTTCTGAGTGTTATGTTAGCATCAAGTACAAATGAAGCATAAAGGCAGTTTTCGCACCTATCATGTTGCGTGGGTGGCCAAAGTGGGCATCACTGTATCCTAGACATACTCCTCCATTGGCCAGTGCTACCAGGTCCACCTGTTCCAGTCCAGACACTGTGGCACAGTCTCTTTGTCCCACACCATACACCCTGAGTCGTGCAATCCCTCCATCTGCAGATATACACCAGCATATGGCCTGTCAAAAATGTACTGTGTAATGTACTATGTATGCATAATTACAGGTATAGTTAAAAAGGTTTACTGACCCAAAAATAAATCTAGGGATGTCTGTATTATTATGGTTTTATTGACTCTATAAATAAAAGCTGCCAGAAGCTAACAAATACTTATGTACTGAATTGATCAACAGTCAGCACTGAATAGGAGATTGTGGAGATCACTTTTTTCAGCAACATTGTATTAATTTTATTTTTGTTTGATTAAATAAAAGTTAAATAAAAAATATAAATGCAAAGGATATTTTTATCATAGCTTTAGTGGTGCTTTTTACAAAATCTAGTCAGCGAATACACCGAGAAACAGCTGTATTACGTATGTAGCTTTGATTGTGACTTAAAAGTAAAAGTGACAATTGTGCTCCATACTTGAGGAGTCAGTGTATGTCTATGTTGAGCCAGAGAGCAGTGTTACCGGGATACATGTTGAGCCGGATGTGAGTGACCCGGTGTGGAAACGCCACGTGAAAGTAATTGTGACATGTGTCCGGGTTGCCAGGTTTCAGCTCTTTCACTGGGACCAGTTCCTCCCACAGCTCTGAGCGCAGCTGTCAATCACACATCAAACACCAAAAGCTCTGACTTTCATACCCAGTTGAAAGAAATGGAAACCGTCATAGAGACCGCAACCTAATATGTCTTCCTTTATATTTTTTCCATAGTGCTACACTATAGTGCAATAAATGGTACTTTTGCTCAGAAAAATAAAACCTTTATGCAGTTCAGTATATTTTGCATTTTGCACTGTTATAATATTTTTTGTGATTATGTTGCACAGTTGTTGCTATTATTATTATTATTATGTCTGTTCTACCATGTGAACAAACACATGTGCAGATTGCCTACTTTGGCAACAGCTTTGAACTCCCCCTCTGAAGCAGCCATTCCGGTGTGGTCACCTTCAGGCTTTGCTGCTGGGAACTCATCTAGTCACATGAACACATGAAAGAGAACAGCAGAGCAGGTAGAATTTTGTTACACGTGAAATATAAATGAGCTCTTTGTAACTGTCAAATAGAACAAGGTACAGTAGTTCAAAGACATGTAGACTGGATATTCTCAGCAGAGCAGAAAGGTACCTGCCCTATGTCTAAGGCCTAGTGCAATGGAATGAAAATTAATAGACAAACACAAAAAAATTTAGATGGTTCCCTATTAGAGCTGATGCCCAGTCCCACAGAAGCATACAGGATGAACCCCTGTGATACATGTGACCCTAGAAGGAAAAGGTGCCACGTTTCCCTGCAAGGAAAGAGGAAACAGTTACCTGTTTGAAGACATGATGCCTGAATGGAGATGGAAGGAGTATAGTTTCCCGTAAAGAAAGAAGTGTCCACATCGAAGCCATGTATGACCCCTGGAACCCCCAGCTGGATGATGCACCAGTCATGGCCTTCGAAAGACAAATAGACCATCAGATGGCTGACAGGACCTTTTTAATCTACAGTTGCTGGTAAGTACTTGTGACCAATATGCAAAGTTTAAAACACAAGTTATACAGAATGTAGGTTAACAGTAAAGCACAGCAAAGATTGTGGTATGATGTGGATAATTTCATGTTTATAACAAGGGCACTACATGATACTACATGTTCACTATGACTCAGTTTTCTCTGTGGCAAAAGCTGTGTGATCCAGTAAACTGTAGTGAACTGAGAGGCGGAATAGATATCTGTGGATGAGAATGGAAGTGCTGTGCCTGGAATCCTTTTCCTCCGCGTCTCCCAGCCGTCCATCCACTTGCCAAATTCCGTGAAGGCAGAGGCTCTGAACTCCGCTGGCTCTCTCTGCCATTTGGGGAGAGCAGCTAATATGTCTACCAGCCTCCTTCCTCTTCATGACATAATATATTATGCTGATTTGGAACATTCTAAAAAAAAACAATGCAAAAACAGCACTAAGAAATGTGTACCTTACCTTCAAGAGATTTTGTGCTGGGGCAAACCATTCATCTGTAGCAAAAATCACCTTGAATGGGAGTAACAGCATTATTAATATATTATTGTTTATAGGTCAGTCAAAAATTATACATATTGCAATGCAGTCCTTATAGATCTTGTATATTTACTCACATTTGAACTTCGTATTTCTAGAAATGTCACTATTAATTCTCAAAGCAAAAATCAATAAAAACTTTCTGGCATAATTATCGTGTTAGTAAAGTGTTTTAGTGTTCACCTTTCCTCCTGCTGTTTCACAAGCCAGGTTATTAAACTGCACGAAGTCTGGCTCACACATGGCCTTGATTTTTGAGCCTGGTATTCAGTCTCTTCTTACCCAGAATGTTCAGCACAGCAGCAGAAAAACACAAATCACAAACCACAGCTTGAATTCCCTCTATCTACATATTGTGTATTAAAAATTCACTTTGGAGGAAATACCTTCAACAGCAAATTAAACTGAATGTTTGTTTCCAATGTATTCAAAAGCAACCACATCTGAGAAAGTAAAATGATAATAAAAGCCTTTTTACATCTACATATTAAGAATACAATAATAATAATAATAATAATAATAATAATACCAGGTACCTCTATTCCACTCCGACTTGCTGCTTCACCCAAGTCTGACCAAACTAACAGGTCACGTTGAAGCACAGTCAGTGACTGTGAGGTCATGTTAATCAGTGACTTTCACTTCAATGCCGATAAATATTTCGCTCACTATTAACACTTTCAAAGAAGCACTTTTTTCTTGCCACAAATTACTTGGACTTGTACAGTATATGAAGAAATGAAAGAACAGCTTGGTTTTCCATGTCTTTGATTAGTGATCAGCCTGATAAATGAAGGGTTTAATCAAGCACAGGAAAGAAACTAGTACAGGGAAAACTGGTAAAGACCTCATTAGATTGTTTAGTTATGCTACAATATCTCCCACGTCTTTAGAGGAAATATGAAACAGAATGGTTGTTCCGTGAACCTCAGCTTTTCATGTTTGCTGACTCAATTTCAAAATTCAGTACAAGACACTGTTTTTCTATTGAACACACTGATGACACTGTAAAGGCCTCGAGAAACTAAGGAAACGCAAACATATGCAACAGGACTTAATGGTTCATCTTTAAAACCAGAAGCATTCTATCAGTCTCAGTGCAAGGTTTATCTGGCTGTTTTATTTCATTGACTCGCTATACCAGGGCCCTGTAGGCATCTTGGTTTCTCACCATTGGTCTGCATGCATACACTGAATGGTCAAAAGCTAGTTTCAGCCTTAAATACTTGTGCCGAGAACATGCGAAACTGATCATCAGCATCACTGACAATTTCAAGGGGGTTAGAAGGGACATTACAGGGCTACAGACAGACAATCTCTGAACTTTAGCAGATGGTGAAGACAGAACACACATGAAGCGTTCCGGGATGGGAACTGGAACAGACCCACCACCCTTTTGTTGGTTTACACAGTGGGAACTTAATTCTTAATAAAGACATATAAAAATAAAATGAACAGTTTTGTCACAAACAGCAAATGATGTCATTCTTTATGCTGAGGGAAGAATGAGTAAGACATTTCATATGCTGAAAAGGTTGATGATTACAAGATGCGTACAGGTTCTAAAGTAAAGATTGATTCCTTTTCAGGAAGTTGTATGTACACATGACTGGAGTAATCAAGCTTAATTAATGACACCCTAAGTAGCCATTTTGCTTAAATTTTAAATGGACTAAAATAACAGAACACATTTAACCATTTTAAAACTGCATTTAGTCCTTTGGTAACACAATGGTATTAATATTTCAGATATTCTAAACCATTTCTTCTCAAGTCAGATTTGAACTTGAATACACCGAAGCCCATCTACCCACAAACAAATGACAAACAGGAAAAATGATAGTAAACAAATTTATTTTGCCTTGTACACTCTACAGTTGGAATTCTGGGAACTCGAACACAACATCTTTGCCTGTGAGCTTCTTGTAGACACCGGAAAAGGTCTCCACCTGAAAAGTAAGTAGAGGAGGATATTAGTCAGTCATTTCAGAAAAATTTTCACAATACATTAACAAACTTTAGCATCAAAAATTATTTCCAAAGAGGAAAAACCAGTTACTATATTGAGATTGTGCACTGCATGGTTTACCTCCCCAGTAACAGCTTGAGAGCTCTGGGAAGATGTAGGAATATACAGGACGCCGTCCACACCAGCCTGAGGGCCGGGGACTGGCTTGCTGTCCAACGTCGTGGAACGGGACTGTACGTCATGGCACCGAAGTGCTGCGCTCCCACATGCCACACGGACAGAGCCACGCGAGAGCAACCTCACAGGATGTCCACGTTGGAAATAAATGCTTCATTTTGTACAAACTTGTAAAACCGTATAAGAACTTGACTGACACAAAAATAAGCTCTGCAAATATCAACTAACGAGTGTCCCAACTACAAGATGACAACTTGTAGAGGGCCAGCTTATGACATGAGCTTGTAATAAGCTTTAAACAGGTATGAAATTTAAAGGCAAATCATACTTGAATAGCTACAACAGAACATAACCCGAGGAACCAACAATAAATGAAGTGAATGGCTACAGTTACAAGACCGGAACCTGATAAGAAATTTCCCATACCTGTGCAATGAAGACCACATGCTTGCCACTGAACTTTTTTTCCAGCTCTCGCACGAGCCGCACCTGGATCTTCTGGAAAGACTTCAGCTGCGGCACAGGCACGAAGATGATGATTGCCTTCCTGTTACCAGCAACTTCAATTTCCTGGGAGAGAAAAAAAAAGTGTTTTATTTAAATTACTGAATAATAAGTTGTGATGCTTCAAGCTGAGGAACTTACAGTACACATGATGGGCATATATATCAGAAAACAAATTGCAGGTGCTCTTTTTGTGCACTGCATGGTTTACCTCCCCAGTAACAGCTTGAGAGCTCTGGGAAGATGTAGGAATATACAGGACGCCGTCCACACCAGCCTGAGGGCCAGGGACTGGCTTGCTGTCCAACGTCGTGGAACGGGACTGTACGTCATGGCACCGAAGTGCTGCGCTCCCACATGCCACACGGACAGAGCCACGCGAGAGCAACCTCACAGGATGTCCACGTTGGAAATAAAGGCATCACATTTTGGACAAAGCTGAACATCCACACTACCAGCTGTTAATGTCAGTAGTGCATTTACTCACTTTGTGTTCTACATTGTTTTGCTGAGCCTTGTCAAGGTGGACCCTGATGAGCCGACTGCTGTCCAGTTTCACACGGATCCTCTTGCCAACAATCTCACTGGGGAAAACCAAGTCTTCCAGGATAGCATCGTGCACAGCAGTGAGTGTACGGCTGTGGGAAAATTCACAAAATGCATTTGAACAAAAATTTGGAAAAAAGAAAATATTCTGCCCTTTACAACTACCCACACATCGAAGGGCAGTTAGCATACTGGCGCATTCTCTTACCAATTTATATTTTATTATATATACAGGCCACGCTTATTCCCTAATCATTATCACATAAATGTGCACTGCATGGTTTACCTCCCCAGTAACAGCTTGAGAGCTCTGGGAAGATGTAGGAATATACAGGACGCCGTCCACACCAGCCTGAGGGCCGGGGACTGGCTTGCTGTCCAACGTCGTGGAACGGGACTGTACGTCATGGCACCGAAGTGCTGCGCTCCCACATGCCACACGGACAGAGCCACGCGAGAGCAACCTCACAGGATGTCCACGTTGGAAATGTTGCATGTACAGTTTCATTCAATTTGGTCCAAAGTCAATTACAATGCAAACAAATTGTGTTTCTAAAACCAGAAAGTTATTGTATAACATATCTATCAAACTAGAAAACCCAATTTCTTTATTATTAAAAAGTTTCACAAACAAAATTTTCACCTCCTGGGACGCTTCTGCTTGTTCTTTGTGCGGCTTTTCCTTGTTGGCTTAGGCAGAATTCTTCTCTGAAATAAGACATATCGCAGTTACTTTAAAAAAAGACATTAAAAGTGCAACCCTGTCCGATTACAAACCTTGCCCAATTTCAGATAAACATTAAATATTGGTGTGCACTGCATGGTTTACCTCCCCAGTAACAGCTTGAGAGCTCTGGGAAGATGTAGGAATATACAGGACGCCGTCCACACCAGCCTGAGGGCCGGGGACTGGCTTGCTGTCCAACGTCGTGGAACGGGACTGTACGTCATGGCACCGAAGTGCTGCGCTCCCACATGCCACACGGACAGAGCCACGCGAGAGCAACCTCACAGGATGTCCACGTTGGAAATAAATGCTTCATTTTGTACAAACTTGTAAAACCGTATAAGAACTTGACTGACACAAAAATAAGCTCTGCAAATATCAACTAACGAGTGTCCCAACTACAAGATGACAACTTGTAGAGGGCCAGCTTATGACATGAGCTTGTAATAAGCTTTAAACAGGTATGAAATTTAAAGGCAAATCATACTTGAATAGCTACAACAGAACATAACCCGAGGAACCAACAATAAATGAAGTGAATGGCTACAGTTACAAGACCGGAACCTGATAAGAAATTTCCCATACCTGTGCAATGAAGACCACATGCTTGCCACTGAACTTTTTTTCCAGCTCTCGCACGAGCCGCACCTGGATCTTCTGGAAAGACTTCAGCTGCGGCACAGGCACGAAGATGATGATTGCCTTCCTGTTACCAGCAACTTCAATTTCCTGGGAGAGAAAAAAAAAGTGTTTTATTTAAATTACTGAATAATAAGTTGTGATGCTTCAAGCTGAGGAACTTACAGTACACATGATGGGCATATATATCAGAAAACAAATTGCAGGTGCTCTTTTTGTGCACTGCATGGTTTACCTCCCCAGTAACAGCTTGAGAGCTCTGGGAAGATGTAGGAATATACAGGACGCCGTCCACACCAGCCTGAGGGCCAGGGACTGGCTTGCTGTCCAACGTCGTGGAACGGGACTGTACGTCATGGCACCGAAGTGCTGCGCTCCCACATGCCACACGGACAGAGCCACGCGAGAGCAACCTCACAGGATGTCCACGTTGGTGTACAGTTCATTCAAAAGTTTATCTTACAGCAACAGCACAAACTAAACATTTCTTGAACATGTAAATAGTTCAAACAGCACCCATTTGTGGAGTACAGTTTCACTTAAGGCAGTATGTGACCTTTCTATCATAATTACCATGAACAGTTAAACTACCAACCTTGGCTGCAGTGATATTCAGCTCCCTCAGTTGAGCTTTCAAGTCAGAGTTCATCTCCAATTCCAGAAGAGCCTAGAAAAGGATGAACCATTATTTGAGCAACCTCCTACTCAACACAAGATGCAAGATCCACGTGCTTGTTAATAACCTTCCATGAAAGCTCAAGACTTACCTGGGAAATACCAGATTCAAATTCATCTGGCTTTTCCCCATTGGGCTTCACGATTTTTGCACTGGAACTGAACATGGCCTATGTCTATATGGAGAAAAGGCAGGAAAAAAATTAAACATTTTGGTTTCAGTGTGAGGAATTAAGATCCATTCTTGTCTGTCTTGCCTCCTCGTGAAATCTTGCAAAATTTCCAGCTAATAATGTCCTATTAACATTTTTTAACGTCTAGCTAGCATGCAGTTCTGGTAGCTATCTACCATTACAAGTGTCAGATTTCCCTGATGCCGTTTCCCAACTGCCCAAAAACTGTACGCAGAAATAAAAACGTGTTAAAACAAAAATTAAATGTTCCTTCAGAGTGAACGACATGTGCGCGAGTAAAAATGACCGCAACGCGGCCAACACGGCCTAACGAGTCCATTTCCAGACTACTACCATCAGCTTCTATACAATCATTTCAAAGAAAAATACATGGCATCCACGCATAGACAACGTTTAATCTAAAACATCTCTCTATTTGCCAAACATAGGTAAAATAAATACTGCCAAATTAAGTATATTTCTCTCATTTTATACAAAAGTTAAACCCGAGTGCCAATTTTTGCTGCCTACCTCTTTCAACAACGGCCTGGGAAGAGGCCGGAATATCGCGAGAGGATCGTAAAACCGCGTTGTACTGAAGGATTATGGGAAACGAGAAACCCGGAAATACCGCGAAGAGAGGCGTGTCCAAGGTGGTAGTGCTGGGCTGTTTTGTTTGGTTCGGTTCGGTTCGAGATACATATTTTTTACATATATATGCTTTACATATTATTTACTTTTGACTAAATTCTAACTGTTTTTGATGCAAAGTTTTTTTTCCACTTTTTTTTATCATCCTTTTATTTTGTCGGTATGGTTCTTGTTCATATTCATAAAACTAGCAATAAGGATTTAGATACTGCTTTAAAACTCATTTGTATTTTGGGCAACTTGTATATCCACAAAGCAATATATTTGACATCTAGGCCTTACAATAAAATATCAATAAAATGTAGCATTGTATGAAAAAATGTACACAATTCCAAGTACATTACAAAAATCAAATAAAACAGAAAAGCAACCATACAGTTTAAACAATGTACATTTTGCTTTCTTATTTTACATATGTAGTGAAGTCTTTGCGTTTGCATTTGCATATGTAGTGAAGTCTTTGTTAAAATGGTAACATTTGACCATTTTTGTTTGTGAATATGGTTTTTAGCAAACATTACATATAAGTTTAAGATGCATATATCTTAATTATTGTCTTTATGTTTATGAAAAATATGTGTGAAACTGACTTATCACTTTTGCTGTGCACTTTGTCTGCTGTTTTCTTGACATGTAACTATGTCTAGCGTGTGTTTGATTTTAGTGTTCATATTTAAATTTCAGACTACTGTTAAGATATTTATTACTAAATATCTCAGTAGAATCAATTTGATTAGCCAAAAAGAAAAACTAATGTGTGACTATCCAATTGCTGTAGTAGAAATTATAGATACTTTGTTAATGTTTAAAAATAGTAAGTCACTGGGGAGTGATGGGATCATAAGCTTTTTACTAAGTTAGTAGCACCTTTCCTGCTTGAAGCTTTTTTAGAGTGTATCACTTAGTCTGTGTTCCCTGCCAGCATGATACAAGGTGTTTTCTGCTTAATACCTAAGCCTAGAAAAAATATGCTTCTTATTCATATTTGACCAACCAACAGACCAATAGTTCACAACAATGGTTAAAAGTGCTGCTACTTTATTTGCCAGAAGATTTACATTTTCTGATTTAGTTATTAAGGAAAATCTATCTGGATTTATAACTAATTGACACATTTTTAATAACATAAGACTGGCATACAGACCTGATTGATTATTCTGAGTTTATCTTGGATGATAATATCATACTTTTTTGACTTCTATAAGGTATTTGATGCCTTTTTTATTGTTTAGAAAATTTCAGTTTGGGGAATTACTTCTGCAGTGTAATGAAAACCTTTATGCAGCTTAGTGCATCAACTGGCAAAGCAAAAAACACCTTTAATTTTTGATTGCAAAGGTGCCTGTGTCTTTTTGTTCAAAGTGGAAGGTATAGCCAGGCTCAGTTATGTTGCTTCTTCGGTGCAATTAGATAATAAAACTGCTAAAACCATAGACCAACTACTTTTTATCTTTTTCTGGAGAAACAATACACATTATATCCAGAAATATGTGATTTTTAACTCAAAAACGGCAGTCTTGATTTTTTTTTAGATTTCCTTATATGAAAATGGGCTTTTAAAATTGATTGCTTAAAAGAGTTTTTGGAAAAACTCTTGTACTTTTATCTGGAATTTCATTCCTTAATTTGTTTTACCAACTCTGAATTTGGACTCTCATTCCATTGTCTTGGAATTGTAGTATAGACAGGTTACCAATTAGACTGCCAGCATTTCTTAAGCAGGCTTTAGTGGAAACTAATCTACAAGCACAGTTGTTCTCAACACTGTTACTATATCTGCAATAATTGATGTTTTATACAGGAATAAGTTTTTTTGACAGAAAAATTGTGAATTTGCAAGGTAAACTACAAGTTATGGTGAGTTTGACCTGGAGAAGGAATCTGAACAGTACATAAATACTATTAGGTTTTGAACTACAACCCCAACACAGAAAAAGTTGGGCCGATATGGAAAATGCAAATAAAAACAGTAATTTCAAAATTCACTTTGACTTCTAATCCATCACAAACAGTATAAAGACAAGATATTTAATGTTTAGTCTGGTCAAATTCATTTTTTGTAAATATGCACCCATTCTTGCTGTTGAGAACCTGCAACACATTTCCATTACCACTTTGTAACATTTCCTTTCCTTCTCACAACACTTAAATGTTTAGGTACTGAAGACACCAATTTATCGAATGTTTCAGGTGTAATTTTGCCCCATTCTTTTCACAAACAAGTCTTAAGGTGTGCAACAGTATGGGGCCTTTGTTGCATTTTGCATTTCAATGCGCCACACATTCTCAATTGGGGACATGTCAGGACTGCAGGCAGGCCAGTCAAGCACCCACACCCTCTTCCTATGCTCTTCATATTACAAGTCAAAGTGAATTTTGAAATCACTGCTTTCTGTTTATATTTGCATTTTCCATACCGTCCCAACTTGTTCCGAGTTGGGGTTGTAATAAAGAAGAAATTGAGACATCTCTTGATTTTTAAGTAATATAGTAGGTCACTGGAGATGTTCAGAAGTTGTTTGTTAAAAGCATTTATTTATTTTTTGTTTGTTTGGTAAAAAGGTCCCATCTGGCTGTATTTGATTTTATTCTTCCGGTTGTTTCGTTAAAAATAGTAATAAAAAAAAAGTGGGACTACAACTGAAGGATCATGGGAAACGTGGAACCCGGAACTAACCGCGCAGAGAGGCGTGGTCAGGCGATAATGAGCTTAAGGCGCACATGTCAAAGTACTACTGAAGGATCATGGGAAACGGAAAACACGGAAAGAACCTTTTTGCAGGAGCGTTCTCGTCAGAGTAGTTTTAACTTTAAACAGAAGCGAAAGGATAGTTGTGCTAATTTTTAAAAAATAGATTTAATAGACAATTGAGAATGTGGTTTCTTGGGTGAACTGCGAATTGACGTACACAGCTGTCTTTCTGTACTGTTTGCTGACTGGCTGTGTAAGGTAAACAGCGGATAAAAGAGGCCAGTTTAGTGCAAAAGAAGCAGACGCGATGGCGACTGACCGATGACTGCTGCTCTGTGGTGATGCTGAAGTTGTTCGGGCTGTGTGTCGTTGCTCGTAGGGCGTTCTGCCTTAGTCCAGGAGATATGGCCAAGGGGAAGTTCTTCTACGCGGTGCGCAGAGGCGTGAAGCCCGGTGTTTATCACTCATGGTGGGACACGAACGCTCTGGGGTGGCACATGGGCTTTAAGTACAGCAACTGTGAAATAAATCTGTAATTATATGACATGTGCTCCTCAGGGACGAGTGTAAGGTGCAGGTGATCAAGTTCCCTGCTGCCAGCTACAAGAAGTTTTCCTCGGAGAAGGAGGCTTGGGCCTTCGTCAGGGAAGACGGGGAAGGAGCACACTCTGGTGCGTCCTAAACGCACGCACTAAAAGTCTTTTAATGAGAAACTGTTACTCACTATTAATCATTATTTATTTGCATTCCTTGTCCAAGGTGATTTACAATGTCAGACAAGTAACTTGATAATTCAGCAGATTTTGATTTCATTGAAGTTCAGTCTTTTCACAATGATCCACCCATGTATACAGCAGGGTGAATAGTAGGCAGTCAGTGTTGGCAGAATCAAGCAACACATTAAATTGCACTGTACATAACCCCTGGTCCAGGATGGGGGTCATATCACTTCTGCTGTTCCTGCCTCCCATTTAGCCAGAGCACAAGGTGCCTGACCTAGGGTTTCTATATATTTCTATCTATCTCTATCTCATTGTCTTGGTGCTGGTTTACTGTGCCTGCTAGGTTCAAAACTGGTTACAGGATACAAGATGGTCAAATGAATGTAGCACTTATAAAAACCTCATCAGTTCTTGTATCCCAAAGAGAGAGCTCTACACTCCACCTGTGCCTGCTTGCAAGTGGTCCAGAACTTGAAGGCCATTGATTGATTTCACCCTAATGTGGTGTATTGAATGCTCTCCTCACTCACAGCGTCAAAATCCTATCCAGGTTCTCAAAACATATCTCGTGCATTCATTTTCCTTTCCATATCCTAATCATTACACACTTAGTCATTACCATCTACTGTGATTATGTATGTATTTATTTCAGACTTCTGGGCCAACAGGTAGTTTGATGGTAAGAGTAGCATTCTGATCAATGCAGGTTTAAATTCCACATCCTGCTGTAATACCCAATGAACAAGGAATCACCTGGTTATCCAGCTTTTTGAATTTGTAAATCACTGTAAGCAGCTTAACTTGGAGAAAAGCATCAGCTAAAAGTGTAAATGTACATTGGCCAAAGCTTGAGTATTGAGTCCAGATAAATAAGTAGTGGGAAAATCACTTTAACAAAGGTGAGTCTATGTCTAAAGTTCTTTGTATTTTGCTGAATGGACAGTTTTATCTTGAATTGTAAGTCACTTTGAAGAAAAGCATCTGGTACCAGCGATCTCAAAAAGTCAAATGTATTGAAAAAACTTTGTTTTTACAGGTAGCATTAGTGAAACAGGGCCCTCAACAGGGGCCTCCCCAGCTGTTCTACCAGTAAAACTGCTTGGAGAGAAAAGACATGGTGCAGAGTTGGACAGTGAAGTGGCTCCCAAACGGCAGAAATGTGTAGAGGAATTACCAGGTTCTACCTGTGCCCCTGCAGACACCAGGGATGGATTTACTTACATGGGTATTTTTTTCAAATGTGCCATTTGATCTCTGAAGCTTATTTTGGGGGAAGTAAAATGTTGGTATATTGCCCAGGAATGTACTGAGATTCAAGTTTTGTCATTTTGAAGGTGAAGCAGTTGTGGTGTACACAGATGGTTGCTGCACTGGCAATGGGAAGCATGGTGCCCGAGCTGGAATTGGGGTTTACTGGGGAACTGATCATCCTTTGTGAGTGAGATCTCTTTTGTGTTCACCATTCCTAAGGCAAGGATGTTTTATCCCATGTCATGTCTCAGCATTGCCTGCCACAGATCTTGCAGCTTTTGAAACGGAAGATAAATAGCAATGTCAACAAAGGTGTCTAAGCATTTTGGGGCAATATTGAATGACTGCAAGACAAAAAAACCTGAGTTTGACTTAAGGAGCCCACTTTAGTTCAAGAACATTTCTGAAGATGTTCATTATTAACAAATTACTTAATTTACACATGCAGAATGCTGTCATATGAATACAGAATTCAAAGCAGTAAATCTCACAGTTGAAATATTTATGCAAGTATCGTGTTATATTTTTATTTAAAAGGCTTTACAATGTTCACCTTCTGAAATTAATGTACCGTTGTTGTGAAATGGTTATTTTCACATTCAGCTTTCATTTGTTTATTGGAAAAAAATCCTGTTGTATACAAAAGAGCACCATCCAGTGGATATGTATGCATCTGAATTATTTGCTATTTAATATTACTTTTTCTCAATGAAGAAATGTAGCAGAGAGGCTGCAAGGAAAACAGACCAACCAGAGAGCTGAACTGCAGGCAGGTGTTTTCTTGTAACATTTGCCTGTCTGTTTCCCAACAGTTACCCAGATTTTTTTCAAGTTTTTTTGGTTTTAATTTTTGATTTAATTTTCACACAAATGCAGGCAGCCTGCCGAGCCCTGGAGCAGGCCAGAGACATGAATATGAAGAAGCTCGTCCTCTACACAGACAGCATGTTCACCATCAATGGTGACTGCTTTTCCTTTTAAAATCCTTTTCGTTTTTAGAGGTTTTTCTTGATGTGACAAATAACTGTATACACTTGTCCGTGTGTACATTAATCTAAATTTCATAAGCATTTGGATTTTAATAGAAACATAGCATGTTTGTCATTTTCTTTGTAATCATTCCTTTGGAATTTTTCTCTACCCCACTTCCCAAAGGTGTTACAAAGTGGACCAAAAACTGGAAAATAAACAATTGGAAGCTCAAATCAGGTGGACCAGTCATCCACAGAACAGAATTTGAAAAGCTCGATAAGCTGAATTCAGAACTGGAGGTAATATGGGTAAGTTTTAAGCAACTACTGTCCTGTGAAACATTTTTAACACAAGAAGCTGTGTTGTAGTCACTTTAGATAAAAGTGTCAATTGAAGTAATGAATGCTTCTTAAATGTAGGATACATTCACACTAACATCCTCCTGTTTTCCTCCTTGTCTTTGCTATCATTTCCTCAGCTTCACATCCCTGGCCATGCTGGCTATAAAGGGAATGAGGAGGCGGATCGCCTGTCAAGAGAGGGCGCATCAAAGCCATTGTAGTACATGAGAAAACGGCAGTGTCTTCCGCCCACAGATGTCATACTTTGCATTGGCTTTCTCATAATTGCATCTTCTCCTTTGCCTATTATTGAGCATAACGGGCCAGGCCACTGGTGTCTGTTTGTTTGGTTTTATTTGACTAATTTTTTTAGGTTTTGTCTGAAATCCCAACTCTAAAATCTGCATGCTGCTTTATTTTATTTTGGTTATGCCGTAAGATTTTATTTTATACTGTGCATTTGTCTACAGGAAGATGTAAGTAAAAGCTGTGCTTTATTTATCCTGTAAATAAAATTGTGTGTGTGCTAATGAACAGTAAATGAACTTAAGATTTTCTTGCAGTAGTGAAATGTGTGTAGTGGTGTTGATTTAACAGATTTTTTAAAAAATAAACTAGGGAAAAGAATGAAAATTTACTCCATTTGGGTTTTCCTCTGTGCCACACATCCTCTTGCTAAGAAAGTTATGCATTTTCATACTAATGACTTTGTACTTGTTGGATTTTTTTTCTTTCAATCATCACATTTTAAACACATCCTACAATTAGTGTGCACTTTGTAGTTCTGAGCTGTACAGAATTGCTCACAGAGGGAGGAAACATCTCTACCACATTGGACAGTGTACATGTTAATGGAAAAGGACAATAATGTCATGGTAATGATTTGTTTTGCGTTTATAAAGGTTACTTTATATTTTTAAGGTAACCAGACCTTCTCAGCCACCCATCCCTTCCAGCAGCCCTTAGCCTCTTGTCTGTCATCTGTGGTATTGTGCAGTGTAGTTCAGTTTCAATTAGTGCTTTACTATGAGCTGGAGATGAACATGCAACTTCTCCTACTCCTTTGCCTTGGAGCAGATACTTGCCTGATGAAAAGACAAAGTTGGAAATCCAAACCCTGTGACAATTATGTGCTCTCGGCTTAACACAGGCTCCAACTTGACAGATTTTAACCAGGCTAACTTAATTCCTTCTAGGCTGCAGCAAGTGAACCCCACTGTTAGTTATACGGAGAGCACTGCTTAATCGTCTCAATCAAAACTTTTGTTCTGCAGAACATTCAAGAACTTATGGGAAGTCATTTTGGTGGATTTAATGCAGTGGTTCTGTATCCTCGGCCGGTGACTCGCTGTGTTGGCTGTAGAGCTGTTCAATGAATGAATTGAATGGTTCATATCTCCTGAAAATGAGAGTTTGAGTATTAATGGTGACATTTTTGTTGGTGTTAGATGAAACCAATATTGAGGAACACTGTTATAGTGCAGATGTGTTGCAGGTACATTTGGGCTCAAAAAAATTTTATTTTATTAGTTGTGAAACTTAAATTGGCAGGTCATTCAGCTGAGTATTAATTTGATGTAGGAAGTTAAATCCTACAAAACAAAAGTCTCTTGCTTCATAATGATCATTAATGGAAATTTTAAATAAATATACTGATAGAGGTACAACAGTGAGAATGTTTTATTTCATTATTCTTGAAAATTATCTGCGTTCTGCAGTAGGGTAGTGCAGGTGTCCTCTATGTGGTAGCCCTTTCCAGGGGGACTCTACCTTGCACCCTGCATTTCCAGGATATGTTCTGGACCACCATGATCCTGCGCTGCACAAAAGCTCATTGATATTGAATGACTGAAACTTAGGAATAAATGAATATTCATCTTTAGTTTGAGGTTTTCCTTTTTTAAGAGGTTAGGAACTACAAAATAACATCTGAGCAGTTCATTATTGATTTTTAGAAAATTAAACATCTGTCCTGATTCTTTTGTAACTTTTAAAAATATAAGTATTGAAGTAGGAACTTGAACTTTTAAAATAGTGATACATTTAATTTGCATCTCAATAAAGCAGATTTTATGAAACACTAACACCAAAAACCTTAAGACAGGATTAACTGAGTATGAGGGGTCAGAACATTATTTCAATGCACCGAGTTGAAACCGACATGACCAGAAGTGCCAGGTACACTGATCCTCGAAGGTGCTCTATGCTACTATTAGTTACAGTGACTGACTGACTGTCTGCCTAACTATGTTCGTCGTGAGGTCTTGCTGCTGTTCGATTAGCCTGGTTACAGACTGCAGTTTCATTTTACCTCTAGAGGGCACTCCAGCACTATGGCAGAAAAATAAAACTGACAAAGCTCTGAAGGGTGGGGGGGGGGGGCACTATGCGTTTCTGCATGTAGTTTGTTGGATGGGTGTAATGCTGTGTGTAGTATAAAATGCACATCGCAGTTAATGGCACTACAAGGGGACATCCCATGAATTGACACGGGAGGACAGCACGCTCCCTGCCGTCTTGCATTCAGCCAAAGTTTGCATCCCAAGAGCATGCTGGAATCCAGTAGTGCTAGGCAGAACTTCTGAGATGTATTTGTGTGAGATCAAACGTTCCACACTCCTCACTGAACCTACTGCTGTCAGGACGTGCTCTGAATACTCACTACCGTGAAAGCAGACTATGGGCCAACGTGGAGGGGAATATTAACCATGCGGTCAAAGCGGGAGAGCAAGAAACCAAACATGGTCCAGTGGATGTGCACCCTTGTTTACCCTGCTCATGTCTGACCTCATCTGGCTGAGTCCAGCCGGGCTCCTCTGAAGATCTGAGCGAGGAGCACTGCTGAGAAACACTGACGGCTTGTTCGCCCTGTCACATGGCGGGTGGGGGGGGGCAGAAGGAGGTTGCTCTCAAGTCAGCCTGCAAGCAGCTGCCATTGAAGTCATGGGTTGGGGTGGGGGGGGGCAGACTAGGCTGTTCTCATTAATTCTTCATTCTCACAGATTCGTCTGCTCAGCAAACTCACATTTTTGTTTGATCGCCCCCCTATCTCCTCCCTCCCACTTCCTCTTCTTCCTCAGGTGTCTAATTATTTCCATCTTGTAAAGAGCGTCCTCTCTGGGTGCTTCCTGGAAGAAGAGGAGTCTCTCCGGCTGCCTGCCGCCTCTCCTCATCCGCAGCCAACAGTTAGCTGTCGAACCGGAAGCCTGGGGAAGGTGTGACCTCTACAGCTGAACGGAGACAGCAAGACACAGGAGGGCCTCTGAGGCTGATGCTGATGAATCACCCCCCTCCACTTCCTCTTCCGCACTATCGTTTATTTCTCTGTGAAAGAAGGGGAAATAAAGAGGGAGATGGTCAGAGAGAGAGAGACAGACTTTGGCTTGTTAGTCCTTTTCTCGTTTAGTCACTGCTATGACTCATCATCAGGGCCCATCTCCTCTCATACATGGAAAAGAGAAAAGAAAAAACCCATGAAGGAATACAGTGGGGACTATTCTTCAAAGCATCCATTAATGCTGGAAGGGAACTCTTTGTTTTCCACTTCAAGAGATGCTAGGTGTGATGAGGAGATGCCCAGCTGCTTCTACGGAGGCCCCCCACAGAGATGCCCATTCCAATCACTGCTGACTGAGTCAGTCACACCAATACCGCAGTAGTAAGTGGGCAGACCTGATCTTTCCTCATAAAAATCCACATCAACTGTTTCCTGAATTCAAACAAGCAAAAGAAAAGTTTTTCTGTTTTGGGCAAAATCAAGCAGATGTCTTATGATGCTGCATGATCATAAACAATTACCTGGCCGTGAGGGAGAACGATGGTGTCCTGCTGGTGTTGGAAAGTGGGCAGGTGTTCTCCAGGAATCTGGAGGTGGGGACGTGACATTCCTTCCAGATGGCAGTGATCCGATTTCAGGTCCTGCTTTATGGAACAGAGGGGGTTGGAGGGAAAGAGAGTTCATCAATCAAAGATGTGGTGCAGTCAAGGAGCAGTGGAATGCTGCAGGTTTGAATCCCAGGCTGTGGAGATTCTTTGTATCCTGAAAGTCAACAGTCCCAGGAGGGACTACTATAGTAAACCTAAGCAAGGGATTTATCCTCCATCCTGATAAAGTATGCTTGGTTCCAAAATTATAATAATACAATTATTGGTGATAATAAAAATAAGCAGTGTTAAAAATGAAGGTTTGAGACTATGAAATCAAGTGCAAAGGAAAGAAAGTCTTAAGCTGATAGGAATCAGTGACGTGACCTACCCCCAACATCAGGAACTCCACTGTGGGCTAATGGCCCCTGGATGCTCTGCTTGGTAGAAGAGCTGTTAATGGTGGGAAGGTGGGAGGCAACTTCCCACACCACTGGTGATGCCCAACACCAGTCAGACATGGAGTGACGGAAAAATACACTCAGGTGGGCATACATGGACCTCAGCTCATCTCCAAGGGACTCGGGTACATTTTAAAACCTCAGATCTGTGAGTGTGTGTTGGCAATCAAAGGGTTAAATAATTTTATTGTCACCAACAAAGACTCCTTTCAACTGTTTTTTTTTCAGGCAAATTAATTTAAGATGTCATTCTTTTTAAAGTATATAAGACAGAAAGACCTTGTAACCTCCTACTGCATTTTTTTTCTTTTCTCTTCAAGAATAGGAACAAGATGCCATGAGGCGTTCTATTTGGTCCACGTTCTGCTCATATCTTTAGAGCGATTTGAAATAAAAAAATCTTTCTATGCAAATGCTGGGTTCAATTGCAGATACTTTTGTAATTTTCTTTTAAATGATGAAAAGGCTGTTTTCTGTAATAGCTGAATAACAGATGTACTGTAAGGCATTTCAGACCTCCTGATGCACAGGACCGATTCGAAGAGGAGAAGCGATTATCTGTGGGAATGTACAAAGAGCCATGAATATTGAATAATAGGAGTCCCGTTGCTCATTTTCCCCGTCTAACGTTGTTTGAAGCTTTCACACTGGAAATTTGCGACTGAGGCAATTACACAGATAGTCGTGGAGATAAAGTGTGGGTATGGCCATGACAATGTAGAGCACACAGACAAACACAGGCAGTCTGTGGCCTAGTGTGTGGCAGCTAAGTGGCCTTTCAGGCACTGGCTTTGCACAGAAACACCCACAGGTGCTAAACCATAAGAATCTTTCCTTCCTGACCCTTGCTGACCCATTACTCCCATCTCCCTCAACCTACATCTCAAGAAAAGATCATAACTCTGGTTCTGTGGTCAGCAAAGGGAGGACCAGGTGAGCAAAAAATGACCCCCATTAAAACCAGCAGCTGCTTCTTTTCTCTAGTTGCAGAAGGGGTCACATCTCTGGGCAGCAACCATGACGAGGTCAGTTTGGCACTGCCATTTTAACCCCAACATTATTCATCAGCCATGATCACTCCTAATGAGATGTTCAATCAAGCCTGGAGTGCAGCTTCATCGACGGGCCCTTCCTCTTCTGGGGTCACTGGCACAGCGTGGCATGTGGCCTGTGGGTCAGCCTTCCCACACGAGTAAGGAGCCTGGGGGGAGGGCTGTCAACACTCCTCCCCCTTGACCTCTAAATCATCATTAGGAGAAAAAAATGACGCTCCAACACTGAAGTGAAATTGCGCCAACACTGCAAAAGAGTAACATCCATCGTTTATCTTTCTGCAGATCACATGCATGTTGGCTGCGGGCTAGTGGTGGTTCTGTGCTGTGGCTCTTTTGTGTGTCAAATAGAAATTCTGTGCCATGTATACTTACTTTTTTTTCTTTTTTGTGCAAAAAATTTTGTGCAAACAAATAATTTTCTGCGGATCTGTGTCATGTGGTCTTTTTTCACATCTGGCTGCAGTATCTGGAGAAAGCAACTGACGGCACTTTGTGTGCCAAGTGAACAGTTCCAACAGTTTACTTGCTCAGCTTATATTAATGTTTAAGATGTATACTAATAAACACCTCTGTATTTACGCTACTGCAGTAAATTACCTTTCTTGATGGTCAAACATTAGTTCTCTCCTGCGACCGGAACCTATAAGCACTTACTACAGCAACTGCTTCTTTTTAATCAATAAACAGCCGCATCAGCATCAGATGGCAAAATGGCCAATGAAGAGACCTAAGGAAATATCTTACATGCCTTCAAATCGTGCACTAGAGGACCATCACACGACAGCTGCATTGGAGAGGAGAGTACCCCCAGCCTTGACTGAAATGAGCACCAGTCAGCAATTAAACAAAACAATATTTTCTATGGGGTCACATCAGCAACACTCCACACATCATTAGCATTGCCTTTTGTCCAGAGTGGCAGGCGTACCCCAGGCCAGTGTGGTTCTCCACCAAGGCCTTGACCCTCCCTGTGCGATGACACAAGGGGGCGCTTCTGTTTAATGAGGGACATCAACGGCTGAACAGCGGCCTGCAGCAGAATTCGTTCTTCATGGTTCAGTAGCTGTCTGATGGCTCGAAACCAGGATGAAGCTGGGAGGATGGATGGGTGAGGAAGAAAAGTGAGGAGGAATGAACAGGGGCCTTGGATGAGATCAAGAGAAGAGAGGATAAGCGGAGTGCTGTGATTTGGAGGGCTTTTTAAGGAATTACAATAAAGTGAATATGAAGACAAAGATGGGATGGGATAAGAGCAGACCCCCCCCCAGCTCACCTTCACTGTCTGCTCCATCTTCACAGCTACAACCTACACGTCAAACATCCGCACACTAGTGCAAAGGTTGTGATTCATTGCTTAGTCAAGATATAATCTGGCCTCACTTCCCCCTGCTGCACAAGGTGTGGTATTTCCATTCTATATAGGTTTGGCATACCAGTCTTTTATTGCGGAGGGCGCCCCCTTCAGGCTTGCCTTAAAAATCACTGCAAGAGCCAGTTTTAATGAATGCAGACCCAACTCCTCTATGCTGTCTATGGATTCAGTACCTAATGAGGTGTAAAGATGGATCAGTAATGCGAGTAAAGTTAGTGCTCAAGTCAAACCATAGTGTACTTGTGTGAAATATTTAAGCAACATTTTATTTATTTAGATGAAGCTTCTCTCCAGAACTTTTTGCATTATTTATTTGCCTAGTAGATGCATTTATCCAAAGTGACTAACAGAGATCACACATATAGAGCTAGATAGTTGAAAGAGATCAAGGGTGCTGCTCAGCAGTTATGTAGAAAAGAACCTCAGTGCTGGGGCCTGAACTTGCAGCTTTATGAAACAATGATACAAATGCATTGTATGACTTATTAGAGCTGTGCATCATGCAGACAAGGTCAGTGACAAACAGGCCTTGTGCAAAACCATCAGCTGGTTCTGACCAGCAGGAGACACAGTTGCCAAGAGAAACATATCCTCTGGTGCCGTCACCCACAGCTCTGCATCTTCCAGGAGGTGCTCGGCTTGAAACCATCAGGCTGGAAAATCGGTCAGTGGACAAGGGTGAGACCAGACGCTTGGCCCCAGGATTGATGCATGGCAGCGGAGAAGGCCCTGCATGTCTCACTGGGGAGGCTACGGTTAGACGCTCACACAGTCAGACAGCCCAGCCACGCCAGGGACAGTCAATGACCCACTAGGGCTTTCTGATTCCACACGCTTACACGTGGCAGAGCTCTACATCAGCTCTCTGGGTCTTTATTTTGCTATATTGGAGCAATATTTGGACACACAAACCTCCAATTTTTGTGCCAGTTACAGCTGAGGACCCACAAAAAATGTTTTTTATATGTTTTACCTTGTAGTGATGAGGTGGGGTGAGAAGGACTGATTAGATGTGCTTCTCCATATTTCCTATGGGTAAAATAAAACAGGTCAACATAAAAAAAGTTTCCTGACCTTTTCACACCAGACATGCCTGTTATAGCATTTAAAATTGAACAGTTCATTAGGTGTTTAAAGGTTATCTCTGAATTCCTACTGAAACATTCGAATGCTCAGAAGCTACAGACTCACTTGAGAGTAAAGATGTTTGAAGGTTAAGGTGAACCTGGTGTTTCTGGGTGTTACATAAAAATTTACTGGCTCTAAAGGCTATAGCCAGTGGGTGATGTGGTTGTTAAGTACAAGCATAGTATCCCTAACCAAGGTGAATGTCCCAGTCAATTATGTATTACTACAATAAGTAGAAATTAAAGTATCTTTGGATAAAGGCATTACATAAGCAGCAGGGTTAATAACAATGTTTGACAGCTTATTTGACCCTTGAGAAAGCTACTTTTGGTGGATAACAACAGCAGATATGTATACAGCCATTGC